>OW284510.1:1200000-2400000 GCA_935413205.1 Polydrusus cervinus
ATATTCCGGAGGTAAACTCGCCCCCCGATCGGATCTCCGGGTGGGGGCTGGTCCTGTGGCTTCATCAAGCGAAATCAATGATTTATCCACCATTTCCGACAATTTACTGGGTTCCTCCAACAACACTCAACGAGGAAATGGTGTGGCGCCTGCAGTTGCTAACAGACCCAAAAGTAACAACTTCAAAATTGATTTCTGCAATATTAGAGGGCTTAACGCTAACATCAATTCAGTCCACCAGCACTTACAATCTTCCAAGCCTCATGTGCTTGCACTGACCGAGACAAAAGTCAGAGCGTCAACGAACACCGTCAGCTATTTATATCCTGGATATGATTTTCACTTCCGTTTTAGACGCAACTTTGGGGTCTGTCTGTTCATTCGAGATGATCTTTGCTGCCAACGGGAGGAAATACTGGAACCGAAAAACTTTGATGTAATGTGGTTTAAAATATCTTCACAAAAAATCACTAAGTTTATATGCTGCCTTTACCGTCCTCCAAGCGACATGCATTACAGGGCCCTCTTCTCATCACTAGCCAACACAATCGACTTCTTGCAAACCAATCATCCGAATGCCGAAGTTGCTATCTTTGGCGACTTTAACGTCCACAATGTCAACTGGCTTAAATACTCAAACACCAACGATGAGCAAGGCCGAGAGGCCGAATCTTTTGCGATCAGTTCTGGTCTAACTCAACTCGTAGAAGAACCAACGCGGGTTTCAGACCAAGCTGGGGATTTTGCTAGTCTTTTAGATCTCTTTTTAACTTCAAATCCAGACCTATATACGGTCACCGTACAACCACCATTGGGCTCTTCCGATCACAAACTTATTTCAACCCTAAGCGAGCTGCCAATTAGTTCTGAACAACCTCCTAAACCCCGTAAGATTTGGCACTACACATCAGCTAAGTGGGAAGACCTAAAGGACCATTTTCGCAACTTTCCCTGGCTAAGCGTATGCTTTTTTTCGGATGGTCCATCTGTCTGTGCAAAGGAGGTCTCCGACGTCATTCTAACTAGCATGGAGGCCTTTATTCCTTTCTCCAAAAAGCGCCCTTCTAACGGCAAGCCCTGGTTTAGCAAGAATTGCGAGCGTGCTGTCAGATCTAAAAACCTGGCTTACCGACAGTGGAGTAAAAACCCTACTCCTGAAAATCGCGCCATCTTTGTTACCACCCGAAACCAATGTAAGCAAATGATAGACCAAAGCAAAGAAGCTCATAACGAGAGAATCAAAAACAAACTTCTTGCCAGTCCTAACGGATCAAGGTCCTTTTGGTCAGTCGCTAAGGCCGTCAGCCAAAACTTTACAAAGTCAACTATTCCACCTCTAACACGTTCCGACGGCACAATAGCAACCACAGCCGGGGATAAAGCAAACCTACTTGCTGAACTGTTTTCCTCGCATTCCACTGTAGACTTTCAGGGAAAACCACCACCCAACATTCCCTCAGTTCAATCGCAAATGTCTGAAATCGTGTTTCGTCAGCGTCTTGTTAAACGGATTCTTAAAGGACTCGACGTCAATAAAGCTTCTGGTCCAGACGAAATGCCTATCATTGTTCTCAAGACATGCGCCGATGAACTTACACCAGTATTTTGTAGACTTTTCAACTTATCCTACAAAAAAGGAATATTTCCATCCTGCTGGAAGTCGGCGCGTGTCCAGCCCATTCCAAAGAAAGGTAAAAAGACCCTGCCAAGCAACTACCGTCGCATTGCTTTCAGTAATTTCAAAAGTAATGGAGAAAGCTATTAACCAACAACTCCTAAAGTACCTGGAAGGGCTTAACATTATCAGCGACCATCAATACGGTTTTCGTAAGTCCAGATCAACAGGTGACCTTCTGGCATATGTCACCCATCTTTGGAGCAACACCATCGAACATCATGGAGAATCCCGGGCTGTTGCACTGGACATCTCTAGGGCTTTTGATCGTGTTTGGCACGATTGACTTCTAAGTAAATTGCGATCCTACGGTATGCCTAATGGATTCTGTTTATGGCTAACCAGCTTCATTAAGAACCGTTCTCTGCAAGTGGCGATTGACGGGTTTCTCTCAGACACCTTCACCATCAATGCCGGTGTTCCTCAAGGGTCCATATTGTCGCCTACCCTCTTTTTACTGTATATTAACGACCTTCTAGTGAAAACCCAAAATCCAATTTATAGCTTTGCTGATGACAGCACACTTGTCTCATCTTTTACCTTGACTCCCCAAACATCCGCTGCCGACGCACATCTTCGCAGGCAGCATGAAGTATTGCGCCTCAACAAAGACCTGGAAGAAATTTTGGCTTGAGGTGACAGTAACCAAGTCGAATTTAATGCTAAGAAAACCCAGGCAGCAGTCTTCTCCAAAAAGGTTAACATTGCAGAACCGGATATAGTCATGGCAGGACACGCAATTCCCCTGGCACCGTCTATTAATTTGCTGGGGGTCAATCTAGGAGGTAATATGTCTTGGCATGATCACGTTGCCGCAATTGCCAAGGCAGCTGCACAGAAGCTTGGTGTACTTTTCCGCACCAAAAGGTTGTACACACCTCATCAACTTTTGACACTCTACAAAGCCCAGATTCGACCATCATTAGAATATTGCTCTCATGTCTGGAGCTCTGCACCCAAGCACACCCTTCGGCTACTGGATTCCATTCAAAGGAGAGCCATTCGTCTGATCGGCGACCCCGAGCTGACCAAGACCCTCGATAGCCTAGAGCATCGAAGACAGGTTGGTGATTTGGCTCTCTTTTACAGATATTTCCATGGCAGGTGTTCGACTGACATTGCCCACTTGATTCCACCTAGAGCAATTCAAAACAGAAATACACGGCAAACCACTGCCGCTCATCCATATGTTGTTCAGCTTAGTACTCCTCGAACTTCATTGTTCAAGAATTCTTTCATCTGGAGAACGTCATCTTTGTGGAATGATCTTCCTGAGGTCGTGTTTCCCAATGAATACAATCTTCAACGTTTCAAGACCAACGTTAATCGCTTTTTTCGCACTCGCACCGCTCCCAGAGCGCCTTAAAGGATTTTTCCTACAGTGCAGGTGTTTTATCATAAAAAAAAAAAAAAAAAAAAAAAGGCACGAAGTCCGATATCATCCATGTGATTCTTACGATGATATGCTAAAATAACCTTTACTGCATAATTTCTATCAATAATAAGGCACGAAGTCCCGTATCACCTATGTTATTCTTATGGTCGTATGCGAAAATAGCCTTTATTGCTTTTACACATTTGGTGCAAAAAAATAGGGCGGTAGTCGGTTGTGGCAAACGTATTTCTAATGGTGTTTAAAAAATAAAAGTCGACCTTATGGAAATAAATTATAAGCAAATTTTCTTAAATGGGTTTCATTTTTAGTGAAATATCTGATATCGATCCGTACTATATAACATAATAGTAACATAATAATATTATTATAAAAGTGACATCTTTAAACTGTGATCACGTCACGTTTTATGTTGCTGCTTGGGAACTGTGACTACCTGTGATTTGTTAATATCAGTGATTAAATCACAGTTCGTGAAATATCGCTCTTCACTAATCTGTGAAGTGTTCTATTCATAAAAATGAAAGTAAATATATTGTTTATGTGGTAATTAACTATTACAGGAACACCAGTCACCAGTCCGGCCCTAACCAAACTTTAAGTTCTGTAAAATAAATGTTACGAGAAAGGACGTGTGTCATCGACGGCCATAAATAGCTTCTCTCTCTTACCTTCTCGTTTGAGGTCGTGTCTCAACTTGGCATATCATATAAATAATAACCCACCCGGCCGGTCTCTTCCTTCCCATGTGTGTCCACCCACGATATTATTCGCATCTCCCTAATTAGCGGCACGCTTTTGCTTTCCGACGATATTCCCGATGGACGGGGCCGCGTGCACTCCCAAGTACGGCCGGAGATCCCACAGGAATTCTCGAGGGTTAATATCCACACAGATAGTTACTTACACGAAACCACGCCGTTTTTTTTTCGTTGTAAATAAGAGTCAGTCTGTAAGTTGTTTAACAGATGAGTTTGAAATGTATTGGGGGTCGAATTTTTAAACTTTGAGGAATAGAATTTGTTCGGGGTTGTTTTTATACGCTCCAAAAGCTATGGCCGAATATACGACGTTTTGTAAAACATTAACTTTTACCTTTGAATTTCAACATTTAAAGAAAGCCGAATAGATAGGCGCATTATAATTCATTCGCTACGTAAGAACCGACGTGACTTCGGAGCGCACCGTCTTTTATTGCATAAAATAACACAATATCTTGTGTCTGAAATCGATCGAAAATGGAGACAAACATTAGTTCGTCTCCAAAAACCGTTGCCACATTTTTGCACTGATCCGTCGTTCTTTAAATATTGAAATTCAAAGTTTTACCTTTAATTTATTTTTAAATTCTTTGTAATTAAAATTACTTTTATTGCATAAAATAAATACTTATTGTACACTAAAAAAGTAAATTCCAAAAATCGGTATATTATTTAAACCCGCTTTCCCCCGGTTTTCGTGGAGGAAGAATACGACAAAGTGTTGATTACAGCTTTATATTAGGTACCTGTTGTACCCATTACAGCTCAGTGCCGTTCGTGTCAATTAAAATCCAAAACTCGTTATTATATCGCCAATTACGCTTCCTAGCTAGCACCACAACTGGCAATATAAAGATTTTTTAAATTTAATTGACACAGACGCTATTGCGCTGTAATAGGAACAATAAGTACGTAACACAAAGCTGTAATTAATATTTTTTTATATTTTGCATCCTCGAAAACGAGGGGGAGAGTGGGTTTCGTAGCAGGGTATTAATTGGTTATATTACAATTTTCGGAAATAATTTTTTTTTAATTGAAACGAACGGCAGTGCGCTATAATGAGTACAACAAATACCGAACATAGAGCTGTAACCAACATAATAATACAATTTAATTTTCATAGTTTTGTATTTTAGAAACATCAATTTTAATATCATTTTACACAGCTTGATAATTTAGCCATTATTATACTGTAAGGCATAGAAAATGGAACGGATTGATTGCATTTTGATGAAAATATGAGCTTTTGAATATCAAGTACTTTTTTAACTATTAACTATATGGACGCAGTATTTGGTTTTATATCTTCTATTTTCACGCCATCTCGTGCACTCCTTAGGATCTGCTAGCATACAAGTTTTAATTCAAATAAAAACAACAAATATGATCTGCCAGATCTTTTTGAAGAATAGTCTTAACCTCATTTTGGTTAAGTGTCATAAAACGACACGTAATATTTACAACGTGTAAATTTGATTTCTTTGTAATCTACCGCTGTGATATCCTAATAAAGGATGGATATGAAATTATAGCCGTTCAGTTAAGCGGAATAGTACACTTATCCGATCACTGTAGTGTAAAGAAAACAGCAAATATCCATGTGGGAGTAGAAAAAAATTGTTGTGGGTTCCTCAAAGCGTACTGCAAACATCTTCGCAGTGAACCTCTTTGTATCTGTGCAACGATAATAGTTAGAGGTGTGTGAACATAATAAAACAAGTTTCAGTTCTATTTATCATTAGCTAGATTTTTAAAAAAGACTTAACTGTGCGTCGCGTCGTACCCGTAACATTATGGAAATATAATATATAACTCCTTCCTTTAAGTATTTTATTAAAATGGTACAAGGTATTTTCTACTTACTTGGAATTTATTCAGATCAACTTCGGCAACTCTTCTCAGCAACCTGAAGGTGGCCGTTGCCAAACTCAGACACGGCGAAGGTATCAAGGGTGGCGGCTGACCTTCCACTCTGGGTGTAGAATCCGGTGGTAACAGGGAACCGTATAACATTGAAACACAGCCTAAAAGTTCCGTACCGTGAAGGGTCGAAATCTAAAATAAAAAAGTCACAGGTATAAATTCATTATCACTGTACCAAATTTGTACTTGTATTTTCAAAAATTGGATGTAGGGAAGCATTCGTACATAAAATATGTTGCAGCATGCAGTGTCCTAGTTTTTAAAGTTTTTAGAAAGTTTCTTACCAAATGCGTAGGATCGCTGTCTTCCGGACAATGGTCCGCCAGGGCAGCCAAGAATTCCAAGGCAGCTAACAGGAAGGAACAAGCTGGAGGGACGTCGTGGACCGGTCCCCTCACAGCCAGGCAACATCTGGCCAGTTGCTCTACTGTGCCGACGCATACGGAGAAACTGAAACAAACACATTAAATAAAATCCATGTTAAAATAGTATAATAAAGTAAACGTTATAGAAAGCATCACTTTATAGCACACGTCTAATTTTCCTCCAAGATAAAGCGTACCAATGTTACAGCCTGTCAAAGTCTGAACATGCCTGTTTTTGAAAAATAATTAAAAGTTAATTAGTTTAGATGCTAGGAACTCCTGCGTTAAGAGTGGGTTACCCGGTATAAATATTTTGCAGTGTAATAAGTCATTTCAAGAGCACCCTGTATGTGTTCGTCGAATCTGACTAAAATATTGTGACGTTACGAATTTTTTATTACAAATATGTAATTACGTACTGGTTGTCATTTTCCTAAATATTTGCTAGTTCACGTTCCATACACATATTTTGGCTGTACCCTGACCAAAACACGTTTTCTCTTCATTTAATATAACGGCTCGTAAAATGTTAACCTTTTCAACATGTGCCGTTTTTCCGAAAACCCCGTCAAATCTAATTTCGCATCCGCGCCGATTAATATCGATAACACCTGTAATTATAATTTTGTTTGCCGATCGTGTCAAGATCATGATTTCCTTACGGAAAAGACGTAATGAAATTGGAACCGGTAACAAAGTTCCGGCCGAGGGTGCCCGCTAATCTCCACGTTAAGTTTCCAGTCGACGACGTCGACGCTACCGACTGCGAGGACGCCTCGGAAAAGTTTACCCGAGATTTGGCTAATAATTGGATATAAGGAAGCGATTATGTTAGTATTTTGGAAAACATACCAACATTTAAAAATTCGTTAAGCACTTACATGTAACTAGCTCGAAAACTTTGTTTCGAAATAGAGAAATTACACTTATTTTATATAAATATAAAGCTGTTGTTTCAGTTGACTAAACAAAAAATATCAAAATAGACGAGGAAAAAACCGAATCCTTAACAATCCCAACATTTAATACAAGTGTAATTTTCTAGGCGTAAAAAGGGTCACTATTTCGATCGATAACTTATAAGGTATTGGGTTTCAAAAGCTATCTTTCGTTGTGAAACGTTTGTGTTTAGATTAAAACTCAAATTTAATATTCGCTCAAGATAAAAATGCTATATTTTATTTAATTTAAAGGTCTTCTTACTAAAAATGTATCTTATTCTTTATTTAAATCCCAAGTACTTATATTGAACAAATTATAGTAAGTTTTTGGTTTAATTCATATTTATATTTAAGCAGTGGCTGAAGCCACCCCCCCCCCCCTAGGAGCTCGGGTCTAAAAGTCTTATTGCAATCTAATTTTTCGTCTCACGATGAGACTCTTAATTCAAATTTTTAAATAATGTATTCTTGGCTTAGATTACAAAGGTCTTGTAGGAAACGTTTAGTTTTTAAACTTTTCCTTCTAAAAGTCCTGTTTTATATAGAGATTAAGATTTCGGACGCGTATCGTTTTAGTTAGGTATTTATGATGATGATTACTGTATATTAACGACCTTCTAGTGAAAACCCAAAATCCAATTTATAGCTTTGCTGATGACAGCACACTTGTCTCATCTTTTACCTTGACTCCCCAAACATCCGCTGCCGACACACATCTTCGCAGGCAGCATGAAGTATTACGCCTCAACAAGGACCTGGAAGAAATTTTGGCTTGGGGTGACAGTAACCAAGTCGAATTTAATGCTAAGAAAACCCAGGCAGCAGTCTTCTCCAAAAAGGTTAACATTGCAGAACCGGATATAGTCATGACAGGACACGCAATTCCCCTGGCACCGTCTATTAATTTGCTGGGGGTCAATCTGGGAGGTAATATGTCTTGGCATGATCACGTTGCCGCAATTGCCAAGACAGATGCACAGAAACTTGGTGTACTTTTCCGCACCAAAAGGTTGTACACACCTCATCAACTTTTGACACTCTACAAAGCCCAGATTCGACCATCATTAAAATATTGCTCCCATGTCTGGAGCTCTGCACCCAAGCACACCCTTCGGCTACTGGATTCCATTCAAAGGAGAGCCGTTCGTCTGATCGGCGACCCCGAGCTGACCAAGACCCTCGATAGCCTGGAGCATCGAAGACAGGTTGGTGATTTGGCTCTCTTTTACAGATATTTCCATGGCAGGTGTTCGACTGACATTGCCCACTTGATTCCACCTAGAGCAATGCAAAACAGAAATACACGGCGAACCACTGCCGCTCATCCATATGTTGTTCAGCTTAGTACTCCTCGAACTTCATTGTTCAAGAATTCTTTCATCTGGAGAACGTCATCTTTGTGGAATGATCTTCCTGAGGTCGTGTTTCCCAATGAATACAATCTTCAACGTTTCAAGACCAACGTTAATCGCTTTTTTCGCACTCGCACTGCTCCCAGAGCGCCTTAAAGGATTTTTCCTACAGTGCAGGTGTTTTATCATAAAAAAAAAAAAAAATGATGAAATGTTAAAGGAAAACGAGTAAAAAGAATAATATTTTATAGTATTTTTCTATTATATACTTGTCTGTTCCGTTTTCCCTTTTTTAGAGCTATTTTAAATCAATAAAAATATAACCCAATGCAATAATAGTATATTACGTACCGAGGTGGAAAGTGTTTCATTACTGTCGAGAGATTAGATAGTTTACCGAGACGCGAAGCGTCGAGGTAAACTATATCTCAGAGACAGTAATGAAACTTTTCACCGAGGTTTGTATACTATTTTATTTACAACCACATCCAACATCCACTTCTTATTATTTTGAGTTCAAATAATTATTAAAAGGTAAATGTCATTTTGACTTTTCCATTGCAAAAGTAGACAGACATTTAGAATTTCAAATAACCGCAGGTGATAAAATAACGTAGGTAATAATACACATCAAGATGGCAAATATCATTTTTGGAATATGGTTTCCATGTCACTAAACAATATATTATTTTTTTAAAACGTTAGTGTCAAAGTTTTTACAAAACACCAAAAAAATGCTCTCAGATGAGGAATTTGATTTGGCTGCTACTCCCCCAGAAATTCGAGAAGCAGCAAAAATAGTAGAAGAAGATCTTCTGCCAACTAAAATTGATTTCAAAGCCAAGTTCAAGTTTTACTAACACTACTTTAACTTCAAATAATCATGAAATAAACCTTTCAAAAGAAGAATTTCAGCAAGGTTTAAACATATCTGTGACTGCCTACAATAATGCCAATGTAATATTTAATGTAAATAAGTAAAACATAAACCATGTTAATTTTTTGTTTTTTATAAATGTCATTTAGGTATAATTCATTTAAAGAAATAAAAAATAAAATTATTGTTGTTGAATTTGTGTAATGAGTTGTGTGTTGGTGTGTTTGTATATTATTTTGAGATATCGATTTTTATTAAAATTAAAAAAAAAAAAAAATTTACTATTTTGAGATATCGATTTTTAATAAAATTACAAAAAATAACAATTTTACTTTCCACCCGGGTGGAAAGTGAGCACTTTCCACCCGGGTGGAAAGTAAAAGTCAAGAAACGTCAACTTTCCACCTTTCAAAGATAGGTGAAATGTCATTATTACATACATGGTTGTAAATAAAATATTTTTACAACAAAAACATAAAAAATCAGGTAGGTATTTATTTTTAAAAAAAATAAAAATGAAAATTTTAATTGAAACATTTTTTTTGAAAAAAGTGTGATAATTTATAATAAAAAAATAGTGCGGGAAGAAACGAGTATGCTTTATTATGAATATACAAAACGGCACTAAGAAGAAGTATCTCAAAACCTAAACATTTGCACCGAAACTGCTCTTAGATCTACGCTAAAATATATGATTTCTGAAAAAATCATCAATTTTGGCGTGGTGAGCGATATTTACTTTATTTTTAATCATGAAAAACCGAGCCCGAAAAACGCTGGTTAGAGTCATACATACGCCTTATGTTAAAATTTTGGATTGACACCAATATTCATATTTTCCACAAATATAAAAAATGTTTTTTTTTTAATAACGAGCCAGCTGGAAATATCAAAAAAAATTTACAAAAACAAATTTAATCCAACCATACAGAGGGAGAGAGGTAATAATTTAAGTTTCTAAATTTAATAGTAGTTAGGTGAATTTTAAACGAACTTTGGGCGGGGCCCCGATTTTCAGCCTGCGGCGCTTTTCCGCCTTCTTTACTACGTATAATATCATGAAATACATGTAGTCCGGACTGTGTCCCTTTCTCCAGAAAAAAATTCTACTTACGCCCACTGAGCCCCCCCCCCCCCCCAGCATATTTTCTGGCTACGCCACTGTAGTTAAGTACTTATATTGGAAAAATGATAGTAAGTTTCGGTCGGGCCGAGTTAAGACCCGAGATGAAAACCCGGCCCGTGCTGGCCTCTAATTCTTACTATAAATTATTTTTTATTCTTATAATTTAAGAATAAGGTCTAGTATTCGAATCAAGTATTATTTTATTTGAGGAATGGCAAAATTAGCATATACTTGAATTAAGTGTATTATTCTTGATATTAGTGTTGGAAAGTTTAACCTCAGAATAGAATACCGAAATTTTGCCACGATACAAAATTTGTTCATGCCTTGACATGAGAGGGTGGTTACAAAACCCTTAAGGCATTTTGTAAATGCACTTTCAATTTCTACATCGTGCTGAATTTTTAACCGAAACCAATTAAAATCCCTCCAAGAGCGCACTTATTAGCATTTCGAACCAAGAGCTCTCTGTTTGCCTTATTTCGGAAAACGGGACCCCGGAAAAGTCGGAAAATTCAATTAGACAAGATAGAAAGAAAAACTCTTTACTTTACTTTACGAAGTTAAATTAATTACCGGACAGACTTTCTGCTTTTAATAATTTTTTGAGCAGTGTTTTGCGATGGAATTACACATTTCAATTTTTTTCTCTTTGCTTTGGCGCAAGTTCTTGTTTGCACAAAGAACAGACGTACTCGGGCATTTACTTGTTTATTTTTAATCAAAGGAAGTTATTTTGTCACAGTTACCGACTTTATTAATAAAACTTAAGTGGATCCGAACGTGCTAAAATTTCCCATGTTAAATTGTGGTTTTCTTACATTACATTACAAACAAATAAACAATAATTCAATTTTTTTTTTCACCAATGAAAAGGTGATATCATTGTAAGTGTGAGAAAGTTATTTCCATGCAGAAAAAAAATCTAGGAAAAAGATATAAGCCAATGAAAACCCTTAAAAAATTACTAAAATTGATAGTATTTAAAAAAATATTTAGAATTATTTTTGTTTAATAAAAATAACTTTCTTACATTCTTTAATATCTGCAGAGTCCAAATTTAAAAAGTTTTAAAAAATTTCCATTAATAAACATGGACAGGATTCGCTTCAAGGGAACGCAATGTTATAAATAGATATAATTTCGCACGGAGCTGGTCACTTTGGAGATAGTATATTACATAATAAGTGATGAAAGAGATACTTTTCAAACGAGGAGATATTTAGCACGAGGCATTAGCCGAGTGCGGAAATTCTCCGAGTTTTAGAATAATTACTTTCACACGAGTAATGTACACTATTTTTCATACGACCACAAAGAATTATTAAAAAAACCTTTGATAAAAAAAAAAATATTTCAACTCTAGAGTTGAAATTAGCATACCTAGGATTATGTTCCACTTAATATCTGGTTTCATATAGTTTGTCAATAGGCTTTTTCTTTATTTGTAGTTTAATTTTTTCATTTTTTCATTTTCTAGAAATATCATAGGAAAAACTAATCCTGAATTGACTTCTAGAGTAACCAGAATTAAAAATTTTAAATTCCAAGGAAATATACATTAAACCAAAATTTAAAAAATCCACCCAACAAGGAAGATTTCAATTGAAAATAATTCTATAAATTATTTAATGTTTTTATAAAAAAAAGTCAAATACTCCTGATGGGATTTGAACCTGTGACTTCCCGTTCTGTAGACCAGAGCTTTAGTGTCTACGCTATGGCTTCAATGGCTACCAATTAACATTTGTTGCTTAAATATTATGACATTTTCTTCAGCGCGACTTGTTTATTCTTTTATTATTCTTTTATTATAATTTCATATGGCATATTTTCACACTCTAATTCTAAATCACTCGACAAATACATGAAAAATAAGTTAAAACACTTTACAATTACTGATTTCTAAAATTTGTTCTTTTTAATAAATAGGGGTGGTCTGTCAAATTGACATCATATGTTTAAATTAAATAGTGTGCCTTATATTACCACTCTAGAGTTGAAATATTTTCTTTCAACACGCGTGTTATGTTCGGCGCTTTCGAGCCAGGTTAACCGTGCTTTTTTCTCTTTTTCATAGGTGGTCGTAGGAAAAGTATATTACGTGAACGGCAGTAGAGTTTTGGACTAGCATTGTCTTTATTTGTTTTAATAAAGACAATGCAAGTCCAAAACTCTACAGACGTTCAAGAAACCTCGTTGTCTCCAACCTTTAAACAGTATATTACGTATTAAGTGTGGTAAAAAGCATATTATGCACGAATGGAAAAATTGCGAACGAGCCGCGAAGCGGCGATTGCGGTAATTACATGAGTGCGTGCTTTAGAACACACAGTACGCACTATACTTTTTCTACGACTCTTACTTATAAATAAAAGATCGGTTTATAATTTATAAAGTATCGATTTGAAATTCAAATCTTAAATAATGACAATGTTACGCAAGATAGATAAATGTCACGATTTGAGTGGTTCAAGGCTAACTTGATTGTTATACTGGGCATCATATTTTATTCTTTATGCACAGTTGTGCGTAAGAATGGATTTACTTATAGAGTGAACTGTACGTAAAACAATGTTTACTACTAACAGTGGCGTAGCCAGAAAATATGCTCGGGTTGGGGGGGGGGGGGGGGGGGGCTCAGTGAGCGTAAGCAGGACATTTTTTTCTGGAGAAAGGGACAGTCGGGTCTACATGTATTTCATGATATTGTACCTAGTGAAGAAGGCGGAAAAAGCGCCACAGGCGAAACATTTTAGAGGCCACGCCCAAAGTTCGTTTAAAATTTACCTAAATACTATAAAATTTCCTTGCTGCCTCTTTATTAAAATTTGTTTTTTTTTAATATACAACGTGAAAAATATGAATATTGGTGTGAATCCAAAATTTTAACATAAGACGTATATGTATGACTCTAACCAGTGTTCTTCGGGCTCCGTTTTCATCATTAAAAATAAAGTAAATCTCTCACCACGCCAAAATTGATGATTTTTTCAGAAATCACGTATTTTAGGAGCGTAGATCTAAGAGCAGTTTTTGGTGCAAATGCTTAGGTTTTAAAATACTCCTTCTTAAGTGCCGTTTTGTATATTCATAATAAAGAATTCTCGTTTCCTCCCGCACTATTTTTTTTATAATAAATTATCACACTTCCATAAAAAATGTTTCAATTAAATTTTTACTTTAATTTTTCTCTTTAAATATAAATACTTAATTGTTTTTTGTTTTTGTTGTAAACATATTTTATTGCATTGGGTTATATATTTAATGATTTAAAATAGCTCTAAAAAATGGAAAACAGAACAGAACAAATATACCGGGTGACAACGAATGTTGTTACTCCCCCCCTATTTTTTCCGTAGTTTTATTAATGATGACATTTCTCGATTTTTTTTCAATTTTAGCCACTCCTTTAAGTATAATACCATGCTTATGAAACATTTTTAAAAAGATAATTTAGTAAGCTATGTTTTGGCCCTAAATGAATGGCTTGTTGCCATTTAAAAATATTGAGTAATTCTTTCTCATTGTTTAAAAAAATATGACATATCTAAAATATTTTTGACAGCAGCATCTTTCGCAAAGAATGTGATTGTTTAACATGAAACTGGTTAAAATCTCGGTTAAAATAGACCACTTTTAAACTTCCATGGCCCACTCTCAAAAAGTCATGTTATATTAGCGAGTCCATGGCCATCTAAGTATTTCCTTGAAAACTTTTCCTGGAAGCCATTTTAAAAACAAATCATAATGTGTGATATGTTATTTTAAAGGAAATTTGCCGTTTAATTCAAATATCGAAAAAAAATAATAGGTTTCTATTTAAAATAAAAGAGTTGATACCACTTCCGGTCAAACCGGAAGTGATTTTAAAATTATGACTTTACTAAAAACTAACAAAATATACACTTAGAATCTCCTAAAATTTTGAAATTTGTATTATTAAAACTACGGAAAAAATAGAAGGGGAGGGGGGGTAACAACATTCGTTGTCACCCGGTATAATAGAAACATATTATAAAATATAATTTTTTTACTCGTTTTTCTTTAAAACTGCATTATTAATCAATAACTAAACGTCCGAATCCTTAATGCAATCCGGCAGCCCCCCCCCCCCCCCCCCCCCTTTCCCCTAACAAAGTAAAAAACAATATAAGTATGAAAGTACTGTGTGACGGGGCCTTATTTCTGCTTAAATCCCTTCGCCCTTCACGCGCCTAATTCGATTGAAAAAGTCATCATAATCGGTCGTGACACGAATTAGATGGAGGGCTTTATTAAATAAATCCCGACTCGCCGTTCGGCCCTTATTTGTGCCCTTCTATTCCCTTATGCTTTGCCTAGACCCTTTTAGGAAATTCCGCTCGTGCAATGTTTAAATAGGACATTTTTGCTATACAAAAGTAGTTTAGAGGATATTTAATAACTTAAGAGCCTTCCATACCAGCGTGAAACGAGGCATAGTTTGAACGGCAGTAAAGTTGTTGCATTGTCTTTATTTGTTTTGAATCACTACGTTTCAACTGGTAAGTATCTCCAGTCGTCTTCAGGTGAATACTGATACTGAGGCATAGTTTCCCGGCTTGTCTAATTGAAAATTTAATACAAAAATGTTACTAATGGGTTCACAAGAACTTCTAGTTTGGCGGATGACACCTTATTTTATTTTTCAAAAAAAAAAATCGACAGTATTTGAAAGTTTCAATTATACAGGGTGCTAAAAATTCGTGTGCGTACAAGGGGATCTCGAAAACGGTAGGAGATCGAAGATAATACAATTTTGGCAAAGTTGCATATTGTGGGCTTAATAATTTGTTGAAAGAAAATTTTTAATATTCCGAATATCTTCCGAGACATCCGAAATTTTTTAATTTGATTTTTAATATTTTGCGCCTTCATTTTTGACTTGAGAAAAAAAAACACCTCTTTATAGCCGTTTTTAATATTGTACAAGATGACCTTATTAGTTTTCAAATTCGACGTGTCGTTCTTTAGATACCAACCTCAAGTCAATTTTTTGAAATACAGTTTTGGGGAACTCTAAGCTGTATTTCTTACCGTTTTCGAGATCCCCTTGTACATATACGAATTATAGTAGCACCTTGTATGGGTTCAAATTAGATCATCCGCCATGCAGAATATAAAAATAGAAATATTGCGGATATTCATGTCAATTTCTGGGTACGCCTATGGTTCTAAAACAAATGTTTCAGCTTTACTTATAAGTTCTTGATCGAAATTGTGACTCTTTACCCAATAAGTTACACTTGTAATAAATGTTAAATTACAAGTGTTAGCTTATAGGTACTTGGTCTAGGATTAGGTTTTTTTTCCGTGTATAGGTAAGAGTTTCGCGTTAGTGGCTCAGAGGTAACTGCATTCGACCGGGTTCGATTCCCGGAGCGGGCATATGTACAATAAAAAAAGTACCTATGTCCGCAATTCAGTAGATTTAATAATGCAGTATGTTACTAGTGATTCCTAATAATGGAACCGAGAAGGGGCGTTATGGACTTCAGGGGGGGGGGGATAACTAATGCAAGCTATAGGTCCCATCTGGCAGACATTACCCAGACGATAGGGGATACAATGGGCCTTATATAGGCCTAGGTATACTGGCCCTTCCGCCAACCCCAGCAAAAAAAAGTTTCCCCTTTTTTTTTAATACGAAGCGTATATTGTTTAAATTTTTATAAACAGGAACCGTAGAACATTTTATTGAACCGAACCAGTATTCCGTTCCTCCCTGTACAACAAGCACTTATACCTCTCAATAAACTCTCGAGGGGCGCAATTTCAGCGGTGACGTTTCCGTCAATAGATGAGACGCGCTCTTCAAATATTGTCATAGGTGGATGTGACAAGCGGAGGGAGCGACTTCTTCTTTTATCTCTCTCTTTCGCGTATCGATTCTCCCGGGACGTCTTTTGTATTAGCATCAATGCTTCAAAGACGTGATTTCGTTTCTTTTGTGTTGTGTGTTTTTTGTGTAATCGTGTACTCTGGTATACATGTAGAATATAATAGTAGGAGGAGGGGGGGATTCATAATTGTCACTACAAAAACTCGTCTTATTTATCAGTGTTTTGTACCAAATTGAAACAAAAAACTTAAATGTAACGTTATAACATGTCATACAGCGTGCTAAAAATCTGTGAGGCATGGGCAGGGCTCCATCAAATGGATACCAAAAACTAGCAAAAATTATTGGGGCCACGCCCAAAGTTCGTTTAAAATTCACCCAACTACTAAGAAATTTCATCAAAATTATTAAAATTTGTTTTTGTAAATGTTTTTTTTTTGATTTTCCTAGCTGGCTCTTTATTAAAAAAAAACATTATTTATATTTGTGAAAAATATGAATATTGGTGTCAATCCAAAATTTTAACATAAGACGTATGTATGACTCTAACACGCGTTTTTCGGGCTCGGATTTTCATGATTAAAAATAAAGTAAATATCGCTCTCCACGCCAAAATTGATGATTTTTCAGAAATCATGTATTTTAGGAGCGCAGATCTAAGAGCAGTTTTTTGTGCAAATTCTTAGGTTTTAAAATATTCTTTCTTAAGTGCCATTTTGTATATTCCCGTTTCTTTCCGCACTATTTTTTTTTATAAATCATCACACTTCTTCAATAAAAATGTTTACTTTAATTTTTCTCTTACCTCTACCTAATTGTTTTTTGCTTTTGTTGTAAAAATATTTTATTGCATTGGGTTATATTTTTGCTGATTTAAAATAGCTCTAAAAAAGGGAAAAGGGAACAGACAAGTATATAATAGAAAATACCTACTATAAAATATTACTCTTTTTACTCGTTTTCTTATAAAATTGCACATTAATCAATAACTAAAACGATATGCGTTTGAAAACCTTAATCTCTATATAAAACAGGACTTTTAGAAGGAAACATTTAAACACTAAACATTTCCTACAAGACCGTTCGTTGTAATCTAAACCAATAATACATTATTTAAAAATTTAAATTAAGAGTCCAAGCGTGAGACGAAAAATTATGTTGCAATTAGACTTTTTAGACCCCGAGCTCCCAGGCTCGGGGGGGGGGGGGGGCTGCAGACCGGCACCTTGCCCCCTCTAAATACGCCCCTACGTACAATCAAGTTCAAACCTTCCTTAATCGCGATATTGGCTGTGATTTAAACAATCATAATCATAATACAACTTATTCTAAATTTGTAATTCATTTATTTGTATCAAGTATAAAATATATTTTAAATCAATAAAGTATAAACTGGCTTTTAATTATATGAATGTGGCAGTAATTTAATGTAAGAATAATATACTTAGAATGAGATGCCAATTTTATTTTTAAATAAATAGCTCACTATTCTTACTATAATTTTTTTTTTCTTAGATGCAAGAAACTCTAAACTTATTATTTAAGAATAAGCTAATTATATTAGAATCAAGAATTATTTTATTTGGGTGATGGTGAAACTAACAAATACTTGAATTAAGTGTATTATTCTTTATATTAGTATTGCTTTTTTTTCATGTACAAAAATATGTGTTAATTCTAAAATAGGGCATTTAACAGTAACAATGCTTAGATATTTTTTAATATTTCGGGGTGCGAAGGAGCGCCGTTAAGGGGGGAAACTTCTCCCCTCCCCTAGATATGCCACTATCCCTGTACTACTGAGAAATTTCTAAAAAGAGCTACCCCATTGACACCCCCATCAAATACGATACACTTGCAATCACTTGCCTCGCTCTTAATACGGTGATTATTTCTAAAAGCCTCAGCGAAAGGAACGGGGGACGGGCATACATATGCCCCGATTTTGCATACATTTTTGTCATCGTCCCCGACTGCCAAATGCGAATAAAATACGCATCAATGGGCCTTACAAGGGGTTAATTGATTGAATTTTTTGTATCGTGCAACCTGGCGTTTTATTGAGTATAGGCAAATAAAAACGGTAATAGCTATTATGTGCGCAAAGTGATACTTTTTTGAATAGTCAAGAGAAAACTTAAATGCTTAATGAGTTAAAGTATAAAGCTAAAAAAGTGGCTTTCACAAAGTCCTATTTAGTTTTCTGTAGCGGTTAAAACAAGTCAGATAATTTTAAAAGACAAAAACTCAAAATTTTAGTTTTTTTCGAATGTTTCAAAAAGTAGAAAAGATAGCTCAAATTTTTTTTTACGAAATTACTGGGCACACAATTTCGCAACTTTGCCACCATTTGACCGATGCTGTCTCTTATCGTTTCCGAGATACCCATGATGACCATCGAATTTGGGACACCTGGACACACTGGTCTATAGTATCTTTATTAAATAAACTCATTTTTTTCCTTCCGTTGGCACTAAATTTATCCAAATTGTTATTCAATTTAAACATAAACTAAGTTAAACATAAAACCTAAGGAGGCTACGACGTGGTCCAAGGCCGCGACGTAAATACCGAGAAGCGAAGTGACTTTAGACGGGTATTCGAGTTCGATAAATGTTTATTACAGGCAACGTTTGGCGTAACCCTTTACAGATTTGGACGTCGCGCGTCGTCCAAAATTATGAGCGGTAAGATTTTAACATTGCACGGTTTTTCTTGGTTTAGTTTCTCTAAGGTTTAAAGATGTTGAAATAAGCTTTCTTAAACTGTGATTCTCATGAAACCAATTTACAAATTTAACTTTATTTTTTGTAATATAAAAAAAATGTATGCTAGTATTAATAAAACAGGTATTTTAATTATTTTTTCTATTTTGCATTTTATTTTAGTAAAAATTTACATTTTTTAAAATAAAATGAGGCTGAAAATAGAATTTTTATCAAAAAAAGGTTCAGTGGCATGCACTGACCTATCATTTCTCTGTGTCAAATGTCTAGTCTTTCTCGGTGATGTTAACAAAATAAAACATTTGAATAATATTATTACCTACCAACTTTAAAAAAATAAAAACAGTTTCGTAATAAGAATATTACGATACTGAAAACGATATCGTAATAGAATTTTTATACGAAACCAACTTAGAAAAATAACTTTATCGGTAAACCTAATGCAAATCTCAACAACGGGGGATTCATGTAACCCCGTTTTATTACAACGACTTGTCCCCCTACGTCGGGCGTAAATTCGGCAACACCGCTAATGGACTTCTTTATTATGTCCCGTGTTAGTGTATTATTGTAGGCCTCCCTCTGTGTCAACACCGGGACGTCGGGGACTCCCCGGCTCTCAAGACATGTCGCGTAACTCCAAAACAAGGTCGCTGGGAACGGGGGAACTTCAAGGAAATATTACTACCTAATATTTCCCAGTATTGTGGAAAGATAAAAATATTAAAATGGGTCATAGAAGAATTGTGACGAGGTTTTCTATAAGTATATATTAGCTCCGTTGTTAATTAAAAGTTAATAGTTAATTATGCAAGGATTCAAGCTTTTTTAAATGACATTAATAAGTTTATAAATTAGGCTGAAAATAGGATTTCTATGGGAGTGTCCATGTGGTTCGAAATTCACGTCTGTAGGTCCATTCGGGAATGGCCCTGGCAGCGAACGAAGATAAAAAGCTTAATTCGAAAGAAGGGCAAGAAACGACTAATTAACAATATTATCAACTTTAAAAAAACGGTTTTTATAATAAGCTTATTCCGATACTGAAAACGATATCATAATAGATCTGATATGAAATTAAATTCGAAAAAATGTATTATTGGTTATTTGCAATTCCGTATTGTTAATTAATTAAATCCCGTTACATAAACTACACCTTATGAAACCAAAATAGAAAAACTGACAATTTGATATCTATTATTAATGTCTTGACTTTTATGTTGAATCACATGACTTGTTAATCTGCCCTTGTGTATATATAGTAATATTGGGGCAGTGCGAATAATTGAAAGTAAAACAAACGGAACAAATGAATCTGTAGCCGTCATGATGACATGCGGGGACACGGTCGACCGACGGACGGATTTGCGTCGCGTTGATTAAAAAATAATAAAAAAGGGAGCAAGTGAGACCGAGACGGGGGAGTGAATGGGGCTTGCTACGGTGCGCGACTGTATTAATGTATTTACAGGGTTAGTTTTGAAAGGTTCATTTTATCAGCACCAATAAAAAATTTCGATTCGTAAAAGGAATTTAACTCGAGCTTTCGACTGTGTTGATGCTGCCTTTTTGCTAAGAAAACTGCATGCGTTGGGTGTACGTTGCAATGTTGCTCGGTGGCTAAATTCTTTTCTTTCTAATCGCCGAATAAGAGTCAAAGTTCAAAATTCCTATTCTGATCAATTTAATGTTAATTATGGTATACCGTGTACCCCAAGGGGGCGTAATATCGCCTTTGCTCTTTACACTTTTTATAAATGATCTTGAAAAATATCTCATATCGAAAGGTATGCCTGCCAAACTAATTTTATATGCGGATGATGCAACTGTGATTATATCTGCTGGAACATTGGATCAACTGATTGCAATCGCGAAGCATATTTTGATTAGATTTTCATTATGGTGCAAGAAAAATCAATTAATTATCAACGTAAACAAAACTCACTATATGGTTTTTTTTGTAAAAGGAGGCAGGTTCCTAATTTAAATTTAAAACTATACGAGAATCCCATTCAGAGAGTTGAGCAATGCAAATTTCTTGGCCTTCATGTTGATTTAGTTGCTAGTAAACTTAACTCGACATATTTTGCTGTAGTCAACTTAAAAAATTGTATGGATAGCAAACAATGACTTAATATTTACTATGCATTAGCCTATAGTCACCTAAGTTATCTAATACTTTACTGGGGCCAATCAACAGAACTACAAAGATTATTCATTTTGCAAAAAAGAATAATTCGTAAAATTTACTCTTTAAGCCCACTTGAATCTTGCAAGGAAACATTTCGGCGATATAAAATTCTTACGCTGCCTAGTATTTTGATTCTTAGTGCAGTAATGTTTGTAAAAAAACACTCTTCCAAATAACTCAACAATTCATAATCGTGATACTAGAAACTCGGATAAAATTTAAATTTCTGGCTACAAAACATCCTCTTATCGAAAAAGTCCATATTGTGTCTGCAGCTCTCTTTATAATGCTCCCCGAAAACTGTCAGAAGCATTACTCAATTTACAAAGTTCAAGAACAAAGTAAAGTGCTACCTTCTTGACAAAATTTTTTATGATATTCGGGAATACCATGATATTATCACATGAAACTTAAAATAACTTTTCTTTTTCTTACTTTGACAATGTCACTATTTACTTTGTAAATGTATATGGCAATGAATAAATAAATAAATAAATAAATAAGAACTAAGTAAATAAATACTAATGTCGGGTTTTCTATATACACGATTTTTAACAATAACAAATTGATTAACTAGCCAGCAAGTTAAACTGTGACATAAATGACATTGGAAGGCATTATTTTCTCGCAATCATAGTGGCCCGGTTACCATAATTTTTAATTTACTAATCAGGCACCTTTGATTTCGAGTAAATAATGCCTGCCAATGTCATTTATGTCACAGTCAAACTTGCTAGTTATTTAATTATGATTAAACAACTTTATGCAACCCAACATTTGACTGCTAGAGTAATCAGTGTAATCACTAGAGTTCGCAAATCGCAATCCCCGACGATGCGTGACATTTCATTCTTTGATAACTGGACATCGAATGTGTCACTTGTTTAAAACTCACCATACTACTATCAAATTTCTAAAATTAAATTATTACCTCTCCCCCTCTGCATGGTTGGATTAAATTTGTTTTTGTAAATGTTTTTTTTTACTTTTTTTTGGTATTCCTAGCTGGCCGAGTAGCTGGCTCTTTATTTAAAAAAAAAACATTTTTTATATTATTTGTGAAAATATGAATATTGGTGTCAATCGAAAATTTTAACATAAGACGTATGTATGACTCTAACCAGCGTTTTTTGGGCTCGGTTTTTTATGATTAACAATAAAGTAAATATCGCTTACCACACCGAAATTGATGATTTTTTCAGAAATCATGTATTTTAGGAGCGTAGATCTAAGAGCAGTTTTTGGTGCAAATGCTTAGGTTTTGAAATACACCTTCTTAAGTGCCGTTTTATATATTCATAATAAAGTATTCTCGTTTCTTCCCGCACTATTTTTTTTATTATAAATGATCACACTTCTTCCATAAAAAATGTTTCAATTAAAATTTTTACTTTAATTTTTCTTTTTAAAAATAAATAAATACCTAATTGTTTTTTGGTTTGTTGTAAAAATATTTTATTGCATTGGGTTATATTTTTGCATCAAAAATCAATAACTAAAACGATATACGTCTGAAACTTTAATCTCTATATAAAACAGGACTTTTAAAAGGAAAACTAAACGTTTCCTACAAGACCTTTGTAATCTAAGCCAAGAATACATTATTTAAAAATTTAAATTAAGAGTCCAAGAGTGAGACGAAAAATTAGATTGCAATTATACTTTTAGACCCGAGCTCCTAGGCTCGGGGGGGAAAGGCTGCAGCCCGGCAGTCTCCCCCCCCCCTTCTTAAATACGCCCCTGGTCTTATTAATATCAGGACTATCAGGAGTGATACGTCGTTAAATTATAAAGGAGGGGAATTTAAAAATAAAATTTGTCTATTATTTAAAAAAGCATAGTTGATGATTGTTTTAAAAAAACGAAACATTGGATTAATAATCTAAATATTTTAGGGGAGAAAAAATGGTATGGTAAAGTATATCTCTTCAAAAAATAAAAAGGAAATCAGGAAAATTCGGTTTTGCCCAAATATCTTCTTTAGTAGGGCGCATCTTTTTTCTAATTTAATCATATTCTGTATCTTCTTACGAGATCCCTGTATAATACATCCTTATCTGGAACACCCTGTATACGTAAATATCATTTTGCGTAGAGCCGGTAACCTTGGAAAATAATTTTTAAATATTGGTCGCATGCTCTTAAACTGACTTAAATCGTCAATCCTCATTTTGAAAAATTCAGTTACAGCACCTAGGGCGGGCAAAAAAAACTATGTTACATGCGGTAATGAACTGTTAAAGCCGAAAAAAAACGCCTTATTGACACCATACACCATTATAAGTCTATTTATTTGTATAGGCCGAGCGAACCTTAGTCTTTTCAGTGAAACACAATACTCGGTATCCGACAAAAGGCAAAAAGGCCTTCGCTTTCCCGGCGGAGTGCATCTCAAACACAATTTGTGTAAACAAACCGGGGAGGGGGCGCGCGGGGGGGTGGACGAGAGGGCCTTCAGCCCGACAGGAGCCCACGGTTTATTCGATACTGCAAGTATCTTTTACAGCTGTGAAGTTTTATGATGATGGTATAGATGGGGAAAATTTTATAGAAATATTTGTCTATATATTGCACCATTAGCAAACTAAAAAAGTATTCCACAACTTTTGAAAAGAAAATTATAGAAGTATAGATGCTACCGGGTGGTGTATGCTGGTTGGAAACATAGGAAATTCCATGCAAGTTTTAGACTGTCCAAATATTTGCTCTCCTGTTGACTTTAGAGCGGGGTTGTCGGAAGACTTTTTAGGGTCTCTGTATTGTGAGTGCACATGCGGAGTTTAAACAATTTTGGATTTGGACAACCCGATCTTAACTTACTTGAATAGGATTGAAGTTGGTTTTTCATAATTGGAATTTAACAGGTGATGCTGCGGACATTAATTGCACTTGTCAACCTGTGATTTGTCATTGTCAAAAATAATTTGAAAGTATTAGATTTTTTGCTGGTAAAAATTTATCTTACGGGTCCAACATATTTAGATATTCTTCCAAATCAAATTGGACCCGCACTGGTGGAAATCGCTAATGAAAATCAGGAGATTTGGTTCCAAATGGATGATTGCCCGGCCCACAATTCGCTTGTGGTAGGCGAATATCTTAATGGGCACGTTGTCGGTTTTTTTTATAAACCATTGTTTATTTTCAAACACCTTCTTATTTTCTTGCCCGTTTAGCTATTTAATAGATTTTATTGTAAGTAAAATAATTCGTTTCTAGTAACAGATCCGTTTTGAAAATAATGTTCGCTTTATTTGAAAATGTTCGTTAAATCCAGTAAAACGTATCCAGTAAAAAAGATTTTTAAAAAGCCTAGGTACCGTTTGCAAATTACATTTGACAATGACCAATCACAGGTTGACAACTCCAATCAATGCTGGTGTCCGCATCATCACCTGTTGAATTCCAATGAAAAACCAACAGCAATCATATTCAAATAAGTTAAGATCGTATTGTCCACTGCTTATTATAACTGTATAAAAGACTGACTCGGATTAGGAATTCAATGAATTTCCTGGAAGATTGTCCACAACCATATTTTCGTTGACACCAGAGTGCTTATCTCTCACATTGTTATTAGCGGTAATTGATGGAAAAAAGTAGATAAAAATAGAAAAAATGTATCCCACCTTTGGTTTTTTATGAAAATAAATTTAAAAAAAAACAACAAAAACAATTATTCACAATAACGACACGAAGCGTTTTAAATCGTTAAAAATATCAATAATATTTCACAAATATCTAACAAAAAACCAAGTTGGTGGTGCCATTTCGATGAGAATAGGAAAAGTAGTTTTAAGATGGATATTATATTATCACCGTTCTTTACCACTGTCCTGGTAGTATTTGGATTAATATGATCCTTATATTACGTTTAAGTAAGGGCCAATGACGATTTAAACCACAAGGCTCAGTTTAAATCATAGATTGTCAGAAATGGTCGTTTTATAATGTGGGATTGACAACAAAGTTCGATTTGCGACTGACCGGGGGTTATAACTTCATATATAACATAACAAGTAATGACCAGGTTGATAAGTCTTAAATTGAATTTTTTAAATTTTCTGTCAATCACACATTATAAAAGGACCATTTCTGACAAATCCATTAAGGATCGGGCCAAAAGAACGCTATGTTTTTAGTTTAATTTAAATATATAGATATAATTTTGTAATGGAACTGCTAACCTTTTTTGAAGAATTTAGAAATATTGTTCGGATGCTCTTAAAATAAAACGTACCACCTGGCCTGAACGAGCCCTGAAAGCACTATCAAGGGAGAGAGCTCCACTTAAGATCTCAAGATCGCTGCTCGATAAAACCACCCTTTTATCTCCATCAGTCCCGTAAAAATTAGCGCGGTCTTTTTAAAAAGGAAACGCCGCCGGTGGCGCCAAAAGGCATTTTCCACCGACCAGCCACGTCATTCGAGCACTTAACGCGATTAGTGCGTGGCGGCATCATGTGTTCTCGGTCTCACACACACATGCCGCCATAGGGCATAACTCACACCTTATCAGATTAGCAGACAGAGATGCCTAGTTAACCGCACACCACTGTTTGCAGATGTGTCGCCGAGAGGACGGGACACTGGCTGGCAGAACGGGAAATAAATTTCCTTTTAATCAGGTTAGAAAATATCAACGAATATTAGGTCTCTGTTATAGGATGATGAGATAAGTCGTGTACTGGTGGTGTAATCACAATTTCTTTGATAACAGCCCGCAGACCCGGAAGGCCCGAAAAAAATTACTAGGGCTTGAGAACTATTTTACAAATAAACTGCTGGACAATTGATTTCGAGCAAGAAAAATTTCGCCTAAATTTAACAGTTAATATTTTCTGAACCAGATATGATATCGACCTACGGTTTTGAGTGGTTGATGGATTCATCCCTTGGGAAACAATTGTCAATGTTGGATTTTCTATACAGGGTGTTAAAGAAAACAATGATTTTTGCTCCAATTTTAATGGCGTGTAACTTTCATAATAATATTGTTAAATTTGATCACTCTACGTCAATTGAATTACTGGTTCATAGCAAAGAAAGTAATTTGTTAAATTTTTGATATCTGCAATATTTTGAGAAATACCGATTTTTTTGGAAAACCTTGCTTTATTTCAACTTATTGGTAGCTAGATCTCACTGTGCGTTGTATCGTGCAAACTTTGCGAGTGATTATTATACCTTATTCTTGCATTTCGACCACATAGTAGTTTGTTAAGTGGATCCGAACAATAGAGACCACTTTCCGGTTTAACATGTTAAACCAAAAAAACGATTTTACATGAATTTTGTCCCGTTAGTTACGTCCTCTAGCGGCAATCGTACAAATTTAAAAATAATTTCCAGTATTTTCTTTCTACCGGTTTACCTATACATTTTTTTTTCTCGAAAATGTGTGATCAATGCTTTCCGAGATACAGCCGCTGGCCGACTTTACCGGGACACCCGGTACAACATGTTGTACGATACAACGTCCTTTATAAGCAATGTTATGTTGGCTCGGCGAAAAAGTCCACTTATGAAAGAAAAGCTGGGTCTATTTTGAACTGTCATTGGAGAAGAGTAATTTACGTGTAAGTGCATGGTTGCAGGAAGTGTTACTTATAAAATTACCTGCGTCACACCGCTATCGGCGTCTCTGGTCGGGCAGTGCAATTTGCGGGCTCTAGTTATAAATAAGTTTATTTGCACCATTCCACACATCACCCACTATCAGATAAATCAACCCCTAATTCGGTTAAGACAAGACCTTTAGTCGCGCCAAAACCGCAATAACAAACACTCCTCGCTAACTGCGACTTTAACTCGAACTAATGTTGATTGGCCATTAGTCCATTAGGAAATTGGAAAAATCCTGCGGTGGCTTTGTGCGAACGCTAATCCTATATTTTCAGGTTATGTCGCAGGACATTTTGCGCCCAAGACAAGGAAAAATTTCATTTCCGAAATTGAATATGACGGTCCTGAGTTTAGAAAATATTGTGTATTCGGAAGAATAGCAGGAAGTTTGAAGTAACGTAATTGCATAAGAGATTTCGTGGCGTTGTGGTATTGTCGTGAAGGAGAATGTTTTTCTGATGGGAATCAGTTTATGTAATAAATTTGTGTTCTGTGTTAACGTCTGCTGAATAGCCAGTTTTGCCAATCAATAAAAACACGTTATTCGAATCTTCAAACGCTAATATCTCGATGTTCACTAACTCTTTAAACCTGAATTTCAGTTCGCCAGAAAGAATGATATTTGCTGCTGAATATGTGTATTTTCAGAGAAATTCGCGTTTGAAATATCGTTTAGCGGGATTTTGGTGGCTTTCTATGTGGGTGTGAGAAAGTTATTTTCAAAACCATTAAGGGGGATTTCTACTGTGATGGTTCTATTTTTCATCGTTTCTTTTCTGGGGATAATAAGACAAATGCAGAAAAACAAGTTTTCAAGTCTTTTTATTAAAGATAAGATGTACCAAAAAAAATTTTTTAACCCCCAAAAAATAAAAAACTTGAGGGGACTGAAGTTACCCCCTTAAAAAAAAACCAAACTTGCTGGCGGAATTCAAATACATTTTTCTATTCATGACAAAAATAAAATTGACCCAGATTCTTCAATTGTAAGCATGTAGTTATAGCCCCAGCCCCCACTAGAATCAAGTCAAAACACGAGTAACTGTTAAAATGGCGTGAGATCAACATTTTTTTTTAAATTTACCATTTTTTTTGTATTTTAAGGGGGCCGTAACATTTTCTGTAATATCGCAAAATACTTGATTCTAGAGGGGGCTATAACCACTTGTATTCTGAGCATTGTAAGACCAAAATCACTAAATTCTGATAATTTGAACATACCGAAGTACTTTCCGCCAGCGCGAAAAACAGGGTTTCGAGAAAAACAACTTTAAAGTTTCAACTGTGGCTCACAACAAAATAGTCTCACTGTCACTTAGTCTGCGATGCCTGGCCCGTAGATTACACCCTTCTCTTCCTCGAAAAACGATAAACAAGCTGATTCTTCCTGCCTCTTTGCGAGCCTGGCCTGACAATCCTGATTGGTCGAGATGATGTCGCGGGCGACAGAACGTAGCTCTGAGAACGCGGCTTAACTCAAAAGCGGCTAGTGGTGAGAACTGACCAGCAATCATAAAATTGGATGCAACTTTTTTTTGGAGTAGATTTGGTAAAAACGTTTACACACGGTTATTCTAGAGGCTATATAGAGAGTCGAAAAACGTCGGAAAAAAATTTCGATTTTTTGAAAACCATAACAGTAGAAATCCCCTTTTAAAAAAATGTATTGTATTGTTAAAAATATTTAATTTTTTTTTTATTGAAATTAACTTTCTTATACTCATTATCTGTGAGTTCAAATTTTAAACACTTTTAAAAAGTCATCAATAAACATTCGCCAGGATTCGAGTCAAGAGAACCCAATGTTTTTAATATAATAATATATAGATATAATTTCGCATGGAGATGGTAACTTTGTAGAAGAATTTAGAAATATTGTTAAGATACTCTTAAGAAAATAAAGAAACATTAATCATATCGTGGCCAATTTTCCTAGCAATATTTTTGATATAAAGTCCTGCATTTTAGATATTTTTAAAAATATCCGCAGGCATAATTATTTTAAGGCTTGCAAACGTCATTCTTGACATAAAAATTCAAATATGTCAAAAACGCTTAGATATAGGACATGGTATACAAAATCTGCCTAGAATATTGCGTAGAATGTAAAAATGTAATAATATAGGGTGTTCTATTTAAAATAAGCAAGTTGACACCTACTTCCGGTATAACCGGAAGTGACACCATTATGAAAATATTTTAGCCCGGTCGCCCCAATCAGCCTTTGCATAATGTCAAATTTTAAAAATTTTCCTATGTATAGTCTTCCCTATATAGATTGAAGCGGTTCCCGGTGGAACACCCTGTATTTACTTCTCGAATTATTGACAAGATAACTATTTTATAATTAATTTCTACAGTAGTTCAGCTCAAAAGTTAGGTTAAGTTATGTCAAACTGACAATCACGTTCCAAGTTCGATTCTGTTGCGGTTTTTATATAAATCTCGATGCGGATACAATTTACAAAATATGCCAACTCTACCTTGAATAATTGAACCCGTCTTGGTATAATTTTTAATTCGCAACGTGGATTCAGGTCGATTTATGTAAATAGGGTACTTCATGAAAATATGGTAAATTATTAGGAATACGAGAATACCAACTCTGGTGGCAGTCACGGGAGCTCTCTTAGCTGCCATTCAATAAGAAATGTTTGTCGTTATTACTAGTTTGAGGTTAGAATATGTTTTAGGCAATCAAAAAATGTGTTTAATTAGGTATATTCTTTTTTTCACCGGTGAGGTCACCGATTCTTAAATTGCCTGTTGTATTACCGGTTGGATATAATATTTTAACGTCAACGAGAGAGAGATCGTAGAATAATTAACCAACTGGCTGATGACGTCATTCCACCAGCGGTCAATCATAAGTTTATCAGTTCCACCACTGGTTGAGCTCACCGGTGAAAAAAAGAGGTCAAATAAAACCCACAATAAGAGAATATTTTAATCATTTGGCAACAGCGTATTATACGCTCGAAAAAATTTCATATACTATTTCCATATGGGTTCATTCATGGAACTCGTCAGAAACTAAGTGGTAGCTTGAATTTTAGTTCTTGCCGGCTTGTTTTGATAAAGGGGAATGCGGGGTCTATCTTTGCTTTCTCGTCGTTGATGCGAAACAAAGGAAAAATGGACTGGGTGGTTTATTTTAAAAATAAATGACCATGGTGTGATATGTCATTAAAAAGATAATTTTCTATATGATTTAAGAATGTACCAAATATTATTTTAAAATTTAAAAGTTCGGTTAAACGGTTAAACCGGAAGTGGTTTTGAAGGTTCGATAATTACACACAAAGAATTGGCGGGCGGGGATGGTTATAATACCTTTTCTGCGTCACCCGGTATAATATTGTTTATAGAGCATCCCGAAACGTATATAAAAGTATTCACGTTGAAACCCAAATATAATTAGGGAGTAGCCCGAATTTCTGAAAGTCGGCAAACAGTTCGGAGCGCGTTTCGAGCGCGCCCCGCTGTTTGTACAGATCTCGAGCAATTTTGAGAAAGCCGAGCTGCCTCTGTAACGGAATGAAATTAAAATACCAAATAATGTGTACTCGGGTTATGAAATTATTTTTTCGCGCCACAGGATAATGCTGTTCAAATAAAAAAGTTATTTCGAATCGAAAAACTCGCGAAATTTATTTAAATTTGGTTTTCAGTAAACCAGTGCAGAGTCGAAATTAAAATTTTAGTTATGAAAATGGTTATTTTAATATGTTTTATAAGCATCAGTTATTTTTTTTTTCTTTAAGTTGATCCGATCGCGCTAATACTTTGCCGTGCTAAATTGCTTGTCTTCTTGAATTAGATAAAAAACTAAACAAATTATTGATTTTTTTTCTTCAATGGAGAGGTGGAATGTATGTGTTATTTTCATGCAAAAAAATTCGAAGAAAAATATATAGCCAAAGAAAACCATGAAAATAATTACTAAATTTCATTGTATTGTAAAAAATTTTGAAAACATTTTTTTTAAATAAAATAACTGTCCGAGACTCTTCAATATATGCAGAGTACAAATTTAAAAAGTCAAATAATAAACAGGGCACAGAGAACGCACCTAATGTAGTACATAAAAATACAATTTTGGTTGTAATGTCTTGAGAAAAAAAATATATAATTTGTTGTTTTTTGTTTGTACTTTTTTATATATTTAAGCCATCACTGAAAACACAAATAAATAAAAAAACCATTGGAACACAAACACGGACTTTATCGAATATACGTCATGAAAAGGGCGGGCAGCTTGACGATGTTGCCAATGTTTTCTAAGTTTTTTATATTATAACACCAACAATGACAAAGTAAGTCTGAAAAGTAATCCAATACTCCTAGATCTTTAAACACGGTAGGTCTTTGCCATTTATGTTATAGTCGAAATCAAAGATGGTGTTCTTGTTGGTATATATGTCATTAAATTACGTTTAGAAATATTTAGGTTTAATCTGTTATTAGCACATCAATCATACAATACAGAGTGATTCCTAAGTTGACACTTCTTTTTTTAGCTGTGTATAGAAGGAATTAAAATAAACAACTTTTTCAAATACCTTTTTTCAGAAAACTCAAAAATAGGCGAGATAGAGAAGTAAAAAATCTAAGTGCGGGCCTGGCATCAAAACATAGACCGCTATAGTGTTTGTTGTTTTTCTTATCTCTTATTAGTACGTGCAAATGGTAAAATTTAAAAATATTAAACTAATAAATATGGTGTTAATTTACTGTGAGTGTCGTAAAAGTCCCGATGTTTTTTCGAGATTATTACGCAGAACGCTTTCCCTTGCGGGCTCATCCTACACTCAGAAGTTTTCTTAATGTTGTTCAACGGGCAAGTTAGGCAGAATCGTATTTGATTCGTAGTGTAATAAATAAATGTAAGTACCTTATTAAGTTTTAAGTAAGTACTTTACTTTTGAGTTTTTTGAAAAAAGGTAATTGAAAATGTTGTTTATTTTAATGCCTTCTATACACAGCAACAAACGAAGTATTAACTTAGGAATCACCCTGTAGAAGGCATTAAAATAAACAACATTTTCAAATACCTTTTTTGAAAAAACTTAATAAGGTACTTACATTTATTTTTTACACTATGGATTAAATACGGTTCTGCCTTGCCCGTTAAATAACATTAAGAAAACTTCCGGGTGTAGGATGAGCACGCAAGGAAAAGCGTTCTGCGTATAGTCTCGAAGCAGGAGACGCACTTTGACGACACTCACGATAAATTAGCACCTCATATCTACTATAGTTCATTGTTTTCAAATTTTACCATTTTCACTAGTCACCAATTTAAAATTAACTTGCTTCAGAAAAACACACCACAGCAGATCGCCAAATAAATAACTGCCACCGACCCGTAAACGCATGACTAATAAGAAAAAAACAACATAAAGTATATGAGGCTATGTTTTGATGACCAGGCCCGCACTTAGATTTTTTACTTCTGTACCTCGCTTATTTTTAAGTTTTTTGAAAAAACGTACATATTTGAAAATGTTGTTTCTTTTAATGTCTTCTATACACAGCTAAAAAAAAGTATCAACTTAGGAATCACCCTGTATGTCTAAATTACGCTGTAGCTTTAAACAGTCAATTAAATTTGAGATTAAATAGAAAATTTCGCACCTACTTTATCTAACCAATCAGAAGATTTCTTTTTAAATTATGACCATTGCAACGAAAAAAATTTCCGGAAATATACAATGACATGCTCTTTAAACTTCTAGCGGTCAAATTACACCACTCATCTACATGCAGCATACAACGAATAGTAAGACTATTAACAGTGTCGTTGATAAATAACGTAAAAAGAAGAGGACCAAGGATGGAACCTTGGGGAACTACAAACTGACTCCTATTTCAGGAAGCGTATTTTAATTACATATTTTCTCAGTAAATAATTGAAGAATTTATAAACAACAGAAAGCGTAGAAAATTTTTAAGGTAAAAATCTCATTATTGTATTAACTTAGAAAAAGTAGTAAAATACACGTTACAAGTACAACCTATAACCCCGTATGCAGTATTCTATTCCCTAATTCCCATAGGAACCGGGCTATTAATTATTCATAAACACCGAAACACGTAACCCTCCCTCGATACGCGTATTACAAAAAGATTATCAATCCACCCATCTATCTATCTATATTTGTCGATCTATAGACCAAAATGGATCAAATACGTGGCATTGTGTAAATTCTCTTCTGGTTTCCACCGTGTAATTTGAACTTCACGGTGTACGTTTGTGCGGTTTGTCAGTTTGTCTGATAAACTGATATCGGAAAAAATTAATTAATATTTAACTATAACGGACGTTTATGTTTTGAAATTTGGGTAGAATAACATTATGATCATATTCAATATTTATATTACAATAATTAAAAACATATTTTTAAATTTAAAAATTATTTTTTAATTTAAATTATAAGTTTAATACACTCTTAAAAATAACCTGGTATGGATTACTAAAATTTGGTTCTGACAACTATTTATTTTCGTGAATTCGGACTCAACCCAAAAATTAGTCTGTACAACCAAAAAAAATTGTCGTTATTGAACTGTTGAACTAATTAATAACATTAACCTACCCAACCTACAAATTTTAGTTGTCACAACGAAATTTTATATACGGATAACTAAATATTATATGGTACTCCCGTTTTTTAACCATACCTATTAGTTGTCACAACTAATGTGTAAATATGGAACATTTAAATTTTTTTTCAAGGAAATATTGTTTTTGTTAATGATGCAATCTACAAATATTGCCAAAGCAATCATTTATTTGGGCCAAACTTGAAATTTTCATAGAGTAACAATTACGTATGTAGTCACAACATTGTGTTTATTATCTTTTTTCTGTAATTTCTAATTGTAAGAAATAATGAATCATAAATGTAGACCTTTTTTTTATTATTCTAAATTTAAACTCTTATAGTGCTCTAAGCCTTAAACCCACATATTTTTCTTTTTGACATTGTAACGTGTGTATTGATTGAACCGTTTGTCATCGATTCATGCTCCGTTAAGGTGATATCTACTAGTTTCTTCTTTTTTTAAATTTATTCTCCCGAAGATGAATGCTTCTGCGTTCGAAAAATGTAGAAAAGTTTCTTAAATCAAAATATTTCTTTAATATAACAGTGGAGGAAGACTTTGTGTTCTTATTTCTTACCTTCTGAATTTCCACTCTACTTTAAGTATGGACTATTTCTTCAAATTTAGGTATATATTTAAAAGATCGCTTCTGTAACTTTTTTAATTTACCTGTGCTTTGGAATTGGCAAGATAATTTGTTTTATCTTGTCAGGTTGCTTTGTTAATGTCAAATTTTGTATTGTTTATTTTGTCGTAAAAAAAATTGATATTTTCGGGTTTTTTCGGACATCTCCGGAAGCCATCGGAATTTTTTAAATATCTTTTTAACAAAATAATCATCATTAAACTATGCAACTTTGCCTCCATTTAATCAACTTTCCGAGACCGAGACAGCAATGCCAATGCATCGAATTTGTAACACCCTGTATAAAGTCGACAAGGGATGAACAGAATATAAAGACTTTACTGATATAAGAGAATGCTAAGAAGAATGATTTGATTTTGGTCATTCATAGGGAGGGAAAGTTGGGTTGGGTTGTAATCACTAATAGCGTGATCGCGATATCCTTTTTGGAAGAGAAATAAAAAACATTAAAATGGCCACAAAAAAATTCTGCGCGACCAAACAAAATGCGTGTTTGTTCGAAGATTGGAGACAATGATGTTTCTTGAACTGCCGAAGAGTTTTGGACTCGCATTGTCTTTATTTGTTTTGAATCACAACGTTTCAACTGGTAAGTATCTCCAGTCGTCTTCAGGTGAATACTGAATACAGTCAGTACTGTATGTATACTGTTCAGTATTCACCTGAGGACGATAAAAACTTACCAGTTGAAACGTTGTGATTTAAAACAAATAAAAACAATGCAAGTCCAAAACTCTTCGGCGGTTCAAAACACGTTTTGATACAGGTTCTCCTCCTTTTTTGAGTCTGTTGAAAAATAGGTCACCATACTTTAAAACAATTTCATATATCGCCCTGTATACGAGAAGCGTATAATTTATACAGGAGAGAGAACGAAGTAAGTAAGGTACACCGACCGAGGGGAGTGATGCCCTGACATGTGCAAACAATCATATAATCCCCGCCGATTATTTTAGTTTGATAATGCCTCACCCCTCGCGCGGGGTCTGTGATCTAATAAAATACCGCACATCACGGTGATACGACTGTTGTTTACATTTCGATCGCATGCGAAGACACGGGGCTAATTAATGGGACTTGGCATTATGGTTTTTAACCCTTTGGGCATTGTAAACAATAAGGAATATGCACAGATACGGATAATGTTTCTTTTATTTAGTATTTTGCATAGCGAAGCGGGTGCATTTCCAACCGGATACTTAGGACGGTACCACTGAACAAAAAATAACAGAACTACGCTCGAGGAAAAGATAATAAAAATTAAAAAAAATTATTTAAATTAGGCATCATAACTTGTGAGAAAGATAATAAAAACAATTGAACAAAAAGTCATTTCGTTGGCAAATCTATGGATTAAATTACACTGTAACATATTCATCGATTTGCATTATTCCTTATATTTACACTAAACCACTTTGAATATATCAACAAAAAGCGATATATCAATTAGTGAAAATAAACAATTTATTTTTCTTAACCATAGCTAGTTTGATTAAATTGTTCTGCTCAAATGTACAGAATAAAAAAGAGCTTGCTCAGTTTTTTTCTGTTGGCGTAAGAATTATAACACCAAAAGTACAACAAAATCGCTGTAGAATTCGTTTTAAACAGTTTGTGCATTAATATAAACTTTTAACGTTCGCTATGGTACATTTTATCAAAATAATCGCCAATTTACCAACTAGTAACACTGTTGACGTGGAAATAGAAGTGGCAATACTGTAAGTAGAAATAACATAACCTTAAAACCTTTAGTAAAAAATTGAATTATTTCTTTTTTCTAAAAATCATATACTTTGGTCTGTTTTATCTGGGTTTATGTACTCATCTTTATTCCGCCATTTAAGGAAGATTTACCAGTTATTTTTGTATATCTGTTGCGTATAATAAACGGTTTAAGGTCTTTTGGGGTTGGATCCCCGTTTAAAATATAGCAACAAATATCGCGGTGGACTAATATTTACATGGCAAAAAAACCAACCAAGGTTAGTAAAAAACGTTAGTTTTGTAGGTATATAGTACATTTTATGCATTAAATCTTATAGTTATTGTCTAGAAATGATAAATATGGTGGAAAACTGGAGATTTTTGAAATACAAATGTGCATCTGTGCAGAAATATTTAGCTCGGCCAGAAAATAACAATAGTTAGGTAGAAAGACGAAGGTCTTAAAAAATCATTTTTAGGTGTCTATCCGTTTGTAATTTTTAGGGACATCCTTTTAACTGAAATCAAGAAAATCTGTCGTTTTCAGGGTCCTTGAGTTCAAGGAAACCAATTATTTTAACTAATACATGTAGAAAGGGTTGGGTGAAAGGGGATAAAATATGTGTGCCATTAAGGTCAAAGAAAATTTTCTATGCTATATTTATTAAAAAAAGTTAAATAATTGGGGGTAAAAGAAGAAAAGTAATAATGTGTTAATTACCTCACTAGTGTATTATACAAGGGAGCAGTCTCATACTTTAAACAACTAAATAAACCGATCCTACATGCTTTAGGAGGCTGAAAAGAGATTGTCTCTCTGATATGTAAAATTTGTCACTCAAAAAAGAGGGTGAGGCCGAACGAACACTTTTGTACACAAAAACTCTAAATTGAAGGTCCCTCTTTTCTAACATACTTATGTCGATCCATTTAAGCTCAATAAGTAAACCTGAGACATGAGCATATTTATGAAGTGAACAAATATAGCGACAGCAGAAGTGTTGTACTCTTTAAATTATTATCTTTTCCATAACATTAGAAAAAATACCATATACAGTGACCGGCAAAAAGTTGGACCCATATGGAAAACTTTTTTATTATTGAATTTGTAAAAAAACTTTTTATGCTGATAGCCTCTGCATGATTGGTAACCTAAAAACTTGTTTTGACATTAGTCACGTGACTACTCGTTTGTCTGGAAAATTGAAAAGTATATATTTTGTCGTGAAAATCTGGTATTAGAGTTTAAGATATTGAAAAAAGTTATTTTAAAAAAGTGTTTAGATTTTAATTTTATGCTGGTGTGCAAAGTTTAAAACAAAAATTCAAAATAAAAATATTTTTTTTAAATTTAAAAAAATGTTAGGTACTTTCATATTTTCATCAATTTAATGAAAATGTGTTAAATGATTGAATATTTAAACATTTTTATTATCTTGAAAAAATGTTATTTGTTAAAATTCAAAATTTAGCTTTTTATCATGTAACTGGGTGCGTCCTGGCCCTGTATCTAGCAACCACATTTACCAATTATAGGTATTTCTGAAACAATATGCTTACGAAAGTCAGTTCTTTCTAATTTTGGACAAGTTTTAACGTATCTCCTATAAAATTGCTCCTACCAAATTAAAAATTAGAAAAAAGAATTCTTGGAATCAATTTCTAAAAATAAATAAATTGATTCCAAGTATTCTTTTTTCTAATTTTTAGTTTGATAGGAGCAATTTTAGGAGACATGTTAAAACTTGTTCAAAATTAGAAAGAACTGCCTTTCGTAAGCATATTGTTCCAGAAATACCTATAATTATAGGTTAATATGGTTGCTAGATACAGGGCCTGGACGCACCCAGTTACATGATAAAAAGCTAAATTTTGAATTTTAGCAAATTACCTTTTTTCCAAGTTAATAAAAATGTTTAAATAAAATGTTTAAATATTGGTCATTTAACACATTTTCATTAAATTGCTGGAAATATGAAAGTAACATTTGATATTTTTTTAAATTAAAAAAAAAATATTTTTATTTTGAATTTTGGTTTTAAACTTTGCACACCAGCATAAAATTAAAATCTAAACACTTTTTTGAAATAACTTTTTTCAATATCTTAAACTCTAATACCAGATTTTTACGACAAAATATATACTTTTCAATTTTCCACACAAACGAGTAGTCACGTGACTAATGTCAAAACAAGTTTTTAGGTTACCAATCATGCAGAGGCTATCAGCATAAAAAGTTTTTTTACAATTTCAATAATAAAAAAGTTTTCCATATGGGTCCAACTTTCTGCCGGTTACTGTATATAGACAAACGAATAGCCCGTGACACTCAAAAGCATGCATCTAAAGTTTTTAGCAATAAAGTAGCAACAAATTTTCACTCTTGTCAACCAGATTGCCAAATTATTACAACAATAATATGATTTCGTACTTATTGGAAATATGCATTTTGCCGATAGGATAATTATTATAAAAAATGTATTATAGAAATCCAACGATAGAAATGTTTGTTATATCCATCCCATTTCCACTTCATTAATAATGAATATTTTGAAGTGATTTGACAGTAACAGGACTCTGGCAAATAAAGCTGTTCAAACGCACCCCAGGTTGGGGGTTTTAAAACGGCGGGGGGCGCCTTCGGTAACAGTGGCACATGTCGCGCCCCTGCCATGCGAACTTGACCGTATGGCCACGAAATGAGCAACCTCCTGTGAGGTCCGGAGTGGTGAGCGGCGGGACGAAGAATGGAATGACAATGACATGTGCAAACAATCGGATTATGACGAGATCTTGATTATTTAAGTGGTGTATACTGTATACAGTTGTTTCGATCCTTTTTCCCTTGTGCATTTTATATGAAGATTACAAAAATGAGAAAATTTTTCGTCTTCTAAAATTAATGTTTTTTATTATTGTTATAAAATACGTATTGTTCCCTCTGACAAATGCGATTTGTGCGATATAAAATGTGATTTAGACCACTTATTCTTGGAGTGTAGAAAGTATGACAATGATGTTAATAGCCTATTTGAACAATTAATTCAAGAGTGTAAAGTCGAGTGCCCATTTAATATCCTAAATCTCTTATCCCTCGAAAATGTAAAAATCTTTAATGTACTGATAAGCTACTTATATAAAACCAATTTAAAACTGTAAGTCCTACCTATCCTAGTCTTTCCCTATGTGTTTTCCCTTTTTATAGTGGTCTTCATTCCTTGTATGTCTTAAAAGAAAGTCGCCCTGACAGACCCCAGTGGCGTGAAGCGTGTATCCCTGTTTGATTGTTTATAAAAAAAAAAAAGTTTCTTTTACTTCTCTACTTTGTGACTGGCTGTATGGCTAATTAGCCAAATGCCATTAATAAAAATAAAAAAAAAAAAAAAAAAAAAAAATATTATTGTTATTATTATTTATTATTTCGAAACGAGAGCCCTCATGTTCCCCCACGCTTTATAACGCCATAAGCGAGGTAAACAAAACACCCCTCTTGTTCAAACTGACGGACGTCTAAAAAAAGTCATCATTGAGCTCTTTATCTCCTATTACATTATTATATCCTTCGAAAATACCACTCCTTTCTCATCAAAAATTTCATAGTCAACAAAAATTCCATTGCAAAACCGAATCCTTTAATTTTAGGTGGGCACCCATGTTTTTAAGGTGGGCTGGCGCCGCCGCTGTGTAATGCGTAGTGATGAGCTTATATGTACTTTGTATATGTTGTAGTCATAATGCATATACAGGGTGTCCCAGATAAGGATGCATTCTACAGGGATCTCGAAAACCATAGAAGATACAGATATGGTTAAATTTAAAAAAAGTTGCGCCCTACTAAAGTCTACAACATTGTTTTCAAATTTTAAAAATTTCAAACCCTTCCGTAGATATTTGGATTATGTATCTCAATTGGGGTTTCACGGCTTACTCTTTAAAAAAACAAAATACCTATTTTATATACATTTTTAAAGTAGGTTTTTGAACTTAAGCGTCCTGGGTGAAAATGACAAATAAATTATTAGTTATTTCCTGTAGTATGAATAGAGTTGGTTTCTATCCTAATTTTGATTAGCACACAAGTTGGGCAAAAGTTGTGTTTAAATATGCGTGCAACACGCTAATATCTAAAAAAACTTGTATTATTGAAACGTTTTAAAAGGTTGGCAACTATTTAATACATTTTTGTTATAAACCAATGGTTAAGTTATTTAATAAATATGTTAAAATTACTATTATTAATTATCATAGGCGTACCATTAGGGAATAATGGATGTTTAAGGAAAAAAATTAAAATTTGAGATATATAACTCAAATTTCGTATTTGAAAGTTTTTAATTTTCAACAACATTTCTATATAAAAGGGTGCCCATCCAATTGTGTTTACAGGATTCATTTACTTATTATGTCCAGCTTGATTATCTGTTTTTTAGAAGTTATTTTTGATCGGGAGGAGGTTGTTGCGGCGGCACAAGGAGGAGGGAGGGAGGAAGGTGGTCACTGGCCCACCCTAAAAAATGGGTACCCACCCAAAATTGGGGGATTCGTTTTTGTCATGGAGTTTACGGGGGGGGGGGGCAATTTGGCTGTGAAATTTTTAATAAGAAAGTAGTGCTATATTTTAGAAAAGAGGGGCGTCGTTTCATCTAAGGGAGATCACGTTAACTGCTTATACCGTTATGCAGCGCGGGGGAGAGGCGACCTATTTTTTTTTTTGAAGTCGCTTTTGATTTGGGTAGTGCTCACCCTAAGTTTAACGGGCCCACCCATTCCAAAAATCCTGGTGCCGCCACTGATATGAGTAGAGGATTCGTCCACTGTCGCATGTATACTCAATTCAATTAAAATATGTCAACTTACACGAAGTCTCGTCGCAACTCTTTCACTGCGCTAAAAATAATGCAAATCAAAAGAATTGCGGCTAGAAAAAAGTAAGCATCCCCTAAGAAGTTTAATTACATTTATAACATTGATCCACCCTTAAACACTTCGTTATCAAGAATTTACTTAAACTGTACACATTCAATTCAAACGAAATGTTACATTATGCCAGTGCCTAAAGGACCCCATATTGGGTACTCGTCTTGACTTATTCGCCCCGTCTCTGAAGGGCACAACAAACAGTGCGTTTTCTAAAACAATCAGCAGCGTTCGAAAGTGGGCCAATATGGGGCCCCCTCGAAAGGTCCTTGGTTCGCGCTTGACCTGTCTTCGAGTGCCTCATAAAACAGATTGAAAGCGAATGAGAATGGATATTGTTAGCGGATTTGCTTAAACTCTTACTTAATGTAGGTAAGCAGAGCGATTTTTATTAATCGCATGGCTAAAAAGTATAAAGTACTATTTAACTTATGGTTTCATTGGATACCCGAAATGCCCTTTACCCGGCTAGTTTAACTGGGTATAAAAAGAAAACAAAAAAATAAGTATACTTTACACACTCTAAAAAATAGGTACCTACTCTTGGCACAAAGTAGTCAACTCCCTAGACTAGAACGTTAATTATTAGAGAAAAGAGAAATTATCTTTGTATGAGAGAATTTCTAAGAGAAAAGAAGAGAAAAGCTCTTTGTTAACGAAATACGACTATCTTGAAAAACTTGTACGTAACGCGTAACAAAAATTTCTCTTCGCGTAAGGGACATTTTTCAACTCCCGCATGTAAATTTGCTGTTTCCTTTATACTAAAGTAATTGGATAAGTGAGCTATTCCGGTTAACTGAACAGATATAATTTCATATCCATTCTAGTTTTAATATGAAACTGATCAATCACAGTGGTCAATTCCAAAGAAACCACATTTACACGTTGTAAATTTTACGAGTCGTTTTCTGACACTTGACAAAAGTGAGGTTAAGAATATACTTATAATTATATATTAATAATAAAATATGCAAATCTGTCGGATAAAATTTGTTCTTTAATTTAAATCAAAACATTTATCCCAGAATCTATGCATACACAATGTTTTGCTATGTTTTCCACGAAATGGTGTGAAAATTGAGGGTATAATACCAAAATATACTTCTACCAAATTATTATTTTCTGACCGAACTAAAAATTTGTGCACAGATGCACTTTCATATTTCAAAAATCTCGAGTTTTCCACTCATTTCTAGACAATTACTACAATATTTAATGCATAAATACGAAATACGACGACAGGAGTTTTGTTTTGGTATGATTGAAAGAGCAAACATGGATAGGGAATTTTTAAAAAACATTTGTTTTACTGACGAATGCACATTTACCTTAAACAATGAACCCAATGTTCAAAATTATCGATATTGGAGCAAAGAAAACCAACACAGGTTTGTCGAAACAAGGACGCAATATCCACAAAAAGTTAATGTTTAGGCTGGGATTTTCGGAGAAAATATTATCGAGTCATTATTTCTTACACGAAATTTAAATGCAGAATATTTTTTGGAACTACTTGAACATCATATTTTACCTACTTTACATGATGCCGCCAGGGAAAATCAGGAAGTTTGGTACCAAATGGATGGCTGCCCGGCACATAGTACCCTGGCTGTCCGGGAATATTTAAACCGTGCTTTTAATGGAAATGTTATTGGTTTAAATCATACAGTAAATTGGCCAGCCAGGTCTCCTGATTTATCGCCAAATGATTTCTTTCTCTGGGGCCATTTAAAAAACAGGATATACAAAGATAAAAAATACCCAAATCTAGACGAGTTAAAAAAAGGTATTTCTGCCGAATGCAATAGAATTTCAGTTTACCAACTAGCGAATGTAAAAAGATAATTTTATGATCGCCTCGGTTATTGTCTAGCAGTCAATGGAGGAATATTTGAACATTTTCTTAAATCCTAAAGTTCTAACAATTTAATAGTACCTACCTATTAATTAGTAAAATATTGAAACATGTAAAATGTCATAATTAACCTTGTAATTGGATACTTTATTTTAGTTTTATTCAGATTAATTTGTACTCATAAATACACCTTTAATATTTTCGATGTAAGAGTTTTTATAACAATAAAGCACACATTTCAAAATGACAACTTTATTTGACAGTCATTTTTTACCTTGACTGGTGCCCGCAAATACGGGGCCATAAAAAGGAGAAATAGTTAAAAAGAAATCGGCGATAACCCGTAAGCGGGCTCATCAAAAATATCTAAAGTTATTCTTTTAAATGTGGGTTTTAGTACTCTTTAATAAACCTAAATAGAATTTTTCTCTAAAATAATTAGGGAAGCCAATTATTGACCCCATTTAAAATTACATGGGATTTCCTATGTCCCGCTCGACGATGCAACACACGGTATACCAACAAAATTAAAAGTATTTTACTAACCTTGCTACGTTTTTTGTCATGCAAATATTGGCCCACCGCAATATTTTCTGATATATTTTCAACGGGGATCCAACCCCAATCGATCTTAAAACTTTTATTTATTATTCGCAATAGATATAGAAAAATAACTGGTAAATCTTCCTGCAATGATGGGGCATGCCCCAGGGAACCCATTACCTTTGGCGTCCCTGTGTACTTTAATGCAAAAGATAGACGCATTATTCTGCTAAGTTTCTTTTTATATATTTTAACGGACACTAAATTCCACTATTTTACATAATATGTATATTAAATTAATATTAAAGAAGGTGAAGGACAAGTTTGCCTTCTTATTCAGTAAGGACGTCATTTTTTCGAAATTACCTTAAGAGTAAAGCACCTCAATTATGAAAAATACAGCAAAATTTAAGATGGACATGTTGTTGCGAATTAAAAACTTATTCCAAAAACGAAATTTGAGTTATGTAATTTTCATTAAACCCCTATTTTTCCTTAAGCGGTACGCCTCTGGTCGATTTTTTGTTTACAAAGTTGCAAAAAAAGTCTCTGTTGAAGCCGTATGTGCCAAATTTCGAATGCACCGGCACTTATTTAAATTACCGCCACCTAACTTAATCAAACGTAATATTCGGGGTTACACCCATTTTTATCCCATTTGATTGATTAATAAAAACCCTTTTTTATAAGGTCGCCGTATGGAGACTGGTTTACATTGGGGTTATATGCATACACTCTTTTGATGGTAAACGTTACCCTTTAATATCTCAATTACACAAGCCTTGCAATTTTTCTATTATTAATATGTAGCATATTTTATAGGGGTAACTCTGTATAATGGCAGAGTCTATCGAAAAGTTTATAATCGTACGAATTTAAATTTCTTTCAATATAAATAAGTAGTTGTCCATATGTTCCGGAAAATCTTTATCGATAATTCTTTAACAATGTAGGCAATGTAGCAACCTGTACTATTTTTTAGCAATTGGCTTTTTCACTAAACGTTGAGCAAGAAAAAAAAATTTTTCTACGGTTTCAGTGTTTGCATTATTTAATTATTTACTGAGAAAAGAATTAAACAAAATACGCTCTCTAATAAAGACACGCGAAACTACTTACTGACGTCACAACAATTCTTTGCAACAGCAGCAACCGATAGGTCTGTGTTTCACGCGCGGTCCGATATCCAGCGAGACCTTTAATTTTCACACCATTTCGTGCATTCTTTAGGAAAAAAATTATGTATGCATAGGCTCCGACCAAAGAGGCGGTTTTAACGGTTTAACATGTTAAATCGGAAGTTGTAACTTTTAGATAGAGAATAAAAATTAAGATAGGGAGGTGAAAACCATTTTTCTTTAACATGAACCGTTCCAATGTTACAGCCTGTCAAAGTTAAACGTCAATATCTCAAAAACTATTGAATCTAGACATATGACATTTACAAAGTAAGGGTAGAATTTTATGGGGAATCAGAAAATAATACAATATATAGGGTGATCCATTTAAAAAACCCTAAGTTATATTCGCCATGTTTTTTGGGCCACCCCGTACACTTCAGCATAATTTTAAAATGTGCACCTCAATGGTCTCTGCAACTTTTGTATTTCGCATTTTTAAGATAAAGGCGAAGATGAACTTTACTTTATCGTTGACTCACACTGTATGTACATCTCTTCTCATCTTATGTTTTTAAGCTTCCAGCTTTCACGTTGTGTTTTTAATTGTTTCTAGAAAATATTTGTTATACTCTAGGAAGATTTTTATTATTGAAATATAGTTTCAAGTGCTGAATATGATAAATTCGATTATAGTGAAAAAGCCTATTGCATAAATCGAATTTTTCACACTATCGTTAACCGATCAACGTGAATCTGATTGAGATTTTCCGCACCCTTTTAGCGTAGATACATTTTTCAGCATTAAAATCGACGTGGAAAATTGCATAAAAAATATTTTTGGAACCATATCTTATAACAGTGAACATTAGCACTGTTCCTAATCAAATTACATTCTAATATCGGCGAATCAGTGCACAAGCCATTTGGTCCTAAGGCCCGGTCTACAACAAAGAGATAAACGTCACAAGTAATAAATGGGGCCGAGTGGAAAACAATTATTCTATATGATGATGTTTCAATTCGCATTAGAGCGGGAGAATCAGCGGACTAACGGACCGTGGAAGAAAACTCTGGAGTGAAAAAGAAAAGTTTTCGGGAGGATTAGGGTATGTGGACCATCCGCATCAATAACTTTTAAATAGCATGCATCTGTCTCATCTTTTTATTTTTTGTTTGAAAATTTATGTTTTACAAATTATCGTTTTAAAGAACTGTTATTATTCAAAAGACAATTGAAGAATTTTCGAAAAAGAATTGTAATTGACCTAGCTATCCGAAGTTATTTGAAAAAAATATTATGTAGAATATACAGGGTAATTCACTTAGCCCGATTATTAGAGGATTTTTAATTTCGCGAAATCTCAATGTGCATATCGGCCATAATCAACTTTTACAAGCCTATTAAAACAATCGAAAAATACCTACGTGTCCTGATATGATTCGAGGAAAAAATAATTGTATATGTCGCTTTGAGAAAATTCACCATTTGTGTTTTTGGTATTTTGACCAGCTGACGCCAGTGGCGTATTTAAGGGGGAGGAGGGGGGGGGGCTGCCAAGGTCTTGTAGGAAATGTTTAACGTTTCCTTCTAAAAGTCCTGTTTTATGTAGAGATTAAGGTTTCGGATGCATATCCTTTTAGTTATTGATTTATGATGCAATTTTATAGGAAAACGAGTAAAAAGAGTAATATTTTATAGTATTTTCTATTATATACTTGTTTGTTTCGTTTTCCCTTTTTTAGAGCTATTTTAAATCAACAAATATAAATAAAAAAATTAAAGTAAAAATTTTAAGTGAAACATTTTTTATTGAAGAAGTGTGATAATTTATAATACAAAATAGTGCGGGGAGAAACGAGAATGCTTTATTATGAATATACAAAACGGCACTTAAGAAGGACTATTTCAAAACCCAAGCATTTACACCAAAAACTGCTCTTAGATCTACGCTCCTAAAATACATGATTTCTGAAAAAATCGTCAAAATTGGCACGGTGAGCGATATTTATTTTATTTTTAATCATGAAAAACCGAGCCCAAAAAACGCTGGTTAGTCATACATAATGTTAAAATTTTGGATTGATACCAATATTCATATTTTTCACAAATATAAATTTTAATAAAGAGCCAGCTAGAAAAATCAAAAAAAAAAAAATTACAAGCAAATTTTAATAATTTTGATTAAATTTGATAGTAGTTAGGTGAATTTTAAACGAACTTTGGGCGTGGCCCCGAAAATTTTTCGCCTTTGGTGCTTTTCCGCCTTCTTTCCTAGGTACAATTTCATGAAATACATGATTGTAGTCCCGACTGTCCCCTTCTCCAGAAAAAAAATGTCCTACTTACGCCCATTCAGCCCCCCCCCCCCCCCCCCCTCGAGCATATTTTCTGCGCCATCACTGCCTTGCCGCAAGGCTTTGTTTTTATTTGGAATTTCAAGGTAAATATAAGATGGGTCACATTCACCAAATAAATCAGTTTTTTTCAGGTTATGAAATTTTTGAAAATTAATTATTTTTACCATTAAAAAAGCCAGAAGTCAAAACGGCCGTCACAGAACACAACTTACATTGTTTATTGGCGCTGTTACAAGCAAAAATATGTAAATACGTTGATAACCACAAGACGATTTCCTTTATATTACGGTGGTAATGTAACCAGTTCCGATAACAAGTTCATTATTATCTTTATAGGTAACTTTGCAGCAGGGTATAAAAATCAATTTTTTTTAAAGAGTAAATAAAGAGTATACGAGGGCAAACTATAATGTTTGTGCTGACTTTACACTCTACAATGATTTTCTATGGCAAAGGTATAGTTCAATTTGAAAATATCAATTTTTCAAAATCTCTGCACCTTTTTGTCGCGACCTCTCCAACGCACGTTTAATATTTTTCTTTTTTTACGTTTACAGGGTCTTCCTGCGACTATTCCTTAAATTCAAAAATACGTTAAGTTCAGTGTCGTAATTTGACGACTTAATTTTAACGGGGAACGAAACTACCTTCGCCCCCCTGAATCCGCCACTGGTCTAAGATTTAAATTAGTTTGTGGACGACCATTCGTTTTAAACTTCAACAGCTTTTCAAAATCCAAACTATTTATGTTTTTAAGTCGTTAATAATTTGCACAATCGATATTTTACTATAACTACTTGATTCAAAAAATAAAAAAACAACGGGCCAGTACCCGTATCTAAATTCGATAATTAAAATTCAAGAAAATGTAAAACAAACTACCCAGACTGCAAAAATCAGCTGACCTGACCAGGGCCGTAGCCAGAACCAAATGTTTCTTAGCAGGGCCCATATTCTCACGTTGAAATATACCTAATATTTGATTTTTACGGGACGCTGTAGAATTTTTTACATTTTAGAACGACCGACATTCGAAATGCTTAATTCATAAGCATGTACTATATTTATTATAAGTTTATAAGTATGTAGGTAGCATACACGTATATCGCCATTATTTACTTTGTTTTGTACAAGATCCAAGGACTCAAAAAATACTGATTTGGTGCTACTGCTACTGATATTTGGTTTATTAGACATTTCAGATGGCAGTTTTTTTATTACCAAGAATTCCTTCATAGTTACACTCAGTTTTGGTGTTCTCTTTTCAGTTGGTATCTCTTCTACATCCTATAAAAGTTGTTTAGCTTCATTGGCTAAACTTTGACAGGCCTCATTTGTTCTTAGATCCCGAATTTTATTTTTTACTGACTTTATAATTTCATTGGCTTCCTTTAGACTAATTTACGAGCTTGTAGAGCTGAATCGGCAAGTTCCAAAAACCCAAGCAACTTTTTTATAAAAGTAGGGGTGAATCTAAAGTCGTATTCCAACATAACTGATTTAATTCCAACAGATTTGGCAGTGTCTTGTTCACTCTATGAGCGATCATTTTAATATTCATCTAATGTTCTTAATATTCTCTTATATTCCAAAACCTTTTTTACCAGGGCTCAATATTTTTTACCAGGGCTTCGCCCTGGCCAGCCCCCCTCTAGCTACGGCCCTGGACCTGGCCCTATAAATGTAACGATATTTTCCCGGAATATAAATAAAGAACTATTCCTTCAAAATAAATCTAAAGGTCTTTTTCCCACAGGTTTCTACAACATTGTAACGTACATCGGAACTTCAATCGAAAAATCATTTGGAAAAAGCTCACAGAGTACCAAAGCAGTGTATGTTTTTCTTCGAATTTCGTTTAAGTAGTATTTTATTTGCATTGTTCAGCTAAAGCGATGATCACCAAATCTGCGGACCGAGGATTTTGCAGGGGGCGGAAGAGAAGAGGTATTCTGCTGCCATTGGCGCCGTTACGTCTATAAAATGATTGTTTATGCAAAAGTTCGTAGGTTACAAGGGATATTTTAGAAGTAATAGTAATTAAACTAATAATAGGGCACGAAATACGAAGTTTGGCTGATGGGATTAATTTTAAACTTAATAAATAGTCAGGTACATGAGAGGAGAATTACCAGGGGTCATTGACCAAATGATCTTATGGAAGAGTCGCCACTGCGTTAGTAGAATGTGATTATAGTACGTAGGCAAGTTTAATATTTTTCTTTTTTTTACTATTACTGCTGCCCCATTTGCTCCGCCTAAGAAATTTTAACCTTTTAGTCAAGCTTAGTAGTAAATAGTAATTTTCCGATTTAATTTAAGCAAAATGAAAATACTAAATTTATCGAAAAAAATAGTATATTACATAACAAGTGATGAAAGTGATACTTTTCAAACGAGGAGATATTTAGCACGAGGCGTCAGCCGAGTGCGGAAATTCTCCGAGTTTTAGAATAATCACTTTCTCACGAATAATGTACACTATTTTTCGTACGACCACAAAGGATTATTAAAAAAGCCTTTGATTTGTAAAAAAATATTTCAACACTAGTGTCGATAAAAAATATTTCAACACTAGTGTTGATAAAAAAAATATCAACACTAGTGTTGAAATTAGCATACTTAATATCACATATGTATATGTGCCTAATATCTGGTTTCATAGTTTGTCAATAGGCTTTTCCTTTATTTGTAGTTTAACTTTTTCATATTTTTTATATCATAGAAAGAACTAATCCTGGATTGACTTCTAGATTAACCAGAATGAAAAATTTTAAATTTAATCAAGGAAAGATGCCTTAAACATAAATTTAATCCACCCAACAAGGAGGATTTCAATTCAAAATAATTCTATAAATTATTTAATGCTTTTATAAAAAAAAGTCAAATACTCCTGATGGGATTTGAACCTGTGACTTTGCGATCTGTAGGCTAGAGGTCTATTCTCTACGCTGTCGCTACCGATGAAGATTTGTTGTTTATTAAATGACACTCTTCACCGCGATTTGTTTTTTCTGGTAATAGATTTTCCAGTATATTATTAACATTATTTTTTATGTCAGATGGCGTATTTTCACACTCTAATTCTGAATCACTCGACAAATACATGATAAATAAGTTAAACACTTTACAACTGCTGCTTTCTAAAATTTGTTATTTTAAAGAAATAGCGGTGGTCTGTCAAATTGCACCATATGTTTAAATTAAATGGTGTGCCTTGATATTTCAACACTTGTGTTGAAATATCTGTTTTCAACACGCGTGTGATATATGGCGCTTTCTAGCCAAATTAACTGTGCTTATTTTTCTGATTTTCATAGGTGATCGCAGGAAAAAACATTTTTTTGTCCCACAATCCCCTTTCATCCTTGTTGTTAAGTAGCCGTATCCGATAAGCAGAGCACATGACGAGAGACAGACAGGCACGGAGACATAAGGACGCGCCATCGATGCCCTTATCTGCCATAGAAGCACATCTGTCGACCTGTTCGGGATCCTCGGAGGGAAAGGGAGAAATGATGCCCTCGGGACACCCCGCGCGCCAACAATGGGACTGATCGAATTAAAATCGCATAAATCTCGAGTGAAATGATCGTTATGCGATTATTGGGGCAATAAAAAAATTATTAGTGGGTGTTTAGGAGGCTCATGTATAGTTTGTATACATAAACCTACTTACATTCATTGATTTAAATGTTATAAGGGAGGGTTATGTTATGAAACTAAATATTTTTACTTTTCTAGCAATAAGGAAGCTAGAACTTATCGGTCGAGTAAGAGCCACGAATATAACATTCTTGTCTTCTGTATAAAAACGTAAAAATTGCCAAATCTTTGTGAATAAGGAGCGTATACTGGGTCTCCCAAAAGTCCCGCATAACATTAATATCAGTTAAAGGAAAAAGATCTAGGAAAAACGCTCGGACCCGTAAATTTTTATTTTTAATTGTGCATTTTTTGACATAAAAAATATTATACAGGGTGTCTCATAGAACTGTCGTCACGTCCAAAAAACCGGTTTTAACGGTTTAACATGGTAAATCGGATGTTGGTTTCTTTGGATAAAGAATAAAAAACTAAGATAAGGAGGTGAAAACCATTTTTCTCTGAGATGAACCGTTCCAATGTTACAGCCTGTCAAAGTCAAAAAATGCCATATTTTAAACGTCAATAACTCAAAAACTATTGAATTTAGACATATGACATTTACAACATAATATATGGAATTTTGTGGGGAATCAGAAAATAATACGATATACCTATAGGGTGTTCCATTAAAAAAAATTGTCAAAGACGTGACGACAGTTCTATAAGACACCCTATATAATATTTTTTTATGTCAAAAAATGCACAATTAAAAATAAAATATACATACAAAACGGCACTTCAGAAGGAGCATTTCAAAACGTAAGCATTTGCAACAAAAACTGCTTTTGGATATACGCTCCTAAAATGCATGATTTCTGAAAAAATCATCAATTTTGGCGTCGTGAGCGATATTTACTTTATTTTTAATCATGAAAAACAGAGCCCGAAAAACGCTGGTTAGAGTCATACATACGTATTATGTTAAAATTTTGGATTGACACTAATATTTTTTTTTTAAAAAGGGCGGGAGAGGTAATAATTTAATTTTCTAAAATTGATAGTAGTTAGGTGAATGTTAAACCAACTTTGGGCGTGGCCCCGAATAAAATATTTATAAATAATATATATGTGAACTTAAAAAACTAAAAGTTTTTTTTGTTTGCAGAATTAATAAAATTGTGAACATTCTTTTGGCTCTTCAAAAAGTCGTTGAATAACAAAAAACTTCTCACAGTCTGTATAAGCTGAAAATAAATGTCTAAACATACTAAATAATGTAAAAAAGCACTTCAACTCGTTGATAGGCAAGTATTTCAAGTATTTAAATCCGCTGTGAGAACGTTGCTCAAGGAAAATTATTATTGAAGTTTAATTTATTTATTATGTGCATCGTTGGTAAACAACAAATAATACTTTATTTTTCGAAAATTATTGAAAATTATTTAACATAATGCAATTAATTATAAATAATTTTATTATTTTTTGAAATGTTCAAACCACCCCATATTTTGTTTAAAGGTTGGAGACAATGACGTTTCTTGAACGGCAGTAGAGTTTTGGACTTGCATTATCTTTATTTGGCTTGAATAACTACGTTTCAACTGGTAAGCATCATCTCCCGTCGTCTTCAGGTGAATACTGTATTCATGTCCGAGGATGGGATTTAGAAGAGAATAAATGGATCAAATTTTGAAATATACGAAAAAATGTCCTCACAGCTTTTGCTTGTAAACAACAAATTGGATATTGTTGCCCTTTATAGAAAATTATTATATTTATATAAAAAATTCGACGAGAAAACATCGATTTAGTCGACTTTTCCTTATGACAGAAACAAATCCACGATACAAAGAAATGAACAAATCTAATGTCATCGATGGTACACAAAAAAACCGACGCTCATTAGCCGTCATATCAACCAACCCATTGTTGTTCGTATCTTTGTTTTCAACATTATCGCAGAAACATTTTAAAAACATTCCTTTAATCTGTCGTTTCGAGGAAACGTCGTGCGCGACATTCCACGATACGTTGTTTTTTATGTCCTCGCGATTAGATAGGGCGGTAGCCGGGTCGGAACGGCCGTCCGTTCGTCCCGAACTGGTTTTCGGTGATTTAAGCATGTCCGCCGCGGTCGCGGTGGTACCCAGTTTGTGGGTTTTAAATGGCGCCTGAATATAATGGCGGTCGTATATTCGACTTTTCTTACAATACTACTTCTATATTGGTAATAGATTTGTTTCGTTCAATTTTTCAAAGAATTTTAAATACATAGTTACAGGGTTATTGTAAAGAAACGGATCAGCCTTTTATACAGAACATCAAAGATTTTATACAGGGTGGATCATAATAATGCTATTTGTATCAAGTGTAATTTTAGTTTAAAGAAGTAGTCCATACTTGAAGATAAGTTGCAAGTTAAATGGGTGGAAATATTACTCTAAGTCAGGGGTCTCCAAACTTTTCAGCCGTAGGGCCACATTGATTACTCCAGTAAGTTCCAAGGGCCAATTCCAGAATGCGGCAAAAAAATGTTGGGTGCCACGCCCTTTTTTCATTAATAGTACTTGCGTTTCAAGTAGATAGCGGTTCTTGCAAAATTTTTTTGGCATGTCACCCAAAAATTTTTTTTTCATTCTGTGTTTTTTTTACTTGTTAAAGGTCGCGGGCCGGATTGTGGACACTGGTCATTAGATGTCGCGGGCCGGGTTGATGTCACTGGCGGGCCGGATCTGGCCCGCGGGCCGTAGTTTGGAAACCCCTGCTCTGTCACTAGGATATATTTCAAGGAAAAAATATTTATTCCATTATCTACATGTTTCGAATGTATAAACGTTCATCTTCAGGAGAAGCACAATTCATATTGAAAAAGTTATTAAGTTAGGAAATTGTCAGTGACATCCTCATAGAGCTTTTAAGGAAATTAATTGAATAAAGAAAAATGTTGAAGAACTTTCATAGAAGTAAGAGAAAAACATACTACCAAGTTATATACTTAGATAAAGTTGGGATAACGGTTCAAAGTAACGAGGTGAGAACCTTTATGTGGAAATGATACTGAAAAATGAAAACGACTTTAGTGGTGAAGCATATTATTGAAGGAAAATTCTTGTTAGACGGTGTAAGAATACTATAACCACATGTATATCAGCTATTTTAAATCAACAAAAATAAAACCCAATGCAATAAAATATTTTTATAACAAAAACAAAAAACAATTAGGTATTTATTTTTAAAGAGAAAAATTAAAGTAAAAATTTTAATTGAAACATTTTTTATGGAAAAAGTGTGATAATTTATAATAAAACGAATAGTGCGGGAAGAAACGAGTATGCTTTATTATGAATATACAAAACGGCCCTTAAGAAGGAGTATTTTAAAACCTAAACATTTTCTCAAAAACTGCTCTTAGATCTACGCTCCTGAAACACATGATTTCTGAGAAAACCATCAATTTCGGCGTGGTGAGCGATATTTACTTTATTTTTAATCATGAAAAACCGAGCCCAAAAAACGCTGGTTAGAGTCATACATACGTCTTATGTTAAAATTTTGAACTGACACCAATATTCATATTTTTCACAAATATAAAAAATGTTTTTTTTTTAATAAAGAGTCAGCTGGGAATATAAAAAAAGAAGTGAAAAAACATTTACAAAAACAAATTTAATCCAACCATGCAGAGGGGAGAGGTAATAATTTAATTTTCAAAATTTGATAGTAGGTAGTTAGGTGAATTTTGAGCGTGGCCCCGAGCATATTTTCTGGCTACGCCACTGCTCTGGAATGATAATAATATCATCTCTAACTGCCAACAAATAATGTATCTAGATTTTATAAAACAAAAAACAAATATCTGTATCTCAGCCCAAAACTAGTAAGAAAATATAACCAAAATATGGGTGAACTTGACAGAGCAGACCAAAAGATAAGTTTCTACCGCGTAAGTGTTGGAGGGAAAAAGTTGTACTCTTGACTTATTAGTCATTATCTGGATATGGCAATACATAATTGGCAACTTTCGTCATCATGGGGGAATAGTAGATTCTGTAATGAGGTTGGAATGAAAATTTGATCCGAGTGGAAGATTCCGAACGCGAGCGTAGCGAACGAGTGTCGAATTTTCATTCTAACCGAGTAGCAGACTATATTTTCTCCACGACCAAAAATACTATTCGCAATATTTGTAATTTCAGGTGGAGTATTATCCAGTTCCATATCTGATTCATCCGATTTTTCACTCATATTTTGACTTGCACTAAAGTGTGTCTGCTGACATTGACAGTTTCGAAATTCATGGCAACCTATGTCGTTTAGATCAATTACAGAATATTCATTCCTCATTCCGTATCTTGTTATGGAATGAAAATACACGCAAAACGCATAAGAAGTAAGTGTTTCAGAATAAATATTCCAACTCAAGAGCGAGAATTTTTACATTCTATTATCAAAAATGATTTTGGAATTATTGCATTCTGTAATGGTCGTGGAGAAATATGGATTAATATACTTTTTGAAGATCTCTTTTGCCACCAGCATTTTAGAAACTAATTCAAAAGCAATAAAACGAGGACCAGTAGAATCTAATGCTCATGGCAGAGAGTTGTGTAGATTTGATGGTAGAGATTATCTTGTAATTTATCAAGACAATCAAATAATAAAATATCGCTAGTTCCAAAAAAATTGCTTTATGGAGTTTCACGACTGAAGGAATTTTACATATAAATTGGTGACATCTGATTACAAGAAGCATGTCTATATTTATGCTTTTTAATAGGTCAACAATACATTTTTGTAGTGTAAATTTCTGCAATTTAAGATTTAATATAACTTTTTTACGAACCCTGCATAATATACCTTAACTTGTTTAGTGGTATTGTTATTTTTAGGCCAAGCAAAACTTTTTATGAAGAAAACATTTTCGCACTAAAATTGAAAATAAAAAAGTTTCCCATATATTAACTAAATCTGGACAGACGCTGTATAAATTATGGAAAAAAACATTTTAATATGATTCTAAGGTCTGCTAGATTCATCTGTTGGTAACTTTACTGAAAACATCATTTTCCAAGAAACCATTATTGAGACAATAATTGTTTCTGTTGAACTTATCTGGCTGATACAGTTACCAGGAAATTGATCTCGCGTACCTAAGATAGTTTGTAATTTAAAAAAATTTTTAATATCAACGTGCTGTATGTAGGACAAAGTGATACAGCGGCAAGACGTTCAACCGGTAACATAAAAATAACCCAAGCTTACAAATAATGAATTGAAAAAAAACGGAAAGCAAAACAAACACGGCATTTTCCCGAAGAACTACAAAAGTGTTTTGAGGGTTACGCCGGAGTATTTAGGCCCTTATCGGTTGTAAAGGGCCATCCCCTTGAAACCAATCTGCTAATGGACAAGGGACGTCCCCCCCCCTTCGCCACGCCGCCCTAATGCCAACTATTCGATTAGTAAGTCGATGGCCCGACGCGACGAGGTATATGAAATGTCCGAATATTTGTAACAAATGAATATTTGAAAAAGAATAAATAAACTGTACGTTTGTTAGCGGTAAATATTATTTATTGATGTTTATTTTCGTAAAGAATAAAACCTAAAAATTATCGTAATTTTTCGTTAAGTTTCTAAACAGGGGCGGTTCTACGGGGGGGTCTGGGGGGCCCAGGATCCCCCAACATTTCTGAAAAAAACTATAAAATTCATGCCCCTGATAAAAAAAATCCGGGTGCATTATTATTTACATAATTTGATACAATTTGAGCATGATCCTAAAAAAATTTGAGCTGTGGCGTTATTTGCTTGCGAAGGCTACCAAAAATAATGTATTCTTGGCTTAGATAACAAAGGCCTTGTAGAAAACGTTAAGCTTTTAAACTTTTCCTTCTAAAAGTCCTGTTTTATACAGAGATTAAGGTTTCACACGCATATCGTTTTAGTTATTGATTTTTGATGCAATTTTAAAGGAAAACGAGTAAAAATAATAATATTTTATAGTATTTTTCTATTATATACTTGTCTGTTCCGTTTTCCCTTTTTCAGAGCTATTTTAAATCAACAAAAATATAACCCAATGCAATAAAATATTTTTACAACAAAAACAATTAGGTATTTATTTCTTAAGAGAAAAATGAAGGTAAACATTTCAATTGAAACATTTTTTATGGAAGAAGTGTGATAATTTATAATAAAAAAATAGTGCGGGATGAAATGAGAATGCTTTATTAGGAATATAAATATACGGCACTTAAGAAGGAGTATTTCCAAATCTAAGCATTTGCACCAAAAACTGCTCTTAGATCTACGCTCCTAAAATACATGATTTCTGAAAAAATCATCATACCAAACCGAACTCTTCGATCCAATTTCCAAAACTTTTGGCGTAATTAAACGTATCTCTGCCCGAATCCTTGCCTCTAACTCCTTCAGATTTGAACGTCTGGTGACATATACCCTTCTTTTTAAATCGCCTCATAAATAAAAATCGAAGGGTGAAATATCTGGAGATTTGGGCGGTCACCCTATAAATCCATAAATCCTGGTAGTCCTATCCACGTATTTGGAAATGTAATATTTAAGAATTATCTTAGATTGAAAACAATATGTCTCTACGAAGTGTAAAGTAAAAACTATTCAAAAATCTTATGGGCAAAGATGGATTATATGTATTCTAGTATAGTCTGCGCATTCTTTCGTTTCCCGACAGACGACAGCAGTAATTTGTCATCGATCAGCTGATATCGGGACCTCATAATTTCCCCAAATTTTTAGTGAGCCGAATTAGCCCACACGTCACATTGTGAATTGTGTTATGGAAAGTAAATATACCAGAATTCACGTGTCTTTAACTCCATCTTATTATATATCATTAGATAATATTTTTTATTTGTATACCTTTGTAATAAAATATGATTGACTTACCTGACTATATCATGCACTCTGCTAGCAGGCGTACTCTTAGGAGTGTTTTTAAGAACAGACGCCAAAAGCTGCATCAGCGCGGCGTTCAAGGGATCGGAGGGTAGTGATTCTTCACAGTCGTCGAGATCCTGCAAAATACAAAATGTAATAATAACCAGTTTGATCCAGTCGAAATTCGACGAAAATATCGAATCTGTAGTATTCTAAAAAAACATTTTTTTGCGAAGCTAATCAACTTCCGCCAATAGCTTCAAAGCTTCAAAATAAACACAAAATATTAGATTTGCGTTTTAAACATATACAGACGTATACACACTAAATGGTTATAAAATTAAAACAGTCCTTAATTGACTTAGTAGTACTTTATTCTCTATCCAAAGAAACCAACTTCCGATTTACTATGTTAAACACAAAAAAAACGGTTTTAACGGTTTAACATGGTTAAACCGGAAGTTGTAACTTTTAGATCTTTCAAGATGAAAAGTTATATTTTCAGATCCATTCAAAGAATGGAATGGGCAAAGATTATTTTGCATTTCTGGCCATTTCTCCACTGTTAAAACATCTAAACTAAATGACCTAAAAAAACTGGGAACGGCCCCAGCCACGAGCAAAAAGGGTAAAAACGAATTTTAAAAATTGCCAAATGGGCCGATACCAATGCCTTTGACTGGACCGTGAATTTTATTTTATTTTTCCGTTTTTGTAGTTTTTCCTTTATATGGCCTATTAGGTTTCTTGTTCTGGGGAAAAAAACAAGTAATGGTGAATTGTAATTTTAATGGATGAATGAAGGGTTGTGTTTGTAAAGGCAAGGGTCGATGTGGATTATTTGTCTGCTGCTACAGACAGTGGCGTATTTAGGGGGACGGGCTGCCTGCAGCCCCCCCGAGCCTCGGAGTTTGGGTCTAAAAGTCTAATTGCAACCTAATTTTTCGTCTCACGCTGACTCTTAATTTATATTTTTAAATAATGTATTCTTAGCTTAGATTACAAAGGTCTTGTAGGACACGTTTAGTTTTTAAACATTTCCTTCTATACGTCCTGTTTTGTATAGAAATTAAGATTTCAGACGCATATCATTTTAGTTATTGATTTATGATGCAATTTTATAGGAAAACGAGTAAAAAGAATAATATTTTATAGTATTTTTCTATTATATACTTGTCTGTTCAGTTTTCCCTTTTTTAGAGCTATTTTAAATTATCAAAAATATAACCCAATGCAATAAAATATTTTTGCAACAAAAACAAAAAACAATTAGGTATTTTTTTTAAATAAAAAAATTAAAGTAAAAATTTTAATTAAAACATTTTTTATGGAAGAAGTGTGATAATTTATAATAAAAAAAATAGTGCGGGAAGAAACGAGAACGCTTTATTATGAATATACATACAAAACGGTATGTAAAAGAAGTATTTAAAAACCTAAGCATTTGCACCAAATACTGCTCTTAGATCTACGCTCCTACAATACATGATTTCGGAAAAAATCATCAATTTTTTTGAGGGATATTTACTTTATTTTTAATCTTGAAAAACTGAGTTTTGTTTTATATTTAGTTTCGTTTTCAAGAATGGGATATACAATACTATGGTTCAGCTACATTTAATAGTATATCCCGTTCCTGTTAATTGACGTAAAAGTCGTTTCGACAACTCTATTTCGAAGAACTTTAATTTTACGTGTTAAAAGTAATTAGAAAGAGAAAAATAATCAACTAGAACATATTCTGAAAATATGTCTCATTATTTAGCAAAGGAAGAAATGCTCATTTTAAAGTTTAATTAAATCCTGACAGACTTTAGCCACCATTTTTTAAATTCAAAATACATACAGGGTGTTATGGAATTGACACGTTCCCTGAGTATAATAGAGAAACACTCCATACTTAATTTGCTTCAGAACAATCTTCTGAAAAGTTGGGTAAGTACCCCTAAAACCAGACCAATTTGGGGGACGCCCATGAGGAAAATTAAGACGAGTTAATTACGTCCGAGAGAACGAGAACAAATGAGAGTCCAGTAAAAATTGACGTCGGCCTTTCCTTCTTCGTTCGGTCTCTTATTTACCTTTGCACTATTTAAAAGTTTGTGGTTAAACAAATAATTATCAATGTCGAATTGCTTAATAACATGTTATAGAGTCTTTTGGCACAGTTGTGTTTTGTGTTGTGATGTAAGTAGTAAATTGCGGCAAATGTTATATTAGTAGATTGGATTTATAGTCATTGGTTCAATTAAGGAGGTAAGTTTAAATTTTTTATTATAGAACAGGTAATGACCTCAATTAATTGTCATTCCAAATAAAAACAAACATATCTTACTCTTGTCTTATCACTCTTTCTTTAAAACTCCTTCAGTGGCGGCGTCGTCAAGCCATAATACAAAAAAAAAACGGTCAATTTTCTCGTTTATTATGATGATGTGAAAAATATTTTTTCCTCGAATGTTGCCACATCAGGATTTACGGGTTTAAATATAATACGTCAATTCCTTAACATGTATGTTAAGGTCTATCACACGGTTCTGAAACCCCCGAAAGAATGCAGAAAAATTTGCGATATGGTCTGCTGGACCATTAATAAATATAGATTCGCCATCCTAAGTGCTAGTCGTTAATATTTATACAATAAAATCCTCAGTCGGGTAGCCCAACAGATTGTCCACAAAACGTTACAAATTAAAATTGAAAATATCTTTGGTTAAAAAACCTAAACGTGGTACAGGCAACGAACAAGTGAACAGTTCACTCGCAGTGATAGTACTGAGGACGGTGGAAGCCGAAAGTGCTCTGCTAAGATTTCTAATAAAAAATTGGATTTACACGTAATGCAGTCTCCTTTCTGCTCTATACATACAGTGGCGGGCCCAAAGTATGCACCTCATGTTTGTGTTTATTTTTGTTATTGATTTCTTAATAGTAGATTCTGTAACGAGGTTGGAATGAAAATTTGATCCGAGTGGAAGTGAAAGATTCCGAACACGAGCGTGAGGAACCACAAGTATCGAATTTTCATTTTAACCGAGTAGCAGACTATATTTTCTCCGACCAAAAATACTATTCGCAATATTTGTAATTTCAGGTGGAGTATTATCCAGTTCCATATCTGATTCATCCGATTTTTCACTCATATTTTGACTTGCACTAAAATTTGTCTGCTGACATTGACAGTTTTGGAATTCATGGCAACCTATGTCGTTTAGATCAATTACAGAATATTCATTCCTCATTCCGTATCTTGTTATGGAATGAAAATACACGCAAAACGCATAAGAAGTAAGTGTTTCAGAATAAATATTCCAACTCAAGAGCGAGAATTTTTACATTCTATTATCAAAAATGATTTTGGAATTATTGCATTCAGTAATGGTCGTGGAGAAAATATATTTCGCTACTGAAAGAACCTGAAATTCAAAAAAATGCTAACTTCGTTTCTTCAGTGTTTGAAATGATAGTGATAGTCTAAAAAGCTATTATACCTCACATGAAAAATATGAAAACTTTTGACTTATTTAAAAATTATACGCTTTGTACTAATGCTGCCATCTATAAGCTTCCATTGGAATACAAAACAATAAAAAGGATTGTAAATAATAGAATCCTGTATCTACTTTCATAATATTTCGACCGGTTCACTCGATGGTGTAACATAGGCCGCCGTTGGTGTTTCATTGCGCGTGAAGGCAGTTATTTATCTATAGATGACGCCAGCGGTTAGGTGTGAAATACGGAAATTTCCCTAAAGATATCCTTAGACGAGGTCTTGTCAAAGAGGATATCGCTCTTGGGTGTGGCATCACATTTATTATGCTTATTCAAAAACGAATAAATTTCAAGATATGTTTCTTTATTGAGTAATTTTTGTATCTTTTACGTTTGTGGGATTACCGAACACCGAGATAAATATTTCAAAATTAATTGCAGAGGTTCGGCTGTCACCAAATATCACCTATATTATTGGATTAAACAAGTGCAAATTTGGTATCAATAGGTAGAGAAAGTTTCAAACGTTGTTTGTCATCAAATAGATTTTAAATTTCGGACTTTCGATGGAAGAAAATTATTCTGAAAGTGGGTCTAATTATTATACTGACACAAATTATGGTATATTTTGGAAATGAAAGGTATATCTAAAAATACGCGAACGTCACCCTAATTGTTTTATTCATAAAACAATTTCTACTAAAAACCCGGACTATTATACAGGGTGTCCCACCGGGAACCGAATCGATCTATATATAGAAAACTATACATAGGAAAATTTTAAAAATTTGACAGTATGCTGATGCTGACGGGGGCGACCGGGCTAAAATATTTTTATAATGGTGGCACTTCCGGTTATACCGGAAGTAAGTGTCAACTTGCTTATTTTAAATAGGACACCCTATATACTATTACATTTTTGCATTCTACGCAAGATTCTAGGCAGATTTTGTATACCATGTCCTATACCTATGTCTAAACGTTTTTGACATATTTGAATTTTTATGTCGAAAATAACGTTTGCAAGCCTTAGAATAATTATCAATTCTTGCTACAAAGAAGCCTTATTTATTTAATTTAAGTGAGATTCCTTGTTATAAAGGACCTGCTTTAATAGATTTTTTATAATATTTTGATAACTATTAATACAGGGTGTTTAAAAAATAAGATTAAAAATGAAAATGAAAAACTGTCAAAAGTCCAGATTTTCAAATGGAAACACCCAAATTTTATAATTATTTCCTTTTAACCATTAAAAATAAGGGTAAGTTTGTATAAGGTTGTATATCCCAAAAATTCTTAGTTTTCGAAATATTGCCAATTTAATATTTTAATATGAGGATTTTGCTGCAGATTTTAAGTTCAGTTACTCTTAGTTGGCTATGGCGGCGTTGTAAAACAATCAAATGCTAAAAAAATCTATGACGCTGTCACTTAACATTATTAATAATCATTCCCGGGCGCTTAAATTATACAAACGAAGATTATTTAAACTTATTTATTATTTATGGAGAATGTGATGAGTTATATAATAATAATAATAATAATAAGAGTTTATTTTTCAATATTTATAATATAATACATTTGTTTATTTATCTTCCTTAATAAACTTCTTCTTTGATCCCCTGAAGACGTGCTTGTTAGGGGCAAATCTTAATATTTTAAATTATAAATATATGAGAATATTAAAATATTTTGTTTAAATATTTGTTAATATTATATAAAAGTTAAATTGTAAATAAAAAAAAAACTTTTTAATATATGTATATAAATATAAACGCAGTTTTTTTGAAGATAGGTATAATTAAATTTTGAAAAATATATTATTCATAACAATATCAATTAAAACATTTTTTGCCATTCGATATCCGCAAAAACAGAAGCCATCACAATGTGCTTATTAATAATGTTTAAATGGTAAGTGACAGCTTCATAGATTTTCTTAGCATTTGATTGTTTTTCAACGCCGTCATGGCCAACTAAGAGTAACTGAACTTAAAATCTGCAGCAAAATCCCCATATAAAAATATTAAATTGGCAATACTTCGAAAACTAAGAATTTTTGGGATTTACAATCTTATACAAACTTACCCTTATTTTTAATGCTAAATAAGAAATAATTATAAAATTTGGGTGTTTCCATTTGAAAATCTGGACTTTTGACAGTTTTTTCATTTTCATTTTTAATCCTATTTTTTGAACATCCTGTATTAATAGTTATCAAAATATTATAAAAAATCTATTGATAATTATTCTAAGGCTTGCAAACGTCATTTTTGACATAAAAATTCAAATATGTCAAAAACGTTTAGACATAGGTATAGGACATGGTATACAAAATCTGCCTAGAATCTTGCGTAGAATGCAAAAATGTAATAATATATATGGTGTCCCATTTAAACTTAGCAAGTTGACACTTACTTCCGGTATAACCGGAAGTGCCACCATTATGAAAATATTTTAGCCCGGTCGCCCCCATCAGCATCAGCATACTGTCAAATTTTTAAAATTTTCCTATGTATATATATAGATCGATTCGGTTCCCGGTGAGACACCCTGTATGATAAAAAATTCAATATAGAATTAATCACAACGTGAATACTAGAAATAAAAATAATTTAAAAATAGATCGTACAGAAAACTTAAAATTGTGTGTGGTGTGACTATGGATAACGGTGAGTAGTCTCCTTTAGAAGGAATATATCATAAAATAAGCGTTCCTGACAAAAATTGATTCGTAATCTACGCCCAAAAATACATCTTTCCTGAATAAATCATCAATTTTAGCGTGGTGCGCTAACAGATAATTAGCAAAAAGCATTCCCACTTACCTGCAATCTATTGTTTAACAAATCAATGGCAGGTGTCAATTTATTTGACAGAATGACGTATTCGCAATTCTTGGCCCCATCAGGTCCACGACAGGCTATCTGCCATAGGTTGCAACAAATGATAAGAGTCCTGAAATTACGAAAACATTGAATGAGAATGCGTACAGCATTTATGGAAAAAAATTGTTATGCTTGAATGCGTGGTTTAAAATAGGAATTTAATAAAGTTCTCACTCACTTGACAGATATTGATGCGTTACCATCTAGTCCCAAAGTTAATAGTTTTCCCAAGACTCCAAAGCCTCCTACGCTCTGGAACATGAGAATATCGTTGCTGTTCCCCTTAGTCAGTAGTCTCGAGAGTTCGTTTAGGATCCTGTCTAGCTGACTCAGACTTGCAGGAGATAAACCTAGAAAAATGTGGAGATCCATCAGATATACAGTAACCGCCAGAAGATGTGCAGGCAACATGGGAAAAATTATTATTTCGAAAATGTTATTCCCGGGCTTACATGGCTTAACTTTTGCATACTTCAAAAATAAGGCGATCTAGGCAAACTTACTTATATGTAATGTTGCTTCGTTTTGCCGCTAAAGGGCGCTAAAGTTTTCAAATTAATTTTTTTTTCTGAATAATTTCTAAACGCCTTTATCGATTTCCACTAATTTTGGAACTAAGAATGACCACTATTAATAGCGTGCTTTGACATATGCGTTATCTTTTTTTAATACCTGCATATTTCCAAATGGCGTGTGATTGGTAATTAAAAGTTCCTCTTTTTGTTACCCCCCGTATAAATGACTTAAATTATTTCTCTGGCGCTAGCTGATTTTATGTTGAAACTTTTTTGTCTCTTGTAAAATTTTAGCCAGGCATGCAGTTTCTCTGCAAAAAAATTATTTACCATACCGAGTAGTTCATCATTGCTGTTTATTCAGAAGAGAAACAGGAAAAAAATTTAATTCTAAATAACTACCAACTATGTTGTTTGATTTTTATAACAATTGTTCAAAACTTTTTCATGTTTTGCATCGTAAATAATTTTTTTGAAGAGAAACTGCATGTCTAGCAAAAATTTTACAAGAAACAAAAGTTTCAACATGCAGTCAGCTAGTGTCAGAGAATAATTAAAGTCATTTATACGGGGGGTAACAAAAAGAGGGACTTTTAATTACCAATCACACGCCATTTTTAAGTTTGCAGGTATTAAAAAAAGATGGCGCATACGTCAAAACACGCTATTGATAGTGGTCAATCTTAGTTCCAAAATTAGTGGAACTCGATAAAGGCGTTTAGAAATTATTCAGAAAAAACAATATTAATTTGAAAACTTAAGCGAACTGTAGCGGCAAAACGAAGCAACATTGCATATAGGTAAGTTTGCCTGGATCGCCTTATTTTTGGTTAAGGAATTTATGGTAATGCGTTGTACAGCCATTTCATGGACACCCTGTATTACAGACGCGACGTTGTCAAACTTGGAAAATAATGTTTTTTTGCCACAAGGATGACAGTATTACAAATATTAACTTGTAGTTTATTAAAAAATTATGAAAGTAAAATAAGATAAATATTTATTTTTACAGACGAATATTTTTCTAATTTTGATTTGCGTATGTGCGTTCTTGTTTACCTACTGCCTATATATTTAATGCTGGTCGGCCACAGTATTGCGAACACAACCTTTTTATTACTACAGTGCGCAAATTCTTATTCTGTGAACATCGGACGTCCTCATGGCCAAATAAATAAAAAATAGTTTTGTCTACGTCTAGTGTAATTGGTCTGACTGAGTTTATACCCGAATATTATATTTTGTTCTTTTAGGAGAAAAAACAGGAATTAAAAGGTTTTTGGTAAATCAACCTGTTTAAAAAGTAGATCGCAATCATATGTAAATAAAGTCTCCAATATAGTGCGTAAATCTGGTAGAATTTATGAGAGATAACTGTATTTAAATGTTATGCCAGGTTGCCTGTTTTAAAAATATTATGGTCTTTAAAACTAAAAACATAAGTACATCTTAAATTTGATTTTTTGGAATTAAAAAGGATATTGTTGCAAAAATAGTTTCAGTTCACTTGGTAGGTATTGTAGTAAATTGCAAAATTTAATTATTTTAAAAAACTCCTACACCTACCTTCATTAGCCTGATTGGTTATGCTGCCTATAGTATTGATGTTTCTGTTAAGACTTCTTTTATTGCTGCCATCTGTGATAGAGGGTTTGTAGGAACTTTCGTACTCAGCACCTTAAAAAAAATTTCTGTGTCCATATCTTAGTAATCCAATAAAACAAAATGGAATGTTTCTAAAAATTGGTGTAAACTTCTTACTTCTTTAATCAAATATTCTATGTGAAAAATCAAATTTAATTTACTGTCAAAGATATTTTACTTGATTAACTTTCAAAATTTGAATGTCATCATTTATTTTAATACTATTCATATTTTGTGGTATGTTATTTGGATTTAAAGTAAAAGAAAGATAATTAGTTTTATCAAAATTAATTATTAATACATTTTTATCAAACCAATTTTTTATAATTTTAAAATCTTTTTTAATTTTGTTATTTAAGTTTCCCCAATTTGTATCTGTATATCTGCGAAACTATAAATTGTTTCATCACAATTTACATTAAATAAATTATTAATATGAATATTAAAAAATAATATTTTCTTACCTTTAGTTGCCATTCTTTGTCTAATTTTCTTGCATCGTTTTCTGTAAGATCTCCCTCTCTCTTTAGCAGCAATATCTTTTGGATCTTCTTTGCCATCGGGCGCGTCTACTATTTGCTTCAGATTGTACTGTTCCAACTCATTTGGAGATAAACCTTTAAATAATTATTTAAACTATAAGTTTCGTAACAGAACTGGGGTGTAATTGCCTCGAAAGTGCTTCAAACACAACAGTGCTTCGAGCACAGTGCTGTTGGTAATTCAAGCCCTTTATAAAAAGTGCTTTGTAATTGAATTTCAAGCCATTGCTTGCAAGCACTCAAAATTTCTTTCCGCGGTAACTGGTAATTGCAAGCACTTAGAATTTCGCTAGTGCTTGATGCTGGAAATTACTTTTCTAAAGATCTTGGTCTCGAAACACTCTTTTCAAGTGCTTTGCCCAGCTGTGGTTCATAATATCATGAATTATTTGTTAAAAAAAATATTAAAAAAAAATACAACAATGACAGAAAAATATGTACCTGGATCGGCCTGTTTCACCGCTTCCTGATGCAAGCGCCCTCTGAGATGACTTAACAGGTAGACTTCTGATTTGATCTGTAAACCAAACTTAATATATTAAAATCAAGTCGAAATATGCCTCAACGTAAGAAAGAAACATCTTTGTCGACAGAAGTCTTAGAAATTTTAACTTACAATAAAATTTAATAGATATACAGTATACAGTGACCGGCAGAATTCTCGCTTCAAATGGAAAACGTTGTGATTGTGACAAATAAAGACAATGCAAGTCCAAAACTCTTTTTTAAAAAATTAAGTTTCTGCGCCCATTAAAACTGAAAAAAAACACTGTAGTTGCTCAAGAGTAAAGTACTTTTATTTTTCGCTTTAGATAAAATTTTCATTTGTCAAAGTTGGTTACGATTAAAAGTTAAGTCCGAATACGAAACCACGATCTTCTAATCGAAAAACGAAAAAAATATTTATTTTTTTCGTTTTTTTTGGAAACTGTCTTAGATTATGCTTAGAATTCTTCGTATAATGCACATCTATAAATATATACAGGGTTTTCTATTTAAAATAACAAAGCTGTGTGCACTTTCGGTTCAACCGGAAGTGACAGTTAGACGGTTGAGTGCTGAAAATATACGCACAGCGCAACCATATAACCTACCGAAATTCTATAATAACGTTTTATTTTATAAGGATGTGGTGACAAGCTGGGAGGTAATTTCGTTGTCACCCGGTATATAGATATAATTTCGCATGAAGCTGGTAACTTTGTAGAAGAATTTAGAAATATTGTTTGGATGCTCTTAAAAAAAATAAAAAGAAACGTGAAACATATCGTGGCCATTTTCTAGCTAATGTTTTTTCCTCAAAAATTAGAAAAATATCCGCAGACACTCAATTTTGCGCGCCTAGATCTGCGCCCTCCCATACTCAATATTCACGAGCCGCCACTGATATTTACCAGATAAAAATAATATTTCGACGTAATATCCTTTACCAGAGACATAAAACAGGTGTACCACAACCCTTTGGTTTATTTTGGATTTCTTCATCGACCTGTTAAAAGTTTAAAACAACAAAAAACGAAGCTCAATATAAAATTAAAGCAGCGACTAAACAAAATTCCATAACAAAAAAAAACGTTTTCAATATTAACGATGTACTGCTTCGTCCACATCAAACTGACAAAATGGAGATCTCTAAGGAAATTTTAATTACGAACGTATTTTTAAATGGCCACGAAGTTGCTTCGTCCAATAAAGAAATGGAATATAAAATAAAATTCACTCTAAAATAAGAAAAAAAAGTCAGTTACTTGCACTTGCACCTAAGGTAAACCAGCCTTAAAAGCGTCCTCGTAAGTGGCGTCACAATGTGAGAATTTATGCGCATTAACATACCGGTATTAGTGTATTGTAGATCATCGTAACAATCATCGCCTTTTCCTACAGGGTCGCCTTCAATAATATATTATTAAATTACAGTCAATCTAGAAAAGTTGATATCGATCCGATAAGCAGTTTTCAAAATATACGAATTTAACATTGAATTCAAGGCTCATCCGGAACGCGAGGAAGTGACGTCATTAGCTCCCACAGCTCGCCAGCCTCGCGGTTGAGCAACGGTGTTCCTGTGTTCAGTTATATTTAAATATAAACGATAAGGAGCGCAACCCCACTTTACTGTAGAAGTGAGCGTCGCGGCGGCACACATCGGTTGTTCGATGTTATTTTCTACTCGATACAAAAGTATATCACTAAAAATATATTGCGGTGAAAGAAACCCTATTGTCAGTTTGGTACGCACAAAGCATAGATGAACAACAACGAAATGAAAATGAATATGATTAAAGCAAATGACAAAAGCACAAACAAATCGCTTTGCATTACCTTTAATAATTATAATCTGGAAAGCAAGTTATCATATTCCTTTGGAAATTACACCGCACAAATTTATTGTAAAGTGCTTTTTGTATTACTTAGTTTTTTAGGTATAAAGAGGGATTGAAGAAGCGCTTGTAAATAATTGCGATGGTAACGTACACATTGCAAAAAAATAGTTTTTCATTGATATTTAAAAGTCAAAAGGTCAAAAAAATAGTTATAGTTTATATGAAGTCAGTGTAAATAGCAATGTCCTATGGCTTTGCATTGAAATAAAAATCAGAATTCTTATTGACGGCTCTTCGCCGAAAGTCTACGTGGACTTGATGAGTCTGTCATGACAAAATGAGGGCGGGATTACAAAACTAGCCCCTTGGATTGGTCTCTGCCGAAATTACTTGGGTAAAGCGTTTTTTTATACATTGTTCAACTTATGACCATTCATATTATTTTTTTGGTTATTATAAAAAATATGATTACATAATTTTCAATTTCCATAATTGTATAAGTAGAGTCTTTATGCTGTTTACACACACATACTTCGTATAGACTATATAATAGCTAATAATGTTAAGGATAGCTAATGAAAACTAAGAAAATGCTGAAATTAAAAACATAAAATATGTTTTTTTAATAAAAACTAATAAAAGTTAGAAGAAGAGTTCAAAAACCATTGTTCCATCCCGTAAAATAGTAAAAAAAAACGATCGCTATCAATGAAAATATTTCATTTAAAAAAATGCGTTGAGTCCGAGTCGAACTTGCGTGAGATCAGAGAATTGAAGCAGAGCATAAATTACCTTGCCTATAAGGAGAGTCAAATAATGGGGGATCAAAAATACCATGTAATAAATATCAGTACTAAAAAATTATCCACCATTTTGTTAATTTTAGAGGTATAGTCTGTGAACTAATTCTCTCGGTTTCCCACAGACGACAGCAGTGATTTGTTATCGATCAGCGAAGATACTACATTAGCGCAGTTTCTTTAATGTCTGAAGGTAGGCTTTGTAGATCATACATCTCGGTCTCTTGTTTTTCTCAATAAAAACACACAAAATGCATAATACTTTTGACGACAATAAAATGACTTTATTTACAAAACAATACACCAAACACGTCCTTACGACTGGTAAAATGATGTGCTACTTCAATTTTTAACATCGTCCATTTGACACGTGTCAAAATCGTCTAAAATAGCCTATTACACTGGTCAACAAAATTTAAGATTTTTTTTGTCCCACAAGCTGAAGTGGGTGTACTTGGTAGTACTTTTTAAACATATTTCATATATGTTTTCAGAATTTTTCCATCACGCAGGGTTTTAAAGTGACAAAGCAATGAATTTTTGTGAACGTATATATTATAATATGGGTATAAGTTATGAAAAAATAAAGTACAAAGTGATATATTTACTTAGAAAATGTGGTCATATATGACTTTCGACTGTACTTTGCATCAGAAACATCTCTCTTCAGCGTTCAGCAATAGTCTGCCAACATAGCGGGGCTCCATTTGCCTTGGTATCTCTTCTCCATGTCCAGAATGTCCTGGTGAAATCGCTCGCCATGTTCGTCACTTACTGCTCCAAGGTTTTTCGGAAAAAAGTCCAAGTGTGAATGAAGAAAGTGTATTTTTAGACTCATGTTGCAACCCATGGCTTTATATGAGACCAATAAATTGTTAACATTCTCTACGTAATTTTCGGATTTACGATTTCCCAAGAAGCCGTTGCAAATGTCCTTGAAAGAAAACCATGCTGCTTTTTCAACTCCATTCAGAGCCTCACTAAAGTTTTCATCTCGAAGTAGCTCTCTGATCTGAGGTTCCACAAAAATACCTTCCTTTATCTTGGCATCACTGATTTTAGGGAACTTACTTCTCACATATGCAAACGCACTGTTAGTTTTATCCATACCTTTAACAAAATTCTTCATTAACCCAAGCTTAATGTGCAAAGGTGGTAAATAAATTTTTTGGGGATCAACAAGTGGGATACCACTGACATTCTTATTTCCTGGTGTCAGGGAAGTTCGTTTAGGCCACTCTTTCTTTTCATAGTGATTTTTCCTATCTCGACTGTCCCATTCGCATAGGAAACAACAATACTTTGTGTAACCGAGTTGCATGCCGAGCAAAAGTGAAACAACTTTCAAATCGCCACAAATATTCCACTTAAAGCCTATATATTTAATTTTTTCCAAAAGAAGCTTCACAGCCTGACACAAGTTTTTTGTTAGATGACTCTTATAGTACAGACCTATGCGTGCATTTTATAGGTAAATAATCACATAGGTATACTGGAACATAAAAACTAAGGGTGATGGAGAAATTCTGAAAACATGATTGATTTCAGCATGCAAAATTATATTGAAATCAGACATTTTTGCGCTTGGGACAAAAATCTTGTTAACCAGTGTTATTAGACACTAATAAAATAGAATAGTGGCGGTATAACAGCTGCAGCACCTGTTCTGATAGTATGAAATTATTTTTTATACAGGGTGATTCCTAAGTTGATACTTTTTTTAGCTGTGTATAGAAGGTATTAAAATAAACAACATTTTCAAAAAGGTACCTTTTTTTAAAAAACTTAAAAGTACGCGAGATACAGAAGTAAAAAATCTAAGTGCGGGCCTGGTCATCAAAACTTGGCCTGCTATACTTTATGTGGTTTGTCTTATTAGTCATGCAATTTACGGGTCGGTGGTCAGTTCTTTGGCAATTCGCTGCGATGTGTTTTTCTGAAGTAAGTTAATTTTAAACTGGTGAAATGTGAAAATGGTAAAATTTGAAACTAATGAACTAGTAGATTTGGTGCTAATTTACGGCGAGTGTTATTAAAGTGCGGCTGCTGCTTCGAGATTATATTTAAGTTAGGCAGGACCGTATTTGATCCATAGTGTAATAAATGAAAGTAAGTATCTTATTTTTGAGTTTTTTGAAAAAAGATATTTGAAATGTTGATTATTTTTATTCCTTCCATACACAGCTAATAAAGAAGTATCAACTTATCTTAAATATTCGAAAAAATCGTCCATTTTCTCAAAGAGACCAAAGTAACAACATAAATAGGAAGACAAAAATCACAAAGTCATGGTCTCAATCATTTAATAAAAAACTAAGGTGACATGTTTCGCTCTCTACGGAGCATCATCAGACCTAAAATTGTATAGAGGTGTGACCCACATTACATTTTAATACTATTTAATAGCCTACCTTCATTAAAACCAATAAATGGTAAGGTTCAAAGTTTTCAACTTTGAACCTTATCTTATTTTTAATAACCTAAATTAAATTATTGAATATTTTATAACCTGTTCTGGTTCTCTCGCCTAAATTGGTTTGGCAGATTGACAACAACATTGGGCGGGGGGGACTTCTTCGTTTATATATTTTGGCTTTTTCTACGCTTGGCCTTAGCTTGGTTAGTCGTATTCTCCTGTATGGTTGCTTCACTCTCCCTTCTACCCGCTTTTATAACTGTCGTTTTTTGTGTTAGTTTTAAGATTAATCGTAACTTGTTTGTTTTGACATGGTACTCGTCTTGTTTTTAATGTGTTATTTCATTTATTGGTTTTAATGAAGGTAGGCTATTAAATAGTATTAAAATGTAATTACAATAACATTACCATCCTTATACTTCTTAACATTGGTTCTATTTGTCAAAAACCACCCCCATCTATTTAATACCAATGCACAACACTATGCAGACAACATGACTGTGATTACCCGTGGCAGGGCTGACCTAAGTGTGCCCCCTCATAACTCTACCTTCTATGAGAAAACGCCACTCTATATGGCAATTAAGGCATACAATCTGCTTCCACCCGACGTTAGATCGGAACCAAATGTAAAGAAATTTAAGAGGCAGACCACCAAATTCCTGCAGGAGAAGTGTCTATATAGCTTCAATTTAGATTTTAACCGCTAAAAAGCACAATCATTCTTTACAAAATTTTAACGTGTAGTTCTGTCATTACTATTTTAAACCCTAAATTGTAATTAACTGCTGTAAATTTTAATGTGTATTGTTGTCCGTGCTATCTCTGTTTTCTTTTTACTATTTTTATACTCGAATTATAATTGATTGTTGTGTAGTACATTTTTGCAGAAATTTTAACGTGTGGTTTTTACCGTCACTATATTTTTATAACTGCTTTTCTCGTAGTATATAAGTATATATATTTTGGGTAATTTATTACCACTTTTACTTGTAAGGGCAATAGCCTAATCCACTTTCTTTTTTTTGACGTTGCTATGTCCATGTGATTTTTGCTGGCAATAAAGAATATTATTATTATTATTATTATTATAAAAATAAGGCGATCTAGTCAAACTTACCTATATGCAATGTTGCTTCGTTTTGCCGCTACAGGGCGCTAAAGTTTTCAAATTAATATTGTTTTTTTTGAATAATTTCTAAACGCCTTTATCGATTTCCACCAATTTTGGAACTAAGACTGACCACTATTAATAGCGTATTTGGACGTATGCGCCATCTTTTTTTAATGCCTTCATATTTAAAAAGGGCGTGTGATTGTTGATAATTAACAGTTCCTCTTTTTTACTCCCCCGTATAAATGATTTAAATTATGACATGCAGTTTATCTGCAAAAAAATTATTTACCATACCGAATAATTCTTCATGGCTGTTTATTCAGAACGAGAAACATGAAAAAAAAATTATTCTAAATAACTAGTTTGATTTTTATAACATTCGTTCATGTTTTGCATCGTAAATAATTTTTTTGTAGAGAAACTGCATGTCTGGCTAAAATTTAATAAGAGACAAAAAAGTTTCAACGTGAAATCAGCTAGTGCCAGAGAAATAATTAAAGTCATTTATACGGGGGGTAACAAAAAGACAAACTTTTATTTACCAATCAGACGCCACTTTTAAAATTGCAGGTATTAAAAAAAGATGACATTTACGTCCAAACACGCTATTAATAGTGGTCATTCTTAGTTCCAAAATTAGTGGTAATCGATAAAGGCGGTTAGAAATTATTCCGAAAAAACAATATTAATTTGAAAACTTTAGCGCCCTGTAGCGGCAAAACGAAGCAACATTGCATATAGGTAAGTTTGACTAGATCACCTTATTTTTGGTGAAGCGTTGTACAGTCATTTCAAGGACACCGTGTATATGAAAAATACGGGTGGATCTGTGGCTGTGAGATAAAATATACTTAGTCTATTTTGTTTTGTGTGTGTACTTTTGAGTGGTGAAGAACATTGGACAATAAGTGATTTTGATGATGATTTAGTCAATTTAGTGCATCTCACTGAAAAGGTCAAACTGCATGGAAATTCCACAGCTTCCGAGTAAAAAATAGGTAACTCGAATGGAAGTCTAGTTATGTTAGTGGGCTTATGTTTGTTTTTAAAAAAAATTTGAATTTTTTTAAAAAGATCTGATGATGGTAGTTTCGGACGAAACATGAGTAACAAAAATAAACAAACAGAAAAATATTTGAGGCTAACACAATATATAAAAAGCGCGGTTTTTATGTTTTTAAATTTTTATCGTTGATATCTACGTTCCGCAGCACTGTCTCTTTAACAGATTACGAGCCGCTACCGATATCAAAGTATGAACTGCTCATCACGCGTCTTCGACTCGCATCCGATCACATTATTTCTAGGTTAGTAATAAAGCAGGTTACTTACGAGCACATTGCACACAGTACACAACTTCTGTTGCGGATACGGTACCATGTTCGGCGCCTGGTTGTCGTCTTCGTGACACCGGAGGATCGACAGTTCCAGCGCCCTCTGGCGGATCTGCTCCATGTTTTCGTCGTGCCGACGCTTCGAGTCCTCTTGCTTCTGCTCGATGCGTTTTTGGAGCTCTTGAGTCGAGGCCAGTTGCTTTTCGTGAAGGGCCGAGAGCCGTTCCTGGAAATCAATAACGAAATAGTTTATTACATAACAAGTGATGAAAGTGACACTTTTCAAACGAGAAAATATTTATTTTTATATACAGTGACCGGCAAAAAGTTGGACTCATATGGGAAACTTTTTTATTATTGAAATTGTAAAAAATTTTTTTATGCTGATAGCCTCTGCATGATTGGTAACCTAAAAATTTGTTTTGACTATTCGTTTGTCTGGAAAATTGAAAAGTACATATTTTGCCGTGAAAATCTGGTATTAGAGTACAAGATATTAAAAAAAGTTATTTGAAAAAAGTGTTTAGATTTTAATTTTATGCTGGTGTGCAAAGTTTAAAACAAAAATTCAAGAAAAAAATATTTTTTTTTAATTTAAAAAAATATCAAATGTTACTTTTATATTTTCAGCAATTTATTGAAAATGTGTTAAATGATTAAAAACCAATATTTAAACATCTTTATTATCTTGAAAAAATGTTATTGGCTAATATTCAAAATTTAGCTTTTTATCGTGTAACTGGGTGCGTCCAGGCCCTGTATCTAGCAACCACATTTACCAATTATAGGTATTTCTGGATCAATATGCTTACGAAAGGCAGTTCTTTCTAAATTTGAACAAGTTTTTACGTGTCTCCTACCAAATTGAAAATTAGAAAAAAGAATACTTGGAATCAATTTATTTATTTTTACAAATTGATTCCAAGAATTCTTTTTTCTAATTTTTAATTTGGTAGGAGCAATTTTAGTTGACACGTTAAAACTTGTTCAAAATTAGAAAGAACTGCCTTTCGTAAGCATATTTTTCCAGAAATACCTATAATAGGTAGTTATGGTTGCTAGATATAGGGCCTGGACGCACCCAGTTACAGGGACATTATTTTAAGTGTCTCACCCAATTGGCGACTTTGCTATCGACCACAATAAGAAAACAATTATGCATTCCCTAACAGCTTTTAGTGAAGAAGCCAAATTTGATGTCAAAAAAAATCTATGTTTACAAATTTGACAGATACGACGCCATATTGGATTTTCTTAAATGGCAACCCTACCTTATAGTAAGCCAGCTGCATTCGCCTATTTGTTACAACATTAAAAATGTGTGTTTGAAGGTTGGAGACAATGATGTTTCTTGAATGATAGAATAGTTTTGGACTTGCATTGTCTTTAATTTGTTTTACATCACAACGTTTCAACTGGTAAGTATCTCCAGTCGTCTTCAGGTGAATACTAAATAAGTAAAGTAACTACAGCTCTATTTATACTAGCTAGATGTACTGGAGCATGACTGAGATGGGTGCAGTCATGCATTTAATTCTTGTGCGGTATTTTAAGTTTACATCTACTTAACAAAGGTTTCCAGATATTTCTTATATCTAGTGAGGGCTTACTAAAACAATCTGGGTTCTGGTATATGATAGCAGCTTCCTTGAACTTCCTCTTCCTCCAATGTGGTTCTTTGTGCAGGATTCGAGCTTCTGTCCATTTAATGTGATGACCGTGTGTCGAGGCATGGTCAGCTGCCCCTGATTTTTCGGTTTCTCCTTTAAGCGTGTTGTTTCTGTGTTCCTTGACCCTAGTTTCAAGTGGCCTTAGAGTCTCACCAATGTAGGATCTGCCACATTTGCAGGGAATCTGATAGACACAGTTTTTCCTATCTTTTTGACTTGTTGGTTTCGTCTTCGTCAGGTGGCTTCTTAAAGTGTCTTTTGAGCTGAATACCGTATTAATGTTGTATCGTTGTCCTAGTCTTCTAATTCTCTCAGATACTCCTTTGACATACGGAATGTTGAGTGTTGTTTGTGACTCTACTGGCTTCTTTTGTGTATTTGACCGATTCTTGCGATTTTCCATTAGTTTATCAACTAGATGCCCGGGGTAGCCATTTTTGTTGAGGTCGGTCTTGATGTAGTTACTTTCCTGTTTAAGGGCTTCATTTGAATTACAGATGGTAATTGCTCTATCCACAAGCGTTCTTAATATGCCATGTTTTGTGCTATTTGAGTGATTTGAGGTGTAATTCAAATATTGACCTGTATGCGTGGGTTTTCTGTACACTGAAGTATGGATGGTGTTGCCATTTTTCTTTACGTTTACATCCAGGAAAGGTAATTGACTGTTTTCTTCTCTCTCCATGGTAAATTTGATTGTCGGCGCCAGGCTGTTAATGTGGTATAGGAATTCCTTGAGTTTGTCATCGTTTCCATTCCAAATAATGAAGGTGTCGTCCACATATCTCAGCCATGTTTTTGGTTTCTTTTTTGCTTGTTTTATTGCTTCGGAAACCAACATGGCATAGTAAGAACGCTTGTGGATAGAGCAATTACCATCTGTAATTCAAATGAAGCCCTCAAATAGGAAACTAACTACATTAAGACCGACCTCAACATAAATGGCTACCCCGGGCATCTAGTTGATAAACTAATGGAAAATCGCAAGAATCCGTCAAATACACAAAAGAAGCCAGTAGAGTCACAATCAACACTCAACATTCCGTATGTCAAAGGAGTATCTGAGAGAATTAGAAGACTAGGACAACGATACAACATTAATACGGTATTCAGCTCAAAAGACACTTTAAGAAGCCACCTGACGAAGACGAAACCAACAAGTCAAAAAGATAGGAAAAACTGTGTCTATCAGATTTCCTGCGAATGTGGCAGATCCTACATTGGTGAGACTCTAAGGCCACTTGAAACTAGGGTCAAGGAACACAGAAACAACACGCTTAAAGGAGAAACCGAAAAATCAGGGGCAGCTGACCATGCCTGGACACACGGTCATCACATTAAATGGACAGAAGCTCGAATCCTGCACAAAGAACCACATTGGAGGAAGAGGAAGTTCAAGGAAGCTGCTATCATATACCAGAACCCAGATTGTTTTAGTAAGCCCTCACTAGATATAAGAAATATCTGGAAACCTTTGTTAAGTAGATGTAAACTTAAAATACCGCACAAGAATTAAACGCATGACTGCACCCATCTCAGTCATGCTCCAGTACATCTAGCTAGTATAAATTGAGCTGTAGTTACTTTACTTATTTAGTATTCACCTGAAGACGACTGGAGATACTTACCAGTTGAAACGTTGTGATGTAAAACAAATTAAAGACAATGCAAGTCCAAAACTATTCTATCATTCAAGAAACATCATTGTCTCCAACCTTCAAACATACATTTTTAATGTTGTAACAAATAGGCGAATGCAGCTGGCTTACTATAAGGTAGGGTTGCCATTTAAGAAAATCCAATATGGCGTCGTATCTGTCAAATTTGTAAACATAGATTTTTTTTGACATCAAATTTGGCTTCTTCACTAAAAGCTGTTAGGGAATGCATAATTGTTTTCTTATTGTGGTCGATAGCAAAGTCGCCAATTGGGTGAGACACTTAAAATAATGTCCCTGTACATGATAAAAAGCTAAATTTTGAATTTTAGCAAATAACATTTTTTCAAGATAATAAAAATGTTTAAATATTGGTTTTTATAACACATTTTCATTAAATTGATGGAAATATGAAAGTAACATCTGATGTTTTTTTAAATTAAAATTTTTTTTTTTGAATTTTTGTTTTAAACTTTGCACACCAGCATAAAATTAAAATCTAAACACTTTTTTTAATATCTTATACTCTAATACCAGATTTTCACGACAAAATATATACTTTTCAATTTTCCAGACAAACGAGTAGTCACGTGACTAATGTCAAAACGAATTTTTAGGTTTTCAATCATGCAGAGACTATCAGCATAAAAAGTCTTTTACAATTTCAATAGTAAAAAAGTTTCCCATATGGGTCCAACTTTTTGCCGGTCACTGTATAATTCTCCGAGTTTTCAAACGAGTAATGTACACTATTTTTCCTAAAACCACAAAGGATTATTCATAAAACCCTTCGATTTGTATTTTATATATCATAGGAAGAATTAATCCTGGATTAACTTCTAGATTAACTCCGACTTTGTGAAAAGAACAAATGTAGTAGAAGGTAGAGTAATAAAAACTTTTTCGAGTGGTTACTTTACAAATATAAGTTACCTCTCTATCTCTAGCTTTCTCTCTTGCTAATTCCTGCCTTTCTCTTTCCCTTTGCTGCTGTTGCTGTCCTGTAAAAAAAAATATCTAATGTTATGCACTGTTTTTCTCCTATGAAAAAAATGTTAAAATATGGCAAATTTTGTTTACGAGCGTCATCACTTTTCGTAAATTCTCAAGAGATTGTGGAACTTTTTATTAGATGATAACAAAAGGCCGTATTTAAAAAACATACCCGATGATGGTACCCGAAAGTCGAAATGTCATAATCAATTTCTGATAACAAGTAATAAAAAATAAGAAGTGGCAATGAAAATGTGAAATTAATTTTTGGCCATCTCTCTAAATAAAGCTAGGAAAAAATAAAAACAGAAAGTAGAATTATCGGGTTTTTTCGAATATCTTCGGAAGTACTCGGAATCTTCCACATGTGTCAACGGCTTGTTAGTCGTCTTCAAATGGCGCAACTTTGCCGCAATTTAACCTTAGCTGTAACTCTTACCGTTTACGAGATCCCAATGGTTAGCGTAGAATTTGTAACACCCTGTATTATTATGGTGTTTCCATTTTATTCTACAATTTGAAGGAATTGAAAATGTAATTAATTTTTAAATACCTTTTTCCAAGTAATAAGTAATTATTTTGTTATATTATCGAAAGTAAAACAACTTTTTTATTTAAATTTCCACTGGTGTTTTTATTTGACAATACGACATGTTTCACTGTACTGCAGTTTCGTCACGAAGCGACCAAGTAATTGAATTGGTGTTCAATAGTAATAACTTTTTCTAAAAAAATCATGGGATTTTTAAGAGTAATTTGCCGACACTTAACTTTCTTGCCCTTTCTCTTACCTATTCTCTCATCTCTCTGTCTCCTTTCATCCTGTAAACGATCCAACCTTTCAAGTCGCTCTCTTTCCAATGCCTTTCGTCTCTCTTCCACGGCTGCCTCTTTAGCTGCCTTTTCTTCTTGCCTCTTTCTACGGTCCTCTTGGATACCCTGGATTCGACCGCGCCGTTCGCGACAAGACTGAAGAAAATCGTGCCTGGAAAAAAGTGAGAATATAACCAGAATAACTTCCGTGACATTTTTCAAAATTTGTCATGGTATTATACATTTAAATCGGTCAATGCTAGAAAAATATCTGCAGAATGGACTCATTTGGGATTTTTTATTACATTTTCTGAAAAAATTATAATTTTCTGACGCCTCTAAAACCTTTAATATTATTATTGTGTATTAATTGTGGTAAAAAACGTATTGCGCACGGATGGAAAATTTGCGAACGAACCGCGTAGCAGCGAGTGCGGTAATTACATGAGTGTGTAATTGCTTTACAACACGCAATACGTACTATACCGTTTCTAATAAATTAAAGAATCATTCATCCTCAGGAGAACAAATAAAATTAAGACGGCTCCGGTCAGATGATATCTACCCTTTTCCTCTTAATTTCATATGTTTTCCTGGGGATGAATGCTCCTGCATTCGAAACATGTAGGGAATTTCAATTTTAAGTTTTTCAATGGAAGGAGACTTTGAGTTCTTATTTCTTTCCCTCTAATCTACAGGGTGATTCCTAAGTTGATACTTCTTTTTTAGCTGTGTATAGAAGGCATTAAAATAAACAACATTTTCAAATACCTTTTTTCAAAAAACGCAAAAATAAGGTTCTTACATTCATTTATTACACTACGAATCAAATACGGTCCTGCCTAACTTGCCCGTTAAATAACATTAGGAAAACTTCTGGGTGTAGGATGAGCCCGCAAGGGAAAGCGTTCTGCGTATAATATTGAAGCAGCAGCCGCACTTTGACGACACTCACTGTAAATTAGCACCTACCATATCTACTAGTTCATTGTTTTTAAATCTTACCATTTTCACGTGTCACCAATTTAAAATTAACTTGCTTCAGAAAAACACACCCTAGCAGATCGCCAAATAAATAACTGATCACCGACCTGTAAACTGCACGACTGATAACTACTAATAAGACAACAACAGCATAAAGTATATCAGGCTATGTTTTGATGACCAGGCTCGCACTAAGATTTTTTACTTCTGCATCTCGCCTCTTTTTAAGTTTAAAAAAAAAGGTATTTGAGAATGTTGTTTATTTTAATGCCTTCTATACACAGCTAAAACAGAAGTATCAACTTAGGAATCACCCTGTATATTAGTGAGTTTGAAATAGACATTTTAAAGTTAAAAAAAAACATGTCGAGGATTCGGCAAAAATGACTATGGGATCCATTCAAAAAGTATCTTTTACCAAAAATTTATATTTTTTCCAATTTATTTATCTGAAAACGCCCTTTTACATTTTGTAATATAAAACACAACATACCGAGGGCTCAACGAAAAGTAGATACATTAAACATCCGTTTAATTTATAGAATAAAATACAAAGACCCCTTTTTGACATACCCGATATCTTTATTGACAAGCCTTTGACTAACGTGAAAAAATTGTGCATAATTTTACAATACCTCTTATTTTGTGCTTCTAATTCGTTGATAAACGCAATTTCTTTCAATTTTTCTTCTTCATCATGGGCCTTTTTGATAATTCCTTTTATGTGTCTTTTTCTATTCTGTGCAGCTTTTTGTAACCTAAAAAAACTACTTTTATAATATTTTTTTTTGTTTATTATTTTTAATACTTAAGACTTGTAATGGTAATGATACTTACTTCTTTTTCTGCAATGGGCTTTTTAACTAAATTTTGATTTTGCCCCCAATTCTTCAATTATTTATTGAGAAAATAATGAAACAAAATAAGTTCTCTAATAAAAAACCGAGGTCACAACAATTCCAAGCAATGGTAGCAGTGTGAACGACACACTCCTACCTGACTGAGGTGTTAAGACAACAGTATAATAGCTCGCATGAATGGCAAATAAAAGAATTGCGCCGTATTTTTAATTGTTTCTAGAAAATGTTTGTGACACTCTAAGAAAATTTTTATTATTGAGATATATTTTCAATAAGTTTTAGTTCAGAGTGCTAAATATGATAAATTCGATTATAGTAAAAAAGCCCATTATTGGCACTTAATAGTGAAATGCATTGCTGGTATTAACACCAGCTCTAATTACTATTTAGGAATTTGTTCTCCGCAGAGTTTTTTTTACCTTAGCTCCATTCTCCTTCTTTTTTCTTCGATCAACTGTAATTTTGCTGCTTTTACATCTTCTACTCTAGCTGATAGAGCCTGTAATTTATGGGCTCTCTCCAACTGTAAGTCTTGTCTTCTTTGTTGTGCTTTGGCCTGTTTAGCTTGATACCTTTTAAAAAGTAGAAAAGAAAAAAGTTATTTACTATAAAAATAAAACATAGAATATATAAAGTTAAAATAAAAACATGTTTATACATATACAGGGTGTCCCTGCATGGGATTACCTATACCACAAATGGAACTAATTTCATTCAACAATAACATTCTTTGCAAAAGATTCTTCTGTCAAAAATATTTTAGATATGTCATATTTTTTTTAACAATGAGAAAGAATTACTCAATATTTTTAAATGGCAACAAGCCATTCGTTTAGGGCCAAAAAATAGCTTATTAAATTATCTTTTTAAAAATGTTTCATAAGTATGGTATTATACTTAAAGGAGCGGCTAAAATTGAAAAAAAAATCGAGACATGTCATATTTCATGCAGTTTTATGACAGAAAAAGTTGTCCTCGTTTATTTCTAGATTTGTCATTTCACAGAATATTTCATAGCCTACTTGTTCAATATAAAACAGGTTAAAATAGACCACGTTAAAACTTCCATGACCCACTCTCAAAAAGTCATGTTATATTAGCGAGTCCATGACCATCTAAGGATTTCCTTGAAAAGTTTTCCTGAAAGCCATTTTAAAAACAAATGATAATGTGTGATATGTCATTTTAAAGGAAATTTGCCGTAGAATTCAAATATCGAATAAAAATAATAGGTTTCTATTTAAAATAAAAGAGTTGAAACCACTTCCGGTCAAACCGGAAGTGATTTTAAAAGTATGACTTTACTAAAAACTAATAAAATATACACTTAGAATCTCCTGAAATTTTAAAATTCGTATTAATAAAACTACGGAAAAAATAGGGGGGGAGGGGGGGGGGGGTAACAACATTCGTTGTCACCCGGTATACTATAAACGCAGATTTTTTAAGAGCCTTCCATACCAGCGTAAAACGAAGTATCATTTCCTGGTTTGTTTAATTGAAAATTGAATACAAAAATTTTAACCCAGAGTTTCACAAGAACTTCTAGTTTAGCACATGATGCCTTATTTTTTTGTCAACATTTTTTTTTAACATTCCAATTTTATGAGTTCAAATTACATCATCCGCCATGCAGAACATAAAAATAGAAAATCTTCGTCTTTACTCATTGTTTTCGGTTAATAAACCGATTTGAGTTAGCGCTGCCTAGCGAGACTCCTGTAATTGTGACGAATGTCTTTACAGGCGATTTCCTCTTAACATTTACTTATTTCTATAAGTTTGTTAGTGGTGCTGGTATGCTCAAGAGTGTCTAATAACGACACAGATGGCGCTCAGTGCCACATCTTACTGGTGTGTCCCACCAAGTGCTGCCTTAAGTAGCTTCGAGATCCCTTTTCTTTTCGTCGGATCCAGTGATGTAAATTTTCGTTACTTTTGAGGACTTGGACCGTTTCGTTACTTTGGGTATTAGGACTCGTTACTCAGGACTCGTTACTTTATGTAAATCGTTACTTTTAAAAATAAAAAATATGGCTTATGGCTTTGATCGATGGCCAAATACTCATGTTTTGTAGTATAAATATATTAAATCTAGGTTATGTACTATTGTCAATTCTCAAATATGTGATTAAGAAACACATAAAAACATACAATATAAAGAAATAGGAATAGAACATGGCGTATTGATTAAAAAATAGATTTAGGTACTTGTTCTCAATTTACACAAAATATAAACAAATAACACTTTGTTTCTGCTTTTGGGCATCTGATTCTAGGAATCGAAGATCTATTATTTTATAATTTTCTAAATACCAGTGTGCGAAGTGAACTTGACTAAACACAATTTGTTTACGCTATATTAATCTAAGAAACAGAATACTCAATTTATATTATGTTTATAAAATAAGTGCCTGTTAAAATTAAAAAATAAATATAAATTAAAAATACATAAGAATAAACATTGCTTTCATCTCTCAATGGTAACTTCCAGTCCTGTATTTCCTCAACCCAACAGGCAACATGGCTTCCCGACAACAAATTAACCAAATACATATTAATACGCCATCTCTCCAAAATACATGCAAAACGACACGCCATCGGCCGCCTGACGAGGTAAAAACAAAGTCCAGCTCGAAAAATAATTATGATACGTTTTGTCTGTCATCCGTTTGGCTATCAAGTCCACGAACGAAACCGCCCGCTGTAAAATTCTGGGTAGAATAGTTAGTTAGATTTAAATTCAGAGTAACGAAATGCCAAAAGTAACGAGTCTTTTATAACATTAGGACTCGTTACTTTTAGTGATCACATAGTAACGCTTACTTTGTAACGAGTCCTTATTTATTTTACATCACTGGTCGGATCCTAGCTCTACTAGAGGTGGGAAATACTGTTACCGATATGGAACGTTCCATTTGATACCGCGACAGGAAAATACCGCGACTAAATAACGGTTACTCCGGAACGAACTAGGGCGAGTTTGGTTTACAAAAATGTGAATAAATAAAAAATGTTTCATCATTCCTGTCTGTGACCTTGAAATCTCAAACTAATAATAATAATAATAATAATAACACTAAGTTTATTTTCAATAGTCAGTTACAATATAAAAATGAGGTTTATTTTATATTCCTTAATAAACTCATTCGTCAATCTTCTGATGACGTGCCTGTCATTTAACGATTTTCGGTATGACTTCCGCTATATTGGAAAAATATCGACAACATTGTTGATTGGTCAAAACTTGAAGTGTGTCACGCTAAGTGATAAGCGCCCTCTGCGACCTATCCTTCCTCTGTGAAAGAATTTAAAACGGCCTTGGGTTTTTCTTCGAAAGAGTCAAAAATAATGTTATATCCCGTACAACCCATAAAACGCAAATAAATAAGAACAAATTCCCATATTTAGGCCAGGAAATAAGGAATACTTTCGAATAAGCTTCAGAAGCGATCTCTATATATGAGCACATTTTGACTAAAAATTTAAATCTTTGAACCTGTAGGAATTCGTATTTAGATTTAGAAGAACCACCAATCTCCCGAAACATTACTCCTACAATAATTATTATCCCAGTCTAGCGGAACTTGTAAAATCTAACATAGTTACTTACTGTTGCAACATACGTACCTACCCTGTGAAAGAACGTTTTCTAAAACAGCACAAATTCTTTCAGATAGAAGAAATAATAGATTGGGTTTTACCAAAGTCAAAAAACTATTATTTTTAAATTCCCACAGAAAAATTATGAGTTTCTAGAATCCTAATATTAGTTTCATAAATATTAATCGTTTTACTGGATTTTTCAAAATAAGGTTAAATATACATACCTACTTATATTATTTATATCGTTTATTTACATATAAGTATTTTTGTATTTATAAAATATAATATATTATCCCCTTGCACAAACATTTTATATAATAATTTATAAAGTTTAATACTAATAATATATTTTAATCTAATTGACGAGAATGCTTTTCAACTTCTTGAGTCATTTCTTTCATCATCGATACAAGCCAAAGGGATCCTCGCGAGACCGCGTCCACTGAAAAATACTATACACCGCGCCAGAAAACATGCATCAGCACCATATAACTATAACGCGAACGGCGGCCGCAACCTTTCGTCCCCCGTCTGACAAAATACCTTTAAGCAAAATACCGTCAACCTCGAGACTGTTATATTCATACCGTCGCGAACGGCGCCGCAACAGTTCCACGTTCCACTGGCAACCTTTCGTCCCCAGTCTGACAAAATACCGTCAAGGAAAAAATACCGTCAAAACGAACCGGCGCGGCGGCCTGGTCAGCCGGCCGCTGTCGCTTTCTCTCGGTTCACACACACAGCGTGTGCGTGTAGCGGCGAAGGACGAAATCTTAATAGTTCCAGAGGGAACTGCTTCATTGTATGAGGTGGAGCGCGACACGATGGTATTAAAAAATACCGTTTTAAAGTAGCAGTTACACAGATACCGACCCACCACTAAGCTCTACTGATGAGTCATGATATGACGAAACGCGTCTAGAGATGGATCTGGTGAAATGAAAAGGAAAATCTTCGTCTTTATAAAAATAGAAATATAACAACTACTCATGTTAATTTCTTATTTTCCATTAAAATTACTAACGACGCCCTGATAGTATCTTCAAAATCTACACTGACGCCGCGCCACTTAATTTACAGGTACAACATGCGCGATGCGGTGAAAATGCAAGGTTTGTTCTTGATGACTCATCGACTAAGATATAATAAAATTTATATAATTGATATAAATAATTTACCTTCTGACCGCCTCGGCTAAACTAATCTTTCTCTGTGGATTGGACAACTTCTGATGTAGCTCCAGGGCTCGACCAGGATGCCTAGCATTGATAGCCTCTAATGCTGCTAAAGTATCGACTCTTTCGCTCCAAGACATCTCTGGAAATATTAAGAGCTTTCATTATTTTGCCTTCGTCGCTTCAAAGTGAATTAAATTTTACTTAATAATGACGGATTGTAAAATAATTATATTGCCTATACCTGCTAGCATTGGTTCATATCTAGCTTCCAAAGAGATATGATCGTCATTTATTAAAGCTATGGGGCAATCTTCATCGTTATCTCCTTGGAGTTCATCTCCATCCGTTTCTGTACCGTCTGTTTCTGTGTCTACTTCAATTTCTAAGCACTAAAATGTAATAAAAACAATTTCAGAATGACAATAGTATTTCGTATCAATACAACCATTAATTTTTTGAGATTTCTATTGAAATGGGCCTCCTGAATTTTATTTCAGTTAAATGTGGCACAATTTTGAGGCTGAATACGAAATTTTATATCACATAAAGCTCCGGGGAGGTGCCCATTTGAGGCTAAAAATTAAATAAATAATAGTGGCTTAAAAATGCAGATTCGAAGAATTCGTCCATATTTACTCAAAAAGACCTAATATTTGATTTTTCTTACAAAATATTAAAAATGCATGTTTTAGTGACCATTTCCCAACTATTTCTACCCCTAAATAAATAATAGTGACCTATATGACCTTATTTAACAAACCACAATTAAAAATAATAATTTTAGAGTGAGTTTGTTTGACAACCTAGTTGCCACGGTAAGTAAATCTTTATTTTAGTTTTTCATTTACTTCCCGAAAAGCAATAACTTTTTTTGCAATTTTTTTTCATCTCTTTATTTTGAGTCATGTCTCAACATGCAAAATTTCATCTTTAGAACCATTATAGTTTAGGAAATGTTCCCGCGCGACAGACTAACCGAAGGGCGACAGAGTAAAGACAATTAATAGGTTTCTATATCTACAGGGTGGCTCACTCTCAACGCAGGATTCCATAACAACTAACTACTTAACTTTTTAATATTTTAATTTCAGAAATAAAATAGAAAATTTTAATTCTACAATCTAAAATAATTTTAAATTATACAGCGTATTCCAAATAGTCAGGGCATATCAACAACAAGGGCATTTTATGGGGAATCAGAAAATAATATATAGGATGTTCCACATAAAAAAAAGTATGTTTGATATGCCCTAGCTATACCACCCCCGCAGTGGCGAAGCCAGAAAATATGCTCGGGGGGGGGGGGGGGGGGGGGGCTCAGTAGGAGTAAGTAGGACAATTTTTCTCTGGAGCGAGGGACAGTCGGGACTACATGTATTTCATGACATTGCACGTAGTGAAGGCGGAAAAGCGCTGCAGGCGAAAAATTTTCGGGGCCACGCCAAAAGTTCTTTTAAAATTCACCTAACTACTATCAAATTTCAAAACTTAAATAATTACCTCTCCCCCTCTGCATGGTTGGATTAAATATGTTTTTAAAATTTTTTTTTGATATTCTAAGCTGGCTATTTATTAAAAAAACATTTTTATATTTGTGAAAAATACGAATATTGGTGTCAATCCAAAATTTTAACATAAGACGTATGTATGACTCTAAACAGCGTTTTTCGGACTCGGTTTTTCATGATTAAAAATAAAGTAAATATCGCTCACCACGCCAAAATTGATGATTTTCTCAGAAATCATGTATTTTAGGAGCGTAGATCTAAGAGCAGTTTTTGGGCAAATGCTTAGGTTTTGAAATACTCCTTCTTAAGTCTCGCTTTGTATATTCATAATAAAGAATTCTCGTTCCTTCCCGCACTATTGTTTTTAATTATAAATCATCACACTTCTTCCATAAAAAATGTTTCAATTAAAATTTTTTCTTTTTAAAAATAAATACCTAATTTTTGTGTTTTTGTTGTAAAATTATTTTATTGCATTGGCTCATATTTTCGTTGATTTAAAATAGCTCTAAAAAAGGAAAAACGGAACAGACAAGTATCTATATAATAGAAAAAAACTATAAAATATTATTCTTTTTACTCGCTTTCCTTTAAAATTGCATCATAAATCAGTGACTAAAACGACATGCGTCCGAAACCTTAGTCTCTATATAAAACAGGACTTTTAGAAGGAAAAGTTTAAAAACTAAACGTTTCCTACAAGACCTTTGTCATCTAAGCCAAGAATACATTATTTAAAGATTTAAATTAAGAGTCCAAGAGTGAGACGAAAAATTAGATTGCAATTAGACTTTTGGACCCGAGCTCCCCCCCCCCCCCCTAAATACGCTACTGCACCCCCGAATAATTTAAAACAATTTTAGATTGTAGAACTAATTGAAAAATATTAAAAAGTTATGTTTAGATGGTATGAAATCCTGAGTCGAGCATGGGCCACCCTGTATATACGGGATCCGATAATTATAAAAATAGAACCTATAACCAAAATTAACATTAAAACGTACGAAATAATGTTATTATAAGAATACAACATAACCTCAATAGTCATACTCGACGTACCAGTTTCTTATGCTAAGATTTTTGATGTCGACGCAAAACAATTTTTTTTTCTCAACAAAAATTGTGAGTTTTGATTTTCTTACCTTTAACTTTTCAATTTCTTTATGTAGTCGATCCTCTTCTTCATTAAGCTCCTTAGTTTTCTTCCTGTGTTCCTCTTCCGTTGCCATTTCATCTTGCATCTCTTTTAATTTCGATTGTTCATCATCAGTTTCTGAATCCACATCAGTTTCCTTAAAATAAATTATGTCACTTGTAATTTATTGTACTTTTGATAAACTCTGTATAATTTACCTTATTCTCTCCTAGCTCAATATCATTTCTTTCCGCATTTTTCTTGATATTCAAATTGACTTTATTCTTTTCCTGCATGGAACTGAGACTGCTCTTACTCATAGTAGAATGGGACCTCTTTATTCCCACAGTGGCCCCGTCTTTTAGCTCCCCGGTATTTTGTTTATTTTTACCACCATCAAACCTTTCTACGTTATTTTTCAAACTTTTGAGGGTGTTTAGATTCTCCTTGACACTCTTATCGATGGATTTGTGCGGTTTTGACGCGTCCGATGATTCTGGTAGCAAGGCCAGAGCTGGTAGGCTGGCTGTAGCGCTGACCTGGTGGAATCTAGTAGCCCATGACAGGGCTGTGTCGGATCTAAAAAAAAAGGTTTTTAGTTTTTTCTTGAGTTCGGGAAGGTACCGGGTGATTCAATAAGAAAGGTAGCCGGCTATATCTCGGAAACTACTGGGCATAGAAACTCGGGGAACAAAAATGATAACCAAAGTGGCCATGAGAAAATCCTGGAAATAATTTTTAAGTACCGCATTTTGCCGCAAGAGGGCGTAATTGTAAAGTAAATTTTAATATTTAATATTCGAAAATTCCACATTAAGGTATATCCTTGGTAACACCGTTAAAAAGCTTTTTTTTTTTTTTTTGTGATAAAACACCTGCACTGTAGGAAAAATCCTTTAAGGCGCTCTGGGAGCGGTGCGAGTGCGAAAAAAGCGATTAACGTTGGTCTTGAAACGCTGAGGATTGTATTCATTGGGAAACACGACCTCAGGAAGATCATTCCACAAAGATGACGTTCTCCAGATGAAAGAATTCTTGAACAATGAAGTTCGAGGAGTACTAAGCTGAACAACATATGGATGAGCGGCAGTGGTTTGCCGTGTATTTCTGTTTTGCATTGCTCTAGGTGGAATCAAGTGGGCAATGTCAGTCGAACACCTGCCATGGAAATATCTGTAAAAGAGAGCCAAATCACCAACCTGTCTTCGATGCTCCAGGCTATCGAGGGTCTTGGTCAGCTCGGGGTCGCCGATCAGACGAACGGCTCTCCTTTGAATGGAATCCAGTAGCCGAAGGGTGTGCTTGGGTGCAGAGCTCCAGACATGAGAGCAATATTCTAATGATGGTCGAATCTGGGCTTTGTAGAGTGTCAAAAGTTGATGAGGTGTGTACAACCTTTTGGTGCGGAAAAGTACACCAAGTTTCTGTGCAGCTGTTTTGGCAATTGCGGCAACGTGATCATGCCAAGACATATTACCTCCCAGATTGACCCCCAGCAAATTAATAGACGGTGCCAGGGGAATTGCGTGTCCTGCCATGACTATATCCGGTTCTGCAATGTTAACCTTTTTGGAGAAGACTGCTGCCTGGGTTTTCTTAGCATTAAATTCGACTTGGTTACTGTCACCCCAAGCCAAAATTTCTTCCAGGTCCTTGTTGAGGCGCAATACTTCATGCTGCCTGCGAAGATGTGCGTCGGCAGCGGATGTTTGGGGAGTCAAGGTAAAAGATGACACAAGTGTGCTGTCATCAGCAAAGCTATAAATTGGATTTTGGGTTTCACTAAAAGGTCGTTAATATACAGTAAAAAGAGGGTAGGCGACAATATGGACCCTTGAGGAACACCGGCATTGATGGTGAAGGTGTCTGAGAGAAACCCGTCAATCGCCACTTGCAGAGAACGGTTCTTAAGGAAGCTGGTTAACCATAAACAAAATCCATTAGGCATACCGTAGGATCGCAATTTACTTAGAAGCCCATCGTGCCAAACACGATCAAAAGCCCTAGAGATGTCCAGTGCAACAGCCCGGGATTCTCCATGATGTTCGATGGTGTTGCTCCAAAGATGGGTGACATATGCCAGAAGGTCACCTGTTGATCTGGACTTACGAAAACCGTATTGATGGTCGCTGATAATGTTAAGCCCTTCCAGATACTTTAGTAGTTGTTGGTTAATAGCTTTCTCCATTACTTTGGAAATTACTGAAAGCAATGCGACGGGTCGGTAGTTGCTTGGCAGGGTCTTTTTACCTTTCTTTGGAATGGGCTGGACACGCGCCGACTTCCAGCAGGATGGAAATATTCCTTTTTTGTAGGATAAGTTGAAAAGTCTACAAAATACTGGTGTAAGTTCATCGGCGCATGTCTTGAGAACAATGATAGGAATTTCGTCTGGACCAGAAGCTTTATTGACGTCGAGTCCTTTAAGAATCCGTTTAACAAGACGCTGACGGAACACGATTTCAGACATTTGCGATTGAACTGAGGGAATGTTGGGTGGTGGTTTTCCCTGAAAGTCTACAGTGGAATGCGAGGAAAACAGTTCAGCAAGTAGGTTTGCTTTATCCCCGGCTGTGGTTGCTATTGTGCCGTCGGAACGTGTTAGAGGTTAGAGGTGGAATAGTTGACTTTGTAAAGTTTTGGCTGACGGCCTTAGCGACTGACCAAAAGGACCTTGATCCGTTAGGACTGGCAAGAAGTTTGTTTTTGATTCTCTCGTTATGAGCTTCTTTGCTTTGGTCTATCATTTGCTTACATTGGTTTCGGGTGGTAACAAAGATGGCGCGATTTTCAGGAGTAGGGTTTTTACGCCACTGTCGGTAAGCCAGGTTTTTAGATCTGACAGCACGCTCGCAATTCTTGCTAAACCAGGGCTTGCCGTTAGAAGGGCGCTTTTTGGAGAAAGGAATAAAGGCCTCCATGCTAGTTAAAATGACGTCGGAGACCTCCTTTGCACAGACAGATGGATCATCCGAAGAAAAGCATACGCTTAGCCAGGGAAAGTTGCGAAAATGGTCCTTTAGGTCTTCCCACTTAGCTGATGTATAGTGCCAAATCTTACGGGGTTTAGGAGGTTGTTCAGAAGTAATTGGCAGCTCGCTTAGGGTTGAAATAAGTTTGTGATCGGAAGAGCCCAATGGTGGTTGTACGGTGACCGTATATAGGTCTGGATTTGAAGTTAAAAAGAGATCTAAAAGACTAGCAAAATCCCCAGCTCGGTCTGGAACCCGCGTTGTTTCTTCTACGAGTTGAGTTAGACCAGAACTGATCGCAAAAGATTCGGCCTCGCGGCCTTGCTCATCGTTGGTGTTTGAGTATTTAAGCCAGTTGACATTGTGGACGTTAAAGTCGCCAAAGATAGCAACTTCGGCATTCGGATGATTGGTTTGCAAGAAGTCGATTGTGTTGGCTAGTGATGAGAAGAGGGCCCTATAATGCATGTCGCTTGGAGGACGGTAAAGGCAGCATATAAACTTAGTGATTTTTTGTGAAGATATTTTAAACCACATTACATCAAAGTCTTTCGGTTCCAGTATCTCCTCCCGTTGGCAGCAAAGATCATCTCGAATGAACAGACAGACCCCAAAGTTGCGTCTAAAACGGAAGTGAAAATCATATCCAGGATATAAATAGCTGACGGTGTTCGTTGACGCTCTGACTTTTGTCTCGGTCAGTGCAAGCACATGAGGCTTGGAAGATTGTAAGTGCTGGTGGACTGAATTGATGTTAGTATTAAGCCCTCTAATATTGCAGAAATCAATTTTGAAGCTTGGACAATTATGCATCATTTTGGTCATATGCTGATTGGCGTACCGACTTTAATAAAAAAAAAAGGGGGGGGGGGAGCCGTTGAAAGTGTAATCATTTAAATCGCTGTAACTTATAAACGACTTATCCGATTTTAGCAAACTAAAGACTGTTTGGAAGAGAAATATATGCACTTTCACCAATCGTATTTAGTTATCCATAATAGTTCTAAAAAACAAGCTAGAGGGCGCAATTTGTAATAATAACAAATTTTTAGATTTTACTCCGAAAAAATAAAGCATACGGTATAATTATGATACCATAATTAAAAAGTAGATGAAATTTGCTAGAAAAAATATTTAAACCGCAGCTCGATATCTCCGTTCGTTTCAGCGTTATCGCCAATAGAATAATTTTTAAAACTTTAAATGAAGAAGTGGTTATATATTTTTTAGGAAAAAAGTGGGACGCCACTGATATTTTTTAATATGGATATTATTTCTAATTAGCCTGGTTAATTCTGCATAAAAATGGTCTCTTGCGTTTTTCTCTTTAGGCACACCGTTCTTAATTAAAATAATTAAATTAAATTAGATTAAATTAGACGGGGGCCTATTAAGTGAAGGTGGTCATTTTCAACAATTTTTATAAAACAAATTTTTCATTATCAATGTTAATAATAATAATAAATAGTCAAGCTAATTTAACGGTGTTACTAAAGATTAATGTGGAATTTTCGGAGATATGTAAAATTTTAAAATTTACTTTTCAATTACGCCCTCTTGTGGCAAAATACGGAACTTAAAAATTATTTTCAGGATAATAAGTTTAGAAGGTTAATTTCCAAGAAACTTCTTTAACGGCACGTGTTTTGCACTGTATTGCATACTATCAATTTTGACAAATATTAATTAGGGTGTCTCAAAATTCAAATCTTTATTAACGCCCTGTATTGTGTAGCAGTTTTGAATTCCAAAGACCAAATGTAATTTAATAATGCCTTTGTTCCAAACTAACTATACAGTTTATTACATGAAAAATGACAATATAATATAAAAAATAACACACTTTCAACTGTATTCACTGTCCTATAGTCTATTTCAGAAAGGTGTAGGTAATAAAATAGGAAAATCCGTCCACTTCGGCTCAATTTCGGTGTCGGCCATAGCCGCAGGTAAATTTTGTGCATTAAATTATTTATTCAAACTAACCAAAGAAAAAAAAAGATTATTTGATAAAGAACGAACTATTAGCTATAGCAAATTTACACAAACATCGTTTTATGAATTATGCCGTGGAAGATATAGCTGAAAAACAGTGTAACTGTGCTGCGCAAACCGCCACATCATTGCGAACTAAATCCTATAGAACTTATATGGGCGCAAGTGAAAGGATTTGTAGCAAGACACAACACGACATTCCAAATGGAAGACGTTAAGCTTCCGATTGATCAAGTCAATGAGGAAGTGACGCCAGAGAACTGGCCCACAAAGCAGTCCATTACGTCATTAAAGAAGAGGAGAAGATGTGGGATCTTGACCACCTGATCGATCGGACCGTCGACCCGTTAATTATAACGTCAAGAGGAGATTACAGTTCCTCAGATGAAGAATATTATGATTTTTTATAATTTAGTTTCTGTATAATGTATTTTTTGTATTTTGTATTTTTTATAATGTTTAATAAAAAATAAGTGTACCTAGTACTATGTACATAATGCACGCCTTTGTCACACCATTTTCAGTGTTTGTGAATGGATAACAATAGACAAAACCCATAAATTGACCCAAACCCGGGTGGTACTACCTGTACTTGATGAAAATAAAGAATTTTGCAATGAAATCAATGCCAAATTATGAAAGTGGCTTAAATATAAATTGCATAAAAGTATAAAACCTGCTTATGGGGTTTATCCATTTCACTAGAAATTAGAATCGTTGGATACAGAATTAAAAAACCAATAAATTTTTAAAACAAACAGATGTAGGTCATCCCATTAACTGTAATTCCGTCACTTCGTATATATTTTTATATTGCAAAAACCAAAAACTTACCTCCTCGGTTTGCTATTACCATTTTTAAATCTCCTGCCTTTGACAGTAAACCATCCGTCTAAATGGTCACCATTGTCGTTGTTAAGTGTCTCTGATGAACTCGCTATACTGTTACTAGAGTTCGTAATGTTATTCATACTTTCTCTGGACTTTCCCTAAAATAAAAATACCATTTGATTTCTATATATTTTTGATAACGCTTAAGTTTCTTAATTACGTAATATCGTTGTGAATAATTTATATAATAATAATGGGTTTATTTTCAATATTTATAATAAAATATGTTTGATTATCTTCCTCAATAAACTTTTTCTTTGATCCCCCCAAGACGTGCTTGTTAGGGGCAAATCTTAGTATTTTAAATTATAAATATAATATAAGAATATTAAAATATTTTTTTTTAAATATTTGTTAATATTATATAAAAGTTAAATTGCCAATAAAAAACGTTTAGGTATATGTATAAAAATATGAACGCAGTTTTTTGAAAATAATAGGTATAATAAAATTTTGGAAAATATATTATTCAATAACAATAATAATTAAAATATTTTTCAATATCCATGTTTTTATTTCGACTTTTTTTAATGAAATATATTTTTTAATGTTTGTTGGTAAATAATCTTTTTATGGTTATTTCATTTTTATGACGTGTATTATGATTTTATGTTTTTTAAACTGTATAAGATTTTTATTTTTAAATATGTATATTATTAAGATGTTATAAATGTAAAGTTGTCTAATGTTTATTTATTTTTTTTGTTTCAGAATATAATTTTATTGAAGGATAAAGATAATCTTTATAAAATATAATTTTTTAACTAAAGTTTTATTTATTCCTCCCCAATCTAAATTTCCGTAATTTAAATGAGTTTTAGCTACCTAATGTATAATATAATATTTCCATATGTTTTACGTTCTAAAAATTGGTAGTAAACTTCTTAATTTTTTAATCAAATGTTCTATGTGAAAACTCCAATTGAATTTACTGTCAAAGATTATTCCTAAATATTTTACTTGATTAACTTAATACATTTTTATCTAACCAAAATTTTATTTTACCTAATGATTTAGTTAAAAGTTAAAGTCCTATCTTCCTTCTTAAACTTACATATTTTCATCGTTATTGTTACATGTACTTTGTACTAAATGTATTTTTTACGTAACTGTATAGAATTTTTAAATTGTGTACGTTTTCTTATATTATCTTTGTGTTTACACCTTTAGGACCTGTTAGTACATTTTATTTTATAACAATAAACTATCTTACGAATTTTGAATTTAATTAACATTTACTTACTCTACAATATTTCTTTTCTAACGCCCTGGTGATGATATTCTTAGGCCGAAACGCGTTTCTTAGAAAAACATTTAAAACGGAAGATAGGACTTTAACGTTTGCCCTCAATTATTAGCTATGAATAGCAGATATAACTTTGTTTATTATACTTAACTTCAAGAAAGTGCGTTTATATATACTTGAACCTTTGAATTTCAACATTTAAAGAAAACCGAATATGATAGGCGCACTATGATTCATTCGCTACGTAAGAACCGACGTGAATTTGAAGCGCGCCGTCCTTTATTGCACAAAATAATACAATATCTTGTGTCTGAAATCGATCGAAAATGGAGACAAACATTAGTTCGTCTCCAAAAACGGTTGCCACATTCTTACACCGATCCGTCGTTCTTTAAATATTGAAATTCAAAGCTTGAACGCTACACATGCAATGGGCAAGTGAAAAACACACACAAACAACTTACCTGTGGAACCAAAGTTTCAACAGAACTGGCATACTCATCGAAAGAGAGACTCTTGCTCAAATGCTCCTTTGTCAAAGTGGTTTTGCTCTTTTGCATAAGTGAAAAGGGCCTTCTAGGCGGTACGTTTCGGTTCTGATTCTGTGGTGCAGTGGGTTTTAGCTGATGATCGTTGTTATTACGTTGATTTGATAGCGGTTTAGATCGGTTTTGTTGATTGGAAAATTTCATATCACTCACCTTAAAATTTTTAAAAAATATTTAGGAGGGATTAAGTAGTGATGTGCTCGGACGTGGAACACGTTTGTGATCCGTTAGGAAGATTTTTATTATTGATATATATTTTTAATAGGTTCTACTTCAGAATGTTAGTTCAAAATATGATCAATTCGATTATAATGAAAAAGCCTATTGTAACCACATATATACATACACTATATTGCTAATACCATAATTCAATGATGCCACCACTGTAAGCAGATGATCAGGGGCCGTTGAGTTTGCGCAGATCGGAAATTTGCTTCTTGATGTAAACATTTGACAGGGCCGACTTTCAAAATATTTTTACAAGCTTTTATTTAAATTCACCCGTTTAGTTCGGGTGTGTACAGTTTATGGTCAAAGAAAACTAAGAAACCGATATTTTATATCGAAATACCTTATTCCTGGTATTGAACCGCGATTCGTGCAAAAAAGGATCATGCACTTTTTTCTACCCATCTTGGGACACAAGTCGCTAACAATAACAAAATGTCTGGTAAAGTTTTATACCTAAATTCGCACCCAAAACTTAAAAATAATATCCACAATCACACACGGAACATCCGAACGAATACAACGTAAAAAAAGCTGGAAACGACTACAACTTACAACCTAACAAAAAAAATGTCTAAAGTAAAGTTTCATAAATATTAACACCCAAAACTTGGAAACTATAACCACACACGAATGAACGAAATAAAAGATGGCGACAAATAAGAATACAACGGCAAGCCGGTTCTGTTCAAGAGACCTTGGGTTCTGTTTACGTTCTGTTAGAAATCGTGTGGGTTGCCTAATTTTTTTCCCTACTGCGCAAGCGCCACGGCCCCCAACTCAAGTTATTTTGAATCGCACGATGGGTGTATTCTTGCTTCGTGCGGCTGCTTGTATTGGCAATATAGTGTATGTGATTGTAACAGATCTGTAACACTGGCCATAACCTGACGCAATTCCACAGACTGCAAAATCACGTTTTCAATATTTATTTAAAAATAAAAAAGTAGTAAACACGCGGCAATTTACAGATTCAAAAATAGAAGACATATCAGGATGTGCGAAAGACAGTGCCGGAAGACAAGACAAACATACAAGATAAACAAACAAAAGAAATACGTAAATAGACAAGATAAACAGACAGAAAAAGACAGACGAAACAACGATAAACAGACGAAAATGGGGCACATCTAGAGACATCAAGATCTGATAATATCTTGAACAATATTTGATTTTATTATTAATTAAAATACTTTTCTTTTTGAGGGAAAACTAAAAACCGTTAGAACTTATAACGAACCTTGTCAGTTTCTTTTGTTAAAGTCAAGCTAGTTCTACTTTTAACCATGGAATTCTTTGGATCAACGGGATTTCTGGAAGGAGGTCTTTGTAACTTATTCTGTTGAGGTTCAATTTTTGGTCGGGAATTAGGTGGTCTTGGGTTAGTTAGAGAAAATCGTGATCTTGGATTGAGGTTATTTAGGGAATTCGGGACGGGTTTTATATCAGTAACCTAAAAAATTTACAATTTTGAAAATTGGCAAAAATCATGATTTTTGTTTTAAATCAAAAAAAAGTTTGATTTATTTGATTTAAATCAGAACTTTTTGATTTTTTTAAATTTTTTTTAATTTCATTCCTTTACGATATTTTATAATAAATCAGTAGCGAACAGTGGACTGGTAGACTTTGTGTAAATCAGATTTTTTAATAAAATTGGATATTCTTAAGTTCAGTCGGCCGATACTTGCCGGAGATAACGACCGGCCGGTCGAATGTGTGTAGTCGTTTGCCGGCCGGCATTGGACTGCAGGCCTACTTTTACTTTAGACAAAAATTTTGTAATTATAATTCATTAAAATTTTCTGAGAAATCGGAGATAAAAAATTTCCCCATGTGCATACTGTTTTGGACACACTGTATATTATAAATAGATAAAAATAAACTTATCATACAGGGTGTCCATGAAATAACTGTACAACGCTTCACTATAAATTCCTTAACCAAAAATAAGGCGATCTAGGTAAACTTACCTATATGCAATGTTGCTTCGTGTTGCCGCTACAGGGCGCTAAAGTTTTCAAATTAATATTGTTTTTCTGAATAATTTCTAAACGTCTTTATCGATTTGCACTAATTTTCGAACTAAGAATGACCACTATTAATAGCGTGTTTTGACGTGTGCGCCATGTTTTTTTAACTTCATGTTGAAACTTTTTTGTCTCGTGTCAAATTTTAGCCAGACATGCAGTTTCTCTGCAAAAAAATTATTTACCATACCGTGTAATTCATCATTGCTGTTTATTCAGAGGAGAAACATGAAAAAATGTTTTCCTACGACCACCTATGAAAATGAGAAAAAAAACACGGTTAACTTGGCTCGAAAGCGCCGAATATCACACGCGTGTTGAAAGAAAATATTTCAACTCTAGAGTGGAAATACAAGGCACACTATTTAATTTAAACATTATGGTGCCAATTTGACAGACCACACCCATTTATTAAAAAGAATACATTTTAGAAAGCAGTTTAGTGTTTAACTTATTTGTCATGTATTTGTCGATTGATTTCGAATTAGAGTGTGAAAATACGCCATTTAAAATTATAAAAAAGTTAAGAATATACTAGAAAATCTATTACCAGTCAAAACAAGCCCCGCTGAAGAAAATGTTATATATTAAACATAAAATTTTTATGTGTTGCCATAGCGTAGAGACTAGAGCTATGGCCTACAGATCGAAAGGTCACAGGTTCAAATTCCATCAGGAGTATTTGACTTTTTTTTATAAAAACATTAAACAATTTATAGAATTAGGTATTTTGAATTGAAATCTTCCTTGTTGGATGAATTTTTTAAATTTATATTTAATGCATCTTTCCTTAATTTTTCCTTTATTTTCACACTCTAATTCGAAATCAATCTACAAATACATGATAAACAAGTTAAATGCTTTACAATTACTGCTTTCTAAAATTTGTTCTTTTTAATAAATAGGGGTGGTCCGTCAAATTGGCATCATATGTTTAAATTAATAGTGTGCCTTGTGTTTCCACTCTAGAGTTAAAATATTTTTTTCACAAATCAAAGGTTTTTTTAATAATTCTTTGTGGTCGTAGGAAAAATAGTGTACATTACTCGTGTGAAAGTGATTATTCTAAAACTCGGAGAGTTTCCGCACTCGGCTAAAGCCTCGTGCTAAATATCTCCTCGTTTGAAAAGTATCACTTTCATCACTTGTTATGTAATATACTATAATTCTAAATAACTACCAACTATGTAGTTTGATTTTTATAACAATTGTTCAAAAGATGTTCATGTTTTGCATCGTAAATAATTTTTTTGCAGCGAAACTGCATGTCTGGCTAAAATTTTACAAGAAACAAAAAAGTTTCAACATGAAGTCAGCTAGTGTCAGAGAAATAATTAAAGTCATTTATACGGGGGGTAACAAAAAGAGGAACTTTTAATTACCAATCGCACGCCATTTTTAAATTTGCAGGTATTAAAAAAAGATGCAGTATACGTCAAAAACACGCTATTAATAGTGGTCATTCTTAGTTCGAAAATTAGTGGAAATCGATAAAGGAGTTTAGAAATTATTCAGAAAAAACAATATTAATTTGAAAACTTTAGCGCCCTGTAGCGGCAAAATGAAGCAACATTGCATATAGGTAAGTTTACCTAGATCGCCTTATTTTTGGTTAAGGAATTTGTGGTGAAGCGTTGTACAGTCATTTCATGGACACCCTGTATTTTAAAGCTTACCGTTCTACTTCTCGTCAAACCGCTCTGTCCCCTTTGACCTACACTCGTCCCAGTCCTAGCACTAGTCACGGTACTACTCCTAACATCAACTTTCGGTCTTGGAGGGACTATTTTAGCAGAGGCACTTTTAGTAAGGGCCATAGAATACGCAGGTCTGACCGTTGGTTTAATCAAGCCTTTGCCGTCTTTTTCTGTTCCGATATTTGTTTTGTTTGCTGCCGGTTTCGATAAAGCTGCTTCTGGTTTGGAAGTTTTTGATGGAGTCGCTGCAGTTGGTTTTCTGTCCGATTCTAGTTTCTCTTGGTCGGTTTGACATTCTTGGTTCACTTTGACAATGGGAGGCTTCTTTATCGGTAATCTACGAAGGTAATGAGATAATGTAACCACAATATAGTAAGACAATAGTCTATTATACACCAGCGGCGGCTGGTCAGGTGAAGTAGGTGAAGGGGCCACCAAAAAAAAACAGAAGAAGAGTTTTTCGACAATATTAAATATTAATGAACCAATACAGCGACCATTTTAGCCCTTAAAAAATTATTATGTTCGAATTAATAACATTAATTTAATCCGAATGTAGATATGCATAATAGGGACACGGTTAACTCCGATGGACAATAATTATAAACACTCGTGCATTTTGGCGCGCCCCAGCCGACCGCATCCGTTAGCTCAAAGCAAGTGAAGACCCAACGCCCAACATGGCTTTGATATTTACCGTTGCTATGGTTACGTGACGTCAGTCACGCAAACAGCATGTAACAATTGGCATTATGATGAAGGGCAATTTAAAAATAGATCAGTCGTATACACCATGGTTTTAACATTGGTCCGCATAACCTTAAGGTATTTATTTTGAGGGTTCGCGAAACTTACGGTTATATATCGTTTTTACGTGATTTACTGTGTGATTAAAGTTTTGTTTTTATTTTTCAGTTAATTCAGTAGTGTATGTACAGTTGAGTTCATAAATCTATAATACACATATTTTAGTATAATGTAAACTGGTCTTCGAAATCGTCATCAGATGTCTCCCTGACAATGACTGGCAGTCAGTGTCAGGGAGACATCCGTTATTTTGTGTCAACTTATTTAACGTGATTTTGAGACAAATAAAATGCCACAGCTGAACACAGTTCAAAAGGCACAAGTTATTGCCTATGTGCAAGATGGTATGCCTGTGAGAGACGTCGCACAAGTAATGCATGTAAATAAAAACACAGTTCAGGAAATAAAACATCGATGGGAGATACATGGAACATTAGATAATAAAAAGCCGACGGGAAGGCCAAGGGCTACGACCCAAGAAGAAGATAACGCTCTCGTGCATTTTTTAGAAGAAAATCCATTTACGGTAGCGGTAAAAGCTATGGCAGAAACAGATTTTCCAGACTCAAGATCCACAGCATGTCGAAGAATAAAGAAATCACCCTTAAAAAATTATGTTGCTGTAAAAAAAAATATAAACAAGCTAGAATTATCTTCGCACTTAATAATATCTTGCAAGAAGATTGGAACAGGGTAATCTTTACTGATGAGAAAGTTTTCCAATCGTCATTCAATGGCCACATTAGAGTATATAGACCTCGCGGAACTAGATTTGATAAAAAATACACCAATAACTCGGAGAGATCTAAAAGATTTTCAGTAAATGTGTGGGCTTGGCTCAGCTATCAAGGTCTGGGAGTTTGTTGGGTAATTGAAGAAAGGTTTACAGCGCCCAGTTACAGAAACATTTTGGAAAATGTTATGCTGCCTAGTGTTTTAGAACATTTTCCTACTCATAATTTCATACTTCAACAAGACACAACTGCCCAGTTCACAACGCAGGAATGGTGAAAGAATGGTTTCAACAGAACAATATAGAAACTCTATTGTGGCCTTCAAAAAGTCCCGACATAAATATAATGGAGAATGTGTGGGGTATATTGACCAAAAAAATTTACGAGGTAAACTTCAGACCAGCCAACAAAAACGAGCTAATAAGTTTTTTACAAGAAACATGGGATGAACTCAGTGATAGCCAAGATTTGATAAGAAACCTTTATTCCTCCATTCCTAGTAGACTAAATGAAATTTTAGGGCGAAATGGAGCCATGACTAAATATTAACTTGTTAATATATTTGTTTTTTTTAATAAACTATATTTTATAATGTACCTAATTCAGTTGACTGAGGTTGAAAAAAAGTCTTGGAGGAACTAGATTCCACCTTAAAAATCAACATACTTGTTGTACTACTTTTTTTTGAAATGTGGCGCACTATAGGCAGGTTTACATAACTCAAAACTTGTCCTACTTTTTTTATGAACACAACTGAACCTACCTACTTAGTTGTGTGTTTTAAAAATTAACCGAATTAATTAATGACATAGTTTGTAATTTGTTGGAAACTCCATTCAGTCATTGGACAGATGAGGATAAGAGATATGTTTTGTTACACGGGTTTTTGGTCAATATTTGTTTAACTGCAAGCACTATACCTAGCTCTTCACCATTTTTTAAGACAGCGAGCCACCACTGTTATACACCGGAGAGGAAATAGTTTTATTACTGTGAGAGATACAATGTTGACAAAGCCGAGGTCAACTAAATCTCATGACACTAATGAAACTTTACAGTACAGAGTACAAAACTAACCTTGGAAAGTCCTCTGTACTAGTACTCTTCTCAGCACTCTCTACCCCTACTTTTCTCAATGTATCATACGTCCTCTGATCCTCACTCGGCGAGTCGATATTTTTAATTGCACAGCTTGAAAAAAAGTTAGCAACATTTTCGGTAAGATTTAGGTCGAAACTCTCCTTTTTCTCGCATGTAGTTGATGTAGTTTGTGAAGTTGTGTCGTTGGAAGCACCGTCACTAACATGTGTAACTGGATTCTCTATAACTGGTTCATTGCTGGAAAGTGTCGCTTCTAAAAATAATGTATAGGTGTTTTCATAACTTTAAATTAAACAAGGTTTAACGAATTTGCGCCTCATATTGAAATTTCATGCAGTGTTGGGGTAGTGTTACCAGATTTGATGGGTTTCCTTTATTATGAAGGGTTTCGGGGTAAATTTTGGGGTTGTGAAGGGTTGAATGCTTCTGGTATAATATGAACGGTTTTGGGCATTTCACGAATTTTGATGAGACACAATATTTTACAAGTCACTTTTGAGTTGAGAAGAAATTTTGGGGAAGTCTTTTTTAGTACTCTTTAATCAGACACAAAACTGAAGAATTATGAAGTTTATGGTTTTGAAAGGTTTCTGATATATCGATATATCAGCATATACAGGGTGGGCCCACTTTCAACGCAGGATTTTATAACATCGAAATTACTTTACTTTTTATTATTCTTCAAAAACAGAATTATAGGAAGGCGTTTTAGTTCTATAATTCAAAATTATTTTAAATTATATAGGTTGTATAGTCAGGGCATCTCAAAACTCATTAAATAAACAAAACTAAGATAGGGAGGTGAAAACCATTTTTCTCTAAGATGAACCATTCCAATGTTATAACCTGTCAAAATCTAAAAATACCATCTATTCTAAAGTCAATATCTCAAAAACAATTAAATTTAGAGATGACATTTTATATATTATATAATATTATCAACGTAGAATTAGAAAACAATATAATATATATATATATAGAGGGTCAAGTATGTTTGATATGCATTGACTACTTGGGACACACTGTATAATTTAAGATTGTACAACTAATGCTTCCCTATAACTTCTTTGAAAAATAATAAAATATTAAGTAGTTTGGATGCTATGAAATCCTGCGTTGAGAGTGCCACCCTGTATGTGTATTGACATATAATAATAATATGTGAAGAAAGATGAGAAAGACAGACACAAAGTCTAGATCTCAGAAAATTATATTTAAGTGTTACACTTGTTTTGCGTATTTTGGGTTTAATGGGTTTTGTAAATATCGTTGGCGACACAATAAAACCTTGTAACTCCAAAAATATCAAAAATTACTTTTTTGTGCCATCTGTTAGCGGAACTCTAAACGTACAAATCTAAAAGAGTCTTGTAACTCCAAAAATTAAGGATAAATAACTATTCCAGTTAAATAAAACCTCGTAACTCCGATGCATTCCGAATTGAACTCGTTTTATGAAATGCTAACAGTCGTTTTGTAAATTTTAACAAAATGGAGTTACGAGGTTTCATTGTGTCGCCGACGATATTCTACATATCCGAAATTTTCATTTTTTGTTTTAAATTTTTTGTACCTTAATTCTCTACATGGGAGAAAAAAGAAAATTTACGTTTTCATAACCGTTTCTTACGTTCAACAAGATGGTGTTATTACTTTCGATGCTTTCTTCCTTAGATACCACCGTCACGTCAAATTTCTTAAATACGGACCTGGCATTTTAAATACGGTTTTAGTGACTTCTAAGCTTTAAAAATTTAATATGACTTAAAGGTTTTAAAAATTTTATCGTTTTGTCATAAATATCACATCATCAGTGTTTCAAATTATGCTCTCTTTACTATTAAGTCCCTGGCAATTATTTTTAGGATTGCTTAAATATCAAAATTACATTACAAGAATCTATAGGATTGAAGCAGATTATTATTTCCATAAAAATTCTTTAATTCTAAGCTGTATGTTTTATTTTCTCAGATCCTAAAGATAATGCTTGAATTTGGACCACCTTGCGCGTAAAACGCGTTGAGAAAGAACTTATTCTCGTAACTGACGATTTTTTTTGAGAATTTCCTTCTTAACTTGATAAGTAACAATTTTGTTATCTATAATGTGTTTACTTACCTTCAGTACAAACTCTCTTGTTGTCTACAGGCTTATTCCCTTCTACAGAATTTTTAGGTTTATTTTCAATAGCTACACATTTCTGCGAATCTACAGAACTTTGTTTCATCACTACAACGCTCTGATCCACAGATATCTTGTTATCTACAGGAGCTGTAGTTTTATCATCTTTCACAGCATTTTTAAGATCATCATTGCTCTTTCTTAGTGAAGACTTAACAGACGATTTAGAAGAATTTTCTGCAGTTTTAGGTTTATTGGTACCACCAGGCTTGTCCTTTTTAATATTAGTGTTAACTTTTGGCGCAACCTTACTTGTAGTACCCACAATTTTCGGCTTGGAATCGACAGGTTTAGCATCAGGTTTCTTTTTTGTATTGTCTAATTTAGGTTGAACAATTTTAGAACCTGTTTTTTGAGGTTCATCTTGAACTGTGTCATTGGTAGCGATTTTTTGCTCTTTTATGTCTCCTTTTAACATAGTTTTTGTGGGACTTTCCGCAGATTTGGTCGGCTCTTGAATAGCGGGCTTTTGGATTTGAAAGGTTTCGTCGTTTATGTCAAATTTGGGTATGTCAAACGGTTTATCTTCTGGTATGGAAAGATCTAGAGGTGGCAGAGGGCTTGAAGGACATGAGTTGCAAGAGCAGTTTTTACCTAAAATAACGGCATTCAACAACTAGAATAAAAAGAAGAAAAGAGAAAAACATACACATTTCAAACACACTTACATTTATTCTGTAAAACTCTGGGACTTTTTTGACCCGATAAGTTAGGAATGGGGCTATTTCTTCCACTTCCTATAATTGGGCTAGACTTTCCAGACCTATTGGGCTTTGATAGGTTCGTTTTTGAAACATCCCAAGCTAAAAAAATTGATGATATTTGATTTGAGCTCTTTCTTTCATATAAAAATGTCTTCATTGTTTAGTTTTACCTAGAGATGTGGGCCTTTGTGGTAAAGGTGTATTCTCATAGTCCCATTTCAGTTTGAACCAATCGGCTAAAGCTGAGAAATCCCTTAAGTAATTCTCGAGGACAAGAACAACTTCTTGACATTCAGTGAGACTCTCGTGCGATTCTACAGTGTTGTATATTTCAGCGATCTAAAATACAAACATATCAACTGTTAAAAAAATAACAGGATCATTCAGACTGACAATCTTGATAAGGGAATGTCAGTAATACCATAATACTGAAATGAAATTTATTTAAATAGCCACTTCAGTACTCATATAATAATAGTATAACAACAATAACCCTAAAATAGTAGTCACAGCAATAAAATGTTTGCAATTATTTCAAATATTTATAACAATAAACTTTACTCTAATATTTTGCGCCTAATTTTTATTTTAAATTCCTCAACAGTTTTTGCCGCTCTAATATTGACTGGTTCATTCAATCCTTTATAAAACAGTGACACCATAGATACCTTCTTTCTAGCTCTTAAAACATGGAAATCATTAACACTTCTTGTGAAATGTGAATGCATTTCCTCCCCCCTTACAGTAATAAACTCATCAAAATATGCTGGCATCAGACAGAAAAATAAAGATCAAAGTGAAATAAAAAATTCTGTGTGTAAAGGCAAATTTTAAAACCTGAACTTGATTGAAATGACTAATGACTGTCCACAACCACATATTTCTATTCTTTTCCAGTCGTGTAACTAATTATATTTTTTCATTATTATTTCCACAATGTAAATGGACAAAGACAATTTAGAAACAGGAGACCAGACCTCAGTCAGGTAGGAGTGTGTCGTTCACAGAGCGATTGGCTGCCGCCATTGCTTGAAATTGTGGTGACGTCGGTAAATAGTTTTGCGTGTTAATTTTCTCAGTATTTAAATAATTGAAGAATTTAAAAACTGAAACTATAAAAAAAAATTATTTTTCTTGCTCTATACGATACAAACTACCTACTTTTTTTTGAAAAAACGCTTATTTACTTACCGATCGCTGCAAATTTCCAAATAACAAAGCCCAATATCTTGCCCTCAACTCAGATTTCTTGTCTCTCCCAGTGGATGCTGAGCGTACTCTCGCTCCTGCACGCACCCTCATTGCTACTGCTGTATTGTCAGGTTGGCTACTTTCAGATACTCTAGGAGAACTTGGAGGTTTTTTCGAGATTTTACCTGTTTCATGTCATATTACATAAATTTAATAAAGGCAATTTATGGCATTGGTTACTGGTATATATACATTAGTAATTTTTATTTTTATTTGGAAATATACAAAAACTTGCCACATATAATCGTTGTTATTACGAAGAAGCCTATCTTGATTTTTGGCGAAAATAAGTTATATCCATAATTCCATATAGTCATGGAAAGGCTTTACATTATGACCATCTGGCATATCTCAGTATTACACCCTATTAATCTTACAGCATTATTATGGCCATGGTCATTAACAATTCGTTATTGTTTTTATGAAGGGGCCTATCTTAATTGATATTTAATTATAAACAATTATTATTTAATTACAAACAGACTTTATCAAAAATTAATAATTCTCACTCATTCCCCATCCATTAGGACCCTTTAAAAAAAATAAATTATAAAAGAAATTAACATTGCTAAAATGAACATCAGTTTTTTTTACACTACTTTCCTGAATAGTTCTAAAAATCAAGACAAGACCAAGGTCTGAACCAAGAATTAAAAAATTACTAAAGATATTAGGAAGTTACAAAAACAGTAATATGATTGGTTAGCTGATTACCTACTAGTGATAAAACCGAGTTACAAAAAAACTTTTTAATAAAATAGAATTTATATTTTCAACTCTATAGCTTACTGAAGATGACCATAGGCATTCTAATAAACTAATATTAAATGTTTCATCATCATTATGATATAACCTTTTAAATATAAAGGTTAAAAACACCTACAACTATAAGTTTTATCTGTAATATTACTTAGAATATTACAATTTTTTGCCAGACTAATAATTAATGGCTTCAAATTCTTAACATGTGTAGGTATCTATTACCTAAGTATATTATTGACTTACGAGATTAAGGATATAGGAACTAATCAATTTACCAAGTTAATAAACAAATACCCTCTAAGTCTAAACTAATATCAAGGAGTTCCCCTAGTACTGGTAACTGACTTCTAACATCTACTTTTTTACAAGTACTATAAGCACCTACAAAACTACCTCTTTGTCCATTTCTACCACTTTCAACAAATTGTATGTAGGTGTTTAACACTCAATTGGCATCATTATTAATTCATTAAAAAAACAATTTCTATATAAGTAAAACCTATTTACATACAAAAACACGAGCAAAAAAACTGGGTATACAATTTTTTTGTTTTGATAGTAAAACAGTACTTACTAGGAAAGTCGTTACCAGCAGAGATATTGAAAGCAAGAAGATTTCTTGCTTCCCTGCCCTGTTCCTGGACCAACAGACGAACCTGCTCCATTTTTAGTGGATTTTCACTGGAAAATTGTTATTTTCTCATGAGTTTTTCTGTTTTTTTAGTAAGTCTATTTGAAAGTGATCTCATCTGACAGCTATTTTGACGGTTCGCAAAACATTTGACTTGACAGTTGACAGTTGGTTTTGACTGCGAAAACAACTGGCGTATATGTGGTTGCCTACCTTTAGAATTTGATTATCATGTAAAGTCTGTAATAAGAGTAATGAGAAATAATGATACAGTGTTACAGTATTCGGAGGCTGTGATTGGTCTGAGGCTATGACAGTGCCAATTATATAGGGCCCTTTTTGACGATTGTCCTTTTTGGATATTATAAAAAAATAAATTGCCTTCTCGTTGTAAGGAGGGTGAGCGAGACAGCCCTCTTTGTTAAATTCTAGAAGGCCATGCATGAAAAAACATAATTAATTTAAAAAACACAAAAAAGCACTACAAAGATTGCGCCACAGGCGAAATACTTTAGCAAAATTAGTAAAAACTGCAAAAATTAGCTCAGAAATAGAATTCAAAAATCATAATATCATAAATTGCCGCTTGTTGGATAACGTTGTAGCGTTTATAAATTTAACGCCACGTTTGGTAATAATTTTCAGTATATATTTCATTATTCTGGCGCATTCGCCACCACTCATTTTTCTGTACACCAGATGCATGAGGTCGAAGAGGGACGTGGTTCGTTCGATACGTGGAGGCCGTTCTCTCGAGCTCCGGAATCCGGGCTGAGTGGTCACTTTTGGTGATTGAATTCCAATTTTGATATCGTGCAAGTTAACGCACAATTTTGTTAAAAATTAAAATATGCAGAATGTGTAAAACCTGCTAAAAGTTTATTTTCTATTTGCTTTTCGTATAATACGTGGGATAAACCCCTAATTGTTTGGAACGGAGCCATGTGCTGTCGGTGTGTGTATTCCCTCAGATAAGAGGTAAGCTAGTTAAATCTCCTTCTTAAATTTGGGTATTTGGTCATTTTTTGTGTGATTTACAGGGTCGTATTATGGGGCTCATTTCCACGTAAATTTGCACTCATCTCTTGTTATCGCCTGAAGAGCTGTGTCGTACATCTCACCAAGTCTTTGAGCTTTGACCTTCGGTGATCCAGTAGCCTCAGTTCAACACCCCACTGAAGGGCTAATGTGTCTCACCCACCACTACCCGCTGTAGCAGTACCTGAGAGTCTACTTGCCCTGGATCTAAGGCCAGTTTATTCCTTTATATTATTTTTACCAATATAACTTCCGGTCAAGTTGAATCATTTATTAACAGTAAGATTATAATATCGCACCAGTTTTTGGAATTTTCATATAATGTATTAACCATCTTATAAGCGTGTTTTCTGACTCCCTTTTTATTTTATTCGCCTTAAAGTCGGTATAAATTACAGGTGGTTTATTGTAAATAATGTACATAGCAGGGGGTATCTTTGGCCAAAGAATAGTTATGTATATATTGATATAAACGAGGTTTCGGTAAACTTAAGTAAATAAGCCTTGAGGCAATTTTTAATTTACAGGCTCAGAATACAAGCATTCTATAGTTTTTTATTTTTAATATGATTGGCATAATATACATATATATCTGCGTGTCAAGAAGAGAATGACAGTTTTCATTAAAATTACTGGAATTTATCTCAGTTTTTTTTATTATTAACTCTAATACCATCCTTTCGCAAAAATTGAGTCTACTTCTCAGTAGAAAGGCTCTATAAACCCTTTTCGTAAAGGAAACTGAGTGGCGCCCTCCAAAAAGCATAAGCGTCGCTTGCAGACGACCATTTGTTCATCCGACGAAGAGCTGCCGTAAGCCGTTAGTGCCCTTTGAGGGTGAATTTAATTTACCCCTAAAAGGTACGCGACAACGTATCTAATCTTTTAATTGCTTATATCGTTAAAACTAATAATTAGACATATCTACCTATAGGAAAGAATACAAAATTTTTGCTTGAATGTTAAATTTTGCAGCACTTTCGGTTAAACCGGAAGTGAAATAGTTGTGACTCAAAGAGTTATATTAAATTTTTTACTTAATCATTTGTTTTTGCAAAAACATTAAAAGGCGTAGTTGATTTGACAATTTCCAACGTTTTCTCGGAAATATACAGGATATAACACATCTCTCGTGGAATGCATATTTTAAAAAATATATGTAGGTATATTACTATTTAAAATAATAAAGTTGTGCACACTTCCGGTTTAACCGGAAGTGACCGTCAGACGTTGGAAATATTGAAAACGTGCGCACCATGTAACCATATATCAACTAACAAAATTTCATACTAATGTTTTATTTTATAAAGGCTTGAACACACTGGCCCGAGTAATTCGGTGCGACGGCGAAATTTTCGCCTCGCGAAATATTCGTCGACTCAAAGTCTACGGCGTATAACGAGGAGCAACAAACCGGCGCGAAAATTTCGCTTGACGACAACGAAACTCCAGCGAATTTATTTCTTTCGCGACCAGCCGCGTTTTCTGTCGCTTTTGTGGCGAATCAAAGATGGCTTCAACTGAAATGTTAGTAGAGTTTGTGAAGAAATATCCGATGTTATACGATGTACGCCATGAAGATTACAGAAATATAAGAAACAAGATAAGTTCTGGGATGAAATTGGGCGAGAGATACATACTAATACTAATTCTTACATTAAAAAAAAGATATTTTTTCATATACGTATTTTATTGTATATCTGAATTAATTCCTTCTTCTTCTCATTGTGTCGTAATATCTAAATGCGACGATAGCTATACTGTGTAATATTGATTATATTTGGCCTCGTCTCGTAAATAACTAGGTGTAGTTCCCCCATTCCTATATCGACCGCCACAATTTTAAAGGTTCAAAATGCCCATCTCTATGTTCTCCTGGCACACCCCGCGCTCCCATAAGTACCTCATTAACATCAGAACCAACATTTGTGGACTTAGGAAATTTCAAGAATTTTTTATTTTTTCTTCTTAACTTCGAAAGGAGAGGTCGGCCCTCGAAACCACAAGAGGACAAAGTTGAAGGGAATAATATTCCCTAACTCCGGGCACAGGAATCAAGTCCCTAAGTGGTCGGCCTCCAAAGTTAGCCGGATACGACAAAATATAAGTTTTGGTGTTTTTCAACTCTAAAAAACTCCTGGCGCCTAAAACACGACAAAAGACGTTCGTCCCGAGGAAGAGGTCGAGGGATGTTATGAAATGCCGCTAATTAAGCATTCACCGGAAAAACCCGTACAGCCAATAACATCAGGATCAATTGAGTACATAAATCCTGAAGAAATAATGGATGCAAGTTTGCGCACAGACACGACCGGCCCGGCTAATAATAACACAAATCAGTTTAGACGGGAAAAACCTTTACTGCATCGAGACGCGGAGTCTAACCTGCTCCCTGAGCACTTCAGCCGAGGCATAGAAGGGCTAGAGCCCGAGGATGCAGATAAAGAGCCCAAGAAGGGAACCCAGTCTAACACATTCTTCGTTTTTGTGTCGACCGGTGCGTCACGTTTACGATTTCTTAGTGATATTTTTTGGTGTTTTTTTTGTGTTTTTAAGTGAATAAAAAATGGTAAAGCATTCAAAAAAGAGACGGAGGGAAGCTAGTTCATCCGGGGATGAATATGCTCTTAAAAAAAGATTAAAAAAACTTAAAAAACGTCTACAGGAAATAGACAGAAGACAAAGAAGTCCATCTTCAAGCAGTAGCACCTCCCTTTCGCCGGCATTGACTGTGCCGACAACGGAGTTTTCTCTAGACGGCGACGGGCCCGAACATTGTGATAATGTTTCTGACCTGGGGCGATTTGAATTTCCAGGTAATAAAAAGGATAATATTGTTTACCCTTTTTACGGCTATCGTCAAAAATACCCATATTTTGTCGAGCAATTATACTGTTTAAATACAAAGTTAATCTTATCTGTGTTGCAAACGGGTGTAATATTTTACCTTAAATTATAATAAAATTGTTTTATTATACATATACCTATAAATATCCCGTAAGTGAGAGTTCGCCTTCATATTTGAGATATGATGTGATACTCTTGGCATTTGAAAAGGGGCTTTAAATACTGATTCCCAGTATTTTTATTATTACTTTACAATTTTGTTGTTTTGATAACAACATTTACCTATGTATTTCTAAGGCCCATGTTTTTGGGTACATACTATTTCGGTCACCTAACTAGAAATTTTATTTCTAGATGCCTCTATTGATTCAAATGCTGGGGCAGAAAAGGAAAACATTCCTCCGCCATCGGAATTAAACGAAGCAGTACTATCGATCTTGGGCTACGATTTAGCTCCTACAAAAAGTGCAATGCCTGCGATCCAGAAGGAGGTGGCACTTAGCTGGTCGGCAATTTTGAAAAAAGGTTTAAAAGAAGATGAACGATTATCTCTTACTAACAATTACCTGCCGCCAGAGAACTGCCCACTTTTGGAAGCTCCCAGGTTAAACCCAGAGGTAGCTTCAGTAATTAGAGAGAGCGTAGCCCGCAGAGATACCAAAATATCGGATATGCAAAATCAGATTGGTAGCGCACTATCGGCTTTGGGCCAAATATTAACTACCCTGTTAAAAGATGTACAAAATAACAATAATATGCCACTTATCCAGAGCATTAGTGATGCTAGTCGCCTTCTTTTAGACTTCCACTTCAAACAGTCAAAATCTCGTAGAGAACTAATTACCTTAGATTTAAAAAAAGAAGTAAAAGAGACCCTCTCCAATGTTCAGGTGGATGGTTGGCTATTTGGGGACAAGTTGGGGGATCGCCTCAAAGCCTCAAAGGAAGTAGAGCGCTCAGGGCTGGAACTTAAAGTTACAAAGCCAAAAATCATCAAAAAGGATGTATTGTCTTCTAATAAAAATCGCAGTTTAAACTACAGGCGTCTACCCCGACAACAGGGGGAGTATCAGGGTGGACGAAAGCAACAGTCGAAAACCCCCCATGTCAATCGCCAACTGAAATATTACCCAGAAAAGAAGTCAAGGGAGCCAAACAAAATCAGGAACACGAAGGAGCGTCACTATTAAAGGATGCAGAGGTAGGAGATTCTGTTATTGCAGGCAGATTAACATTTTTTTATAGTCAGTGGACGGAGATTACCAAAGACAGAAATGTTCTTTCTTGGGTGTCGGGTTTTAAAATACCTTTCTTAATTAGCCCTGTCCAAAAATTTATACCAAAAGAACCCAGGTGGTCCAAGAAAGAGGAAAACATTTTGGAGGATTGTATCACAAAACTGCTTAGTACTGGGGCTGTAAGTTCTGTTAGACCCTGTAAGGGACAGTTCCTTTCAAATGTTTTCTCTGTTTCCAAGCCCGATGGCTCTCACAGATTAGTATTGAATTTAAAATGTCTTAATAATTTTGTAAAAACCAGTCATTTTAAATTGGAAGACCAAAAGACAGTTGCACGTGTTCTTCAGCATAATAGTTTCATGGCTACCGTAGATTTAAAAGACGCATATTTTTTAATATCAATTACAAAATCTCACAGAAAGTTTTTAAGATTTAAATTTAGAAATAACCTGTATGAATTCAACTGTCTCCCATTTGGCATAAACTGCGCACCGCTAGTTTTTACTAAATTATTAAAACCTGTGGTAGCTTATTTAAGATTGAAGAATCTTTGGTCAGTAATCTATTTGGATGACTTTCTTTTACTAGGAAACTCTTTCCTCGAATGTAAGAGAAATGTTATGATTACAACTTCTCTTCTTGAAAGACTTGGTTTTTTAATTAACTATAAAAAAAGCAAACTTGTACCAGCGCAGAAATGTCAATATCTGGGTTTTATGTATAACTCTACAAATTTAACAATCTCCTTGCCAAATAAGAAAAGTGCTTCAATCATTAATTTTCTTACAAACTTCATGAAGCGCAAAAAATGCTTGATACGAGACTTTGCAAAATTAACAGGAAAACTCGTTTCTATTTGTCCAGCAGTTCGTTATGGCTGGTTTCATTTAAAACCTTTTGAGCGAATAAAGTATCTAGTTCTTAGAAATGCAAAAGACAACTATAATAATTATATGGTTATTCCAGATAGCTTACTCGTGGAGTTTAATTGGTGGCTTAAGCAAATTCCAGTAGCTCGTAATTCCTTAAAGACACCAAACTATAAAATGGAAATATTTTCCGATGCTTCTTTAACAGGCTGGGGAGTCCACTGTAAGGGTGTTTCTTCTCACGGCTACTGGTCTATCGAGGAAAAGAACATGCCTATAAATTTATTAGAGCTTAAGGCAGCCTTTTTCGGATTAAAATATTTTGCTCATAATCTAAAAAATACTGAACTATTACTACGTGTTGACAATACTACAGCAATAGCATACATAAAAAAGATGGGGGGCATTCGTTTTAGACATTTAAATGAACTATGCTGTAGTATTTGGAACTGGTGTGAAGAGAGGGGATTATACATCTTTGCTTCATACATAAAGTCCTGTGAAAATAAAGAAGCAGATTTAGGATCCCGGAAATTAGGTTTCGAAACGGAGTGGGAGATTAATGATTTTTATTTTAAAAAAATCGTTAATTTTTTTCATAAACCGGATATTGACCTTTTTGCAAACAGACTTAATCGCAAGTGCAAGAAATTTGTATCCTGGTATAGAGATCCGGAGGCGGTTGATGTGGATGCATTTACATTAAACTGGAATAAATTAAATTTCTATGCCTTTCCTCCCTTTTCAATCATCTTAAAAACTCTTCAAAAAATTATCAATGATAAGGCAACTGGTATCGTAGTAGTACCACAATGGCCAACTCAGCCGTGGTACCCTATTTTTAAATCCCTATTAATAGATAATTCTCTTACTTTCAAGCCAAATAAAGATTTGCTTCTTTCTATTGATAGGTCGACTCCACATCCAGTATGGCCTCAACTTACCCTGGAGGTGGGGGTCTTATCAGGCGAGCGCTTCAGATAGGACAGGTTCCCGAAGCGGCCCTCGATGTCTCCATGGCTTCTATAACCCTTTCAACGTTTAAACAATATAATACGGGGTTAAAATTATGGTGGGAGTACTGTTTAAAAAATAAAATTGACGTTTTTAAGGCATCTATACCAGACGTTTTAAGTTTTTTGACTTATCACTTTAATATGAAGGCATCCTATGGTACTTTAAACTCCTATCGATCAGCGATAGCTCAGATCTTGGGCCCGAATATAGCGCAAGACTTTAGAGTTAAGCGTTTTTTTAAGGGAGTTTCCCATTTACGACCAAGTCAACCTAAATATACTAATACATGGGATCCTTCAGTGGTCTTAAACTTTGTCAAAAACCTTAATAATGATGACATATCTATAGAACTTCTTACATATAAACTGTCAATTTTATTAGCACTAGCTACTGGCCAGCGAGTGCAAACACTAGCTTTAATTGAATTAAAGAATATCATAAAATCGGCAAATGGAATAGAAATAAAAATTTCTCAGCGAATTAAAACATCTGAAAGAAACAGGCTACAACCACTATTAATTTTACCCTTTTTTACTCAAAATAATAATATATGTGTTGCATCAACCCTTCTGTCTTATATTAACAGAACAAAAGATCTACGCATGGGTAGCACCAAATGTGGCAATCTGTTAATATCATTTAAGAAACCCTATCATAACGCTTCATCTCAGACGCTATCGAGGTGAATTAAAAAAATTATGGAGAAAGCGGGAGTTGATACATCAAAATTTACACCCCACAGCACACGTCACGCGGCTACATCCATGGCCTTTCAAAAGGGGGTTTCTTTAGATGTTATTCGATTGGCTGCAGGCTGGAGTGCGGGGTCAAGGACCTTCGCTAGTTTTTATAACCGTCCTGTCCAAAGTCAGAATAGTTTTGCACAGGCCGTTTTAGACAATTAATACTAGACCTTTAAATAATATAAGTTTATCTAGAATTAATGTTTTCTTCTTTAGATAAAAGCTGTTAGCAATTTATTAAAACAATAAAACTTGTTTTTTTGTAAGTATTACATAATTTCGTATGTATTTTTATTTAGTGTTTTACCCCAAAAATGATTTTTATGCTTTAAACATCTACACCTAATTATTTACGAGACGAGGCCAAATATAATTATATGATCAAACGAACTTACCTTAAGTGAAGTTCGATCCTAATTATATTGGGCCTCGTCGAAGTAAATAAGTCCCACCCAATGCCCCATAAATTTTTATTCCCCTCATCTAAAAACATTTTTGTGGACATACTTTAAAAAGAATGAGGTACTTATGGGAGCGCGGGGTGTGCCAGGAGAACATAGAGATGGGCATTTTGAACCTTTAAAATTGTGGCGGTCGATATAGGAATGGGGGAACTACACCTAATTATTTACTTCGACGAGGCCCAATATAATTAGGATCGAACTTCACTTAAGGTAAGTTCGTTTGATCATATAATTATTTGAATTAAAGTAATTAACAAATTTTTCTCGAGTAGCGAACGCAATATTTGTGGCACGTCTTGGGTCCTTTTGTATATTGTTAAATGCTCTTCCTATGTTTTTCTCAAACTCTGTTGGTTGCAAATACAAGAGAAAAAAAAATCTTGTGAACTTTTCGCGCAAATGGAGACACGTACACTGCCTATGTCGCGAAATATTCGCGCAAATGTGATAGGAGAGACGAATTTTGTTATCGCCTATGCCGCGAAATGTTCGCTTCGTTATCAAGGCGAATTAATTCGCGCCAGTGTGTGAAAGCCTTAAGGACGTCACAAGGTGGGTAGTAGTTTCTTTGTCGATCACCCGGTATAGATATTAAATTTGTTTATTTTCCTGATTTTTCAAAATGGATTTATTTCTTCATTTACATAGATACAACGCATAGTACTATAACCTTACCCTAATTACCTTAATTATTACAGTAAATTTCATATTTTTATCATAAAGTATACAGGGTGCTTCAAATTTGTGTGCGTACAAGGGGATCTCGAAACGGTAAGAGATACGAAGATCGTTAAATTTAGACAAAGTTGCGTATTTTGGAGCTTAATAAATTGGTGAAAGAAAATTTTAAATAGTCCGCATACTTTCGGAGATATCTGAAAAAAACGAAACTTTTTAGTCTTGGTTTTTAATTTTTTGCGCCTTCATTTTTGATTTGGGAAAAAGGCAAAAACACTTTCTTATAGCCGTGTTTTATGTCCTACAAGAAGGCCGTATTAGTTGTCAAATTTGACGTTTCGTTCTTTAGGATACCATCAACCTCAAATAATTTTTTTTTTAAATACGGACCTGGAACTTTAAAAACAATAATATTATGGACTTCTAAGCCTTATTAGAAATTTAATGCAATTTAAAGGGTTTTACAATTTTAACATTTTGTCATCAAATAAAACATAATAAGTATTTCGAATTATCCTTTATTCGTTACTATTACGGCCCTGGCAATTATTTTTAGGATTACTGTTTATACGGTCTGATGATGCCAGTTTCAGGCGAAACATGTAGCAAAAATATTTGGGCCGAGACTTTGGGTATTTTTTTTACAAACCATCAGGCCTCTTTGAGTAAAAATATACTTATTCTTTATCAGAAATATTTTTTTAGTTTGGCGTTGACTTTAAATGTTCAGGACCGTATGACCGTATAATATGATATAAAAAGAAAATTTGAGAAAATATGTTATTAGAATATGACAAAACGTTACAATTAAAAAATCCTTTAAATTGTATTAAATTTCTAAAGCTTAGAAGTGCCTAAAACTGTACTTGAAATTCGATGTCCGTATTTAAAAAAATTGACCTGGGTATCTATCTAAAGAACAAAACGTTTTATTTGAAACTTAATAACACCATCTTGTAAAACATCAGAAAGGGCTATGAAAACGGGTGTATGGTTTTTTCCAAAGTCAAAAATGAAGGCGCAAAAATTTAAAAATCAAAACTAAAAATTTCGTTTTTTTTTCGGATATCTCCGAAAGTTTTCAGATTATTTACAATTTCTTACATCCAAATATTAAGCCCTAAAATACGCAACTTTGCCTCAGTGTAACCATCTTCGTATCTCTCACCGTTTTTCAAGATTCCCCCCCCCCCCCCCCTCTAGTACGTACACGAATTTGTAGCACCCTGTATAGTGTATACTATTAATAAATAATAATACAATATTTAAATCTATGTATTCCATTATAATATTGTTTTTCTTTTTTTAACTCTCACTTGTGAATAACTGAAATTAAGTTCACCAGTGGCAATATTTTCTTTTAACCAAAGACGCCTTGCCACACTTGTTGACCAATCCATCGTCCAATCCAACCAAGGATCATATTTTGGATTGGTCTATTGTGATGTCCTCCGTGATGATGTCCACCACCTCCACCTCCACCTCCCCACCTAAAAACAACATTATTAAAAATATATAAAAATTTAAAGGCAAATCTCCTTATTTTCCGGGGTCCTACTGAAAATTATTCACTTAAGATTGGTGGAAATTTTCTGTACCAGGTAAAAAACATGTTGCAGGCGTGTACGTATTATATCCGTTCAGGGGGTTGGAGGGTTAAAAAAAACTACGGATCAATTTTCTATTGATCAGTGTTAAATCAGTCAATCGATTTTCTCGGGTAGTAGGTTATTTTTTGAAAATTTCGTACACTGCCTGATGTACCGTTATTATTATTACAAACGTGTATTTTTCCTCTTTACAAAATGGGGCTGTACCCTTTTCTTGTATTATTTGTTAAAACTGATGAGTTATCGTCAACTTTTTATTTCAAATTAGAAGATACCACATGTGGCAGATTTTTGAAAAGCTTATTGAAAAAGGAGTTTGTCCATATATTTTTTTTACATGTGTCATAAATTTAATAAAAACTAATTTAAGGAACAATTACGTTAACAATAACTTTAAAACTACAATGTCACTTTTTTAGTACAGCAATTGTTGAAAATGTGCACCATGAATTTGTTAGCACAGACCAATCCGATGGTAGTAACTCTGAAAGCATGCGCTTTGTCGACGTTTTAAAAAGCTGTAGCAGGTTTTAAATGGGAAAACTTGTATGAACGTGGTAAAAGCGCATACTTTCATGTAATTTTTCAGAAAAAATGTTTTTGCTAGAGATGCTTTCAAGATAAAAAACTTCAAGTGCGGCACATTTTCTACAATTTAATTAATAAACTTAATTTCTTTTACCAGTATAAGCTGTTAAAATGCCAAGGTTCAATAGGTATCTACTGATGTTTACTTCTAGTTTTATTTTCACAACTTACCCGAAAAGATCAACAGTTTTCGTGGGTTCGTCACTGGGCACTGGTAAGCCATTCGTAAGGGCAACAAGAATCATAAAGCTTAACACAATAATAATTATGGTTCGCTGAAAAAAAAATACAATCAAAAATAAATTAGGAGTTAAATTTCAAAAATAATTATTGAACATTTAAAAGTTAATCGACACTAACAGCGGGTTGCATAAATAAATATCGTTCTCCATTAGAAATTTCATGAAAATTATTAAAATTTGTTTTTGTAAATGTTTTTTTGGGTTTTCCTAGCTCTTTATTAAAAAAAAAACATTTTTTATATTTGTGAAAAATATGAATATTAATGGTGTCAATCCAAAATTTTAACATAAGACGTATGTATCACTCTAACCAGCGTTTTTCGGGATCGGTTTTTCATGATTAACAATAAAGTAAGTATCGCTCACCACGCCAAAATTGATGATTTTTTCAGAAATCATGTATTTTAGGAGCGTAGATCTAAGAGCAGTTTTTGGTGCAAATGCTTGGGTTTTTAAATACTCCTTCTTAAGTGCCGTTTTGTATTTTCATAATAAAGCATTCTCGTTTCTTCCTGCACTATTTTTTTTTATTATAAATTATCACACTTATTCAATAAAAAATGTTTCAATTAAAATTTTTACTTTAATTTTTTTCTTTAAAAATAAATACCTAATTGTTTTTTGTTTTTGTTGTAAAAATATTTATTTTTGTTGATTTAAAATAGCTCTAAAAAAGGAAAAACGGAACAGTCATAACAGAAAAATACTATAAAATATTATTCTTTTTACTCGTTTTCCTATAAAATTGCATCATAAATCAATAACTAAAACGATATTCATCTGAAACCTTAATCTCTATATAGAACAGGACTTTTAGAAGGAGACGTTTAAAAACTAAACGTTTTGCACAAGACCCTTGTAGTCTAAGCCAAGAATACATTATTTAAAAATTTAAATTAAGAGTCCAAGCGTGAGACGAAAAATTAGGTTGCAATTAGACTTTTAGACCCCGGGCTCCAGGAATCAGGGGGTTGGGGGGGAGGAGGCTGCAACCCGGCAGCCGTATTTCAAAACCTAAGCATTTACACCAAAAACTGCTCTTAGATCTACGCTCCTAAAATACATGATTTCTGAAAAAGTCATGAATTTTGGCGTGGTGAGCGATATTTACTTTATTTTTAATCATGAAAAACCGAGCCCGAAAAACGCGGGTTAGAGTCATACATACGTCTTAAGTTAAAATTTTGGATTGACATCAATATTCATATTTTTCACAAATATAAAAAATCTTCTTGTTTTTAATAAAGAGCCAGCTAGGAATATCAAAAAACATTTACAAAAACAAATTTTCGAAATTTGATAGTAGTTAGGTGATTTTTAAACGAACTTTGGGCGTGGCCCCGAAACTTTTTCGCCTGCAGCGCTTTTCTCCCTTATTCGCTAGGTACAATATCATGAAATACATGTAGTCCCGACTGTCCCTTTTTCCAGAAAAAAATGTCCTACTTACGCCCATTGAACCCACCCGAACATATTTTCTGGCTACGCCACTGTAATCAGGCACCTTCGATTGCGAGTAACTTAATGCCTGCCAATTTTATTTATGTTACAGTTAAAGTTGGTAATTAGTGAATTATTGTTAAAAATATTTGTGCAACCTAACATGAGCATCAAATCGAAATATGCAAAAAGAAAACCACACGTTTAAATAAAGCCAAATTATAAAGAACCCTAAGATATTATGTACAGGGTCGTAGCTAGACGTTATTCATGGGGGGGGGGGGGGGGGGTTAAGGTTATTAAGTAAAAAAAAAATTGCATTTTTTGGGTGCCATGCCCTGTTAAATTTGAAAATAGCGCCGCAGGCCACGCCCAAAGGTCGTTTAAAATTCACCTAACTACTATCAAATTTGGAAAATTAAATTATTACCTCTCCGACTCTGCATGGTTGGATTAAATTTGTTTTGGTAAATGTTATTTTTTACTTTTTTTTTTGATATTCCTAGCTGGTTCTTTATTAAAAAAAATACATTTTTTATATTTGTGAAAATATGAAAATTGATAACAAACCAAAATTTTCACATAAGACATATGTATTACTGTAACCAACGTTTTTCGGGCTCGTTTTTTCATGATTAAAAATAAAGTAAATATCGCTCACCACGCCAAAATTGATGATTTTTTCAGAAATCATGTTTTCATTTTAGGAGCATAGATCTAACAGCAGTTTTTGGTGCAAATGCTTATAGGTTTTAAAATACTCCTTGTTAAGTGCCGTTTTGTATATTCATAATAAAGCATTCTCGTTTTTTCACGCACTATTTTTTTTATTATAAATTATCACACTTCTTCCATAAAAAATGTTTCAATTAATTATTTGTTGGTTTGTTGTGCAAATATTTTATTGCATTGGGTTATATTTTTGTTGATTGAAAATAGCGCTAAAAAAGGCAGAACGGAAGAGACAAGTATATTATTGGAAAAATGCTATAAAATATTATTCTTTTTACTCGGTTTCCTTCAAAATTGCATCAAAAATCAATAACTAAAACGATATGCGTTTATATATTTATATCATAAGGGGGGGGGGGGGGGGGGTTGAACCCCCCCCTTATCTACGGCCCTGAGGAACCCTAAGATATTATGTATGTTGGTTTGACTTACCTTCAACATTTTTATAAGTGAAAGAATTGTAGTGGCTGTGTGCACCCCGTATTGTAATTGAGGAACAAGCTTTTCAGCTCCTCAATTCTTATAAGTGTTTCTCTACAATCTGGTAAAATATATCACGTTATTAAAAATAAACTACCGAATCCCACAAAAAATGGCACTTCACTAAATACTTAATAAAACTTTCTCACAGTAATGATCTGCTAATTAAAACAATTCTTTGATTGATATGTATGCATTTATCTTGGACTAAGTAATCAGATACAGTTATACCTACTATCAGATGTACAGTTTACTATAAGTAAATGATTTTTATTTTTTGGTTACTAAAGTAACAGGAACAGGATGGTGATTCAAGAAATTTCTCTTTTAGATTTCTTTATGTAATTTAATTATACTGCCAAAGGGCATTAAAAATCATTTGGATTTATTGTTGTGGGTAGAAGTGAACTAGATTTACATCGAGGTTTACATGGTATACTTAAATTGAAATGTTTTTTTTTTAAATATATTATACAGGGTGTCCGGATATTCAGTTCGTATATTTCAAGAGAAGATTCTACATATAAAAACGTGAAATAAAAATGCATATAATTACGAAGGCGAAGAGGGGCCATGTAGTTTTTTTTCTTAAATTCCGACTTTAAACTCGAAATATTACTAAATTCCGACTTTTAACTCGGAATTTTAGTAAATTCCGACTTTACATTCGGAATATTACTAAATTTCGAGTTTAAAGTCGGAATTTAAGAAAAAAAAATACATGGCCTCTCTACGCCTTCGTAGATAAAAATAATTATAATAATAATAAATCAACCTTTATTAGCAACATCAAATTAAACAAAAAATGTGTATGAAGCAACTATAAGGGCGAAGTTTAGCCGAATCAGCAATGCATCAGCTATTATTACACTTACATACAAATTACATTTTTACAATATTTCTTGTTCATTTCTACTATTCCTTATTGTTATGGTTATGAACATTTTAGGAAACAAAGAAAAATGCATCTATCATCTTGGGATTATTAATTAGTTTTATATGCAATTATATTCAGTTTGGAAATACTATACCAAATACCTACAGTTTTTTCTATTTCATTTTTGCTCACTTTTATCTTATTATTTTTTCATTAATTGTCAATTATTGTTTCTTCAAAGTTCCCTAACACTTTTTTCCACTACAAGCTCCCCCTCCCCCATTTCCTCCTCCAAAATAATAATTCAAGGCCTGCTGAGCGACGTAAGCAAATATTAATGTTTGTATGGGTCTTGGCTTTCCCTTTCCATGATGGTGTCCTTCATGGTTGTTGTTACCCCACCTAGAAAATTAGAAAGAAAGTATTTTACACTAATAAAAAATAGTAAGGGAACGAGAACTTAACCTTGATTATTTTTTTGATTTATTATCGTTTAACAATACACAGTATTTGAGGTCTTTTGTCGATAAAGTTTTTCTGTGACTAAAACAATCAAAAGCTTTAGAAATATTGTTCCAGTTTAATCTCCTTTATCAAGAGCACCCGACCAATTTTTCAACATTTTTGCTCTATGGTAAGCAGCTCCGTGCAAAATGATATCTATACAGGGGGGGGGGCTGATTTTTCTAAAAACCAAACTTATATTTAAAATCCTCATTTATTTTGGAGCAAATTTGGTCCATAGACTTACTTTCGTATGATGCACCCTTTTTGCATAAAAAAATAAAAAACCAAAAAAACAATTTTTTTCTTCGGTTCATTGAGACTGCTTTCGATATTTTGTTGAAATAAAAATGAATGATCTTTAGGATGTTAATATTAACTTTTCTTCTTAAAATCACCCAAAGATTCATAACCTTAAGTATCGGCACTCAATTAAAAAACACCCTTTATATACAGGGTGATTCACGGTGGATGGTACATTAGAAGTATATGACGAACCAGTTAAAAAATTTGGGGATTTACATAAACGGACATATACCTGTATTTTATTAATTTTCGAAATTTTAATATTATTCAATACCTATCTTTTACCGTTTCTAAGATATAAATTGCATTTTTTTTTGACAGAAAACGTTAACTTAACAGATGGCGCTCCGGGCCACATCTTACTGGTGTGTCCCACCACTGTGCTGCCATAAGCAGCTTTGAGTTCTCTTTGTTTCGTCGGATCCTAGCTCTACTGATGAGTCATGATATGACGAAACGCGTCTAGGGATGGATCTGACGAAATAAAGAGAAATTCTTCTTCTTAAAAAAATTTGTTTTTTTAACTCTGAAATATTAGGGCCCTGAAAATTGGTGGATGGTTAAATATTACCAGGGCTTTTAACCCTATGCCCAAATCTTAGTTGCGATATACAGGGTAGTTTAAAAATACAGTTAATTTGGTTAGGTACCTACTTGAATACTTGAATAGGTGACTATAAGTATATTTTTTTAAATGTAACACCCTGTTTATTATGACTGATTTGAATAGCTACTTAAATTGGCTCTTTATTTTTGTATATCATATCTATGTAATATTGGATCGGTTCATAGTATCAGAGAACAGTTACTTTCTGAACAACTTTTTAAAAAAAAGAATGTATTTTTTAATTAATTACCACGAATGATATCGTATGAAAGCCGAACCACTGCCACTATTTTTGGTTTTATTAAACTGGGATGCAACTAACTTAGGAAACAGTGTCACGTGTACACTTGTACAGTATCATAAAGTATTTTCACAAGGATTTTGGGCAATCTTATATATCAAGTACATCTTTTTGTTTTGCATTTTTAATTTAGATTGGTAAAATTGAGTACGCTTATGGTTCGAATATAAATGTTGTGTAAAAGCCAGGAGGAGGATGTTTAGGGCCAGACCCCCAGACTAAATATAAAAGTATTAATGCCCTGTATATAATATAACTCACCAACTCAGAATATCACCGAAAATATTTGAATCCTGTCTCTTGGCATCTGGTATAGGCAAGGCTTTAGCATGAACTATCCAAATAAAGTTAATAATAATTGTAGATATGACAATAATTACCTAAAAAAATTATTTTAGTACCATTCAGAGCTTTGTGTTAGGTGCTTACTGTTCCTATTACAGCACAATGCCGTTTTACCGTTTGTGTCAATTAAAAGAAAAATTAAATTCCATAAATCTTTATAGTTCCAATTATGCTGCTCTGAAACTTACTTTTCATGCGTTTTAGGAATTTCTATATTTTTAAGTTGGTACAAACGGCACTGCCCTGTAATAGATACCTAACATAAAGCTGTAATCAACAAACACTTTTTCGTATTCTCCATCTTTGAGAACAGGGGGGGGGGGGTAGGGTTAGAAACAACAATTTTAAAATAGGTAGATTTTACAACACAGGTTGATATTTTACCCATCACCCTGTATTAAAAAGACAAAGTGAAATGACCCATATTGTACTTAATGATTCAAGAGATAACCTACCCAAAAAACTAAAAAGGGAACAGATTGATTGAATTTTGATGAAAATAGGGGTTTTCTAAATTCGCGTACTTTTTATCTATTCCATAATAATTAATGGCCACAGTGTAATGTATACGGATATACAGGGTGATTCACGTTGAGTGGCCTATTAGAAGATCTCGGAAACGAGTAACTCTATCTTTCTAAAAATTGTGTAGCAGGCAAAATTGGTTTTGAGCTTTTAAAACATTATATTTTGACGTTTTTATTACTTCCGGTTATACCGGAAGTTAATGCCAACTTTGCTATTTCAAATGGAACATCCTATATATTTTAACATTTTTGATTACCTTATTAAAATCTAAATAACTTTTGTTAATAATAATCTATTCCTATGTCTAACCGTTTTTGAGATATGAATTATGAAAGGATTTTTTTGTGTAAAAACGCTCCGAGAAGAAAGTTTAGTAACTCTGAAACTAATAAAGGTAAACATCTAAAATTTTCTAAGCTTTTAAGTAATATATAGATCTTTAGTTTAAATTACTTAGGTTTCACGTTTTTTATACAGGGAGTTCTTAAAATTGTGCCAATGTTTCCATTTAAATAAATGTGCATAAGTCAATTTTTGCTAATGTAACACCCTATTTTTTAGCTTACTAACGCGTGGAGAATTAAATTTCCTATCTAATTACCCAATATGTTACAATCCACATTTTTAGTGGTTTTGGAATTATGAGCAATTTAAATAAAAAATCTTAAAATTTCTGTTTGTGTTAATGCGACATTATTTTTAAAAAGAAGGCTTCGACTGGAATTTTCGTTTGACTTTGAGCTTTGTTACCATTTGTTATTAACTGCCTATGTTCGTTGCTTAGCTATTTCTAATTTTCAAAGTTAAACGAAAATCCCAGTCGAAGCCTTCTTTTCAAAAATAATGTCGCATTAACACAAACAGAAATTTTAAGATTTTTTATTGAAATTGCTCATAATTCCAAAACGACTAAAAATGTGGATTGTAACATATAAGGCATTTAGATAGGAAATTTAATTCTCTACACGTTAGTAAGCTAAAAAATAGGGTGTTCCATTTGCAAAAATTGACTTATGCACATTTATTTAAATGGAAACATTGGCACAATTTTAAGAACTCCCTGTATAAGAAACGTAAAACCTAAGTCATTTAAACTAAAGATCTATGTATTAATTGAAAGCTTATGAAATTTTAAATGTTTACCTTTATTAGTTTCAGAGTTACTAAACTTTCTTCTCGGAGCAAAAGTTATTTAGATTTTAAAAAGGTTTTCAAAAATGCTAAAATGTACAGGGTATTCCATTTGAAATAGCAAAGTTGGCATTAACTTCCGGTATACCCGGAAGTAATAAGAACGTCAAAGTATAATGTTTTAAAAGCTTAAAACCAATTATGCCTGCTATCAAATTTTTAGAAAGATAAGTTTACTGGTTTCCGAGATCTTCTAATAGGCCACTCAACGTGAATCACCCTGTATATTTTCATTTTAGTCTACATATTATTACTATACAAAACAAATATAGAGTCTAAAAACATACAGATTTACTCACCTTCAGATTATTCATAATAAATTATTTTTTTCTTGAAGAACTATCACATGAAATATCGTAATGGCAAATATTTAATTTAAAGAAAAAATTATACCGTTCAATTTATTAAAATATATTATTTTAAATAGATATTTTTTTCACTGATTGTGTTATAAAACCGAATTTCCCGATATCAGATTATAGAATGAAAATACAGAAGCCTTATTTTATGACACTGAATAAAACTTACTACAAATGTTCGGGGAAATTTCTCTTTTGAAATCCTGTTTAACATCTCTTTACGTAACTCGATTATCCAAGACTGCAGTGCATATTACATTACATATAATTTTTTTATTACATTTCTGAAAATAAAAATAAATTAACATAATAGGTATTTTTTATATTAGAGTGATTTTAAAGAGTTACGGGCGTTAACGTTATTAATATGACAAAGGTTAATATTCGAACCAGTTGCTTTGAATATTTCAAAATATGAAGTTTATTCAAAAAGTAAATTACAATAGATTGTTAAGAGCATTCAATCAATATTTTTAAATTCCTCTCATTGAGAAACTATATGTATACAGGGTGTCCCAGATAAGGATACACTCTACAGGGATCTCGTAAACCATAGAAGATACAGAGATGGTTAAATTAGAAAAAAGTTGCGTCCTATACTAAATTTTGCAACATTGTGTTTTCAAATTTAAAAAATCCCTCCGAAGATTTTTGGGCAAAACCAAAATTTCGCGATTTCGTTCTTATTTTTTTCTGACTCTATTTGAAGCGGTATGTTAAAATAAAGTGTGTATTCCCGTTACCACTTTTTCTGCTCTAAAATTTGGTGTAAATAGATTTTTAATCCAACGTTTTGTAATTTCAAAGCCATCATCAACTTGGTTTTAATTAACCGGGAAATTTTATTTTATTATTTTTAAATTTATAATTGAATGACGTATTAATAACACGTTTCAGACTTAAAAACCCATCATCAATAAAAATAGGTACCAATTCTTCTTATTTGGAACTATTTTATTTTCAGTCTCTGTAACCTAATCTATCCCAACTGTTTTATAATAGGCTGTGACAGGCACTTGTTTAATTATAAATTATAAATACTTGCCAAATGACAGATTAGGTTAATGAAATCGTTTAGTGCAAACTCACCTTTATCTAATTTCTTTAGAGTTAAATATATGTTTTTGATTGTGTAAGAAGAAAAATCGGATTTGTAGTCGACGTCCAGAGTCAAACTATTTTTAGCTGGTTTTGAAAACAAAAGAAAGTTGATAGATACCTACAAGATGTATTAAAACTGATTCTTATTGATGGTGGGTTTTTAAGTCGGAAACGTATTATTAATACTAGATGTGATATGTCGTTGAATTATAAAGAAAGAGGGAAAATTAAAAATGTTAAAATAAAATTTCCCGACTATTTCAAAAAGCAAAGTTCTTAAAAAAAGAGACTTTTGTTTTATTTCGATAGGAAGCACAGTTTTCGAGTAAAATTAATTTAAAAAATAAGGAATTTTTTAAAAGGAAGGCTATAATCCATATAGATGAATTCAGATAATTCCAAAAGTTACTCTTAACAATGTAGAAATGTCTGAAAAGTCTCAAAATAATATAAAAAGTTTCTATAAACAATGTTTCGAGTATCAGTTTAATCAAATTTACGCAAAATATATTTTTTTTTGTAACAAACTTTCGGAATTATACCTGATTTCATATGGATTATAATTTAATCTCAAATAATGACAATGTCACTGTCAAATATTCAAAACGCAAGATAGATAAATATCAAGATTTGAATGATTCAAGGCTAACTTGATTGTTATACTAGGCATTATAACGCACAGTTGTGTGTTTTAATGCATCATAATGCACAGTTGTGGGTAAGAATGGATTTACTTTTAGAGTAAAGCTGTACGTAAAACACTGTTTACTAATATAGGAGTAAAAATATATAACTTTTTTGTCATTAGCCAACTAAAACGAAGTTCTTAGATGCTTTTAGAAGCCAAAAAAATGTATCTGCATATTTTGAGCGTAAAATGTTACATTTAATGTAAAATTTTATGTTTTACCTAATTTTTCAAACTTTAGGCCCTTAACTGAAAATCCAATGCATAATATTTTTATTATTTTTTCATTAATTAGCATGCAAATACGCAACTTTTGCGCATTATTACAATTCGATACTCGAAAAAATGATTTTTTGACCCACCCTAATCAAGGTACTTAATAACCAAGTACATATAATCATTATTCACGAAAAAAATCGTTGTATTAGAATATTTTGATTGACTGATACTTAATTAGATTTACAAATTTCTAAAAAAACCATGATTACCTACACACCGCGCACAGTTCAGTGCCGTAAACACCTCCTAATGACCGCTAGACCACCCAACAAATCAACATGCTCGTTGTTTTTTTATTATTATAGCCTGGGAATTCCATTGAAATGTAGATTTTAATTTTTTTGTGTAATCATTAATGTTTTATTTAGGAATTTTCTTTTTTATTAAATTAGTGGCTTTATATAATAGCTCTGAAACTAGTTATTCCTGAAATAAGAATAACCTAACTTTGATTTAAGAGCATCCGACAATATTTTTAAATTCTTCTCTGTGGCCGATATCACAGTATTGCCACTTCTTTTTCCATGTTTACAGTGTTGCTAGTATGTAAATTGGCAATTATTTTGAGAAATTTTAGTTAAACCGCGGTTGTGGCTCAGAGGTAGAGCTACTGGCATTCGACCGCGGCGACCCGGGTTCGATTCCCGGAGTGGGCATACGTACAATAAAAAAAGTATGTCCGAAACTTAGTGAATTTGAGAATGCAGGGGAGAGTGTAAAATGTATAATCTCCCAACCCACCCCATTCACGCCGGTAACCAGGCCGGATGAGATCGGACATCTCGTGGGGTGCGGAAGAAGGTACACACTCCCCAATCGGTAGGTCATGCAATGGCAATAAACCAAGGGTTGATAGCCCTTGGGGGGTGTTGCATGACTGAGGATCGTGGTTCGGAACCCACGTTAAACTGTAGGCCCCCCTCGGGAATGGCCCTGGCAGCGAACGAAGAGGAAAAAAGCCTAATTCGAAAGAAGGGCAGAACGGCAAGTTTTAGTTAAGTGTTACACCAGCAGGCAACCAAGAATACATTTCAGCAGGCGAATAAATCGAATTGGCTATGGTTTGGAAGAAAACATCGATCATCTTTATTAATATAAATATCGTACTTTGTTTGACATTCTGCAAAAGGCCGAATGTGGGAAATGTAGAGAAGTGATTTTGTGCAAATACATGAAATGACTAAAATCGATAAATATGTTACTCTGTAATTTGGTCCATGGATTTGCCAACGAAATCATTTTTTTTTAAAATCTTTCTCACATCTTCCTACCTATATAATTTAAATACTTAAAAAAAAAATTGTAGTATAAGGTTTGGGTCGTAGAAAAAATATATTGTACAACTCAAGTGGACTTTATACTGCGCTCGGAAGTTTGAGCACTCCGCCTACGGCGTCGTGTTCAATGCAATATGGACGTCACATCCATTATTGTAATACAAACTACTATAATCTTAGCACCCAATAAGCTATATCGATCTAATCTCGATAGTTTTGTTTCTGAGGGGGGACGGGGACGGGGACGGGGACGGGGACGGGGAGGACGGCTTGGAAGATATTTTTTTGTGGGGAAGTTACGTAGTGCACCATATTGGTGAACAACGCCTGTCAGTGTTTTTTAATTTTTGTCTTAAAAAACTTAAGGGGAGCTTAAGGATTCACTCACTCCCATGGCGGCAACCATGTCATACAATAATTTGATAAATAATAATTTAATTTGACGTCAAATTAAAAAATAGAAAAACAAATTCCTCGTTACCTCTTTATTGTAGAAAAAGGCAATTTGGAGATTAAGTCTAGCGTTAAGGTTTTTTAGACGAGGTTTTTGAACTTGTAGTTAACCTTTTTGGATTTACGTAAGTCATTATAAATTTTATTATAATATTGTTATTATTATTGGGTTGATAAAAAATAAATACTCGTTTAAAGAACAAACCTGCTTCTATATATGTGTTTATAGACTGTGACTGTTTTGAACGTAATTTAATTATAATGGGTTTCAATCAAAAATCAACGTCAACAATAAAAATTAAGCAAGCAAAAATAGAGATAAAAGGGTTAATTTACGAAAAGGAGGGGGATAATCTTACATGTATGACCAAAAATGCCCAAAGTCTTCATAATCTTCCCTAATTACATCAAAAATTGTAATATAATTTACCATACTAAATAGAGCAATCTGCACTCTAAACGGGATGTTATTTATAATATCTAAAAGATTTTGAATAATAAAACGGAACAAAACAGCGCCACGACATACGACATCTGTTAAATAAAAGGTATTTTCATATGATGATTTCCTTATTTCTATCTAACAATAAGCTTAATGTCAATTTTTAGCAAAGGTGCGACAAACGTACTTTTTGCTTGAAGGTATTCACCAATATTGACCCAACGTATAAATTGGCGCTCCATGCCACATCTTACTGGTGTATCCCACCAAGTGCTGCCTTAAGTAGCTTCGAGATCCCTTTTCTTTTCGTCGGATCATAGCTCTACTGATGAGTCATGATATGACGAAACGCGTCTAGAGATGGATCTGGCGAAATGAAAAGGAAAATCTTCTTCTTTACTCGTATAAATTTAACACTGTAGGCAGCTTCTATAATCACAATTGTCAAAGCTTATAGAAAGTAATTCGTCAAAATTCGTTTGCTTATGAAGACAGTATAGACTTTACATTTATAATGAATTCAACAAAGTAGTCTAAGAGCTTCATTGATGCCATTTATTCGGGACCTCGCGCTTCCGCTCCGCTTTTAAATTTGACATCTGCATTTGGTCATCTATTTGGAATTGTCGATAACCTGACGATAAAGCGACGTGTCAAAAAAAATTAACATTATTTAGCAAGTTAACTAGAAGATAATTAAAAAATATAATTGATGCTGTCTTCTATGACGTCTTTAAACTATTTTGGAAAATCCTCTTTAAGTACAATAATGGATGACTCTTACCGTGCGGCTAGATAATTATACTTATTATATTGATTCGTCATTTTAACCAATTAAAAATTACTTTGTTCTCTGAATAAATAATTGAATATATTTTAAGTCCAGGAGCACAGAACACAAAGGATTGATGTTACGGAACTACCATCGATATTGGGTATTTTTTGCTCTCCTGCATCTTGCATTCTTAGGCCCGAATTACAAAAGTACTAAGCGCATTTTTAAGTTTTCTTTTCACCAATGGAAAGGTGGTATCTATGTGAGCGTTAAGCGTGTGAAACATAGGCGTAGTTAGGGGGGTACTTGGGGGTGCTAAGCACCCCCGAAATCTAAATTAGCACCCCCAAAAAAAAATTACATTTACAATATATAGGCCATAGGCTATAATTTTAGGTACTATTTCAATAAACAAATACTGATTTTGTTTAATGCAATGTGGATTTGTGGGTAGGTTATACGTTATACTAGATATACATGCATGCAGTTAGTTTTGAACGTAATAGTTCTCTTTTACTTTTCTTTAAGGTAAAATAAAATACCTATTTCGTTTTCATTTTTAAATATATATATATATATTAAATAAATACACACAATTTTTGTTTTTTGTTTTTTTTTAGGATTTCAGCACCCCCATTGTTGACAGTCTAACTACGCCTATGGTGTGAAAGTTATTTTCATGCAGAAAAAAATTTGAAAAACAAGATTAAAACCAAAAAAAACTTTAAAAATAAATACTAAATTTCATTGCGTTGTAAAAAATATTGAAATTTATTTTTCTTTTTTTACAAAATTAACTTTCTGACACCCTCGATCCAATATCTGCAGAGTTAAAATTAAAAAAGCATTAATAAACATGGCCAGGATTCGTGCCAAGAGAACGCAATGTTTTTGGTCTGAATATATACAGGGTGCTACAAATTCGTGTGCGTACAAGGGGATCTCGAAAACGGTAAGGGATACAAAGATGGTTAAATTACGGCAATTTGGTCAAAGAAAATTGTAAATATTCCGATTAATTTTGAAGATTTATCCGTAAAAAACCGAAATTTTGAGTTTTGGTTTTTAATTCTTGGCGCCTTTATTTTTGACTTGTCAAAACCAAAAAACCTTTTCTTATAGCCATTCTTTACGTTCTACAAGATGGGGTCATTAGTTTTCAAATTTGACGTTTCGCTATTTAGATTATTATAGATTTCTAAATACGGACCTGGAATTTTAAATACAGTTTTAGGTACTTCTAAGCTTTAGAAATTTAATAAAATTTAAATTTTTTTGAAATTTTAACTTTTTGTCATCTAATAACACATTATTTCAAGTTATCTTTTTATATCATTACGGCCCTGAACATTTAGAGCCAAAAAAAGATTTCTGATTAGAAATATACGTCCATTTTTACTCAAAGAGTCCTGATATTTGATATATTGTAAGAAAAAAGACCTAAAGTCTCGGTCTCAAATATTTTTCTGTCTGTTTATTTTTGTTACATATCTCACCTGAAAATGGCATCATCAGACCGTATAAACAGTAAAAAAAATTTAAGTTTTTTTGAAATAAACAAAAGCGCATCACAATAACATAACTAGACTAACACTTCAGTAACCTTTTTTCGCTTGGAAGCAATAATTTTTTTCTGTTTTACGGTATTTTAGTCTAGGTCTCTGGACAAAACCAAATAACTTAAAATATATTTTATATTATTAAAATAAATAAAAAATAGAATTATCTCTCATGCCTTAAAAACTTGCTTACTTGTGTTGTTACGGTAAATCTTATTGAAATATTAAACGGCCTAAACACCATAACTAACTAACGTAATGTGATTTTAATATTTAAGTTATTCTAAAAATAATTGCCAGGACCGTAATAGTAAAGGAAGAATAATTTGAACTACTAATGATGTGAGATTTGATAACAAAACATTAAAATTTTAAAAACCTTTAAATTGTATCAACTTTCTAACGCGCAGATGTCACTAAAACTGTTTTTAAATTTCCGGGTCCGTATTTAAAAAAATTGACTTGAGGTTTGTATCTAAAGAACGAAACGTCGAATTTGAAAACGTATAACGCCATATTATAGACCATAAAGAACGGCTATGAGAAAGTGTATTTTGTTTCTTTTCCCAAGTCAAAAATGAAGGCGCAAAAAATTAAAAATCAAAACTAAAAATTTCGTTTTTTTTTTCGAATATCTCCGAAAGTATTCGGAATATTTAAAATTTTATTTTACCAAAATATTAAGCCCCAAAATACGCAACTTTGCCTCAATTTAACCATCTTCTTAACTCTTATCGTAGGAAGAAAAATATAATTTCGCATGGTAACCTTGGAAAATAATTGATCGGATGGTCTTAATACCTTTCTTTTTTTGGCTTCGGCAGATCTGCCATTCAGCCAATTCTTAATACCTAAATGAATAAAATGTAGGTATTACTACCTTTACATCGACTTGTGGTGGTACTGGTACTCACTTCTTTTTCCGAAAATACTGGCATTTGAAACTTGAGCACATTTTACTACTACTGACAATATTTGTATTGTGACTGCTATGTCTAGTCGTTAGCTTTGCTGTATCTTGCTCCTAGTGTATATTTAAACATTTAATAGGTAGGTATAGAGTATCCATATGAAAATTAAAAAATAATTTTTGTTTATTTCTATAACAATGTGATCTGGGGGATTTTTTTAACGTTTTGGCGCATTTCCTGCAATAATTAGTTATTGTTCCCATTCTTATAATCTCAATATCTAACTAACCTCAGTGACGTGCCTGTAGTACACATTTTAATTGCAGGGTCATGAATTATTCCTTTTTTACTTTTCCTTTAAAAGGAAATGATCAGATATCGACATTGTAGGGTCCTCAGAATCATGAAAACGAATTATTACACTTTCATAGGTATATCCTTCTCTTTGTCTAGTGGCTCGAAATGTTATATGTGGATTAAACCGCAGGTATAGTTTTTTTTATTGTAGCAGGGATTGGCCCAAGCAGGCGCGGATCCAGAGGGGGGCGAAGGCAGTTTCGCCTCCCCTTTCCTTCCCCGAGCTTTACAAAATAGGTGTTTTCTTACTTTGAACCTTGAAAATTGTAGAACGTGTGAAGGGTCAGAATTTTTTATAGACGTTACTTTTGAAAGTGAAAAGATTTTTAGAGCCGGAATACTCTCTTTTTTTGGAAGTAATTTTTTTTTAGTCGCCCCCCCCCCCCCCCCTTCAGCAAAATCCTGGATCCGCCACTTTTTCGGAAGAGCCAGTATGCCAGAAAAAGGCTTTGTCATTTTAAGAAGAATCAGTTGGAAAGAATGTTAAATTTTTTTCAATGTATATTATATAGTAATATAAGTAAACAATTATTTCTTATTTTAGTCAAATTATTCTTTAGATACGCCACTGCATTCAGTGCTCGAAAAATCGACCCGCTTCCTGTTACCATTTCCTAATTTCACATTATAAAAAGAAAAACCTTTTTCTCGTTGGCAGTTGAAAATCATATTGAGAAGATATTCTTATACTAAAACAAATTAAAAAATTGTTAATATGGCATCTACTTGTAGAAGGGTAAGTATGTAACTTAGAACTACCTATATTTATGATACAAAATACAAGGGTGATTTTATGGATTTGGTGGGTAATTATTGCACAAAGATTTTTAGTAAATAATTATCTAACCAGCAACTTTGACGGTGAACTACTTTTGAACTACTTTACTCACAATCAAAGGAGCCCTGTTAGTTTAATTTTTAATTTTCTAATTGATTGATGCCACAGTCAAAGTGAGTGGTTAGTTAATTGTTGTTAAAAATCTTTATGCAACCCAACATAAAAGTTTTAAATACATTTTACCAAAATTAACCACAAAAGGCACACAATTAATATTATTAATATATTGTGCTAAAAGTTGTATAATAATTAATAAAATTTGTTTTAATTTCACTAATATTTAAAAAAAATAAGTACCTACCACAAATAAAACATTATTGCTTACATTTCGGCCTTCTGTATAAATACTTCAGCAAAAAATGCAGCAGTTTTGTGTACCAGAAGCGATAGATTTTTGGATATTTATATTTTGAACAGCTATCAAATAATGTAATGATTTCTTAACTTATAATCCAAAATTACTTGAATTTCAAATGCCCATATTTTCATAAAAATGTGATCGATCCATTAAATTTTTAGTTTATTGTAGAGGCTGCGTCTTGGACCAGCGTAATGTGTTTAACTTAACTTTATGTCTTTTTTGTACAGGGTGATGGTTAGGTTAGGTTAGGTTAGGTAAGAGTGGCAGACCCTTGGTTCTGACCAAACAGTCTCACGTAGGCCTGATTAGGTCCGTTGTGATACCACACGTGTTCCGTAGAACCCACCTTCATCAGATCTCTGATGGTTAGTGCGACGTAACCGAGGAGGGTGATGGTTAAAATATCAAGCTGTGTAAAATCTGCTGATTTTTAAAGTGATTTTTCTAAAATACCAAGCTACAATTTTGATATTGTTAAGTACGCTGAAACCCACTCTTCCCTTCTTTTTTGAGGTTGGAAAATTTAGAAAAGTGGTTATACTGCTACATATTATGTGTTAGGTACTTACTGTTTCAATTACAGCGTAGTACCGTTCCTATTAATTAAAAAAAAGTCCAAAAGTCATTATATTGCCAATTATGCTGCTCTGAAGCAACTTTGATGGACTTTTGATGTTTAATTTTTTTTTAATTGCCACGAACGGCACTGAGCTATGGTGGGTACACCATAAAGCATAAACCAACACTTTTTCGTATTCTCCATCCTCGAAAACCAGGGAAAAGTGGGTATAAATAATATAACAATGTTTGGAATTTAATTTTTTTTTTAATTGATACGAACGGGTCTGCGCTGTAAGTAGTGGGTATAATAAGTACCTAAAATAATGCTGTAAACGACACAACAATAAAGATCAAATTTCATAGCTTCATATTTTTGAAACATCAATTTTAATATAGGCAGATTTTAAACAGCTTGATATTTTAGACATCACCCTGTATAAAAAGACATAAAATGAAGTCGCACATATTGTACTTGGTGGTCAAAGAAACAGCCTACACAATAAAATAAAATTGGAACGGATTGATTGAATTTTGAAGAAAATATTTCAAGAACTTTTTTTTACTTTTCCATAAATAATGGCCGCAGTGTATTTTTAACTTAATTAGTATAAAAGTATTAAGTAAATAGTAAATCAATACGCTATATTAATTTTTGGCTCAATACTTTTCGTTACATTTTAGTTTATGCGTAGGTAGTAGTGGGTGAGTGGTTGCCAATATACGATCAAAACAGTAACACATCACTGCATGCGGGTTTTGTTCTTTACCGACTGTTCATGTCACTTTTTATTCAAATCTAAATTGTAGTTTTTAAAAAGATTTTCTATGTTTTGGGCTGATGAAATTACAGCATCATTAGAAATTAATAATATCGTTGAAACCAAGAAAATGAAAATGAAATTGGAAAAACAAAAACTGTCGAGAAGAGTGGGAACAATGTGAAAATAACAAATAACCATATTATTATCTTTAATAACATTTCATTTTCGAATTTCTAAACTCGCACTTTACAATCTAATTGCACAGGGCATTTTAGAAAAGTTAGAATTATTTAGGAAAAAACGGGCTTCTTTACCAGGGTCAGATTACCCTATTTTCAACAATGCCACCACCTTTTTATTATACTGGGTGTGATTTTCTACGAACCAGTTAGGAATTTCTCGTATCCAGTATATCTGTAGTTTTATTTATTAGGTAACCTGACTTTTACTTTTATATCCACAACCACAACCCAATATAATTAAAGTTTCTATGCGTTTATCTTCAGTGAGGCGCACCTTAGATGTAATATCAACAAAGAAAAAGTCAAATTTGATTAAAATTCACTGGCAATTTTTGACGTCTCAAACTTAAATAGCAAAATGTCAGTGTCAATGCCTTATGCCCATATTTATAGTCGTTTTGAGGCTTTCTTACTCAAGGAAAATATCAAGTGTGTCAACTTAACATTTTTATCGACAGTTTCTTAAGGCGGAACTTTGTGCAGCAAGAAATTTATTTGCAAGAGAGTTTCACCCGAAGTGGGCATACTAGCGAGCTTATGACGTGGTGAAAAATATTCCGTAAACATCGACACACACTGAAACCACGATGCAAGGCGGTAGGTTCTTTATTATGCTAATGAGTTTTGGTTGATTTTATTTCGGAGACGAGAAATTTGTTTTGTGGAAAATAAGTACTTGTTATTGTATTCTTAGTTAAAATAATGTACCTAATCGTTATACGGATATATCTTTTAAATTTTGTCTTATTTTATTATTAAAGCTATAGAATATTTACAAAAAATAAAATTAGGTAGAGCAGAAAGTTTGAAGTGTTAATTAATAATAGGTATAAAAGCACCTGCAAACAGGGTGTTCGTGTTCCACCGGGAACCGCTTCGAACTATATATGGAAAACTATACATAGGAAAATTTTCAAAATTTGCCATCGTGGTAATGCTGATGGGGACGACCGGACTAAAAAAATTTCATAATGGTCCGGTCCGGTTACACCGGAAGTTAGTGTCAGCTAGGGTAGCCAGATTTTAAAAATTGAAAAGCGGGAAGTGGATAGTGCCTGGAGGACAAGTTTTTTTTGAGGTGCTTAAAATAATTATATTGATGATTTCTAAAAAAAAAAGGTCGATACCCCGTTGACCTTACGCTGTGGCGTGCCTTTTATATTTCTTCCTCCTATCATCAAACGTGCTTTCTAAAAAAAAAAAGGTCGCCCCTCTCTAAGGCAGCTGTACAGTTATTAGGCGTCCGTCGTGTTATTGGAAAAGCGGGAGTTTTGTTTAAGTGCGTGGGAGGCGGGAGGTTAAGTAAAAAAGCGGGAGCCTCCCGACTAAATCGGGAGGGTTGGCAACCCTAGTGTCAGCGTGTTTATTTTAAATAGAACATCCTATATATTATTACATTTTTGCATTCTACGTAAGATTCTAGGCAGATTTTGTACAGGGTGGGGACTTTAATTGGAATAAATTCGATATTATTAAAACTGCTGAAGTTACGCCTACAAAATTTAGTATGTATGGTTTTGAAGCATGCGGAATTGAATTATAATGTCGGCCCAGTTGCCAGATTTCTCAGCTTTACGCTACACGTAGTAATTTTAATATTTTAAATGGAATGCCCTATTTATTTTGATTGCAGTGCATTGGGCGTGTCCAATTTAATAAGATGCCAAATTAACAAAATTCTATCTTCACTAATTGCTGAGCTATGGCAATACTGTAATTCCATTAAAAAGTACCATGAGAATTTCTATTTTTAAAGTTTAAGTTAAATAGGCCATTTTGAAAAGACAAGAACTTTTCTTGAATCTTGTCAATAACTTAGTAACGATGGAGGTAGACAAGCGTCCCGGTACTTTTTAAGGGAACTTCAGTGTTGCCATAGCTCAGAAACTAGTGAAGATAGAATTTTGTAAATTTGAGATCTTACTAAATTTGACACTACCAATTCACTGGAATAAAAATAAATAGGGTATTCTATTAAAAATAACAAAATTACTACGTGTAGCGCAAAGCTGGGAAATCTGGCAACTGCGCCGACATCATAATCCAATTCCGCATGCTCTAAAACCCCCACATACCAAATTTTGTAGGCGCAACTTCAGCAGGTTTAATTATATCGAATTTATTCCAGTTAAAGTCCCTACCCTGTATGCCTATACCTATAAATATCTAAGCGTTTTTGACATATTTGAATTTTTCTGTTAAGAATGACGTTTGCAAGCCTTAAAATAATTATCAATTTTTTCTATAAAGAAGCCTTATATTTATTTAATTTAAGCGGGATTCTTTGTTATAAAGGACCTGCTTTATTAGATTTTTTATAATATTTTGATAACTATTAATTCAGGGTGTTTAAACAATAAGATTGAAAAAACTGCAAAAAGTCTAAATTTTCAAAGGGAAACACATTATTAATAAGCACATTGTGATGGCTTCTGTTTTGCGGATATCGATTGGCAAATGTGTCCCATGTTCTTGATATAACTTTAACACATTCTCCATAAATAATAAATAAATTTAAATAATCTTCGTTTGTATGTACAATTTAAGCGCACAGGCATGACAATTAATGATGTTTTAATGGTAAGTGACAGCTTCATAAATTTTTCTCGCATTTGATTGTTTTTCAACGCCGTTATAGCCAACTAAAAGTAACTAAACTTAAAATCTACATCAAAATCGCCATATAAAAATATTAAGTTGGCAATGTTTCTAAAACTAAAATTTTTTGGAATATACAAACTTACCCTTATTTTTAATGCTAAATAAGAAATAATTATAAAATTTGTGTATTTCCGTTTGAAAATCTAGTCTTTTTGCAGTTTTTCAATTTAATTTTTAATCGTATTGTTTAAACACCCTGTATTAATAGTTATCAAAATATTATAAAAAATCTATTAAAAATATCTAAAACGCTTAGACATAGGTATAGGACATGGTATACAAGATATGCCTAAATTCTTGCGTAGAATGCAAAAATGTAGTAATATATAGAGTATTCTATTTAAAATAAGCAAGTTGACACTTACTTCCGGTATAACGGGAAGTGCCAACATTATAAATATATTTTAGCCCGATCGCCCCCATCAGCACTAGCATATACTGTCAAATTTTCAAAATTGGGAGGCAAAGGCCTACCCTGAAACTAAAGGTTTTCAGCATTGGTTATCAAATACTTCGTAAGGTCAATAGTTTTTCAATTAAAATTTTCTTATATTACAAATTTTTCACCATGTTTATTTATAAAACAAAAGATAAGTCCCGCTGGTTTCAGGATTTGTTGACTGTGGTTACTAACTCGCGCAGTATTTTGTCCGTCGCGTTCCGTGCCATTATAATTAATTTTTTTTAAAAGTGGTATGTTTTTGACGATTAGTTGCGCTGCACCTTCAAAAGAAAAAAAAGTAAGTAGCTAGATTTTTTTTAGTAACACAGAAACAACAGGAGGTAGTACCGTATCGTCGCGCCAATCCGATACAAAATCACGGTATTAATGTTTCTTATAAACATAAAGTGATAGGGGGGTAGCCAAAAAAACGTGTTCTCAAAAGTTAATTCTATAAAATAAAATACTTCGCAGCCTTTTCTACACTTTCTCCACCGTTCAAAAGTGGCTACAAAAGAAACAAAACTTTGCGTTTTCAAGAACTTCTATCAAAAGTGATTCCTACAAAATGTCGCAGTCGTTTCATAAACTCCCCCTAAGAAAAGTTAGTAAAAAGTATATTTACCCCCCCCCCCCCCCCCGCTCCCCCTGGGTCAAGAGACAGGGGCAACTCTGCTTCTTAGAAGCATTGTCACTATACAGTAGTCTCGCTGCACCAAATTGTAGCTGCGAGCCAATAACATGAACAGATAAATGTCATGTGACCAACGCCAAATTCGTGCCTGACAACTACTTTTAAATCGTTAAACCATGGATAAAATAATAAACACATTTCACCTTTAAAATGAATTTATATTTTAACAGGTTTAGACAGAAGCTCACTATATAAACAATATATAGAGCCTGTATAATAAGCATAAAATATAAAACAATCGAATAGAAATAGATTCATTATGCAACAGTTGGTTTCTTTACTCACTAAGAACCTTCATAAATGGCTTTATTTTATTGCACCTATCACCCTTTACCAAGACAAATTAAACTTTAATTTTAGATCTAAGAGTTAATATACCAGGGTTACCATACATCCTGGGATTTGTCGTAAGTTCCCGGTGACCCAGTTTGGGCCTCTAATACCGATAAGCTATTTACCTTAGTATATTTTGTTCACTATCAAGAGAATAACCCATTTCAATAAAAAACGAAACAAAAAATTCAATATAGCCCATTTTTGATTGCAACAAATCGACTGGATTTCGTTCAATTCTTATCCTTACCTAACATGAATAAGAAATTTTGAAATCCCAAACATCAGTTTTGACAAAATGGTGAACGCGCCTTGAACATTTTGCCCTGCGGCGCATTATAAACCATCCCGGTCTAAGCCGAAAAATGTATGGTAATCCGGAGTTAATAGCACAACTACTAGTTACGTCTTTTTAATATTAACGCTTAGATATTCTGTTATTGGCACAAACAAACCAAAAAGGAAAACATAAAATTTAGCCCAAAATTACCCCCGAAATTACTTCTTGTTCGACCACCTATAATTTTTTTCAGTGTATCATTATTCTCTCTGGATGTAAATTGTTTCACGTCAGCCGAGAATAAATTCAGCTGTATATAGGCAACTTCTATAACATGACAACAAAATTTACCTAAAACATGAGTTGCGCGCTGCAAGATAACGGACTTATTACGACATTGTTTTGTCTCAATTTTTGAAGTCTTAAAGATAAGACATGGAAGTTCTAAGGTACATGGCTATTTTTTTGAAAAAAAAATTATTAGCTACGATATTAACCTTGGAAAAGTGCCTAAAAATACGCACCTTTAGTGGGCATTTTCTTATACATATTCTTATTTTTTTCAAAAAAGGGCTTTGTACCTTAGAAATACAAACATTCCTTTATTAAATTTTAAATTGTCCCGACAAATATTTCAAATAGCCTTTGCAGAATCCTGCAGTAGCGAAACGGTGTTTTTCATCCTCTAAATTTGCGCGTGGTAGAGCCTTAAGGAACTGTTTATAAATACGGGCATTACGCTCAGTGGTGTAACCTGAAAATATGCTCGGGGGGGGGGGGGGGGGGGGGGGGGTAAGTAGAATATTTTTAAAAAATGGAATATTGGTGTGTCAATCCATACATACAACATAAGACGTATGTATGACTCTAACAAGCGTTTTTCGGGCTCGGTGTTTCATGATTAAAAATAAAGTAAATATCGCTCATCACGCCAAAATTGATGATTTTTTCAGAAATCATGTATTTTAGGAGCGTAGATCTAAGAGCAGTTTTGATGCAAATGTTTAGGTTTTGAAATACTTCTTCATAAGTGCCGTTTTGTATATTCATAATAAAGCATACTCGTTTCTTCCCGCACTATTTTTTATTATTATAAATTATCACACTTCTTCCATAAAAAATGTTTCAATTAAAATTTGTACTTTAATTTTTCTCTTTGAAAATAAATACCTAATTGTTTTTTGTTTTTGTTGTCAAAATATTTTATTGCATTGGGTTATATTTTTGTTGATTTAAAATAGCTCTAAAAATGGAAAACCGAACACAAGTATTATATATGTAATAGAAAAATACTATAAAATATTATTTTTACTAGTTTTCCTTTAAAATTGCGTCAAAAATCAATAACTAAAACGATATGCGTCTGAAACCCTAATCTCTTTATAAAACATGACTTTTAAAATGAAAACTAAACCTTTGTAATTTAAGCCAAGAATACATTATTTAAAGATTTAAATTAGGAGTCCAAGCGCAAGACGAAAAATTAGGTTTTTGCCGTTCTGCCCTTAGGTTGCAGTTAGACTTTTTGACCCGAGCTCCTAGGCTCGGGAGGGGGGGGGGGGCTGCGGCCCGGCAGCCCCCCCTAAATGCGCCACTGATTATGCTTGTATTTATAGTTCTTCCTTGAGAATACCTTGACACTTAAGGTGCCAAAACGGATTTTATAGACAAAAATTAGTTCTCAATAGTTCCTCAAGAAACTGTCAATGTCAATCAATCTTAAGTTTACACAATTGAGATGTTCCTCGAGTAAGAAAGCCTTCACTAATGATTGAGACTTGAGTTCACAAGGTCGCTAAGTTGAGAAACATATCAATGATGTATACCAGCATGAAAGTATTAATATTTCGTAAACGGTTGATCATATTCAAACAGTATTTCTTTTTAATATATTATTAACCATAAAAGAACAGTTCACAAGTTAAACAACTTTTTTTATGTAACAAATTTGCAGTCTTAATACAAGACTAGTTATAATATTTTTTTTTCAGATTATTGTCATTTTAGCCCTTCTTTTTGCATTCGCTGCTGTCCTGATAAACGCATCTCCAATGTTTGGTGCCGAATCTCTGTTGGACCAGAGTGGTGACGTTGACGGTTCCGATAAATACCTCAGTGGAACCAAAAAATCTGGTAGTGGTGGTGGTAAAGGAAAATGTGGATAGTGAATATTTGAAATCTTTATTTTTACTGTTATAATTGTGAGGGTCTAGAATGTAGAATGTTATTTTTTAGAAATGGGTTTGATAATGTTATAAATAGTACCTATGTTATATAAATATGTGTTTTTTTATGTTTGGTATCCAAAGTAATAAAAAACATTTTTTTAAGACGTGTAGCGTAAGCTACCTGGCCGAAAATGGTGGCATTACATTAACTACGACCAAAAAGGTTCCAACACCAAGTTTTTTACCAACCAATTCGGTCAGTCTTATGATTTTTTACCAAATTAAAAACTTATAAAAAAAAAATTTCAAATTAAATGTAAAATTTGATCCAAGATTACTCATTTTATTATTATTATTTTTTGAACGCAGCTAAAAAAAAGTGGGTTACGAAAACTAAGGAACATAACAAAAAATTGTGCCAATTTGCATTTTGAAGGTCGCAAGTGATAGATATCCATTTTTTTCAATCTGGTTAGATCTAGTGGCTAATCTGCAAATCTAAAATATCTATTTAAGCAGGGTGGTCCATTATACTCTCTAATATCTCATTACCACTGCTGGAAAAAAATCAGACCAAATAAGTTATCTGGTTCGGAGAGCAGCACTATTTGGAACAAAACATATTTCACCCCCATCCCTTTTGATGACGGAAGTGGAGGTATTTTAGATATTTGCCATGACAACTCTCATTTTTCATTACCATAAACTAATGCTATGGGACCAAAATTTGTGTCTCAAATATTATTATTCTTAACATGGTCTCAATATTGGCCAATAATTATTGTTGGTTGAAAAAAGTTTTTCAATTAATTTTTTTTATACTAAACCGGTGAACTCGAGAAATAATAAATATTCTAAAATTGCCAGCAATTATAATTATTGTTAATAAGTATTTAAATATGAAGAAAAGGAAGTTAATAATGTATTTAGTTCTTATCTGATTTTTTAAAAAATAGTGACGTGTGAGTTAGCTAAGTTATTTCAATGTTTCTCACGTGTATTGAATACACGTTCCCAAATACATCGCACTTTTACGCATGAAACGCGGCCCGTGTCCATTTTCACGCTTGTGTAATTTAACGTCATACCATAATTTAGTGGTGTAATAATGCAGCATCAAACATTTTTTCGGGTCCGTGCACATAACTTTTTTTTTTCTACTCCTATATTAGTAAACATTGTTTTATATTCTTAAGCACAATTGTGCGTAAAGAATAAAAACGCACAACTGTGCGGTATGATCCCTTAGTGTAACAATTAAAGCCTTAAACCAGTCAAATCGTGACATTTATCTATCTTACGTTTTGAATAACATTGTACATAAGTAACATTGTTATTATTTCAGATTTGAAGTTCAAATCGATAGGTATTATAAATTAAAAACCGATCTTTTGTGCAGCCCCCCCCCCCCCCCCCCCCCTTCGCCCCTAAGCCTAGGAGCTCGGGTCTAAAAGTCTAATTGCAATCTAATTTTTCGTCTCACGCTTGGACTCTTAATTTAAATCTTTAAATAATGTGTTCTTGGCTTAGATTACAAAGGGCTTGTAGGAAACATTTAGTTTTTAAAATTTTCCTTCTCAAAGTCCTGTTTTCTATAGAGATTAATGTTTCGGAAGCATATCGTTTTAGTTATTGATTTATGATGCAATTTTAAAGGAAATCGAGTAAAAAGGATATTTTATAGTATTTATCTATAATATTATACTTGTCTGTTTTCCCTTTTTTAGAGCTATTTTAAATCAACAAAAATATAATCCAATGCAATAAAATATTTTTACAACAAAAACAAAAAACAATGGGTAATTATTTTTAAAGAGAAAAATTAAAGTACAAAATTTTAATTGAACCATTTTTATGGAAGAAGTGTGATAATTTATATTATAATATAAAAAATAGTGCGGGACAAACGAGAATCATACATACGTCTTATGTTAAAATTTTTGATTGACCCCAATATTCATATTTTTCACAAATATAAAAAATGTTTTTTTTTAATGAAGAGGAATATAAAAAAAAGTAAAAAAAATATTTACAAAAACAAATTTAATTTTCGAAATTTGGGTGAATTTTAAACGAACTTTGGGCGTGGCCCCGAAAATTTTTCGCTTTTCCGTCTTCTTCACTATGTATAATATCATGAAATACATGTAGTCCCGACTGTCCCTTTCTATAGAAAAAAATAAATTGTCCCACTTACGCCCACTTAACTTTCCCCCCCCCCCCCCCCGGAGCATATTTTCTGGCTACGCCACTGGATAATACTGTCAGTAGTAACCAAGAATGTCAGTAAAAGTACACACAGTATAAAATAATGTAGGATCTCTTATTGATTTGCTTCTTGAAAAACCGATGTTAAATCAATGAACCCCAGTCTTACCCATTGTTGAATAAATTGGTATTATATTATAATAAGAAAAAAAACCACTTAATTTATGTTTACAAAAACCATTAAAATTGGGTGACACTGACTCATCGCCATCCATTATATTGTTATAAATAGTTAATGGTGTGAATATGAATACAATTTGGTGACGGTATCGGGTAAAAACAAAAACCTTTAAATTAATTTATTTTGACAAAAAAAAACCATTTCTATTATCTATCGACGAATGCTGACGATTTGAAATGATTGTGCGTCACTTCGGGCTTTGAATATCAATAATATGTTGATATTCAAAGATTGGGGTATGGATTACGATGCTAGTCAACAATATGAGATATTTTTATTTTTTTAGATATGCCTAAATATCGATATCGCTAGTATTTAGTCCAGGCGAACAGGTTATCTAGATCCAGAGGCAGATCCAGGGGGGGGGGGGGCGGGGAGACAGTTCCCTCCCTCACTTTATATGGGTGTTTTAATTACTTTGAGCCTTAAAAATTAAAGGTCGAGCCGGGATATGCGCTTTTTTTTAGGGGTCACAGGTAACGAAGGCTTCTTACTTAAATAGTAACTTTAAATATAGAAGATAGAAGTTGAGTGAATTTTTGACAAATTTTGGACGTGCCTTCAAAATTTTTTTGGCTGCGGCGCTTTCCTGCTTTCTGTCGATTGTAGCCTCCCCTTTAAATTCACCCACGAGCCGCCACTGACTTCCGCCAATGGGTTTAATTTACAACATATTTAATATTTGTTCGTTTGGTAGAAAATGATATAAGGCAGCCTTTCCCAAAGTGGGCGATAACGCCCCCTCGTGGGCGCTGCAGGCCTAAAGGGGGGCGGTAAGAGACCCAGAAAAAAATGGAATGTTTAATCTCCGTTAATATAGCTCACAATAATTAATTAGTTTAATTTAAAGTTATAGTGGTTTTTAAGTAGATGAAAAAATGGGGGCGCTAAAAAATAATTTATTCTCGAAGTGGGCAGTAGACAAATTAAGTTTGGGAACCCCTGATATAAGGTATGCTCACTCTCTTATGCAGAATAAGGTTTTTTGTATTTTTTATGCTCCTTATATAAAAAATTTAACTTAAATCTCGTTTACTTTACTAGAAAATTAACTTTTAAGGAATGACGTTGTATCTTTTACTTTTTGGTCCATTTGTTTTCGTCTAAACCCTAACCGCGGTCATACTGTATATCTAAACTCGGAAATCCAATGGTGTTGCATCGTCAAAATTGGAAAACACTTCAGTTGCAGTTTAAACTTTTTATTTATCACGAATAGAATTTTTTTCTTTGTAATTAAAAAATCAAAAAAAAGAAAATTGGTAAAAAATGAACCAAATGAACGAACAATTGATTTTGGTTTGGTTTGTCAAACTGAAACACTAGCCAACTTGATGTTAAATAAATTAAACGATAATTGCAATCAATGGCGATTCTGAAAACTATTAAATCCAGCCTCGCAATTGGTGGTACTTCAAATAATTTCGATGACGATGATGGCTTTCTCGCAATTCGGTTATGTTTTAAAATCACTAAAATATCTTAAATAATGGGCCGCTACTGTAAAATTCGCTTAATTTTACAGTAGCGTTACCACCAGACAAAAATAAAGTTAAACACAATACAACATTCATTTCAGCAAACCGTGTGAATCAGCATAATGTCTTTGTTTATCTAATTTGCTTTAATGATATTGCTTTTACCTTTTCTGAATACTGAATAGGTAACGTCCCTATACCTACTTATAATTATTGGCATCGTTATAAATATTTATACTCAAACAACAGAACTTCTACCATTGGCGCAGCCAGAGAGAAAGAGAGTGAAAGAAATTTAATACAAATAAAGATAATGCAAGTCCAAACCTCTTCTATTATTCATGCTTTATATTTAGTTGGCCATTTTTTTTTTTTATGATAAAACACCTGCACTGTAGGAAAAATCCTTTAAGGCGCTCTGGGAGCGGTGCGAGTGCGAAAAAAGCGATTAACGTTGGTCTTGAAACGTTGAAGATTGTATTCATTGGAAAACACGACCTCAGGAAGATCATTCCACAAAGATGACGTTCTCCAGATGAAAGAATTCTTGAACAATGAAGTTCGAGGAGTACTAAGCTGAACAACATATGGATGAGCGGCAGTGGTTCGCCGTGTATTTCTGTTTTGCATTGCTCTAGGTGGAATCAAGTGGGCAATGTCAGTCGAACACCTGCCATGGAAATATCTGTAAAAGAGAGCCAAATCACCAACCTGTCTTCGATGCTCCAGGCTATCGAGGGTCTTGGTCAGCTCGGGGTCGCCGATCAGACGAACGGCTCTCCTTTGAATGGAATCCAGTAGCCGAAGGGTGTGCTTGGGTGCAGAGCTCCAGACATGAGAGCAATATTCTAATGATGGTCGAATCTGGGCTTTGTAGAGTGTCAAAAGTTGATGAGGTGTGTACAACCTTTTGGTGCGGAAAAGTACACCAAGTTTCTGTGCAGCTGTTTTGGCAATTGCGGCAACGTGATCATGCCAAGACATATTACCTCCCAGATTGACCCCCAGCAAATTAATAGACGGTGCCAGGGGAATTGCGTGTCCTGCCATGACTATATCCGGTTCTGCAATGTTAACCTTTTTGGAGAAGACTGCTGCCTGGGTTTTCTTAGCATTAAATTCGACTTGGTTACTGTCACCCCAAGCCAAAATTTCTTCCAGATCATTGTTGAGGCGCAATACTTCATGCTGCCTGCGAAGATGTGCATCGGCAGCGGATGTTTGGGGAGTCAAGGTAAAAGATGAGACAAGTGTGCTGTCATCAGCAAAGCTATAAATTGGATTTTGGGTTTTCACTAGAAGGTCGTTAATGTACAGTAAAAAGAGGGTAGGCGACAATATGGACCCTTGAGGAACACCGGCATTGATGGTGAAGGTGTCTGAGAGAAACCCGTCAATCGCCATGGATATAAAATGGTCTTTAAACAAAAAGTAATAACAATATTTTTTTAAAATTACAAATACCTTTTATGTTGCCCATCAAGACTTTGCAACCGAAACAAAAAATTCTATATCAATTTTTATTTCAAAGGGAACATTATATAATTCCCAACCCATGGTCCGCAACTGAATGATGAATTGGCTAGAACGATTATTTTATTTTAATAAACATAATTTTTCTTTTCTCCTCAACATTAATTCTATTGCAAATTAAGTCTGCTTAATATAGCAACTTTTCGCAATGAAACATAAATAAATGTGAATAAAATTAAGTTTATCATCGTAATTATTTGTTTTCATTTCTGGGAAACCCCATCAACAGGGTAACAAATAAATGAATGATGAATCTTGTACTGGTGATAGGGTTGTGTGAGCTTATTAAACTCAGAATAGGAGGTGTCCTCGACATTGCTTAGTTCATTTATAGAGCACAGTTAAGATGATTATTTATTCTTGCCTTTCACAAAACAACTATAAAATACTACAATAATTATAAAAATCTTAATATATTTTAATGGCCATTGCAGATGAAACTTTTCCTGATATCCTAAAAACTGCAAAAGTTATCCCCATCTTCAAAAACAAAGGCTCGGTAGAAGACTGTACAAACTATAGACCAATATCACTACTACCGATACTGTCCAAGGTATTTGAATCAGCTTTAAAGACTCAAATAAATGGCCACTTTGAAAACAACCACCTCTTTTTTCAAAAACAGTTCGGCTTTAGGAACAAAAAATCAACAACACTAGCAATTAACTGCCTGGTAAACTATATTCAAGATAGTTTTGAAAGTGGGCTTGATGCATTTGCCCCTTGTCTAGACCTGACCAAGGCATTTGACTGTGTAGGGCACAGCATTCTTCTCCAGAAATTCTCATACTACAACATCAGTATAAAATCAATAAACCTCTTGAAGTCTTACTTGTCTGATCGCTTTCAATATGTATACTACAAACAAGAAACATCAAGTTTTAAGAGAATAGGATGCGGAGTCCCACAGGGTTCAGTACTGGGCCCTGTGTTATTCCTTATTTTCATAAATGACCTGCCCAACTTTCAGGATCTCGTAGAACTAATACTATTCGCCGATGACACCACCTGGCTGAGTAGATATCATCCATCCCAACCTCAAAATGCAGTCATTACAAATATATTGCGAAATATACAAGAGTGGTTTTTAGCCAACAAACTTTGCCTTAATGTAGCAAAAACTCAAAATATAAATTTTTCTCTCCGTCAAAATGACAATCGCCTACAGGTTGATACAAATGATTAGGTCGTCTTTTTGGGTGCAACGCTCGATTTAAAGCTCACAGATAAACAAATTATCAAAAGAATTGTCTAAATCCATATACTTAATAAGAAGTTTGACTGGATGCGTCTCTACTGAGACATTGCTGTGTGCTTACCATGCGAGCTTCGGCTCCAGGGCCTCCTATGCTCTGTTGGGATGGGGACACTCCTCTCATTCTGGAAGGGTATTTGCGCTACAGAGGAAATGCATCAGAATTATCACCAATATCGGATATCGTAATGATTGCCGACAGCAATTCATTCAGCTAAGGGTGCTCACTTTCCCTTGTCTGTACATCCTCGAATGTCTCATGTTCGTGAAACAAAATCTCCATCTTTATAATAATCACCAGTACTATCATGACCATGACACACGAAACAACCAGGACATACGACATGAATACCACAGACTTTTGAGATCCAGGGGTGGCACAAATTATCTCGGTATAACTTTTTTCAATGCGCTACCCCGAAATATCAGGGACATGGACGAAATAGCATTTAGGAGTGCCGTTAGAGGGTATTTACTGAGGCATGCCTTTTACTCCTGCGAGGAGTACCTGGGCAGCGGCTTTGACTTCAGCCCTGCATAACTACTTTCATAGCGCCTTTATCTGGGACCTTCCTCAACTTATACAAATGTTTTTAACGTGGTATTTTTATTACTTGTAAGTTTTATCTTTATATGTAAAATTGTTTTTATACTTTTTTAAAATATCTTATCTTCTTGAAGTGTAAAAGTACTAAATGATATTAATATGAATAAATATGAATATGAATACGAATCTTTAAATTTAAATCTGATGGTTTCTGGTGGCCTTCAGTTCATTAATCATTTGTAAAGACGTATAGATTGTTTTCAGCGTGCCTTATTTAAAGTAAGCTTCTTTTTATAACTGTGCAAGAAATTAAGTCAGTTAATTCCAGAAATAACTTTTCACAGTTGGGAACAAAATTGTCCCTGTTCGTGACCTGATACAAGTAGTCTCCCCTCCATTTCAGCCGTTACTCTTCGCCTTCCGATTGAGCACTCATTTTAAGGATGGGCGACTTACTCGTATCGCAAATGTGCCTTTAACTTTGTACAAACAACCACAGGTTCTTTATGGCTGAAATACTTTTTGTATATATTTAGGGTAATTGGTCTTAGAGATAAAAAAATACCTAACCACGTCAGTGGCGTAGCTTCGGAGGGGCAGCAGGGCTGCCCTCCCCCTTGGTTGCGCCACTGCATTTAAGAATTTATTAGAGTCGTCTACGTATGAAAGATTGTTTAACGTCGTTCTGGTTGCATTTGGATTCTGGAATAACATTTAATAATTACACGAGTTGTTTTATTTAAGGGTATTACTCTCAGATACCAGTGGTGTAGCCAGAAAATATACTCGGGGGGGGAGCTCAGTGGGCGTAAGTAGGCCAATTTTTTTTTCTGGAGAAAGGGACAGACGGGGCTACATGTATTTTATGGTATTGTACCTAGTGAAGAAGGTGGAAAAGCGTCGCAGGCGAAAAATTTTCGGGGCCACGCCCAAGTTCGTTTAAAATTCACCTAACTATTATCAAATTTCGAAAATTAAGTTCTTTCCCTCTGCTTGGTTAGATTAGCTGGCTCTTTATTAAAAAAACACATTTTTTGTATTTGTGAAAAATATTAATATTGGTGTCAATCCAAAATTTTAACATAAGACGTATGTATGTATGACTTTAACCAGCGTTTTCTGGGCTCGATTTTTTATAATTAAAAATAAAGTAAATATCGCTCACCACGCCAAAATTGATGATTTTTTCAGAAATCATGTATTTTAGGAGCGTAGATCTAAGAGCAGTTTATGGTGCAAATGCTTAGGTTTTAAAATAGTGCCGTTTTGTATATTCATAATAAAGCATTCTCGTTTGTTCCCGCACTATTTTTTTATTATAAATTATCACACTTCTTTCATAAAACATGTTTCAATTAAAATTTGTAGTTTAATTTTTCTCTTTAAAAATAATAAATACCTTATTGTTTTTTGTTTTTGTTGTAAAAATATTTTATTGCATTGGGTTTTATTTTTGTTGATTTAAAATACCTCTAAAAGAGGGAAAACCGAACAGACAAGTATATAATAGAAAAATACTATGAAATATTATTATTTTTACTTGTTTTCCTATAAAATTGCATAATAAATCAATAACTAAAACGATATGCGTCCGAAACCTTAATCTCTATATAAAACAGGATTAGACTTTTAGACACGAGCAGCTAGGCTTGGGGGGGGGGGGTGCAGCTCGGCAGCTCCCCCTTAAATACGCCACTGGCAGATACCATGTGTTCTTTAGCTATTGCGCCAATGGCCCTTTCTTAAAAAATACATTTCGAATATAAAAAGTTCGGAACTTTGTTTTTCATCTCAAGAAAACACAATATCAAAATATTGCCAGGGTTTATGTCAACTGCTCGGTGTAAAGTGAAAATGGTTACATGGTATTAACCGTGAAAATGCTTTTAATCCTAGCATCTTTTTTTTGCGCGCCCGACGTTCTTTGTTGATTAAAAACAAAGCACAAACAACAACTTGAGAATAAAAATCCCGAAAAAGCATTCGTTCTATATAAACAGTTCTAAGGCCGAAGAATCAGTTCAGTGCTTCCTCAGAAGGTCTTAAGACACAAGGTCGTTAAGGTAAAAGTCCGGTGTTTCAAATCGTTGTGAAATATTCTGATTATGATGATAAAGGTAAGAAAAAGATCATCTTTACTAATCTGTAGTGATTTTGTATATTTAAAGTTTGTTAATCAATTTTTTTTAAAGTTATAATAGTTGCCCTCCGCCTATCTGGAATTTTTCCGGATTGGTCATGTGTTTTTACATTCAAATTTCCAAAAATTTAATTATTACCTCTCCCCTCTACATGGTTGGATTAAATTTGTTTTTATATTTTTTTTTACTTTTTTTTTGATATTCCTAGCTGGCTCTTTATTTAAAAAAAAAACATTTTTTATATTTGTGAAAAAATATGAATATTGGTGTCAATCCAAAATTTTAACATAACACATAGTATGTATGACTCTAACCAGTGTTTTTTCTGGCTCGGTTTTTCATGATTAATATAAAGTAAATATAGTTTCACCACGCCAAAATTGATGATTGATGAAATCATGTATTTTGAAATACTCCTTAAGTGCCGTTTTGTATATTCATAATAAAGCATTCTCGTTTCTTCCCGCACTTTTTTTTATATTATTATAAATTATCACACTTCTTCCATAAAAAATTTTTTGTTAAAATGTTTAATTAAATTTTTCTCTTTAAAAATAAATACCTACCTAATTGTTTTTTGTTTTTGTTGTTAAAATATTTAATTGCATTGGGTTATATTTTTGTTGATTTAAAATAACTCTAAAAAAGGGAAAACGTAACAGACAAGCATATGATAGAAAAATACTATAAAATATTATTCTTACTACTCGTTTTCCTTTAAAATTGCATCATAAATCAATAACTAAAAAAAGTTTAAAAACTAAACGTTTCCTACAAGACCTTTGTAATCTAAGCCAAGAATACATTATTTAAAAATTTAAATTAACAGTCCAAGCGTGAGACGAAAAATTAAGCTGCAATTAGACTTTTAGACAAACAAGAGCTCCGAGGCTCGGGGGGGGGGGGGGGGGGGGGGGCTTTAAATACGCCACTGGAGGAGACATTTTTGAATTCCTTGACAACAGCGTGTTGTTTAAACATAAAAATTTACTGATATCTTCACGCTTCACGTGGTTTCATTCATGAACTCGATGAAAAAATGTTTGCATTTTAGGTCTTGTCGGTTTGTACTTACTTACTTAAATCTTTATTTAATTCTTTTTTCACAAATAATACCTACATAATTTTCTATTTGTATACCTATAGAGGCATAAATCATATAAAAGGTAATGTTAAGTCGTCTTCTGACAATATATCTAAGAAAAAATTGTACTTAGGTACTTTTGAATAAATAATAAATTAAATAATTCCCCTTTTAGGAAACCATCATTTTGGTAATTGCCTTCCTGGCAATATGCCATGCTGTTCCAGCAGAAGACTCAAAACCAGAAGTGGTGGCAGTAGCCGTACCAGTGGAATCGGTGGAGGAATCTGACAAAGCGGCAGAAGGCGATGGCGATGACTTGGAATCATCAGCTACTTATTGGAGAAGACCGTAAGTAAATAACGATGATTATTTATTCGTTATTTAAAACGAAACTATTTAAGGGATATTTATTTTTTTCGATCAGTATTTCGTTACTTTTTTGTTGTATCCAAAAGTCGAACAAATGAAGCAACAATTCCTACAGTTTTAAGTTAAGAAAGTTAGGTTTTGGTTAGTAATAAAAGTAGAAAAAAAAATATTGACAAACTAGCCAGTCCCCCGTCTCGAAGTTCACCATTTTGTCAAGATTATATTCGTTTCAGTGTAAAAAATTTAATAATTTTAGATATTTCCCTACACATTGGTAGCTTCATCTAGATATTCTATCTCATCTAGAAGTCGGTTTATTTAGCTTTATACAGGGTGATTACCGACAAAACTTCTAAAAAAATATTGTTTGATGTGCTCTTTTTATTTTTAACTAAAATATTTTTGTATATTTTCGGAAGATATTTAAGAAAGGTACGTGAAATTAGTTTTTTTCTAAGGTTAAGATGCTACAGATTGTCAAATTACCAAAAATATAATTTTTCAATTGCAAACATTTAAAAAACTAATTCAGTTTAGCGTTTTGACCTGTTACCAGTGGCGTAGCTATGGTAGGGCAAACCGGGGTAGTGTCCCGTGGCCCCTAATTAACCAGGGGCCCCAGCGGCCGCGAGATATTAAGGAAATATAAATAATCCCACAAAACCATTGGCACGAGATTAGGCATAGCAGGAAAATGTATTTTTATTTAATTAGATTTATATATTTATTATTTTTTGCTACTCTTCTTTCCTAATTTGGCCAAATCTAGCGTACTTCCCAAGTCCTTGCACCCCGCCAGCGCTGCGTGGGTATCCGTTTCTTGTCAGCGATTATTATTTTAAGTTTCATATTTGCAATAGTGTAAATTAATGAGAGGTATTAACTACTTTTTTGTTATGCTTTAATGTCTCGTGTCAAAAATAAAAGTTTCTTATTACTAACGGATATATATTATTTTTTGAGTTAAGGTATAGAAGCGCCTCAAAAATTGTTTGCCCTGGGGACCCAGATGACATCTAGCTACTCTACTGCCTAAATACGTTTAGAATCTTGAGAAATCCAAAAATGTTAAAAAAATAATCATCCTGTTTAAAATAACAAAGTTGACAGCTACTTTCTGTATAACCAGAATTTTGATAGCTAATATTTTAGTTAAAGAGAACATAAAAAAATTTATCTAAACTAAACATACATTTGAATAAAATAATTTTTATGTAGAAGTTTTTCGAAACGTTGTTACGAACTCTCGTAGTGAATCACCCTGTATATGTATAAAAGATAGACAATCTGCATATTTTGGAAAAGGTTTTGATGTGAAACCCAATAATATAGTCGTACCTATACATTATTTATCGCATGCTATCTATAATTTTGTCTTTTATTTTTTTTTCTTATATATTTATATTTCAGATATTATGGCGGTGGTTGGAGAGGCGGGTGGGGAGGAGGATGGGGAGGAGGATACTATGGCGGATACGGAAGAAGATCTTATGGTGGATGGGGACACCGAGGGTATGGCGGCTGGGGTCGCGGATACTGGCGTTAAGAGAATAACTTACATTTGTAGATATTAAGGATTATATTAAATTTAAGAACACCTTTTGGTCAGTATTTTAATGATTGTAATGTAAAATAAAAAAATTGTCGTGTCTTTTATATTAAACTTTTATTTTTACCATTCGTGCATGAGTTTTAGATTAGGTATTTTTTTGGTATTATTCTGGTTCTCGCATTGACTTATACCATTTTTTGTTTACTGCTCTCGGACACTCTGAGAGTGTTCTTCCCAATATTTGTGTGTTCGTTTGTGAAATCAGAGTTATAATAATTATAATCATTTGGGGTAACAGCTAACAGCAGATCTATGACGTTCTATGATACTAATTTTAAGCAGTGCCGTCATTACGCATGGGACCGGGTCCAGGGTTTCTAGGAGGATGATCTCTGTCTTGCTGACATTGTTTATTAATTTTTAACTTCTAAAGTGGCGATGGGGCTCCCAAGCCTAAAAGTAGTACCAGGGGCTTCGACAAGACTAAACACGGCCCTCTATACTAAGGCCCGTTTATTACAAAACTGCTCTCCAGTTTGGTATATAAAACAAACCCTAATTTACAATATTTGTCACATAGCTGGGCAGTAATTGCCTCGAAAGTGCTTGGAAAAGTGTAACAAGCACTTTTAAAATACAGTGCTCAGTAATTGGTAATTTAAGCTCTTTATAAAAATTAATTGGTAATTGATTTTCGCATTTTGAGCCATTTAAAGTGCTTGCCAGCCCTTAAAATTATTCAAAATTATTTTCATCGATAACTGGTAATTGCAAGCACTTAGAAGTTCCAAAGTGTTTTGGGTTTGATGCTGGCAATTACTTTCATTATAAGCCAGAACCTCCAAACAATGACTTAAAAAAAAAGTCGTCCTATATAGAAAAGAATTGGCCTTTGGGGGCTAATCTCGATTCAAAAGGCGCTAAGCTCTCCCTAGCCCCACTCTCCTAGTTGCGCCTATGGAGTAGATACAAAATTACTGTAATAAAAGCCTAAAATAGTATATGTTTTTGATATTTTTGAATTGTATTAAGAGTTTAGGTTAGTTGATTAGCTTTTAAAAAATTATTATTTAAGATATTATTATATTTTATCAATCCTTTTGAAACAAATGTACGTTTTTACTGAGTGACGGTAACAACGCAGGGGGCACTGAAACTTATTCTCTTTGGAAGAGGGGGGGGGGGGGAGCCTGTCAAAGTCAAAAAATGCCATATTTTAAACGTCAATATCTCAAAAACTATTTAATTTAGACACATGACATGTTTTATGAGACACCCTGTATAATATTTTTTTATGTCAAAAAATGCACAATTAAAAATAAAAATTTACAGGTCCGAGCGTTTTTCCTAGGTATTTTTCCTTTAATTGATATTAATTTTATACGGGACTTTTGGGAGACCCAGTATATTTATTTTATTTATTTATTTATTTATTTCAAAGCATCAACAGCAAAAAGCCAATTACAGACACTCAACTTAAACTATAGTCAGGCAGCACAACAAAGTCATAAATAACAATAGGCTTAGCAAAGTATGTATAACACAGAATTTATAGAATACGTCACAATACAACAATTAGTTTATAAGTAATTTATCCTGTATAAGTTTTTTAAAGCTTCTCAGATTTACAAGGTCGATATCAATATCAGAAGCATACAAATTAAATAAATGACATAATCTATACAGGGGGGAACTTCTGTACAGATTCGTTCGCGGAAAGGTCAGATAAAAAACATTTCGATTTCTAGAATTAACGCGATTGAAGGTAAACGGAAGCTGTTCAAGAATATCAGGACAGTCAATATCACCCTTAAGGATTTTAAACATTGTACACAAGAATATCCTTATCCTTCTTTTACTTAAAGATAATCAATAAGTATAGACAATATAGACATTTCCTGCTTCTCCAATAAATTGTCTAAATCCTGAGGTTGTACAAAATATATGTGCTTAAAATATTGTGTCTAAAAAAAATCCCTGTAAAATTATTTCGTGTAAAATTACTTAAGTAAAGGCGGCCATTTTATATTGAGTGCAATTGCAAGAAAAAATTGCCTGAAAGCATGCGCTTTGTCGACGTTTTAAATAGCTGATGCAGGTTTTAAATGGGAAAACGTACATCAACTGATTAAAATGTCGTCGAAGCGCATGCTTCCAGGAATTTTTTCTTGCAATTGCACCCAATGTAAAAAGGCCTTAAGCGTAAGTACTCCCACTTTACCAATACTATCCAGGCTAAATGGATTGGAAGGCACTATATACTATATTACTAGGAAATATTTCGTTCCTATGGAAATTTTTTAAGTTTACCGATTCAATGAATAGAATGTCATAATTATGGAAATCCAGGAAAAAATGCCTTCATTCTTATTATTAGATAAAATGTATTTAATCAAACTAATATTTGTTATTTATATTAACTATATTAGTACTTTGATGAAACCATAGACGTGGATCGAAGAAAATAAATTAAACTTAACTATTTTCTTTTGTTTGGGAGATTAAATCAGTGTGACAGATTACATCAGTGTGTTAAGTGTTGGAATGGTTTCACGATCATAATTTGGAAGAGTCAATTATAATTAGAAATATTAATTCCTCGAACCAATAACCCCAGAAAAATGGCGCGTTGTATAAAATTTTTTAACCACAATTAATTTACCAGCAAGTTTGACTGTGACATACATTGGAAGAAATCATTTTCTCACAATCATATTGGCCCGGCAAATTTAATTTTTACAGGCACTTTTGATTGTAAGTAAGTAAATGATTACTTACAATCAGGCACTTTTGATTGTAAGTAAATGATGCCTGTCAATTTATGTCACAGTCAAACTTGCTGGTTAGTTAATTATGGTTAAACATCTGTATGCAACCCAACAATAGTATTGCATTCATCAAAAAGGTATATTGTTGTGCAAACACGATTAAGAGCATCTCTGACCAGTATTTTCTAAACTCTTCTCCAAGGTTACCAGTTCTATGCGAAATTATATCTAGATATGGCAGTAGAGTTTTGAATTTGCAATGTCTTTATTTGTTTTGAATCATAACGTTTTAACTGGTAAGTAACTCCAGTCGTCTTCGGGTAAATAGAGTATTCACACCAATAATATCCTAAACGATTACAAAACTCCCTTGTTAGATTGGCCATCACAAACTTCTGAAATTGAGTTTCTTAATTGGTCCGAGTTTTCGTGCCGAACATTTTTATAAATTTCCACAGAAAAAAAGTCGTTTAAAAAATCTCTTTAATTGTTACAGCCTTCCAATTATTTTCTTGACGTTTCTCGTACTTGTATGAACGGTATTCGTGTTTCTGTAAATTTTGTAACACAGTACTGTGCGCTTTAAATTCAAATTTCTTAATAATTTTTCTGGCTTGGAATGGGTTGGTTAGGAAAATTTACTGAGAACAAGTCAGACACCACTTGACAACTATTTTCGACGTAGTACTATTTAATAATTTAACCCTTTTTTTAACTGAATTGCTCTCAACCGCGGCGATGGCTCAGAGGTGAGTTACTGGCATTCGACAGTGGCGATCCGGGTTCGATTCACGGAGTGGGCATACGCATAATAAAAAATTACGTCCCAAATTTAGTAGGTTTAAGAATGCAGAGAAGAGTGTAAAAGGTATCATCTCCCAATCCACCTCATTCACGCCGGTAACCAGGCCTGATGAGATCGGACATCTCGTGTGGTGCAGAAGAGGATACACACTCCCCAATCGATAGGTCAGAAACCAAGGGTTGATAGCCCTTGGGGAATGTCGCATGACCGAGGATCGTGGTTCGGAACCTAAGTTAAGCTGTAGGCCCCCTCGGGAATGGCCCTGGCAGCGAACGAAGAGGAAAAGCAGAGCCTAATTCAAAAGAATGGCAAGAAATTACAACTGAATTGCTCATTACCATTAGGAATATTCAATACACACAATTGTTTTAAAAACATTATAAAAAAGGCAGCAGTCTTCTCCAAAAAGGTTAACATTGCAGAACCGGATATAGTCATGGCAGGACACGCAATTCCCCTGGCACCGTCTATTAATTTGCTGGGGGTCAATCTGGGAGGTAATATGTCTTGGCATGATCACGTTGCCGCAATTGCCAAAACAGCTGCATAGAAACTTGGTGTACTTTTCCGCACCAAAAGGTTGTGCACACCTCATCAACTTTTGACACTCTACAAAGCCCAGATTCGACCATCATTAGAATATTGCTCTCATGTCTGGAGCTCTGCACCCAAGCACACCCTTCGGCTACTGGATTCCATTCAAAGGAGAGCCGTTCGTCTGATCGGCGACCCCGAGCTGACCAAGACCCTCGATAGCCTGGAGCATCGAAGACAGGTGGGTGATTTGGCTCTCTTTTACAGATATTTCCATGGCAGGTGTTCGACTGACATTGCCCACTTGATTCCACCTAGAGCAATGCAAAACAGAAATACACGGCGAACCACTGCCGCTCATCCATATGTTGTTCAGCTTAGTACTCCTCGAACTTCATTGTTCAAGAATTCTTTCATCTGGAGAACGTCATCTTTGTGGAATGATCTTCCTGAGGTCGTGTTTCCCAATGAATACAATCTTCAACGTTTCAAGACCAACGTTAATCGCTTTTTTCGCACTCGCACCGCTCCCAGAGCGCCTTAAAGGATTTTTCCTACAGTGCAGGTGTTTTATCATAAAAAAAAAAAAAAAACGCAGTCATATATTGACAAGTGTAAATCTAATTCTAAAGGTGATTATTGTGTTTGAATAGTTTGAAGACAGAGTTTTCTTAATATCTTAAAAACGCTATGTCTAAAAAAGTTCAAAATTGGCAGACATTTTACTCTCACTAAACTCTTTAAAAAGTCCTTACAGAATTTTTCTTTAAAATCATTACGGAAGCGAAGATTTGACCACTTAGAACTTTACATGGGAAATCCTGTACTGGCGCGCCATCCGCGGTATATCAATTTTGTAAAAATGTTTCTAATAATAACATAATAATAGACCCTATATAAGAGTAAAAATGTTGACGATATATGTTACAAAATAATTTTTAGTTTTTTGATACCTCACTGAACATTAAAAAAAATTATATAAGTTTTATTCAGGTGCTAATTTTTTTAAACATAATAATTTCAGGAACAAGGTTTTTTATCTATACTAAAAAAACTGTGGTTACAATCAGTATTTAAAGAACAACCATATTATAGTTTCTTGTAATTGAAGTAAAGCACAAACAGTAAAAAGTTCAAAAAACTATAACAAAAATGTTATCTCAAACTTCGAAGGTATGTATAGTATTATTATAATGTTTTACAGGTTCGCTTTTAGCTGTGGATTATTTTCTAAAGTAAGATAGCGAGTTTAGGGTTTATAAAAATCTATTTTCTATTTGGGAACCATAAAGTCTTCATTATGGGTTTCCATTGGGTTGCATAAGCAATTATTTTATTCATTTTAAACACGCATTTTTTATTTTCTTCCTGTTGGTAACAACACAATACCGTTTTGAAATTTATGACACACCATACTAAAAGTGCGTTTTTTTTGCACCATACTAATCCCTTTTCCCTTCTGTGACCACACCAACTTTCTGTTGCTGTTAGTGTTGCCAATCTCAAAAAAAAAAAATTTTTACTGGAAACTATTAACTACATTTTTATTTGAAGTTCCTTAAAAATGACCCAAATAGAAAAAGTATTATAAAATATTCGTTCCATAAGACAAATTTCAGAGCACTCGTCCAATTAGGACACTCCCCGCTACGCGGCTCGTGTCCTAAACCAACGCGTGCTCTAAAATTTGTCTTATAAAACTTATGTTTTAATATACTATTATATGGCAAAATGAAATATAAGTACAGGATCAGTCACAAAGTCATAAAAGTACAAAGTTAATTTATTTTAAATAAAACGCCCTGTATGCTATTCAGTTCAGCTTCGGTTAGTTCAATTATTTGCAAAATTCTAAAAAAAAAATTGTTAAGCACACCATATACCCAAACGAAAAAAACGAATATAAGTTTTAGTAAATAAAAATTTGGAATCTTATTTTATAAGGTGCTCAAAGTGTCCACCTTTTACCTCCTGACAGTAATGATTTCGTTGACAACATTTTCTAGCAAATCTAAAAGGGTATTGGGAGAAATACTGCAAATTTCAACTTTCGGTTTTTGGCATATTTACAATTTTCTTTTACCAAATTATTAGGCACCAAAATATGCAACTTTGCCTTAATTTAACCATCTTCGTATCTCTTATCGTTTTCGAGATCCCCACGTACTCAGTATCAAGTTGTGAAAAGAAAGAGTTTCGAAATATTGTAGAAATACTATTTTAATAGTTGTTATAAGTTCGTTTTTATTTTTAATAGCTTGTTGTTCTAATGGTTGTACTACTGGTAGTTAGTAATATAGAAGCTTTACCACAAGGAGGTTTTGGAGGACAAGGGGGAGGACAAGGAGGAGGACAAGGAGGACAAAGCGGGGGAGGCTTTGGAGGACAAAGTGGACAAGGTAAGAAGATAAACTAAGGCTTATAATAATAAAGATTCTACTGTATATCAAATCATTATCGAGGAGCTTATCAAAAATACTAAACCAGCATAAGGTATCGACTTAAAAGCGGCATATTTTAAAAATATTTTACATTATACAGGGTGGCTCAAAAAAGTGTGGCGGACTAAACTTGCATTTTTTAAAATGGAACACCCTATATATTATATTATTTTCTAATTCCCTATACAAGTCCACGTATATTTTGTATAAAATGTCATATGTCTAAATTCGATTGTTTTTGAGTAATTGACGTTTAAAATATGGCATTTTTTTACTTTGACAGGCTGTAACATGGGAACGGTTCATCTTAGAGAAAAACGGTTTTTACCTCCCTATCTTAGTTTTTTATTCTCTATCCAAAAATACCAACTTCCGGTTTAACATGTTAAACCAAAAAAACGGTTTTAACGGTTTAACATGTTAAACCAAAAAAACAACGGTTTTAACGGTTTAACATGTTAAACCGGAAGTTGGTATTTTTGGATAGAGAATAAAAAACTAAGATAGGAAGGTCACTAAAAAAATTAAATCTAATAGTCATTTCATTTATCAATGTGTCCACCTCAGATCAAGTCTATCATACTTAATAAAAGGGATGATCAATAGGGATGCGCTAAGAAGTAAATGACACGGAGGGGATCCTACTTGTAAAATATTTCTCACTTGTGAAATGTTATTTTCGGGCTTAATTTCTTACACATTTAAAACTAACGTACCATTTTATCAATATTTAATTTAAAAAAACACTTCAAATAAAATCACGAAAATATATCGATTGGTACAGTACTATTTTTTATACGCCAGTATCGTAAGAAGCTATTTAGCCTGATGGTTGAATTGAGTGTAGATAATTAAAAGCTATATTACAATTTTAGGTCAAGGAGGCGGATTTGGCAGACAACAAAGTGGTGGAAGTGGTTTTGGTAGACAAGGAGGTGGCGGTCAAGGAAGACAAGGCGGACAAGGAGGTGGCTTTGGAGGACAACAGGGAAAGTAGAAAAATATGACCGTATTATTGGTATGCTGAAAATGTTATATTGTTAATAAAATGTATTATAAAATAAAAATAATTTTATGAAAAGGAAAATTTTGTATAAGGTATCTGGTTATATTTTAGAAGCGGTGTATACTTTTTATCACTGCCCACATGGCATTTGAACGTCTGACTAACAATGTCGCTATAGACACCCCAACGTCGGAACGATGGACGGCTTGTTGATCGATAAATAAAATGAATAAATTTGAATCTTTTAGACGTCTGTAATTTACTATAGAAGTGTGCCCTTTTTTACCAAATTATAACTAAAAATGAACTAAGTAGATGTTTTTTTTTGGCACGTAGAAGTACCTACTACATGTTACGCCCTTGCACCTACTGTAAAAAAATGACGTAGAAAGAAAACAAAAAACAGAAATCAAAATGATGACAGATTTCTTGTGAAAGGATGTATGCATATCTTTCTGCTGAGAACTTTTGCAAAAGAATTTGAAAATCGATCTAATTAACGCGACGACAGGATCAATTGCTAAGGAAACACTAAGATCCGGTTGTACAATAAGAGCTTAAGTATGAGTTTAGTAAAGCTCAACTTAAAGTTGAATTTCGTTTAAGAAGGTAATTTTCTTGTATAATCAATTCCTTACCACAGGTCTGCATAGGTGGGATCAATCCGCTGTATCAGCAATGATACAGGGCCCATTGGCCTGGGGGGGGGGGAGGCACCAAAAGGAGGAAAAATGTTTTTGCTGTTTAGCAAATATCAGATATTTAGTTTGGGCCCACCACCTGGCTCTTGATACAGGGCCCATTCAATGTTAGCTACGCCACTGAAATTACCATGCTGGCAACGGTTACGCTGTTAAAAACAATTGCAGCTACTTTTTCCATGTATTCTAACACAAAACTATATGCAAAATTTACTTCCAAAGAAGAATGTCTGCCTATTAACTTTTGTTAAGGAGTTTAAAGGTACTTTGGAAAATAAAAGAACAGATAATAATTATTAGATACTAATAAAATGTTAGAAAAATATTGAGACTAAATTTGAATATGATCTTCATCATCCGATTGGTCTGTTAAATCCAGTGGGTGTTCAACCTCATAATTCGCATTCATAACTTTAATATATTATTACCACAAATTTTAAAGTCAACTACTACAACTACAACAACTAATTGTTTATAAGGTTTATTGGGTTATATGTCATCAGTCATTAATAACTCGGTTTAGGCCTAGAAAATTGACAACTTACCTGAAAAATGAAAGCTCAGCGGAACCGACTTCAACTTTAAGTAGAGCTTTACAAAACTCGTACTTAAGATCTTATTGTAGTACCACCGGATCTTTATTTAGTTTCTTTATCCTTTTTCATGTATCTCTAACGGATTTTTTAAGAAAATTTTCAAATAAATTGCGACCTCAATAAACTATCTGGAAATAATGATTGCTCTATAGAGTATTTCAAAGTTAAATAAAGAATACAAAAAGGTAAAATTAAATGTTGTATATTTATGAACATAATTTAAACTTATTCTATAATCATACAAACGTAAAAAACACAATCACACATATTTACAGAATCAGGAATCACTTAACACACAGACTTGTGTTTTAATGGTACACTTAGAAATATCCACCGTGTCCATGATGATGTCCACCATGTCCACCATATCCACCGTGACCACCATACCCACCATGACCATACCCGCCATATCCTCCATGATGATGATGTCCTAGAAAATAAATTTTGTCGTTAAATACAACTTTCAAGAATAATTATATAACGAGTATAAAATGATAGTCATTTCTCACGAGTATTATATTGAAGCACGAGCCGAAGGCGAAATTTTATGTAAGTAACTGTAATCCTTTTTCTGCGACAACTAATAGATAAAAAGCAAATTTGCGATTGCGATTTTCAAAAACAGTTTATTTCCAACAATGCGTTATCTTGTCCCAAATCCTGGCCATGTTTATTGATTTTTAAAACGTTTTAAATTTTGACTCTACAGATATTAACAAGGAACTTTATAATTATTTTTAGGGGTTCGTTTTTTCTTCTGCATGAAAATAACATTCCTATTGGTGAAAAAAACTAAATCATTTGCTTAGTATTTTTGTAGCTGGGGCGAAGAAGAACTACAATTTAACACGGCAAATTTGCATATGGATTGTGATCTTTAAGGATCGATTACTCATCTCAGACTGTGCTGTGGTGCTAAGACTCTTAATGGGTGTTGAGTTTGATAAGAATAGGTACCTATATTGCCCGTATTGCCGTCTATCATTTTGATACGCGAGAGTATTATTTTATATGATATAGAGACTCAAGGTTAATAGCATGTATTTACCTCCTCCATAACCTCCGTATCCTCCTCCATAACCTCCGTATCCTCCTCCATAACCTCCATATCCGCCATAACCAAATTGAGGAACAGGCTGAGCTACAGGTTGAGCTATAGGTACTGGAGTAGCAATCACCATATTAAGGATTACAACAAGGACGAGGATCGCCATACTCTGATAAAACAAAATTGCATACAGATTATCCTGTTTATAAAAATTAACAACATTTTCTATATTTTTTTAAAAAGTTTTTGATCTGAGGTAATATTCAGTCATAATATAATAATAAATATAAAACATTCTATTCTAAAACCCCAATTTATTAAAAAATTAACAAATACAAATGTCAAAAGTTTAATAATATGAAAAAATACTTTTGAATTATATTAAATTATGACCAGATAAATCACTTTTAACTGGTATTGGTATTTAAAACCAAAAGTTTACTATTATAACTCAGTTGTAACAAAAACTGTTAAAACAATTAATAGAGAAAAAAAATCATCTCATGACTTAAAAACAACTCTAATTACTCTAAACTGTAAATTAAAGTATATCTACAATACAGGGCGATTCGTAAGTTGATACTTTATTTAGCTGTGTATAGAAGGCATTAAAATAAACAACATTTTCAAATACCTTTTTTCAAAAAACTTAAAAATAGGCCAGATACAGAAGTAAAAAAAAATCTAAGTGCGGGCCTGGTCATCAAAACGTAGCCCGCTATACTTTATGTTGTTTTTGTCTCATTAGTTATACAATTTACGGGTAGGTGGTCAGTTATTTATTTGGTAATCTGCTGCGGTATATTTTTCTGAAGCAAGTTAATTTTAAATTGGTGACACGTGAAAATGGTAAAATTTGAAAACAATGAACTAGTAGATATGGTGCTAATTTACGGTGAGTGTCGTCAAAGTGCGGCTGCTGCTTCGAGATTATACGCAGAACGTTTTTCCTTGCGGGCTCATCCTACACCCATAAGTTTTCTTAATGTTATTCAACGGACAACTTAGGCAGGAATGTAAGTATTTTATTTTTGAGTTTTTTGAAAAAAGGTATTTGAAAATGTTGTTTATTTTAATGCCTTCTATACGTAGCTAAAAAAGAAGTATGAACTTATTAATTATCCTGTATACATAAAATATATATGTTTCCGAAATAATTTTTATTTTTTAACAGATTAAAATATTTATATTCTGTCAATCAATGATTCTTAAAAAATTACGAACTTTTTAAACTCATTCACCCTAATTCATTAAAGGGGTTTAAAATTTAGACCATCGAAATATTTAGATCTATAGTCTTACAGTTGAATCTTTATCCTGAAATTATTTTATATGCCATATAACGCTTTGGTATTAATTTGATTTTTTTGTAATTAAATCGTTTGGCCGGAATGTTGTGGCCAGGGGCGGTTCTAGACCCAAAATATTGGGGGGCCCACATTGGCGTAGCCAGAAAATATGCTCGGGGGGGGGGGGGGGCTGGATGAGCGTAAGTAGGACATTTTTTTTTTGAAGAGAGGGATAGTCGGGACTATATGTATTCCATGGTATTGTACCTAGTGAAGAAGGCAGAAAAGCGCCGCAGGCGAAAAATTTTCGGGGCCACGCTCAAAGTTCGTTTAATCTTCACCTAACTACTATCAAATTAAATTATTACCTCTCCCCCTTTGCATGGTTGGATTAAATTTTTTTTTTTAATGTTTTTTTTGATATTCCTAGCTGGCTCTTTATTTTAAAAAAAACATTTTTTATAATTGTGAAAAACATGAATATTGGTGTTAATCCAAAATTTTAACATAAGACGTATGTATGACTCTAACCAGCTTTTCCGGGCTCGGTTTTTCATGATTAAAAAAAAAGTAAATATCGCTCACCAAGCCAAAATTGATGATTTTTTCAGAAATCATGTATTTTAGGAGCGTAGATCTAAGAGCAGTTTTTGGTGCAAATGCTTAGATTTGGAAATACTCCTTCTTAAGTGCCGTATATTTATATTCCTAATAAAGCATTCTCATTTCATCCCGCACTATTTTTTTTATTATAAATTATCACACTTCTTCCATAAAAATGTTTCAATTGAAATGTTTACCTTAATTTTTCTCTTAAGAATTAAATACCTAATTGTTTTTGTTGTAAAAATATTTTATTGCATGGGGTTATATTTTTGTTGATTTAAAATAGCTCTGAAAAAGGGAAAACGGAAGAGACAAGTATATAATAGAAAAATTCTATAAAATATTATTATTTTTACTCGTTTTCCTTTAAAATTGCATTAAAAATCAATAACTAAAACGATATGCGTGTGAAACCTTAATCTCTATATAAAATAGGACTTTTAGAAGGAAAAGTTTAAAAGCTAAACGTTTCCTACAAGACCTTTGTAATCTAAGCCAAGAATACATTATTTAAAGATTTAAATTAAGAGTCCATGCGTGAGATAAAAATGCAGCCCGGCAGCCCCCCCCCCCCCCTTATATGCGCATCTGGGCACAGGCACAATTTTTGGTAGCCTTCGCAAGCAAATAACGCCACAGCCCAAAATTTTTTAGGATCATGCTCAAATTGTATCAAATTATGTAAATAATAAAGCACCCGGAATTTTTTTTTATCAGTGGCATGAATTTTATAGTTTTTTTTAGACATGTTGGGGGGTAGAACCGCCCCTGGTTGTGGCAAATACAGTTTTAGCTCTTTTAAAGAACACAGTACGTACTAAAATTCGTGTTTCTTTATAAATTTGAAGAAAACCTAAAAAAATATTTACAATACAAAACTTAGTTGACTTATTACAAGCGGGGTGTAATTTTTAACTGGAATAAATTCAGTATTAGAAAGCCTCTTTATTTGCGAAGAAAATACGGAAATACGGGTGCCTTCATTTTTAGTTTGGTACACTTTTCGTTCCGTCATGAAATTTACCCCTCTTTTGGGGGTACAAACCGCCCCCAACTTTTTTTTCTCAAATGTAAAGGTATATGCGATAGCTCGTTGGAAAGGGCATGAAAAAAAGAAATACGACCCACTATTGACTTTTGCATTTCGGTAATCTAGACGCAATTTTTTTTATAGTAAAAATTGTTGGAAATAATTGTTGTTAAAATGGTCATTTTTTTTCTGCCTTTTTAGATCACCGAAATGCAAAAGTAATGGTCGTATTTCTTTTTTTATGCCCTTTCCAACGAGCTATCGCACTCCATACCTTTACATTTGAGAAAAAAAAGTTGGGGGCGGCTTGTACCCCCAAAAGAGGGGTAAATTTCATGACGGGAGAAAAAAAGTGTACCAAAATAAATATAAAGGCACCCGTATTTCCGTATTTTCTCCGCAAATAAACAGGCTTTCTAATACTGAATTTATTCCAGTTAAAAATTCCACCCTGATTTGTCATTTTAAACCCAGAACTATCAGTATGGGACGGTTTTAAATTTGGAGCCCTTTAGTGAGTACGGCTGATATTAAGTTTATATAATAATTATAATAATAACATCCGAACTTACCATAACTACCTTCATATTGCTGATTTAAGAAAAATCTAATATTTCGCAAACTAAACAAACTTTTTCAAAAAGTAAACCACGTTATCTAGTTCTCTACTTCACTGACTACCATATTTTAAAGGACCCGATTATATAGTACTTCTTTGGCAATGAAAAGACAACAACATGCACTCAATGGCAATTAGTCCATCGTCAAAGCAGGTTTAATCATTCATCTGAAAATCCCAGAACACCGGGTTTGGTACGTATGGGGTTCAATAAAACCAAGTTCAAGAATAAACAGGTGAACCATATGTATTGTTAAGTGCTATGAAGAGAGAAGGTGATATTATTTATTTGCTTTCGCTTTTAAATTAGACATTGCCAAAAAAATCACGGTTAAGGTAACTAACGCTATGTCATAGACGGCACGTGTGTCGTATGAATTAACTTTTAGTGTTATTACCGTAACGTTTAAAAGGAAACGTTTTTAAATTCATTATTTTTATTTAATATAAGGAATTTGCTGCAAGATGTTCTTTTTGGTATCTTTTTGAAAGCCAAAAATATATATAGGTACAGGGTTCCATTATATGAAATTGTTCTGTAAATGTTTTTTTTTCTTTTTTTTTGATATTCCTAGCTGGCTCTTTATTAAAAAAACATTTTTTATATTTGTGAAAAATATGAATATTGGTGCCAAACCAAAATTTTAACATAAGACGTAATATGTATGACTCTAACCAGTGTTTTTTGGGCTCGGTTTTTCATGATTAAAAATAAAGTAAATATTGCTTACCACGCCAAAATTGATGATTTTTTCAGAAATCATGTATTTTAGGAGCGTAGATCTAAAAGCAGTTTTTGGTGCAAATGCTAAGGTTTTGAAATAGTGTCGTTTTTTATATTCATAATAAAGCATTCTCTTTTCTTACCACACTATTTTGTTATTATAAATTATAACACTTCTTTCATAAAAAATGTTTCAATGAAAATGTTTACTTTATTTTACTCTTTTGTTTTTGTTGTAAAAATATTTGATTGCATTGGGTTATATTTTTGTTGATTTAAAATAGCTATAAAAAAGGGAAAACGGAACGAACAAGTATATAATAGGAAAATACTATAAAATATTCTTTTTACTCGTTTTCCTTTAAAATTACATCATAAATCAATAACTAAAACGATATGCGTCCGAAACCTTAATCATCTCTTTGAGAAGGAAAAGTTTAAAAACTAAACGTAGCTCTATGTATTATAAGCCAAGAATATATTATTTAAAGATTTAAATTAGGTTGCAATTAGACTTTTGGACTCGAGCTCTTAGGCTCGGGGATGGGGGTGTTATTCTACACGAAATTCGGTTTTACTGATCGAAAAGCCATGCAGAAAAAAACGTATGTATTTTACGGGGCCCATGTAAAAATTTCTTTCTCCAGAGAATCACCCATATACTTAACATTCTCTCTCCGATGACTCAGACCTATATTAGTGATTCTCTGGATAGTGAAACTTTACACGAGCACCGAAAAAATACATTTTTAACGTTTTTTTCCGGCTTTTCGATCAGTAATACCGAATTTCGTGTAGAATAACCCATTTTTTATCTCGGGCTCGCTAGATGCCTGCTAATCTGTTTGATATCAGCAACCTTTATAAATGAATTTTCGATGGTCCCTTCTATACAGGGTGACTCACGTTGAGTGGTCTATTAAAAGATTTCGGAAACGAGTAAACTTATTTGTCTAAAAATTTGATAGTAGGCATAATTGGCTTTGATTATTTATTTATTTATTTATTTATTTATTGACGGGCAAACCCAATTACAGTTTTTACATAGCAAACTAACTTTAGTTTTTTTACTTAATAATGTAACAGATTGAAACTAACTCTATCTATATTAAATTATAAACAATAATTACAGCAAAAGTCGAGAAACATTTCGCTTAAAAGAGGCGAGGGAAGTATTAAAAAAATCATAGCCAATTCTATTTCCGTTGTTAACAATTCTCGATATAGGAGAAGATTTACCATAGTTGCATCTGTGATGGTCAAGAGCAAAAAGAAAATGATTTCTGGTGTCCCTAGGTGGAACTCGAAAATTAATCCGATATAAAAGGTCAGGGCATTCGATTATTCCATTGACTAATTTAAATAAAAAATATATATCACACTTGATCCGACGATCAGAAAGTGAGTCCAAGCTCAATCTTCGCTTTAGACTATCACAGGGGTCAACAGGTAATTTAAATTTATATGAAATGTATCTAAGAAATTTGTTTTGAACTTTTTCAATGTTTTCGATATGTATTAAATAGGATGGTGACCACACACAAGAAAGGTATTCCAAACATGACCTGACAAGAGCCTTGTAAACTGTGTTCAAACTAATGATATTCTGGAAATCTCTAGTATTTCTACACATAAAACCTAATAACTTTAAAGATTTATTGACAATGTATTCATAGTGAATATGAAAATCCAGTTTAACATCTAGGTGAATACCTAAGTCACACACAGTGGTAACTCTTTCCAGAATACAATCATTTATTTTATAGTCATAGTTAAGTGGATGCACCGTGCGATGAAAAGACATTATTTTACATTTTTAATGTTTAAGTCCATTTTATTTCTAATACACCAGTCATACACTCTGTTTAGGTCATCTTGGATTCTTAAAGCATCATACACTGACTTAACTATGGCAAACAATTTTAGATCATCAGCAAAAAACAGAGACTGTGAAAACAATATTTCCAACCTCAAGTCATTAATAAAGATTATAAATAAGTAGGGACCCAAATGGCTGCCCTGCGGCACACCAGATGTAATTGATATTTCCCCTGAAACAAAACCCTTAACCTTAACAAACTGTTTTCTATTACTTATATAAGATGTTAGCCAATTAAGTAAGGATCCGGAAAAGCCAAAGCACTTCAGTTTCTGTGCCAGAATACGATGATACACGGTGTCAAATGCCTTGCTAAAATCAGTGTATACGGTGTCAACTTGACATCCACTTTCCAAGGCATCTAAAACCGTTTGAGTAAAAATTACCATATTTGTAGCTGTGGATCTACCCCTACAAAAGCCGTGCTGTTCCTGATTAATATAAAACATTACTGAATTCTTAATATGATTACAAACTATTTTCTCAAAAAGCTTAGGAATTGTATTTAAAATTGAAATTGGTCTGTAGTTTTTAGCATCTGATTGATCTCCAGACTTAAATATAGGAGTTACAAAACTGTATTTCCACTGCTCAGGAAAAACACCACTTTCGAGCGAGAGCTTAAAAAGCAAATATAAAGGCTTTGACAGAGAATAAACACAGTTGATCAAGAATTTTGGAGTTATGCCATCTGGGCCGGGTCCTTTATTTTGATTCAGATCCAAAATACTTTCAAAGACCTCCCCCAGCGTGATTGAGACGGAACCCAAATTCAAATCATTATTTTTAGTTTGGCTGGACAAGTCATTACAATCTACATCAAATTTAAATACATTTTTAAAATGTGTCGCAAAGACGTCCACTATTGCCTGCCCATCAGTTCCTGTCTGCCCATCCAAACGTACACAACTCGGGATACCATCGCTTCCCCTCTTTGAGCTCACAAATTTCCAAAATTCCTTTACGTTATCGTTTAAATTATTTTCAACATTGTTTATATAATTTAGGTAACAGGTATGCTTTAAAAGATTACATTGTGATCTCAAGAGAGAAAACTTTTCATAGTGGCACCACGAGCCATTTTGTTTATATTTTTTGTGACATTTCTTTTTTTCCAAAATTATATTTTTAAGTTCATTCGAATACCATTTAGGAAACTTTGCATTTTTATGACGGCAAACAGGAACAAACTGGCTAATACCACAATACAGTAACTCATCAAAAATGCATTTTGCTGCGTTTATGTCCTTGATGTGTCCTATCTCACTATCCCAATCAATTGAATGATAAAAGTTATTTAAGCAGAAATAATCAGCTCTATTATAGTCATAGAAATAAGTATCGTACTGCAGATTATCAGATCGAACTAAAAACGGCACCTCCACTGCCAAAGCAGGATGGTGCTGATCGCAGGGAAGTATGCACTCATGCGCAATGTTCACAGAAACAGACCTATCATGCACAAACACTAAGTCTAACATTACATTATTGGCATTTGGTATGCCATTCACTTGAAAAAGCTGATTATAGGCAAGGCAGTCACTAAGCGATCTAACAACTTCTCTATTGTCAAGTGGTGCACAGACACCCAAATCATCATTTACCCAGTTGACGTGTGGTAAGTTGTAATCACCCAGCAAGCACAGTTTTTGGTCTGGATACTCTTGCAGCACGGAATCAATAGTGAAACAATGAGCCTGGACAACATCGATGGATAAAGGTTGAGGCATATACACTGCTCCTATGATCAACTTTTCTGAGCCATTACAAACAGAAACAAATAATTGCTCTACATGATTTTGTTCATCATTGATAAGAAACGATTGGTAATGACTTCGCACTGCAATCAACACACCGCCACCCCAACATTTAAGACTGGTCATCCGTGATCTGTCCTTTCTGTATATTACATAACTCTTCATACCTATTTCAGCATCATGTATGTCTTGATTTAACCATGTCTCTGAGAACACTATAATATCATAGTCACAGTCGATCATACTCAACAGTAACTCCCTCAGTTTTGTCCTTATACCTCTTACGTTTTGATAATATATGTTTAAATTAGTTTTGCCCGTCGAAACTAGTTTTTTTCTTTTGACTGAGCTAAAGTGGAAGAGACAATCCTCGGCACGCCTTTGAGATATTTGATGGTTAAATTATTTTCACCATTGTTACGCTGATTTTGTAACTGGGCTTGCAATGTTTTGAGGTGCTGCCTCTGTAGATATGTTTGATCAGGGCCGATTTTTATTTCCCCATGAGCGATTTTGGATCTGTTCTTTAAGACTTTCATCGCAGCCGTATAACTTGTCATAATGACTTTGGTAGGCCTACTGTTCTCTCCGCGCTTCCCAACCCGTATAATCTTGACTACTGCATCATCATCAACAATGTTGCGAAGGACTTCCTTCACTTTTGCAAAGTCATGTTCGATGCGGACTTTGGAGTCATCAGATGAAGATTCAGCGATATTATAAAACATGATGTTTTTCTCACGGCGCTTTCGATCTTCCATCTCCTCAATCACATTACAGTAGGCTACCTCTCCTGTTACTCCAGTATTCAAAGATTCATCAGGCTTTCGGAGTTCTTCGACAGTTTGTTTCAGAGAAGCAACTTCATTCTCTAAATTGGTTATTCTGTTAGTTTTGTCTCTAGACAGTTCACGAAGTTCTTGGAGAGTATCGCGTATTTCATTTCTCTGATCCACTATTATAGATAGCATTTTAGAAATTAAGGAAATAACATCTTTATTATTAGCATTGTTTTTGCTCTGAAGAGTCGTTACCTGGTTTTTCATTTCTGCAATGGAAATAACAGACTCCTCTGCAACAGGAGCGTTGCGGGCGCTATTTTTTATATTACTGCTTGATCTTAAGGTGACATTGGAGGTCGAAGATTTTGACTGATCGTTGTTGCTAGAAGCTTGGCCCATGGAAACTCGTTTTACTCCACTAGCCTTACAGGTCTTGCACTCCCAATCATGAGTTTGCATTTTTTCAAATTGTTTCCATACTCTATTAAAGTCTGTAGTACTAAGTCCTGAACAGCCCTTATGTATCATTATATTTTGATGTTTTTATTATTTCCGGTTATACGGGGAGTTAATGCCAACTTTTCTATTTTAAATGGAACACCCTATGTATTTTAGCATTTTTCTTTACCTTATTAAAATCTAAATAACTTTTGTTAATAATAATATATTCCTATCTCTAACCGCTTTTGAGATATAAATTATAAAAGGATTTTTTTGTGTAAAAACGCTCCGAGTAGAAAGGTTACTTAGGTACTTAGTATAATGCCATTATGATCAAAAATAGCTAAGCAATGAACATAGTGGTAACAAAGCTCACGGTCAAACAAAAATATCAGTCGAATCCTTTTTTTCAAAAATAATGTCGCGTTAACACAAACAGAAGTTTTAAGATTTTTTATTTAAATTGCTCATAATTCCAAAACGACTAAAAATGTGGATTGTAACATATTAAGCATTTAGATAGGAAATTTAATTCTCTACACGTTAGTAAGCTAAAAAATAGGGTGTTCCATTTGTAAAAATTGACTTATGCACATTTATTTAAATGGAAACATTGGCACAATTTTAAGAACTCCCCGTATAAAAAACGTGAAAGCTAAGTAATTTAAACTAAAGATATATGTATTACTTAAAAGCTTACAAAGTTTTAAATGTTTACCTTTATTAGTTTCAGAGTTACTAAACCTTCTACTCGGAGCGTTTTTACACAAAAAAATTCTTTTATAATTCATATCTCAAAAACGGTTAGAGATAGGAATAGATTATTATTAACAAAAGTTATTTAGATTTTAATAAGGTAATGAAAAATGCTAAAATATACAGGGTGTTCCATTTAAAATAGCAAAGTTGGCATTAACTTCCGGTGTAACCGAAAGTAATAAAAACGTCAAAATATAATGTTTTAAAAGCTCAAAGCCAATTATGCCTGCTATCAAATGTTTAGAAAGATAAGTTTACTCGTTTCTGAGATCTTCTAATAGGCCACTTAACGTGAATCACCCTGTATAAGGCATGATCTGCCTAGAATCTTTCCAAAAATATAATAACATGTAGATTGTTTAAAGGTTGGAGACAATGATGTTTCTTGAACGGCAGTAGAGTTTTGGACTTGCATTGTCTTTATTTGTTTAGAATCACTACGTTTCAACTGGTAAGTATCTCCAGTCGTCTTCAGGTGAATACTGAATAAGTACGGTAACTACAGCTCTATTTATACTAGGCAGGTGCTGTGACGCATGACTAGTGGGCGGAGTCATGCGTGTTGCTAGGTGATGACGCATAACTGGATGAGTCATGCTTGATGAGTCATGCTCGATGACGTCATGCTCGGTGAATCATGCGTTTAACTCTTGGGTGGTCTTATTCTAAGATTACATTTACTTAACAAGGGTTTCCAGACGTTTCTCATGTCTAATGAAGGCTTACTAAAGCAACCTGGATTTTGGTGTATGGTAGCAGCTTCCTTAAACTTCCTCTTCCTCCAGTGCGGTTCTTTTTGCAGGATTTCCGCTTTTGTCCACATGATATGATGGCCGTGCGTCCAGGCGTGGTCAGCTGCACCTGATTTTTCGGTCTCTCCTTTTCGGGTATTATTCCGATGTTCTTTAATCCTTACTTCTAGTGGTCTTAGTGTCTCACCAATGTAAGACTGGCCGCATTCGCATGGGATCTGATAAACACAATTTTTCTTATCTTTCTGGCTTACTGGTCTCGTCTTCGTTAGGTGGCTTCTTAAAGTGTCTCTAGAGCTGAATACTGTTTCGATGTTGTATCGTTTTCCTAGTCTTCTTATTTTCTCAGATACTCCTTTGACATACGGAATATTGAGTATTGGTTGTATCTCTTTCTCTGCTTTACGTGTGTTTGGCCGATTCTTGCGATTTTCCAATATTGTGTCAATCAGTTTCATGGGATAGCCATTCTTGTTGAGGTCGGTCTTGATGTGGTTAGTTTCTCTTTTGAGAGCTTCGTTTGTGTTACAGAGAGTAATTGCTCTATCCACAAGGTTTCTTACTATGCCATGTTTTGTGTTGTTTGAGTGGTTTGATGTATAATTGAGATATTGCCCTGTATGTGTAGGTTTTCTGTACACTGAGGTTAGGAAGGTGTTGCCATTTTTCTCTACATTGACGTCTAGAAAAGGTAATTGGTTGTTCTCTTCTTTTTCCATGGTGAATTTAATTGTCGGTGCAAAGTTATTAATGTGATGTAAGAATTCTCTGAGTTCGTCCTCGTTTCCGTTCCAAATAATGAAGGTGTCATCCACATATCTAAGCCATATTTTTGGTTTCTTCTTTGCTTGTTTTATTGCTTCGGATTCGAACCATTCCATATAAATGTTGGCGATTATGGGCGAGAGAGATGAGCCCATTGGTAGTCCGTCCTCTTGGCTAAAGAATCTATCTTTTTCTTGAAAATAAGAATTGTTAAGGCAGCATTCCAATAGTTCCATGATGGCATTTGTAGGTAGCGGTGTTCTTTCTTGTAGGGTCAAGTCTTCCTCAAGTCTGCTCCTGATGACCTTAAGTGCGTCTTTTATAGGGACGTTGGTGTAAATACTTTCGACGTCAAAGCTGACCAGTTGGTCTCCTGGTTGTACTTCCTTTTCTCCTATTATTTGTGCAAAGTGTTGCGAGTTCTTTACAAATGACGTGCTGTTTCCTTGAAGTGGTTGGAGTAGGGGAAGTAAAAATTTACCTAGTTCATATGTAGGGGAGTTACGGGAGCTTGTAATTGGTCTTAGAGGCATATTATGTTTGTGTATTTTTGGCAGGCCATAGAGGTGTGGTGGTTTACTGTGGTGTGGTGTCAGGCGTCTCCGCGTCTTTTCTGGAATGTACCGCTCAAATTTCTTAAGTGTTCGGTAGACTCTTCCCTCTCTTCTCTCTCTTCCTAACCACATCAAGACCGACCTCAACAAGAATGGCTATCCCATGAAACTGATTGACACAATATTGGAAAATCGCAAGAATCGGCCAAACACACGTAAAGCAGAGAAAGAGATACAACCAATACTCAATATTCCGTATGTCAAAGGAGTATCTGAGAAAATAAGAAGACTAGGAAAACGATACAACATCGAAACAGTATTCAGCTCTAGAGACACTTTAAGAAGCCACCTAACGAAGACGAGACCAGTAAGCCAGAAAGATAAGAAAAATTGTGTTTATCAGATCCCATGCGAATGCGGCCAGTCTTACATTGGTGAGACACTAAGACCACTAGAAGTAAGGATTAAAGAACATCGGAATAATACCCGAAAAGGAGAGACCGAAAAATCAGGTGCAGCTGACCACGCCTGGACGCACGGCCATCATATCATGTGGACAAAAGCGGAAATCCTGCAAAAAGAACCGCACTGGAGGAAGAGGAAGTTTAAGGAAGCTGCTACCATACACCAAAATCCAGGTTGCTTTAGTAAGCCTTCATTAGACATGAGAAACGTCTGGAAACCCTTGTTAAGTAAATGTAATCTTAGAATAAGACCACCCAAGAGTTAAACGCATGATTCACCGAGCATGACGTCATCGAGCATGACTCATCAAGCATGACTCATCCAGTTATGCGTCATCACCTAGCAACACGCATGACTCCGCCCACTAGTCATGCGTCACAGCACCTGCCTAGTATAAATAGAGCTGTAGTTACCGTACTTATTCAGTATTCACCTGAAGACGACTGGAGATACTTACCAGTTGAAACGTAGTGATTCTAAACAAATAAAGACAATGCAAGTCCAAAACTCTACTGCCGTTCAAGAAACATGTAGATTGGTTGTTCCATTTAAAATAAGCAAGAACATACTATCAAATTAATTTTTTTTCCCATGCATGTATGGTTTTCCATATACAGATCAAAGGGTTTCATCTTGTATTATAAAAATTGAAATATTTGCAATAATATTTCGGACTTTTTTGACACCCTGTATATAGACTATATCATTTATTTTTGTCTGCAGAGTATTAAAAACGCAATGTATTCTTCAATTCCGCTCTGTGCATAAATGAACACTTATTTTTGCTAATGAATTTAAAAACCTAGCTCGCTAGACGAACTATTTATAATAATTAATTGGGTATTTTTTTATTAATAATAAAACAAGTTCACAGAAAGCTGTCTTAATTTTGACATTAATAATTTGCTAATATTACGTAGGTAGACATATTAAGATACTGTTAATTTGTTTTTGTTGTTATCGTTTTTTTTAATGGTATAATAAGTGTAAGTAGGTACCTTGGTCTAAATTTCGGGGTTTGTTGTTTACAGGTAACTTGTTTATATATTTTTCGCAAATTGCAGACATGTGATGATGGATACGTGGGGACTAAATAAGAAAATAGTATGGGAAAAAATCAAGAAGAGAAGCTGAAAAATAAATAAATAAGGTCTTTATTTCCAAATAATACGAACTAAAACTAAAGTACACCTAATGGAAAATGCCGAAGGTCAGATAGGAGTGTAAAAGCCTGAAGGCAAGACACTCCCCCTGTTAAGCATGTATGTAGGGGCTATGGCAAGAAAAAAAAGGACTATGATTCAGGGAAAAAAGCAGTTACTTGTTCAGGAGCACATATTCTTGGGGCGTGGATAAAATTAACGTTATAATATAATTATTGAAGCAAAGATGAGATAAAACCATTGAAGTTCACTAAGTTCAGATTAATTAATATTTTTCTGTGCCAGTCCCAAATTTCGCGACTCATATCAGAGCTAGGCAGTAGTATAGAATTTCTTTACTAACACCATGTAGGTACCACACGTGTCGACAACATGAGATTTTTGGAGGTTTTTCCAAAATTTGGGTGACCTACAATAAACCTTTGCTAAAATTAATTGCCGTGGGTCGTGGTATTCTCGTTTTATTGTGATTATGAATCAGCCCGGCATGTGCAACCAATTATGTAAGAAAAATATTTTGGTCAAAATATTTTAAATGTTTTGTTTTTGTTTCCGAATTACTAATTGCTTCCTTGCCATTTCCTTTCAATAGAACAAGGTTTTGCGATAATTTTTTAAAATTAAATATTTCGTTTTCAATTGCATTTATTATATATTAAGATGTCCAACTTAATAGAGAAATTTAAAAGTGGATGATTGAAGGAGGAATTACAACTTTTGAAAGAAATGTCAAGGAGGATGAGCGAAAGCAGCAGTTTTAAATTTATGCCCTGCCTAGAAAAAGATCCGGGGCTGAACAAATGTACATTTAAAAATGTTTTTCTATAATGTGTTTTCGTAGCAAGATTTGTTTGGTAGTACAGTAATATAGTTAGTTATTTTCATAGGACCATAGTAAAAATAATTCCCTTATTTTATTATTTAAAAAAGTTTAAAAATATAGTGTGGCCAGTGGCGTATGCAGAAAATATGCTCGGGGGGGGGGGGGGGGCTGAATGAGCGTGAGTAGGACATTTTTTTCCGGAGAAAGGGACAGTCGGCATGTGTATTTCATGATATTGTACCTAGCAAAGAAAGCGGAAAAGCGCCGCAGGCGAAAAATTTTCGGGGCTACGCCAAAATTCGTTTAAAATTCATCTAACTACTAAGAAATTTTATCAAAATTATTAAAATTTGTTTTTGTAAATGTTTTTTCTTACTTTTTTTTTGAATTTCCTAGCTGGCTCTTTATTAAAAAAAAAACATTTATGAATATTGGTGTCAATCCAAAATTTTAACATAAGATGTATGTATGACTAACCAGCGTTTTTCGGGTTCGGTTTTTCATGATTAAAAATAAAGTAAATATCGCTCTCCACGCCAAAATTGATGATTTTTTCAAAAATCAAGTATTTTAGGAGCGTAGATCTAAGAACAGTTTTTGGTGCAAATTCTTAGGTTTTGAAATACTCCTTCCTAAGTGTCATTTTGTATATTCATAATAAAGCATTCTCGTTTCTTCCCGCACTATTTTTTTATTATAAATTATCACACTTTAATTTTTTTCTTTAAAAATAAAGACCTAATTGTTTTTTGTTTTTCTTGTAAAAATATTTTATTGCATTGGGTTATATTTTTGTTGATTTAAAATAGCTCTAAAAAAGGGAGAACGGAACAGACAAGTATATAATAGAAAAATACTATAAATTATAATTCTTTTTATCGGGTTTCCTTCAAAATTGCATCATAAATCAATAACTAAAACGATAAGCGTTCGAAACCTTCTATATAAAACAGGACTTTTAGAAGAAAACGTTTAAACACTAAACATTTCCTACAAGACCTTTGTAATCTATGCCAAGAATACATTATTTAAAAATTTAAATTAAGAGTCCAAGCGTGAGCTTGCAATTTGATTTTTAGATCCGAGCTCCTAGGCTCGGGGGGGAGGGGGGGGGGGGGGCTGCAGTTTTTTTCTAAAATTAATTTTTCTTTGCCGATATGCGTAAGAAATATTACTATGATAGTACAGCAAAATAGCTGTAGAATTCATTTTAAACAGTTAAAAATTACTTTTTGTGTGTTAAAATTACTTTTTAACGTTCGCTATGGTAAAGTTTTTCAAAATAAACAAAATTTACATACCTACAACTTTTAGTAACAAATGGAATTAATTGTTTTTTAAATGTTATAATTTTGTCTGTTTATCTGATGTAATGTACTCATCTTGGTGTTCCACCAATTATTTTTCTATATCTGTTGCGTATAATAAATGTTTTAAGGTCGATTGGGGTTGGATCGCCGTTCAAAATATATCAGAAAATATCGCGATGGACAAATATTTGCATGACAAAAAACCAACCAAGGTTAGTAAAAAACGTTTTGGTAGGTATATAGTACATTTTAAGCAATAAATTTTGTAGTAATGAGTGAAATCTGGAGATTTTTTAAATCAGAAAGTGCATCAGTACACAAATCTTTAGGTCGGGCAGAAACTAACAATAGTTCGCTAGAAATACATTTCCTTTCATTTTAGCACCATTCCGTGCACTCTTTAAAAAAAAGTTTTATATGCATAGACTCTGCATGGGTACATTTTTTAATTTAAATTTAAGAAATAACACATTTTATGTGACAGATTTACATATTTTTTACTATCTTTCTCACAAGTTCGCGGCTTACTAAAAAGACAAGTTATATTGCCTGATTTAAAAAAAATTGTTTAGTTATAAGTTCGCGAGTTTGGTCCTAGAAAAAATATATCGTTCATATTGCGCTAGGAAGTTTGAACTTCGCATCCGTATAGGAGGCTCGTCGTGCTCAATTTACTTCTTCATGCGATATGGACATCATATCCACTGTTGTTGTACAAACTACTATTTTTAAACTTTTAATATAAAGTTCGTAAGTTAGAAAGAATATACTTTAGGTACAACTCGAATGGATTATCCAAATCGCACTCATCAGCCATATCCACTCTTGCAGTATACACTACTATATTGTTGTTTCCCAGCAAGAAATATGTGTCGTTATTGGAAATTCCCAAGTAAATACTAGCATGTATATATTAATATACGCACATATAGAATAATAATATACAAATACTAATTACCTAATTACCAGTAATATTATTTAAACATCGTAGAGTTCAGAGAATTTTCATGTCATATTTGGTAAATATAAATAAGGCGATGTTTAATCTATCTCTTGAACTCTGACTTTTTTTTTACTTATATCAGAAACCAATAACGTTGAACCGTATAACACTAGAACAGTAACACTGATGGATAAAAAGGACGCCGAATATACACCTTCAGAAAGGAATTTCTTCCCACATTATTATCGGTTATTAATCGACTAACCTTCATCTTCCCGGGTAGGGTGCAAATAGTACCCCAAAAACTTTTTCCTGCATATTTTTCCAATAAGTGCATATTTCTTGGGTCAATAAGGGCTTTGTAAATAATTACTGCTCCTCTAATAAGATTTTTCTTTTAATTTTTTAGAAATAATACTTTTTGAATAGCGTGGGGTATACCTTTGTACCCCATGTGAGAATCCGCGGATATTATCTTAAATAGTAACTTTGACAGACATTTGCATGTTACTTCGCCCCCCGTTGGAACACTAAAAAAAACACTTGCAAGTGGACGTTGCTTCTATACAGGGTGTCCCGTAACTTATGGGCCGTAGAGTAACTGGAGATACTAGACATCAAACTAAGCCGATTATGTCATATAAGTTTTTTCGGATTGTCAATTTTGTTTATTTCGTTAATTTAATTCTTTACTATTTTTTTATGCTTTGGGATGTTTAAAGGCAAATATCTCGAACCGTTAAAGATATTAAGATCAATCAAGTCCACCTTTTTGACTCAGAAAATGCCCTTCTTTAAGAAACTATAATTGAAAAACACCACAGGTAAGGAAAAAAATCATAGATTTATGAAGCCCAGTGTATGCAACTAGCGCCCTCTAGTTTGAAACTTAAAATTTTCTACAAATTCTTATTTCTTGCTCATAAAAACATAATATTGCCAACTTTCAATTCGATTCATTAAACCGTTTTAAAATTATGGCTTATTTTCGAGAATAGACTTTTACTTTCAACACCCTGTATCTCTAGAACGAGTAACAATCCGAAAAAACTTATATGACTTAATCGGCTTAGTTTGATGTCTAGTTACTCTACGGCCCATAAGTAACGGGACACCCTGTATACACGAAATAAAGACAGCAAATCTAGGCAAGTTGCAAGAAGTGTCAAAACTTCGTATTTGCAGAATACCATGTTAAGGAAGTTATGTGTTTTCGCTGCAAAGAAGATGTTTAAAAAATGTCATATATTTTAAGAAAATAGTTGTGTTAATTAGAGGTGACTAGCACGTTTCTATCAAGTTAAAATGACAATTCTCAAAAATGTTCATTCGTTGCGTGTAATGTCATTTTTATAATAATAAAAAATGTAATGAAAACTTTTATATTCTATGTTTTTCATCACTTTCACTTTATCATTGTTTTTTCTTTTACAGCGGCTTAAATACAATTTTAATTTGAAATTGGAAAAAAGGAGCGAATTGGATTTAATCTTTTTTTTGTTTAATTTTATCATGTACAAAATACCCCATGTTGAAATCTACGTAATTTTTCTTACGTCAGAAGACGAACGTAAGAAAAAATGTTGTGAGTAAAAGTTTTTAGAAATTAAACAGAGATTATTGTAAAATTCGTTTGGTTGTTTGTCTTAAGTAGGTTAAATACGTATATGTTTTTTATATTATATACCATCATTTATTTTGTTGTTGTAATTTTAAGCAACGATTTTTTTAAAGCCGAAAGTTTAATTTTTGGTGTATTTCTAAGATTATAATTATAATCCATATCAGTCACCCTCTTCAGTCACCCACATCAGTGGCGAACCCTACTCTTGGAAACACGACGCGCGTCTGCTGTCTGCTGTCTTCCGTGATCCAAACATCATGAAAACTGTACTTACGGAATCATCTTACCAAAAATTTATTTTTTCGCTTGTCTTTTTATTTAGGCTTTAAAAAACGATTCCTTGTTGTCCCCTTTTGCTATTCACATAAGGAAATGCGTTTTAATATATTTTTCTCTTTCTTATTCTATCTTTATTTTGCAAAAAAGAGCTAACGGGTAAATGTTTGTAACGCAAGAACTAAGGATGATGTTTGATACATTAATAACAATATAGAAATAATTTTAATTTACCTATTTATAACACAAGACAAGTTTTTAATATATTTATAAATATTTACTTACCTATTTCTTCTTTAAATCTCGTTAAGAAATCTATAGTTTATAATTCTAAAAAAAGTGGTAATTATTTTCCAGTTTATTAAAGATCAATCAATAAAAAAAAATATAAAATTTTAAAATATTTTAAAAACGGCTTAAAATTAATTATTGGAAAAACCTGATCATGCCATAAATCAACATTTTAATGATACTAATCTGTCATAGTTATTTACATTTTTTAATCTTATATGTTTTACCACAAAAAAAATTATAAATCAAATGCACAAATTAATATAATGCAAGCCTGAAATAGTAGTTTGTACGACAAGCGTGGATATGGACAATTCACTCGAGTTGTATAGTATATTCTTTTAACGACCCGAATTACTAGCCTTGTCCTTAAACAACACATTTATTATTTAAATGGAGTATTATAACTTGCCAGAAAGATGAAAAAAAAACAAATGAAGAAAAATTAATTGTGGATCCATGGAACTAAATAACACTGCAACATAATATTTGTCGATTTGGCCCATAACAGACAAAAAGCGATATTTATTAATAAAAATGAACAATGTATTTTTCTGAACTATAGACAATTTGATGTTTTGGTGTACTGAAATGTATTCTTGGTTGTCTGCTGTCGCATGAATAACTGCGACCGATAAGTAAAAAAATTTTTCTACAAGCGTGCGCGATTTACCGTTTTCCCGCACTCGTTTTGGTTCTGAAAGACCCATTTTCCCGCACGGTGTGGGAAAAGTTTTCCCGCACGGTGTAACGGAAATTTTTTTTTCTGTAATTTTATAATAAAATACAACTCTAATGAATAAAATATGAATTTAAGACTCATTTTTAGTGAAAGTAAAGGAGGTATATTACAGAAACACTAATTTTTGCAGTTTATTATTAACATTTTAAAAAAAGCTGATTTAAAACGGTTTATTTCAAAAACCCCGTACATAGATGTTAACATGGTAACCACGACACACATAAAATTTAATTATCAAAGTGACACCTTACAACAGTTCACCGGAGCGTGGTTTTGATTTTTGATTTCGTTCACATTCTGATACAAATGTCTTCCATAGATAATTTCTCGGACGATGAGCTTCCAGAAGATATTCTAGAAGCCGCAAGTGTCGCAAATTTGGATTTATTACCAAAAAAGTCATTAGTCAGGTATGAAAAACAATAAGAACATTTTGTTGGTTGGTGTGAAGCGAAAAAGTAAAAGCACCAAGAGAAGAAGTACCTACTTTTGGCATATTTCTTGAAAATGTCTAAACTTTGGACGCCAAATACCTTATGGTCGATATTCCATGTTAAAAAGTGTACTTAAGGTTAAGAAAGTTTAGAAATCAGTAAATACTATAAAGTTACTGCCTACATCAAGAGACCGCGACCCAACTCCACAGTTTCCCAGCAACGCAACCATCCGCTCATCAAGATCAGTTGGCTTCAATTGCTTCAACCTGTCTGGCATCCGCAATCAATTTGCATAGTGCATCAAATTGTACTTATAATATTAAAATATTATTAATAAGTAGAAATTAAATCTGTTTGCTTTTTAGTAAAATTATATTTTTAGTAATATTTTGTGGTAGTTTTTCTAATTCCGCTTCGCGTCGTTCCGGTAACGGCAGTCGCGTGCGGGAAAGTGGCTCTTTACGCACTTGTTAGGATAATAACTATTACAGCTAATATGAAAAAAAAAGGTTTTCGTACATTATTATTAACATTTTGCATTAAAGTATACAGGGACGCCAAAACAATGGGTATTTCCTGGGGCACAGGTAGACAATGACGGCCGTTTCATCCTTATTAGGACTCTACGTAAAGCCATAATCCGTAAGCACCTCAAGAAACAGCGGAATCGCGTTTACTCAAGAATAAATAAGTAGTTAAAATGCGGCATCGCCATCTAGTAGGAATCAATTCCAATACAGAAGACAAATCTACTGTATGGAATGTGAAATCAAGAACAAAACCAAGACACGGTAAGCTACAAATCTAGCATAGGGTCCCATTGTTCTTTGGTCCCTGTGTACGCAACAGACAGATACAAAACTTTATCCTCTTGCCGCTAACACTTCTATCTATTTTATTATTACGGACACTAAACTAATTAATATTAACTTTTTAAGTTCGCGATGGTAAAGTTTTTCAAAATAATTACATTTTAACACAATTAATAGCCATGCTGTAAACGTAACAAAAGCGGCAATACTTTATCGTCATCGGCGACGAAATTGACAAGACAAAAATAATATTCTTAAAAAATTGATTTAATTTTTTCTTACAAATCTAATAATTTCGTTTTTTTTATCTGGTGTTATGAACTCATCTTTATTATTCCTTTTCTATTTCGTATAATAAAAGTTTAAACGTCGATTGGGGCCCCGTTGGAAATATCAGAAAATGGTAGTAAATTCGTGCTGGAAAAGTATTTACGACGCAAGAAACCAACAAAGACAAGTACAAACTATAATTTTGATAAAGCATTAAGTAATGTTATACTTTAATCTTTTAGAAATGGTGCAGAAACGACTGGAAAACTGGAAATTTTGGAATAAGAAACTGAACATCATTTCAACGTAAAAACAGTTTAGACGTAGGTTTACAAGATTTTTCTTTCTAATTTGCATGGTACCTTTAATACGACTGATTATTTTCAGTGCTCCTGGTAGGTGATAATATGGTTGATCTCGGTGCAGAGTGTACAAATATATTTCAAGTCTCATTTCGGCATCATTTCGTGCACGCCTTAGGAAAAATTGATACAAATTGTTGTAATTCATATGATGTGGGATATTGGTTTTGACTCAAATAAAAATAACAAATTTAATCTGATAGATTTGTATCTGTTTGTTATATATTCTTAACCTCACTTTGGCTAAGTGTCATAAAACGACGCAAAAAATTTACAATGTGTAAATTTGTTTTTTTCTAGTCATTAGTTTCTCAAATTATAATGATCTGACCACTGTGATTGGTCAATTTCATATTTCGCCAGTTTCATATCCTAACATGGATAGATATGAAGTTAACTGGTATAGCCAATTTATCCTGTTACTTGGTTATACAAAAAACAGACAATATCTGTGTGGGATTAGAAAAAAAATTGACTTTTACAAAAAAAAATCCTGACTGCGTACGATAAATGATGGTTATTGGTTATTGCTTGTCTATCTGTCACTTATAATAGTCCAAGGCAGTTTTAGAAAAAGTATAAAATGGGTTTTTTCACCAAAAACTGTGTAATAGATAATAATTTAAAGAAGCATTACAGTTTGTGCGTGAAAATGTTTAATATGTTTAAATTAGTTGTAAGTTTAGGCAATTCGTTTTAATTTTTTTAATAGGTATTATTAGATTTATGCAGTACTTTACTACGAATATTTTTAAAAACTGACTACAGTTTAATTTTTTGTATAGTACACGATCCCAGTTGAGACAGCCTAAAAACTCAAACTGGAGGACTTACGTCATCTTTCTTATAAAACACGGGCGGTGATAAAATTAAAAGAACAGTTCACTAAATAAATAAAAATTATTAAAATTTATAATAAATAATTGTCGGTAGGCATTAGGTGGATCCGAACAAGCTAAAATGTCCCATGTTAAATTGCTAGTTTTCTTTAACTTAATTACAAAAAAACTAAATACATTATTGATTTTTCTTTCATCAATGGAAAGGTGGTATCTATGTGGGTGGGTGTAAGAAAGTTATTTTCTTGAAAAAAAAAATCGAAAAAAAAATAAGCCAACGAAAACTCTAAAAAAATTACTAAAATTCATTGTATTTTTAAAAACATTGAGAATAATTTTTTTTAATAAAAATAACTTTCTGACATTCTCTAAAATCCGTAGTTCAAATTTAAGAAGTTTTTAAAAATCCATTATATACAGTGTGTCCAAAAAAGTATGCAACATATGTAAAAGTTTTTTATTACCGATTTCTCAGAAAATTTTATTCTTGATAAAAGTTGGTGCATGCCTTGAAACTATAAATGCATAATTCACATTTCACCCGCGGCTAATAGTAAGGGAGCAAATGTCATTTTTTCGAAATTGCATTAAGAGTAAAGTACCTTAGTTATTAGAAATACAGCAAAATTTTAAATGGAAATGTTATTGCAAATTAAAAACATACCCCAAATACAAAATTTGAGTTACGTGTCTCAATTTTTATTTTTTTTTCTAATCTCTAATTTTATATGCATTTTTTTAAAGTAGGTTTTTGGACTTTAGCGTACTGGGTGAAAATGACAAATAAATTAGTAGTTATTTCCAGTACTATGAAAAGGGTTGAATTTTATTATAATTTAGTTTCGAACAGAAGTTGGCTAAAATGTGTTTAAGTAGGCGTGCAACACTCTTATATCTAAACCGACCCGGTTCGTTGAAAAGTTTTTAAAAGTTTGCAACTACTTAATGCATTTTTATTATAAACCCACGTTTAAGTTATTTGATAAATATATTAAAATTGCGTAAACGAAAAATTGTACGTTTAGGGGAAATTAGAGATTGGAAAAAATAAAATAAAAATTGAGATACGTAACTCAAATTTCGTATTTGAGCTATATTTTTAATTTGCAATAACATTTCCATTTAAAATTTTGCTGTATTTCTAATAACTAAGGTACTTAACTCTTAATGCAATTTCGAAAAAATGGCATTTGCTCCCTTACTATTAGCCGCAGGTAAAATGTGAAATATGCATTTATAGTTTCCAGGCATACACCAACTTTTATCAAGAATACAATTTTCTGAGAAATCGGTAATAAAAAACTTTTACATATGTTGCATACTTTTTTGGACACACTGTATAGTCAAAATATAAGAATAAAATTTGAATAATCTTTCCAATTTTCAAAAAAAATATATATAATCGTTTAAAAAACATGTCGGTTTTCGAAAATACTCTGATGCATATAGAAAAATGTAATTTCTTTTAATTTTTTTGTATAGGCATTCCTTCTTTCCACCATATTACTCCTCTCCGTGTTTGGCCACGGAACAGCTTCACCTGCACCACAAAATTATGCCCCAAATCATGCTGGACCAACTCAAGCTGGAAGCCAACATCTAGGACCTACAAGAAGTCCACATATAGGTAACATTTTTATATTTTTATAACAAATAAAAAAAATCGGGAATTCCACGAATGCAAACACGACTGAAAAAGCATTTTTTGACAGATCACAACCACAAGTGATCCTAAATAATATCCACTGTGCGTTACCTTCGTCGAACTTTGGATCCAATGGTCGTGAGTTTAAGCCCGGCAGCATGCAAACTTTTTTTCCTACGACCACCTATGAAAATGAGAAAAAAGCAAGGTTAACTTGGCTCGAAAGAGCCGAATATCACACGCGTGTTGAAAGAAAATATTTCAACTCTAGAGTGGAAATACAAGGCACACTATTTAATTTAGGCATATGATGCCAATTTGACAGACCACACCTATTTATTAAAAAGAACAAATTTTAGAAAGCAGTTTAGTTTATTTATCACGTATTTGTCGAGTGATTTAGAATTAGAGTGTGAAAATACGCCATCTGAAATTATAAAAAAGTTAAGAATATACTGGAAAATGTATTACCAGTCAAAACAAGCCCGCTGAAGAAAATGTCATATATTAAACTTAAGCAGAAAATGTTTATGGGTCGCCATAGCCTACAGACTAGAGCCATGACCTACGAATCGAAAGATCACAGGTTCAAATCCCATTAGGAGCACTTGACTTTCTTTTATGAAAACATTAAATAATTTATAGAATTATTTTGAATTGAAATCTTCCTTGTTGGGTGAATTTTTTAAATTTATTTTTAATGCATCTTTCCTTGATTAAATAAAAAAAAATCATTCAAGAAGGAAGATTTCAATTCAAAATAATTTTATAATTTATTTAATGTTTTTATAAAAAAAAGTCAAGTACTCCTGATGGAATTTAAACCTGTGACCTTTCGATCTATTAAATTGGCATCATGTTTAAATTAAATAGTGTGCCTAGTATTTCCACTCTAGAGTTGAAATATTTTTTTTCAGCTCTAGAGTTGAAATATTTTTTTTCAGCTCTAGAGTTGAAATATTTTTTTCACAAATCAAAGGTTTTTTTAATAATTCTTTGTAGTCGTACGAAAAATAGTGTACATTACTCGTGTGAAAGTGATTATTCTAAAACTCGGAGAATTTCCGCACTCGGCTAACGCCTCGTGCTAAATATCTCCTCGTTTGAAAAGTATCACTTTCATCACTTGTTATGTAATATACTATTTTTTACATAAGTTTCGTAAGTTTAGTCGTAGAAAAAATATACTGTTCAACTCAAGTGGATTGTTCATATCGCACTCGGAAATTACTTCCTCGTGGGATATAGACATCATATCCACTCTTGTAGAAACAAACTACTATTATGTACTGTGTGTATAACTAAAAAGGACGCCTGCTGTATCTTGGCAATCATTAATTGTAGTGCATTCGGATTTTTTTTATTAGGAAGGTGACTAATAGAAGTCGCTGCACATTATTTTAAGTTTCTCAGATTACCGCTAGAGGGCGTAGTACTAATGCTAGAAATTAAGAAAATAAAAGTTTCCCCTTAAAATGCCTAATTTTGAAAATGTATGTATATTAATCTTGAAAAACTTATAAGCAATCTTGTTCAACCATTTATTGCTTCAGTTCTAAAAAGGAAATTGATGACAAAAATTAATTCTTATCGGGTGCCTTCTCCTGTATGGTGTGCGACGGTACTTTTTTAGTCCTTTGGAGTATAATATATTTATTAACTATAATGGCGTTTCGAGATTTTGCCTTTCCAACCATCGACATTAATTCATCTGCTTGTTTCAGGACCTCCACGAGACATTGGCTCAAGTCACATCGGCTCATCCCGACCAAGAGCTGAAAATTTCTAGTAATACTTCGCAGAAAATAAAACTTTTGTTTGTGCTGCTATAAAATTTTAAAAGTTTATTGTATAAAAAAATTGTTTAGTAAAAAAAATTACAATAAATGCATATTGGATTTATACTTAATTTATTTATAATTGACTAAGTAGAATACACCTACCCCCCTCCTATAATTTACCAAGAACTTCATAAATTTTCAAGATAATTACAATTTTTTGATTTAGCGAAATAAATTTGTTGTAAGTTGTTAACAATTTTTGTTTTTTTGCGAATATCTTCGAAATGTTAGTCGACTCCAAATTGTGCAACTTTGCCATCATTTAGTCTTAGATGTATCTCCTAGTGTTTAGGAAGATAAAGATTAAGGGTGGTATTGGGGTTGAAACTTTCTATTTTAATGGTCTACGAGACTGCAATTAAAAATTTCGCTACACAAGTACCTGAGTGATTAAAGCTGGTTTTTCGAACCGTTTTTCCAGTGAAACAAGCGCAAAAATTTATTAAAATATCAACCTTTTAACATCAAACTTTGTAAAGCAATTGCAAAATAAACTCTTTCTTGGCGGTAAAAGATTACTGGAACCAGCCGTATGATACTAATCAAAAAACAGGATAATTTTCTACCAGGGTTAAGATCAGCCCCATGCCTCGTTGTTGCGTCCTGGCTTGCACGCGCTAACACAGCGGAAACTAGATCTTAAGATTATATTATGTAATATATACAGGGTGTCCCATAACTTATGGGCCAAAAAGTAACTGGAGATACTAGACATCAAACTAAGCCGATTATGTCATATAAGTTTTTTTTTGATAATTAAAATATTAATTTAATTATGTGCTATGTTTTTTTATGCTTTGGGATGTTTAAAGCGAAATATCTCGAAAACCATTAACGATATTAAGATCAATCAAGTACACCTTTTTGACTCAGAAAATGCCCTTCTTTAAGAAACTATAATTGAAAAACACCTAATATCACAGGTAAGAAAAACAATCATAGATTTATGAAGCCCATGGTATGCAACTAGCGCCCTCTAGTTTGAAACTTAAAAATTTCTACAAATTTTTATTTCTTGCTCATAATAACCTAATATTGCCACTCAGAAAATGCCCTTCTTTAAGAAACTATAATTGAAAAACACCTAATATCACAGGTAAGATAAAAAATCATAGATTTATGAAGTCCAGTGTATGCAACTAGCGCCCTATAGTTTGAAACTTAAAAATGTCTACAAATTCTTATTTCTTGCTCGTCAAAACATAATATTACCAACTTTCAATTCGATTCATTAAACCGTTTTAAAATTATGGCTTATTTTCGAGAATAAACTTTTACTTTCAACACCCTGTATCTCTAGAACGAGTAACAATCCGAAAAAACTTATATGACTTAATCGGCTTAGTTTGATATCTAGTATGTCCAGTTACTCTACGGCCCATAAGTTATGGGACACCCTGTATGTGATATAATAACATGTAGAAATGCCTGATATGTGAAAATAAGTAAAAATGAATAAAGAATATTTTGAAAGTAAGTAAGTAAGTAAAAATATAGGTCCGTATTTAAAAAAAACTGATGATGGCATCCGACAGACGAAACATCGTAATCAATTTCTAATGACAAGTTATAGAAAAAATTAAAACTTAATTTTTGTCCATTTCAACAAACAATCATTGGGTTTGTTCTGACAACAGTCACGGACAGTCCGTGACAATCAGGATTCTGCATAATAGCCTGGAAGTATTTGAAGCAGCTGATGTTTTGTAAGTCTTGGGTCTGGATCCCCAATGGAGCTTTTGCTATTCTGTAATCTCCGTCTATTGCTCCAGTGGATTTTGTGTTTACTTCTGGTCCATTGCTTAATGGCATCTCAAACTGTGCACCTTGGTACTCCAAGTGCCTGTTCAGGATCGACCAATAAATGTGTTTTCTGAGCCTTTCCTCGCAAGTTAATCGGCTTTCTCATTTTCTGTAATACCTTCGCGTCCTTGTATACAGGTGTTTATTTGAAAACTTCCCACCACGGATTTATCGAAAACCACTGATTAAAAGAAAAAACGCCGAGACACAACAAAAGATGTGCCAAAGAGTACAACTTTTTAACTAAAAACTACTTCACCCCCTTTTACCCTCTGCCCCCCGGGGTCATCCCCTTAAAAATTTTAAATAACAAGGGGTATCAAGTAATAGCTCGTTTGAAAGGTCTTTCAAAGTGCTTTATTTTGACGTTTAATTTTTTAAAATCGGTCGATTCGTTTTCGAGAAAATTAAAAAAATCTTTATTTATCTTAATTTGTTCAGATAGAAAAAAAAACACACACAAAAATATCACTTTTTATTTCAATAATTGTTCAAAATATTGCCCGTTATTGGCCAAACAATGATATAGGCGATGTTCAAATTCCTGACGGACATTTTCAAAAACATGTTGTGGGAGATCATGGCAGCATTCGATGATGCGTTGACGAAGTTCATTCAAAGTTTCAGGTTGGGGAGTGAACACAATAGATTTGAGAGTGGCCCCATAGAAAAAGTCTAATGGCGTCAAGTCAGGAAATCTAGCAGGCTATTCTCGAGGCCCTCTTCGCCCTATCCATTTATCTGGAAACTCGTTGTCTAGCCATTGTCGAACCGGAAGAACATATGTAGTGAGGAGGAGCGCCGTCTTGGTGGAAATATATTTCAGCCTCATCAAGTATAGGGTTTCCATCGTCTTCGATTGGGTTTTCAATGGTTTCAGTGATAAGCGGATTGATGGTATTTTCCAACATATCTAAATAAATGCCCCCATTTAAATTCCCATTAATAAATAATGGCCCAATCACTTTGTTTCCTAAAATGCCTGCCCATAAATTAAGTTTTTGGGGGTACTGCGTATGCCCTTCTACAAAAGCATGAGCATTTTCATTGCTCCAATACCTGCAGTTATGCTTATTAACAAATCCATTTAGATAAAATGTGCATTCATCACTGAAGCAGGTATTCTTTACATGAATGATATTATCATTAATCATTTGTTCACAAAACTCAACTCGCCTATCGAAATCATCTTTGGTTAACTCTTGCAATATTTTCATTTTGAATGGATGAAATTTATGTAATTTAGTAGCTGTGTGTACAGAGCCTATTGAAATACCAGTCGCATCAACAATTTTGCGTAATGAAGTATTAGGATTTATGCCAAAATGACCCAAAACTTCAACTTGAGCGGCTTCATCCAAAACTCTACGATGATTACGTTTTTTATTTGCAACAGATCCAGTTTGAGTAAATTTAGTAACAAAGTCCAAAACATACCTATGCGAAGTTATCTTTTCCGGATGTCTGGCGTTAAATGTGACGGCAGTTTGCCGAGCACATTGATTTTTGGCACCATAATTTAGAATCATTTCCACTCTTTCGACTAGTGTGTAAACCATTTTGGAAGTAATATGTGAATCAATAAATTAATTATCACCATCCCGAGATTGTCACAAGGGTAACTGACAGCAAGTTAATTTTTTTCTTTTCTTTAGCAACTATAAAAAACTAAACAGGTATAAGAATAAATACAGTTCGCCCATGTTATCTGTGTTGATAAAAAGAAGGCGGAAAAAAATTCTGGTTGTTATTTGGTTGTTGCCACGTATAATCTTCCGAATTGCTGTTTTTGTTGGGTTTTGAACATTTATTGAAATAAAAAGTGATATTTTCGTTTTTTTTTTCTATCTGAACAAATTAAGATAAATAAAGATTTTTCTAATTTTCTCGAAAACGAATCGATTGATTTAAAAAAATCAAACGTCAAAATAAAGCATTTTGAAATACCTTTCAAACAAGCTATTACTTGATACCCCTTGTCATTTAAAATTTTTAAGGGGATGACCCCGGGGGGCAGAGGGTAAAAGGGGGTGAAGTAGTTTTTGGTTAAAAAGTTGTCCCCTTTGGCATATCTCTTGACGTGTCTCGGCGTTTTTCCTTTTAATCAGTGGTTTTCGATAAATCCGTGGTGGGAAGTTTTCAAATCAACACCCTGTATACCCACGCAGTAATACTTTGTTTACTACATTTGATCCGTGGTGCCGTATTTCGTTCAACCTGTCACGTCCTCAAAGCCATATTGTTTGCACAAACTCCCAAATATCATAGATTTTCTGTTATTGAACATTGTGAATAATACAAAAAATATTTATTTAAAAACATACATTTGCTTTTCCAATGTCGTCTTAGATTTCTGACCCCAAGCCCGGGAAAAATATTTACCCGGTATTGCCATGTCGTTTAATAGCTCGCTAATTTATTTAAATATCCATTGGTGTACCTAGTTATTTACAACGAGACTGATATAACTAAGATCGTCACCGATTTTAACGGAATTTAACGTATTAACTCACTTTTTTATGACTAGGAGATCGCGACAGGTGGTGACGTGACCCTTTAGAACTCACTTTTTTATTGGATGAGTATGTGAGTATGAGATGGGGTATACGGGTAGTCACGACCTTTATCACCTTACGTTCCCTTGCCCGAATCCTGGCCATGTTTAAATTAATGGATTATTAAAAACTTTTTAAATAGACATTGAAGATTGTCAGAAAGTTATTTTTATTAAACAATAATAATTTTTATTTTTTTTTACAATATGTACTTTATAAATTATTTTTAGGATTTTCATTGACTTACTTCTTTTTCTTCGAAGTTGTTTCCAAACTCACATACTTCGGAAAAGTTTGTTGTAAAATACACAATTTAGCGGCAACCATGGGTTCCGAGTTCGATCCTCGAAGTGGGTATACACACACTAAAACAGTATGTGCGAAAGGTTTAAGAATGCAGGGAAGAGTGTAAAATGTATAATCTCCCAACCCATACCATTAACGCCGGTAACTAGGCCGGATGAGATACGATATCTCGTGGGGTGCGGAAGAAGGTACACACTCCCAGCCCTTGGCAAGACTAAGATTCGTGGTTCGGAACCCACGTTTATCTGTAAGTCCCCTCGGGAATGGCCTTGGCAGCGAACAAGCCTAATTCGAAAGAGTGGCGAGAAATGACCACACAATTTATTAATTACTAATATAATATTTTAAAGCACATCAATGCGCCAATGTATTTGTTATAGTATTCAGTCAATATTTACTTTTAATTTGAACATTTCCGAAATTTTTGAAGGTAAGTAGTGGATAATTATCACTGACACTGGGAAACACCCAAGATTTGTTTTCGTCTTGTTGACACAAAATCAAAATTTTTCTTGAATTATAAATTTTGAATAAATACATTATTTATATATTGGTATTAGAGCATTAGTATATCAATCAGATGAGAAGTATCAACAGCTCTACTTAATAAATAATATAAGTGAATAAGCTATTACTCGATAAGTTTTATTAAGTTTTCTTAAAAATAAATATCACGAGAAGACGCAGACTAAAATAACCAAAAAGAAAATGCTTTCCAGGTTTATGGTAAGTTACCTTTATACAGGGTTAATCTCTATATCTGAAATAAATTTACTATCCATCAATTCAAAAATACATTATTTTTTTATAATAAAAATTGTTATCCTTCATCCAGGAATGAAAACAATAAAAACTCATTTTTTTTTTGTCAATTGCACGTGCACGTATGTTACAAATTATGATTGAATTTCGAAAAATCCAAACGGCTAGATTTTGTTAATATTTAATATCTTGTAGTACCATAGAGAAGAAAAAGGGTATAGGTTGATGTAGACTATTGTAGACTATATTATTGCCTAATATTTTATTTGTCACCTGAAAACCTAATAAATGACTTTGATTTCCAATCTGTAACATTTCATTTATAATAATTATATTTTAACACATTCTAATCTTAGATGTCTAGAATCTAATCTTGATAAAAAAAAATTTTAATTTTTCCTATTTTTTAAAGTTTTTCCTTGCGTAAATTATTATACCGGGATCACCCTGTATATATAAAATTAGAACGTGCTAAAAAATAATTATTTAAAAAAAATATTTACAGATTAAATAATGAATCGAAGTAAAATCGTTTATTTCGTTTTCAAGTAAATTTTTTTTTATAAATAAAATACCAGGCAATATAAACTAAATAATGTAGACTCTTCGTCAACTTAAAATAAATACAGTCAGAGAAAATTAGTTTTCGTCGGTCCCCCTAGCCTCCTCTAATGGCTGCATACTCAAGATCCACTCCGAAATAGGTGTTATTTTTTTGGATTTTTACACCATGTCAGTTACTGCATATCCATTTTCTTCCAGATAGTGATATTAGCAATACTGCTGGCCGCTGCTGCAGCTTGGGCAGCTCCACAACCATATATTGGAGGCTTTGGTTTTGGTCCTCCAGGCTTCTACGGGGGATTCGGACACTTTGGACCGCCACCACCACCTCCTCCTCCGCCGCCACCATTTTTTCCACCTCCACCACCACCACCACCTCCACCATATTATTGGCGTTGATATGGATAAATTAATAATAAAACAATATGAGTGTTAAATAGTCTGTAGGTGATAAATTACCATTTACCATCTAAATATTGACTATAGTAATAGTTTCTCATAAATTATATTATTCTACTTACTTCTAATCCGCGAAGTATACAAAAATGTATTTATTTGACAAAATGGTGAAGCTAGAAAAATTAAAAAGGTTAGTTTTAAAATTATTTCTACTTAAAAACTGACTTTTCTAATTAACTGTTATGTTTTCTTACAAATCCTATAGCAAAATCTATATTATAATAAAAAACGGTTTATTTTGCACTCCTCACATTATCAGACACTTAAAATTAAATCATAAAGAGCTTGAAGACAAAGACAGAATTCTAACGCCAAGGCAAAGGTTATTAGAGGGGGGTTGGGGGCCGAGGTTCGTTAATCAAAGTAAAATTGACAAGACGTTGATATCGGATTGTTTATTAATAAAAAAATGGTAAAAACATGGCTAGTTTTAGGCAAGAAAACATTCATATTTAATTTTAACAATTTCATTTCGAGATACATTTTCAACTACCAAAAATTTGTTTGAGAAAAAGATTTTCCTTTTCGTCAGATCCATCCACAGGCGCGTTTTGCCCCATTGTGGCTCAGTGAGGCTAAAAGATCTGATGAAGGAAAGAAAGGTGCACCCACGCAACTATATCAAATATAGTTAAAGGCGTCAAGCCATAGACGATGTTAACTATTTCCAATTTCAAAAGCAAACCATGGAGATCATTCAGTTTCTCTACCTTATCAATTGGGAAATACGCCATATTTTAAAGGATCAGAGGCCAGCGAACTATTCTCTCTACTATATCTTAGAGGGCCACAATAAAGAGTTAGATAGTTTTTTTTTACTCCTAACATTGTAGAATATTATGAACTCTTCTTTACAGATCAAACGACTACGTGTGTGTAAACAAAAATTAAATGAGGTATAAGCATTTACACAGTCAGCAGCAAGAGATAGGTCAAGAGACACATAGACAGGACGGAGTTGAAAAAATACCTTTTCGCGTAATTATTTAATAAGAACCTTACAATATACATAAAATTCTAGACGGAGGTGCCGGACTGTAGTCTTCCCGAGCCTATAGGAGCTCGGGCCAAAAGTCTAATTGCAACCTAATTCCTCGTCTCACAATTGAACTCTTAATTTAAATTTTTCAATAATGTATTCTTGGCTTAGATTACAAAGGTCTTGTAGGAAATGTTTAGTTTTTAAACTTTCCTTCTAAAAGTAATGTTTTATATAGAGATTAAGGTTTCAGACGCATGTCGTGTTAGTTATTGATTTATGATACAATTTCAAAGGAAAACGAATAAAAAGAATAGTATTTTATAGTATTTTTCTATTAAATACTTGTCTGTTCCGTTTTCCCTTTTTTTAAATCAACAAAAATATTACCCAATGCAATAAAATATTTTTACAACAAAAACAAAAAACAATTAGGTATTTATTTTTAAAGAGAAAAATTAAAGTAAAAATTTTGATTGAAACATTTTTTATGGAAGAAGTGTGATAATTTATAATAAAAAAAATAGTGCGGGAAGAAACGAGAATGCTTTATTATGAATATACAAAACGGCACGTAAGAAGGAGTATTTCAAAACCTAAACATTTGCACCAAAAACTGCTCTTATATCTATGCTCCTACTGAGCCCCCCCGAGCATATTTTCCGGCTACGCCACTGCGTATGAATACTTCTTTATACTATGTGCCGGCGTCTTATGAAATGCCTAGGCTCTTCATGAAATGACTGATTTGACTATAAGACTACGACAAGCTTTTATCGCTTTAAAAAAAAACAGTCTATTGATATGCAATAAGAAGTTATTATTTAATATGTTTTTATATTACATAACATATTTAGGATAATCTCGAATGTCCACTTCTATCCCCTGCTCCCAAGCCTCCATGTTGTGCCCCTCCTTGGATTCCCCCTCCTATGCTCCCTGCACCCTGTTTTCCCCCGGCCGGACTATGTTTTCCTTCACCCCCACTTTGCCTTCCGCCTCCCCCGCTGCTCTTGGCACCGCTATCTTTTGACGGGAATGCCATGGTGCTTTGGAAGATAAGGAAGATTACCAGAAATAGTATCTGAAAACATTTATAATTTCACACAACTTTCTTGTCAGGGATATAATAATAAATTAGGCACATTTTTTCTTGTGAGCATCTGACACATTTTTACATGTATCACATTTGTAAATGTGTTTAAAAGTGATTTTAAACTGAGAAATAGTTAATTAGCAATGTCTAATTAAGTAAAACAAACAAATAATTGCTCATTTTAAACGTTATTTCAGTGCTGATAGAATTGAAAAATATACGATGTAATCAACAACATGACTCTGATAAAAAATTACGTCAAAAGCTGTGACGTGCATTAAGGCAGTAATTGTAAGACCTATGGGCACATATTAATTGTATATACAGGGTGATTCCTAAGTTGATACTTCTGTTTTAGCTGTGTATAGAAGGCGTTAAAATAAACAACATTATTAAATACCTTTATTCAAAAAAACTTAAAAATAGGCGAGATATACAAGTAAAAAATCTAAGTGCGGGCCTGGCCATCAAAACGTAACCTGCTATACTTTATGTGCTTGTCTTATTAGTAATGCAATTTTTGGTGGTCAGTTATTTGGCAATACGCTGCGCTGCGTTTTTCTGAAGCAAGTTAATTTTAAATTGGTGACACGTGAAAATGGTAAAATTTGATAACAATGAACTAGTAGATGTGGTGCTAATTTACGGTGAGTGTCGTCAAAGTGCGGCTGCTGCTTCGAGATTATATGCGGAACGCTTTCCCTTGCGGGCTCATCCTACACCCAGAAGTTTTCTTAATGTTATTTAACCGGCAAGTTAGACAGAACGGTATTTGATCCATAGTGTAATGAATGAAGTGAGTTGTTTGAAAAAGGTATTTGAAAATGTTGTTTATTTTAATGCCTTCTATACACAGCTAAAAAGGAAGTTTCAGCTTAGGAATCACCCTGTAAAGTGTGTAGAGTATAGGGTACGCCATGAAGTAAAAAAAAATAGATAATAAATAGAAAAAAAACAGTTAATTGCTTTATTTACTGATGGAAGCTTAATGATTGGCTTTTATATTTAAAACTATTTATTGTTAAAATGAAATTATGACAACATCAACATTTTATTAAAATCAAGTAAAATGGGAATAAAATCTTGTAGAAAATGTCAACCCCCTCCCCTTTGGACGCCCACGAACCCAATCTATTCCCAGTTTAAAGCAGGGTTACTGGAAATTATACATACAAAATTTCTTCATATTCCGTTAGTAGTTTTTAAACTTTCGAACCAACAGAAAGACAGATAAATGTCCCATGTTAAATTGCTGGTTTTCTTGAAGGGAATTACAAAAAAACTAAACATATTATTGATTTTTTCACCAATGAAAAGGTGGTAATTATGTGGGTGCAAAAAAGTTATTTTTATGCAGAAAAAAAAACGTTAAAACGATATAAGCCAATGAAAACCCTAAAAAAATTATTAAAATTCATTGTATTCTAAAAAATATTGAGAATTATTTTTTTTTAATAAAAATAACTTTCTCACATTCTCCAATATCTGTAGAGTAAACATTTTTTTAAAACTATTAATAAACACGATAGGATTCGCTTCAAGAGAACTCAATGTTTTTAATATATATGATATAATTTCGCATGGAGCTGGTAACTTTGGAGAAGAATTTAGGAATATTTTTCGGATTCACTTAAAACTTTGTTTGAGATTACAATACATTTCCTCTTGCGGGAAAGGTAAAAACATGGTTTAAAATAATAAAATTAATGGATGTACACTATTTGGTAATAATAAAACAGGCTATCTTACCCAGAACCTCATTGCTGAATTAATAAATAAACACTTTAGCACAAGAAAGGAAGTTGCATGTAGGTATTGCAATGACTAGACTGCAATAGAATTCCTTACTTTTATAGTTGCATTCAGATGAAAAACCAAGTCATAAACTATTTAAACAATACGAAAGGTTATCAACATTAATCAAAACATAGAACAGCAATAAAATTTGTTTATTTTAAAAAACTTACAGTGTAGAAGTATTTAACAGTAATTAACAGGTCCTAAGTCATAGTCATGTCACATCACAAATTGCGATGGGATTCCCTGTTACTACTAATTATTTTAAACAAATAATGTATGGCAGTTAGTAATAAAATAAAATATTTAACAAGCTCCATCACATGTAAAGTTTGGTGAGGGGGTATCCGCCTTAGGGCCTAGTTTTCCAGCTAAAAAAGGGCCCTGAGTTTGCTAAAGTAAACAAGTATAACAAAAATTTAATATTTTAAAAAATAAAAAAAATTTGTGGATATTTTCTTAATTTTTTTGTCAAATATCAATAGCAACCACAGCCGGGGATAAAGCAAACCTACTTGCTGAACTGTTTTCCTCGCATTCCACTGTAGACTTTCAGGGAAAATCACCACCCAACATTCCCTCAGTTCAATCGCAAATGTCTGAAATCGTGTTCCGTCAGCGTCTTGTTAAACGGATTCTTAAAGGACTCGACGTCAATAAAGCTTCTGGTCCAGACGAAATTCCTATCATTGTTCTCAAGACATGCGCCGATGAACTTACACCAGTATTTTGTAGACTTTTCAACTTATCCTACAAAAAAGGAATATTTCCATCCAGCTGGAAGTCGGCGCGTGTCCAGCCTATTCCAAAGAAAGGTAAAAAGACCCTGCCAAGCAACAACCGACCCGTCGCATTGCTTTCAGTAATTTCAAAAGTAATGGAGAAAGCTATTAACCAACAACTCCTAAAGTATCTGGAAGGGCTTAACATTATCAGCGACCATCAATACGGTTTTCGTAAGTCCAGATCAACAGGTGACCTTCTGGCATATGTCACCCATCTTTGGAGCAACACCATCGAACATCATGGAGAATCCCGGGCTGTTGCACTGGACATCTCTAGGGCTTTTGATCGTGTTTGGCACGATGGGCTTCTAAGTAAATTGCGATCCTTCGGTATGCCTAATGGATTTTGTTTATGGTTAACCAGCTTCCTTAAGAACCGTTCTCTGCAAGTGGCGATTGACGGGTTTCTCTCAGACACCTTCACCATCAATGCCGGTGTTCCTCAAGGGTCCATATTGTCGCCTACCCTTTTTTTACTGTATATTAACGACCTTCTAGTAAAAACCCAAAATCCAATTTATAGCTTTGCTGATGACAGCACACTTGTCTCATCTTTTACCTTGACTCCCCAAACATCCGCTGCCGACGCACATCTTCGCAGGCAGCATGAAGTTTTGCGCCTCAACAATGACCTGAAAGAAATTTTGGCTTGGGGTGACAGTAACCAAGTCGAATTTAATGCTAAGAAAACCCAGGCAGCAGTCTTCTCCAAAAAGGTTAACATTGCAGAACCGGATATAGTCATGGCAGGACACGCAATTCCCCTGGCACCGTCTATTAATTTGCTAGGGGTCAATCTGGGAGGTAATATGTCTTGGCATGATCACGTTGCCGTAATTGCCAAGACAGCTGCACAGAAACTTGGTGTACTTTTCCGCACCAAAAGGTTGTACACACCTCATCAACTTTTGACACTCTACAAAGCCCAGATTCGACCATCATTAGAATATTGCTCTCATGTCTGGAGCTCTGCACCCAAGCACACCCTTCGGCTACTGGATTCCATTCAAAGGAGAGCCGTTCGTCTGATCGGCGACCCCGAGCTGACCAAGACCCTCGATAGCCTGGAGCATCGAAGACAGGTTGGTGATTTGGCTCTCTTTTACAGATATTTCCATGGCAGGTGTTCGACTGACATTGCCCACTTGATTCCACCTAGAGCAATGCAAAACAGAAATACACGGCGAACCACTGCCGCTCATCCATATGTTGTTCAGCTTAGTACTCCTCGAACTTCATTGTTCAAGAATTCTTTCATCTGGAGAACGTCATCTTTGTGGAATGATCTTCCTGAAGTCGTGTTTCCCAATGAATACAATCTTCAACGTTTCAAGACCAACGTTAATCGCTTTTTTCGCACTCGCACCGCTCCCAGAGCGCCTTAAAGGATTTTTCCTACAGTGCAGGTGTTTTATCATAAAAAAAAAAAAAAAAAAAAAACAACTTTAATTAGCGATAATGCCTTTTCATTATAATCATTAATTATATTACCAACTAACATCCTGGGTACCAGGACACCAATGTATTACAGGGAACTAAAAAGCCGATGAGGCTCAGAAAATACATTTATTGGTCCAGAACCGGCACTAGAAGTACCATGGTGTACATTACGAGATACCATAACAGGAGAGAACACAAAATCCACTGGAGTAACAGACAGGGATTACAGAATAGCAAAAGGTTCATTGGGGATCCAGACCCAAGACTTACGAAACAGCTGATTCAAATGAACATAAATCAGCTGAGAACTATTACAGGAATTTTTTATTTTGCACAGAATGCAACTGTACAATGGAGACCTTAACTGCAGATTATGCGGACAAGTCAGGGAAACAGCCCAGCACATTGTTTGCCATTGCGAGTCGCTAGAGACAACAAATACTCGGGCAACCAATACTGGAACCAGAGGACATCCTGATGCTCTCTTCCCAGTTGACCTACGAAAACTTGTGCAAGGAACTGGGATCACTGACTGAAGGTGACAATCATACAGGGTGAGCAAAATCGGTCCAACCTGGCCTAAGTGCGTCCGGCACATGGACCGGCCTTCGGAAAAGAAAAAAAATCATCCTGAACTCCACTAAGTGGATCCAACCGCATTTAAATTTGACATGGTTCCTTTTGTCTGTTTAAAGGTTGGAGACAATGACGTTTCTTGAACGGCAGTAGAGTTTTGGACTTGCATTGTCTTTATTTGTTTAGAATCACTACGTTTCAACGGTACCGTACTTATTCAGTATTCACCTGAAGACGACTGGAGATGCTTACCAGTTGAAACGTAGTGATTCTAAACAAATAAAGACAATGCAAGTCCAAAACTCTACTGCAGTTCATGGTTCTTTTTGACCCGAATTACAAAAATACCAATCAAGATATTGAATTTGTGTTTTTACCAATGGAAAGGTGGAATCTATCTGGGTGTTCAAAAGTAAAAAAAAGGCAATTTTATTTATTATATAAATTCAAGGAGATAGATAGGACTTTACTTTCTTCAGTTTCTTAGAATTTTATTTTTGCTTGATTTATGCGGTAGATTCAATATCGAAATTTGATGAAAAGGCCCATTTTTAAGTGTAAGGGAGGGTTAATTAGAATTAACCCCTCCTTTCCACCAAAGGTACCCAAAATATTCCTAATATTCCCTAATAGCAGTAAAAAATTTGCCTGCTTTACAGCTACTGTACTTATTTACTTTACACGGCATCAAGAATAGGTAATTTTTTTATGTGTTGTATCGTAATTATGGAGATTGTCAAAAATTTCTTATAAAATTATTTGAACAAAAAATATGTTTTATTTTATCGCACATCATGTAAATGATATAAAAATAAAATTAAAAGCTAAAAAATTACAATGAAATTTAAATAGTTATTACAATTTTCAACAAAATATATGAAAATGAAAAATATACATATGTTCCATTAATTTTCATTCACAGAAGGATATTGTACAAATTTATTTATAGTTTTTAAACTTTGTAACTAACTACTGTAATTATTTGGCTTAGATAAGGTTAAAAAGCATACATGAAAAAACCATCAGTTCATAAATTTGACAGCTGCAAGGTATGTTTAAGAGGTATTTTTCTAGCGACACCAAAATAAGCAGACACGCATGGAGCTGATGGTAACCATGGAGAAAATTTCAGAAATATTAGTTGTACAAGGGGGGGCTGAAAAATTCGTAGGCTGACTCATAGATGGCGTTACTAGAATTAAATCCATGTGATTTTTGCTTAGTACTAACCTTCAAAAGATACGTGTAGTATAAATTTCACAGCTGGGGGATAATTAGTTCGTGAGGTATAGCATTGTGAGTGAAGCAGCTTTTGTTGTTGTGAAAAAATGGATAAAAAAGAATTGCGTGTGTTAATAAAGCATTGATTTTTGGCGGAAAAAATACTGTTGAAGCCAAGGCTTGGTATTATAGATATTCATCGATTACCTCAAAAAGGGCTAGACCATCAACAGCGATTATTACATAGCGTTGTTGGAGTGTTTAAAGGATGAAATCACGAAAAAACGGCCCCATTTGAAAAAGAAAAAGTGCTGTTTCATCAAGACAATGCACCGTGTCACAAATCAATGAAAACGATGGCAAAATTATATGAATTAGACTACGGATTGCTTCCCCATCCACCATATTCTCCAGATCTGGCCTCCAGTGACTTTTTCCTGTTGGCAGGCCTTTAAAGAAATTTAGCACTAATGAAGCAGTAATCGCCGAAACTGAGGCCTATTTTGAGGCTAAAGAGAAATCGTATAGCATCGAAAAATTGTATGACCGCTATAATCGTTGTATCGTCCTCGAAGGCAACTATATTGAATAATAAAATTGAACAAATTTATTATTCAAATAAATGAATCAACCTAGCTCTTAGGCTTCCTTGCCTAACCGATGAGAACATGAGTAGTTCGAAAGCTAACAGGCTATCGCACTGGGGTTAAAGATATCCTTTTGTTTCAAAAGTGTCCCCTAGTCGGATACAATAACCGAAAACGATATAGGAAAAGATATTCCTGTAGCAAATCTGGACAAACTCCTTTGGGATATTCCTTTTGGAAAGCAAAAGTGCAAAACTCTTCGCAATCTCCGCAAACTTAGCGGCGCGTTTTGAGTGCACAAAAGCAAAACCTTTTGGTCTATCAAACCTTTGGCGTCCTTTTCGACTTCAATTTGTCTCGTCAGTCAGGGAAAAACCCTGAGAAGGTATAGCATTACACAAATAGATTGTGAATTACAAAAACTAAAAGTTCAACAAAGTGCTTAAAGCATCGTTGAATGTAGTAGTGAATCTCTGCAAAGCTCGAGTCTGGCACAGCCTTTGACCCCTAGCAGAACAAGAAAGTGTTTCTCAAATGCAGAGAGCAAAGTTTGCTCAAATTGCTCAAATTGCTTCCAATATTAATTCCCGAAGCTGGTCCACCTTGCTGCTGATCAGAAACGCTAGATATTTCTTGAAAAGTTGAGTCCACAATTGTATCAGTTATATTGATTTGTTTGGAAGTAGAGGAACAATTTAATTTATTAGAAATATCAATTTTATTACTCAAACTATCTTCTATATATCCTTCTGCTATGGCGGCAGATTTCCAACCACCGTGGCGTTTTATAGATGTCATGTTACCCCCTGCATTGGCTAAGAGAGTTGCAGAACTCCTCCTAAAACAGTGACCTGTGTAGCTCTTATGCAATTCTTTTCCCAGCCATTTTGCAATCAAGCTAGGAATTTCCCCTATTTTATTTATTCCCACATGTTGGTCAACACATTTTCCTCTTGAATATTTTAAAAATAATCTCTTTTTGTGTGAATGGGACGGCCTTAGTGCTCTATACTTGCGATATATCTCAATATAATCAGAATTTGAAACGGTAAACATTCTTGGGCAATAGGTCTTTGTATCCGGTATTTTAACAATCAATATAGACCCGGTATCTTCAATGTCATCAATAGTTACCTTCAATAATTCTTCACGGCGACAAGCACCGCTGATTCCCAAAATTAACGCAACCTACAATTAAAAAAATATTGAAATTACTGAAATAATACAAAATTTTGATCATCTGTACCTTATAAAGTAAATTTGTTTCATCATCAGCTTCTTGAATGAATTTATTAATATCGTCTCTCGATAAAACTTTAGATTTCTTCCCTCGGTATCCGACGTTTTTGTTCTTAATAAAAGGCACCAATTTTGAAAACTTCTTTATATCAATATTTTCTTTAACATTCAATGTACTCTTCAACATTGAGTAGACACTCCATAAAGTAGAAGGTTTTACAGTTTTTGATTTCTCCTCAAAATAGCATATAAGTACCTTTTCAGACACTTTTTGTATATTTTTCTTGCCGCACCATTCACGGAATTGGTTATAATTTTTCTCGTATATAAATCTTGATTTCGCCGGTAACATGTTAGCTATAGCCGAATTTGCTATATCGGCTATATCTGAAGGAATCTCGTTATCACTATCGTAATCTACATCCATTTTAAGTACTTATACTATTTATTTAAAAAATTGCAATAAATATGAACAGCTATCAACGTATGACAACAAAACAAGCAACGTGCCAACAAACCATTTCTATAGTAACGACAGGGCTGTTAACTTGATTATGTGAAATTATATGGTAAAATTTTTTTATAATATACAATTTAACCGATTAATTCAAACTTTCAGTTGTACAAAAAATGTTGTTTGTATTTCGTTTGTGAAATTCATGTTTTAATGGCACATTCGAGAGAATTTTTCGCCTCGACCTGCGGTCTCGGCAAAAAATTGACACTCTCATATGCCATTAAAAAAACACTCACTTCACGCACTTAAAACAAAAATAACTATTTTCTACTACCATGCGTAAAAAACTAACTTTACACACTATGGAAGGTGTCTAAAATTTAACTTTTTTTAACTAGTGCGTAAAGTAATTTACTTTACGCACTAGTTAGAAAAAGTAAAAAATATGAATGATTACATTGATATGGATACCTGCATTTTTACTTAAAATTGGTCTGGTTGGCCATGGACAAATGGCGATTTCTGTTTGACGTATCTGAATGTTGACAATTTGTAATTTATGCCAGGTGTTGTAATGATTTTAGGAATTTGTGAAGATTTTAATACGGTAAGTTTTGAATTGTGATATAAAATGTGTTATATTGTTATGATTTCGTTTAATTTTATTTCAGATTTTTATGGACTACATTAGCTACTTTGAATTTACTTCCCAACAAATCTCGGTTAATTTACGAGCAAAAATATACATTGTTTATGAGTTGGTGCAAGAAAAATAAAGTGACAAGGTACTCAGAAAATGTTTTGCTAGCTTATTTTTCGGATGAATTAAAAAGCTACAAATCACCGACAATTTGGTCAATATTTTCCATGCTAAAGGCTACCTTAAAAATTAAAAATTCAGTAGATATTTCAACCTACCATAAGTTAATTGCCTTTCTTAAACAGAGAAGCAAAGACTACAAAGCAAAAAAATCAGGAATATTTGAGAAAAGTTATTTCATCAACAACGAAGACAAATATATTCATCAAGTTCATTTTGAAGGCTCCGGATTCGAAGTTTTTAATGATAAAGGTAACTTTACATCAATTTAATTCTATTGGTAAGGTAAAATATCATATCAAAATTATAGAAGTTTTACCTTAGTTCTTAATACTTTTAGATTTTCTATAAAATGTTTGTATTTAAATAATAGTTATTATAGATTTTATATCGACACGATTTATTATTTTAGGTTGCATTTATTATTGGCATTTCTGGGGCTTGTCGCAGAGAAGAACTGATGAAAATGACAATAAATGATGTTGAGAACAAGGAAACAGTCCTTATTATAAGAATTCCTGATTCAAGAAATGGTATGGAAAGAATTTTTACAGTTCTAAACCCAAATAATTCCATAAATTATTTATCGTACATTATAAAATATATGACATTAAGACCTCCTAATATTGAATCATCCAGATTATTTTTAAAATATGCCCAAAATAAATGTTCGAAACAACCTGTGGGCATAAACACATTTGGTAAGATGCCTTCTGTAATAGCTGAATATCTGAAATTGCCAAATCCAACATGTTATACTGGTCACTCTTTTCGAAGGTCATCTGCAACTATGTTGGTAAATTCTAGAGGAGACCTTATAACAGTAAAGAAGCATGGGGGATGGAAATCATCCGTCGCAGAGGGTTACATTGACAGTACACTAAGCAAAAAAATTGAGATATCGAATAAAATATTAACAAATAATGCTTCTTCTTCTAATTCCACTAGTACGTTTGACAATATTCCTGAAATCGAAATAAGTAATATTACATCAAATTTGTCTTCTGAAGTTTCAACCAATATAAATAAGCTAACTGATACACCATTTACATCTAGTTACTAGTCACAAGTAAATTCTAGACTTAAGAGCCAAGGATTAACTTTTAATAATTCTAATAGCTGTACATTTCATATTCATATAGTCCACAATTAAGTTGAATATAAATCCGTATTTGTAAGTACATATATATGAAATTTTATTATTGTTATTGTTCCTATAACTTTTGTTCTTAATATTTTTTGGATAACTCTCTTCCTTTAAGATATAATCGACCATTTCAATACATAACAGCGACCCTGTATAACGTCCGGTAGTAGAAAAAATTGTGTATGCAATTCGTGCGTAAAGTGCCTTTTTTTTACTCATGTGATTGTGTGATGACAAAAATTTCCCATTCGTAAAAAAATGCTACTTAACACCCTTGTTGCATCAATAACTATTTCGATGATATGTTTTAAAACAAAAATACATAAAGTACGCCCCACGAAAGTAGACTGGGATAGATTTTTAGTAAAATTATTTTTTCTTGCCTCTCTACTTTGGCTGGGCGCACTATGTTATAAACTTACAATAATGAAGTGTAAGTGAACCTTGAGGATGATATCACTTTTTGCCTGCTCCACCCGGTACTCCAATAGTTATAAATCCTCTTCCACCAAATCTCTTGCGGCCACCAGAAACATCTGAATTCCAATATCTTTCCGGTTGTCGTGGAGATGAATACCACCAGGGTTTAAGATCTTCTGCATTGTTAGTGTTTATCAACAGGAAGATTATAAGGAGTAAGAATATTGTAAAACATGTTACCTGAAATTATCAAAATGTAATCATTACGGCATGAAAATTAACAAAAAGATTTTTTGAGCTGTCATCAAATTGGTGCATAAAACCACATAGGCACAACTTTAATCAGAATTAGATGCTTCTATATAAGGCTGTGATAAAGAACCTTTTATATAGAAAATTAATTTTTTTGAAATTTTAGAAAAATTATATTATACAGGGAGGATCATAAGAATGCAGGCTGCAAGTATCAACTTTTTTTTTTGCCCAATGAACATATCTATCAAGTTGGGTTTAAATTTAAAAACTATATAAATTTTTGACGCAGCTTCACAAAAAAAATGTCCAGAGGCTTAAGATCCGGCGATCTAAGGAGCCACACTCTATTGGCTCATTATTTTTAATGACATTTAGATATCTTTCTTCAGTGATCCGTTTCTTAATCGTAAAGTATTTTCGATACAGAGTGTCCTTAGATGCATTCTACTGGGAATTCGTAAACCATAGAAGATACAGAGATGGTTAAATTAAAAAAAAGTTGGCCCCTACTAAATTCTGCAACATTGTGTCTTCAAATTAAAAAAAAAACTGCGAATCCTTCCGAAGATCTTTGGGCAAAACCGAATTATCGCGATTTCGTTTTTATTTTTTTCTGACTCTATTTGAAGATATTTGTTAATATAAAGTGTACCTTCTCATTACTACTTTTTTTCCATTACAAGTTGGTGTAACTAGATTTTAATCGGACGTTTCGTTTTTTCAAAACCATCATTAACTTTGCTTTTTTTAATAGTCGGGAGTTTTTATTTTAATATTTTTAAATTTTCCTCCTTCTTTATAATTCAACGACGTATCACACCTAGTATTAATAATACGTTTCTGACTTAAAAACCCATCATCAATAGGAATCTTTGCTAATGCATCCTGTATCTATCAACTTCCTTTTGTTTTTAAAGCCAATTAGAAATAATTTCGTCGACTACAAATCATATCCAGTTTTTAAAGGAGCATTTATTACTAGCTTAGCCAATACTTTTACTTATAGCTGAAATAAAGTATATACATAAATATACAGCTACGAACCAATATTTCTGTTTTAAATATTTTTTTTTCAAAATGGAAATTTAAAAATATAGTAGTAGGTACATACCTTTTTGCACTGAATCATTTTTCAGTACCTAGTGTTAGTATTTTAATCTACACAAGTAACTCACACAAGTTGAATAAAGAACTAAATTATGATTGTAAAATTAAATATTTTCCAACCTTCAGAGGTGATAAAACGATAATAATTTATTTTAAAAAAAACATGTTTGCGTGCATTTACATAAAAAATTATTTAGAAACTACGTAAAATGTGTCTTTTTAAATACTTACTTATTGCTCCAGGGGGAAGGGGGTAAATTTCTGTCTGAGACGCATTTTTAATGGTACTACGTTTGATTTATGGAATGCTGTTGCCCAGTAAAAGGCAAAAACATGTTGATCAGTGAAAGCCCTACATCAGGGGCGGCTTCAGAGAGGATTTGGGGTAAAGGGAAAAGTTGACACATGTGTTTAACAAGAGAAACGTAAACGCGTTAAAAGCTTATATGATAGAACAGGTTGTCGCATAAATTTTCATTATTTTTATAGATGTTTTTTTGCATACGGGGGTGCTCGTTTACCTATTACCTATATATTTAGTGTAGGTGATCAACGCAATTATGCTATCACAATTTTATAATTATTACTACAGTACGTACATTCTTATTCTGATCAAGATTTCTTTAACTTAATACTATAGGAAATTGTTACCTTAACACGGGTATTTGGCAGTGGCGGCTCGCGGTCTTAAAAAATGGTGAAGAGCTAGTTATAGTGCGGGTACTTAAACAAACATTGACTACAAACCCGTGTAAGAAAACGTCTCTCTTATCCTCATCTGTCCAACGACTGAATGAACTTTCCAACCAATTACGAACTATGTCATTAATTGGGTTCATTTTTAAAACACACACAACTAATTAGGTACGTACACTACTAAATTAACTAAAAAATAAAAACAAAACTTTTAAATCACACAGTAAATCACGTAAAAACGATATCTATAAGCATAAGTCTCGCGAAGCCTCAAAATAAATACCTTAAGGTTAGGCGAACCAATGCTAAAACAATGGTGCATACGACTGATCTATTTTTAAATTGTCCTTCATTATAATGCAAATTGTTACATGCTGTTTGCGTGACTGATGATATCACATAGCCATAGCGACGGTAAATATCAACATGTTGGACTTTGAGCTAACGGACACGGTCGGCTGGGGCCCGCCAAAATGCACGAATGTTTATAATTATTGTCCATCGAAGTTAACCGTGGCCCTATTATGCATAGCTACATTAGGTTTAAATTAATATTATTAATTTGAACCTAATTTTTTTTTAAGGGCTAAAATGGTAGCTGTATTTGTTCATTAATATTTAATATTGCCGAAAAACTTTTCTCCTTGTTTTATTTATTTGGATAAAACAAAAAGAATGCGGAATATTGATTGAATTAAATAACGAATGTGTCACTAGCCCTAACTCTATTTGGTTATATTTAGATTGATATGCGTCAAAACAAAAAACAAAAATATACCTAACACCAGGATGTCAATACGTCATTGTCATATGAAAACTGTCCATAAAATTTCCATAGTTCTAAAGTATTTACAACTATAGATGCAATGTTATTAAGTTATAATAAGTTTTTCGGCAAACAATGTAGTAGTAGGAAAATATTGACTAAAGATGTGTTATTTTTTTTTAACAAATAAATTCCTAATTGGCAAGGTTCTCAATGACGCAAAAAGATAATGCAATGAAATAAATAATTGTAATTAATATTACACACCATCGGCCATTAGGTCTAATAAAAGCAGAAATAATGTTTTGATTTTACTAGATTTATTTTCTTCTTATACGGGTCTAGAAATTAAACTTATGATATTAATGGTTAATTTCTACATTTACTTGATGTACACCATTAGAAAGAAAATGAAATGAAGAATTTTATTATAATAATTAATTGAAATATCGGTTGCTATTTAAAGAAATCGAGATCGAGAAAACCCATTTGGTTTTTTTTAAGCATATTGTAAGTACGTAAAATAGCCACAACAATTTAACATAAACAATTTAAGCGAGATCGGATTCACTTAATATTAAGTTTTTTCTACTTCCACATGGAAATTTGCTGTTTCCTTTACACTTAAGTAATAAGAAAATAGGCTATTCCAGTTAACTGTTTGGCAATATTTCATAACAGTGAAACACAGTGTTTCAACCTTTAAAAATAAAAATTCCCAGAAAAAATGCACACAATACTGAAAAGGCTTTTTTAGCAGATCGTAACCACAAGTGATCCTAAAGAATATCCTACGAATATTTTCCATTTTGAGACAGCGTTGACCTATCATTCTTTATTCTCACGAATCCGGAAATTTCCCATTAGTTAACAACATTGTTAAAAAAATTAGATTTCTCCGTGGCATCCTTATAAGGTACTAACCAATCACAGTTCATTGTGTTTACTGAAGCTCCACCTTCTTTTTCAAGACACTAAATTATATAATTTATTTGTATAGGGTACAATATTAATTTGTTCAATAAAACAAAATCTATACGCATCTATAATAGATTTATTAATAATGCGAACTGCTGAATGTGCCTAGAAAATTAATTTCATGAAGCACTATTATTGAGTTGGTTTTACCATAATTTCTAACATGATCCTGTGGTCGGGACGGTAAAGCGTTGAACTTTGTATCCAAAATAGTCGTGAGTTCAAACCCGGCAGCCTGCAAACTTTTTAAATAATTTTTAACATAAGGTTCGAAAGTTTCGTCGTAGAAAAAATATACTGTTCAGCTCGAGTGGATTGTCCATATCGCACTAGGAAGTTTTACTGCCTCGTAAGATACAGACATCATATTGTTGTACAACATTTTTCAAAATAATTACGTTCTAAGCCAATTTATATAACAAAAATGGTGAAAGAAAAGTGGTAATACTATAGCGCTTCCGGCATAGGGTTGCCACATTTTTATTGTTGTTGACCTAAAATCCTATGCTGTGGCTTTTATACTTTCCCCAATCAAAAAGTAATTTCTAAACAAAAATAAGTCGCCTTCACACATTCTCGTTGTATTTCCCAATCATAGGTGAAAAAAACTGTCGTCTACACCGTGTAACTCTTCTCCCCGATACCCGTAGCCTGGAGTCAGAGGCTTTCAACCTGGAGACTCCGTTTCAACCTGGAGACTCCAAACCACACCTGGAGAGGTGGCAACCTTATTCCGGCAACAAATTTTCTTGTTTTCCACCATTTACTAAACACAGTTATTTCTTTATATCGGTTGCGATATAATAATGATTTAGGATCAATTAAAGTCCCATTACAAATATCACAAAATAGTAGAAAATCCGTATTGGTAACTTATTTACATCGAAAGAAACCAACAACGGCAAGTACAAAATTTCATTTTTATTTAATCATGTAAATTTCATGCTGAAAATCTTGTAGGAATTGTCCAGAAATGAGTAGAAAACGAAGATATTGTAAAACTGTTTTTAGCCATCATGCATCCAGTCTGTTTATAATTGACTCGTGACGAGGCGCTGGTGGTTACCAACAACGTGTATGCGTTTCCTGTTTGCCAACTTGAATAGGGGTGGGTTTTGAGAACGTCTTACCACGGACCCATCGAAAACTTTGTAAATTTGCACGGACGCGATAACGCTTCATTAAAAAGTATGAATTATATAACTGATATTAACAAGATATAATAATAGTCTAAATAAATATGGCGACATTTTAAATTGATTATTCAAACATCCGTCAAAATGTGTGAAAAAACGGTACACTACAAATTTTAATAGTGATGAATCTAAAAGATGTGGTTCATGTAATTATCCAACTTTTAAAAAATATATAGTTTTTTCAAAATAACACAACAGATAATATTATTTTCTCAAAAATAATAATAATTATTTAATTGACTAATAGCCAATTAAAGAAGTTAAAAATATCTCTAGGTATTAATAAAAAAACCAAATATACAAATATTTTTGAGAACATTCTTTATCGGAAAAATTAACACTGAATGCATAAATGTAATGAAACGGTTGTATAAAAGACGGCATAAAAAAAGAATTGTTATCAATTTTAGTTTGACAATTACCAAACCCTCATATATAGAGGTAATTTTGTGTTTTATAAAGTTTGATAAGATTGTTAGTGTGTCGCAGTATCGAGCAATATGATTTATGTAAGTAGACAGGTTAATTTTTATATGAACAGCAGTAGAGTTTTTATACATAATATGTATAAAAGTATATCCGAATTTTAGTAGGTAATGCAGGGAAGAGTGTAAAATGTCTCCCAACCCACCCCATTTACGCCGGTAACCAAGCCGGTTGAGATCGGATATCTCATGGGGTGCAGAAGAAGGTACACACTCCCCAATCGAAAGGTCAAGCAATGACGCCAAACACCGAGTGTTGCAACCCTCTTGTAACTAAACTAACTCTTCTTATGCGTGGACTTTCAAAGCGTTGGCGATGTCAACGAGTTGCTTTGGTCTCAATGGGAAAAGACAAATAAATGTAGTTAATTGGGTTTGAATATTTCGTAACAATTTGTAGTTTCCATCCTGGCATGACTCGTAATCCATCAAAGATTTTGGATTAAAAGCAGTTACTACAACTTGACATAAACATAATATGAAAATTATTCTCCTCCATACATTTTTCTTACCACATGACAAAAATGATAATCCCCTCTTAAATTAAATATTATTGATTTGAATCATCGACATTAAAATCTAGCACCAATCAACATTTAATAGAGTAAGTGCGCCATATATAGACCAACATCAGGATTTTCTCAAATAGAACTTCGAATTTTAAAGTGAAATCTTAGTTTTATTTATTTTAAACAGTTTGATATTTGGTATTAAAAACGATTAATAAAATTTAAAAAAAACATCAATATCTTAGAAATAATCAAAATGTTCTACAATATGTAATTTTTATAATATAAACAAAAAGTGAACATATTTTATGGACCACATGGTATACCATACATTTCTAGGTTAATATTGTTGTTTAGGAAACTATAAAAACTATAGGATTTTACGACCTAATATGAATAATTGTAAAATAACTCATCTTTCGCTGGTTTAATCCATTTTCACATCGAGTAGTATTTGTTGAAGTGATATTCCGTTACTCTATTTATTTCTTTGTTTTTCAGATTTTGGTACTAACCTTTTCCGTCATTTCAATGGCCCTTAGTCAACCAATAGAAACAATTAAAACAGAGGCCAACTCTCCAACAGATGAAGTTGTATACGTTCCCTATGCATTTAAGTATGTGCCTGTAGAATATCCAATTCATAAGAAAAAGGAGAACGAAGAAAAAATGTTGACGCCTGAGAGCGGCCTTTTAAATAAAGATATTAACATTCTTCCACCAGCAGAGTTGAAAGATGCCTTAAATAAAGTATCTAAATCAATCACTGACAATGAAAATTCGAAAAAACAATCTAGTAAAGCCAAAGAAAGTACCATTGATCATTTTGAAGAAACGGATCAGTCCAAGTCTTCGGAAGATTACGTATTGGTGCCGATTTCCGTTCTTAAGAAACTAGAGGAAAGTTCTTCCAGTGGAACACATATTGTTAAAAAAAGACAAACACAGGGTAGAAGAATATCCAGGCGACCAGCTTTGGTAGGGTATTTAAATGATTATGATTTTTTTCCTACGGTAGCTTAAAGTTCTTGAAAAGTCTTTGTGAAGCTACATATTGCATGTCTATTTGAGTGTGTTTGAGAAATCGGAGCTATATTTATATAAATCTCAATAAAAAAGAAATGATAATAAAATATACTATTTAGAAGGTACTTTATCTTTTGAAGGGGATTAGTATTATTGGCTCTGGAATTGCTTTAATATGTTGTGATATAATTTTTAGTTAATATTATTACCAGTTACCGACCTGTACTTGTAGATACGTAAGAGTAATTTAGGATGATGACCAAATAAAGCATTTGTAATAAAGTATCTTAAGGGTCCATCATCGCAATTGAGTACTTTCCACTGGCATTTTTATGCGTTAGTAAGCAAAAATGACGTAGTATTGATTTTAGATGTATTTGTGTATTCGCCGATTCGAAAGCCCAAAGTAATTTTTGACTTTTGTGATATTGATCAACTCTATATAAATGTTTTAAAAATAGGCAGTCATTCGGTTGTCACAAAACATCTTCGATAATCAAACGAGAACAAATTTGGCATCACTGTATGGCTTATAGCTTACATTATTGTATATTTCGAAATTGAAAGTTAAATTTGATAATCTGTTTTATGGGAAGTACTGTTTAAATGTTTCAGTATTTTTAAGTTTAAGTTAATCGTATTTGGATAAGTTCGGTGACATCAAAGGGCCAAAATGATGTTTATTTCAGATGCGGTAATAAATTCTTGATTAGGACAATTAAGTCCTTTTGGTAAACATTCCGTATATAGTATTTATTTGAATATGACAGAAGAGTTTTAGACTTGCAATGTCTTTATTTATTTTAGAGTTTTTGAGATAGTTATCGGGCAAGGACCTGTCGACATATTAAGCACTGGTTCCCGCAGATCACCGAAGTTAAGCTGTGTCGAGCGCGGTTAGTACTTGGGCGGGTGACCGCTTGGGAACACGGCGTGCTCTTGCCTCAGGGAAGAGTGTAAAATGAATCGACACTTAACCATCCTATTCACGCCGGACAGGCCAGATCGAATATCCCGTAGGATAAAGGTGCCGTTTCACACTCCCCAGTCGGTAGATCACATTTGTGATCGATGACCGGTTCAAGATGGCCTACGTAGTCGGCGAACCGTAAAAAAAAAAGAGATAGTTATCAATTGAAATGTTGTGATTTAAAACAAATAAAGACAATGCAAGTCCAAAACTCTTCTGTCATTGATGTCTCCAACCTTTAAATAGTAGTTATTTATTGCTTACTATTTCATTGTTCATTTATTTTAGTTTTATTACCCTTTGAGTTCCTATAATAAAAATAATTGTAATTATAATGTGTTTTATTTCTTGGACAGTAGAGCCAGTGGCGTATTTGAGGGGGGCTGCCGGACTGCAACCTCGGGTCTAAAAGTCTAATTGCAATCTAATTTTTCGTCTCACGCTTGGACTCTTAATTTAAATAATGTATTCTTGGCTTAGATTACAAAGGTCTTGTAGGAAACGTTTAGTTTTTAAACTTTTCCTTCTAAAAGTCCTATTTTATATAGAGATTAAGATTTCGGAACCATATCGTTTTAGTTATTGATTTAGGATGCAATTTTATTAGGAAAATAAGTAAAAAGAATAATATTTTATAGTATTTTTCTATTATATATACTTGTCTGTTCCGTTTTCCCTTTTTGGAGCTATTTTAAATAAACAAAAATATAACCCAATGCAATAAAATATTTTTACAAAAAAACAAAAAATAAAATAGGTATTTTTAAAGAGAAAAATTAAAGTAAAATTTTAATTGAAACATTTTTTGTTGAAAAAATGTGATAATTTATAATAAAAAAAATAGTGCGGGGAGAAACGAGAATGCCTTATTATGAATACAAATATACAATACAAAACGGCACTTAAGAAGGAGCATTTCAAAACCTAAGCATTTGCACCAAAAACTGCTCTTAGATCTACGCTCCTAATATAAGTACATGATTTCTGAAAAAATCGTCAATTTTGGCGTGGTGATCGATATTTACTTTATTTTTAATCATGAAAAACAAAGCCCGAAAAACACTGGTTAGAGTCAAGATACGTCTTATGTTAAAATTTTAGATTGACACCAATATTCATATTTTTCGCAAATATATTTTTTTTTAAATAAAGAGCCAGCAAGGAATATCAAAAAAAAAATGTTTTTAAAAACATTTACAATTTTAAACATTACAAATTTAATCCAACCATGCAGAGGGGGAGAGGTAATAATTGCGTGGCCTCGAAAATTTTTCGTGTGTGGCGCTTTTCCGCCTTCTTCACTATGTATAACATCATAAAATACATGTAGTCCCGACTGTCCTTTTCTCCAAAAAAAAAATGTCCTACTTACGCCCACTGAGCCCCCCCCCCCCCCCCCCCCCTGAGCATATTATCTGGCTACGACACTGAGTAGACCTGTCCTTTGGCTTGCTTCCACGCGCATCGTTTACTTATATACAGGTCTGACAAAATGCTTTTACATGCCGCCTAACCAGCAGAAAAGCGAACGTAATATACTAGTTATAAATTAAATAAAGAAAAAACAGATTGTAATGCTGGGCTGCTTATCGACAGCTGCATACCACACGTAATTTTTTATTCGAGTAGTGTCGTTGATGTGATCGTATATATTTTCAATTCTCAGTCATGATTTAGTTACACTTCAAAAAGAGGCATTTCTTCTTTTAATGAATAATGAGACTTATTTTCAGACTATATTCCAATTAATTATTGTTCCCGTTCAAATTACTTTTAACACATAAAATTAATCGAAATGACAAAGGTTGTCAAAACGTCAATTGACAGGACCCTTTAATTAATAACAGACATACCTTATTTTTTCTTTCTGTTATGATTGTGTATTTGCGAGTTGTGACGTGCATCCAGCCAGTAATTTAATGAACTAGAGGAGCATGTGCAATATATATTATCAACAAGAAATCTTAACCGTTTTCTTTTCTGTTTTTGGCCTATTTTGAAAAGGAACGTTCCATATTGAAAGTTGTCCACCGCGCGACACTATAGGTAAGTTGTTGCATCCCAGTTTAATTGACCAAAACCAATACCATTAACGACCTTCTAGTGAAAACCCAAAATACAATTTATAGCTTTGCTGATGACAGCACACTTGTCTCATCTTTTACCTTGACTCCCCAAACATCCGCTGCCGATGCACATCTTCGCAGGCAGCATGAAGTATTGCGCCTCAACAATGACCTGGAAGAAATTTTAGCTTGGGGTGACAGTAACCAAGTCAAATTTAATGCTAAGGCAGCAGTCTTCTCCAAAAAGGTTAACATTGCAGAACCGGATATAGGCATGGCAGGACACGCAATTCCCCTGGCACCGTCTATTAATTTGCTGGGGGTCAATCTGGGAGGTAATATGTCTTGGCATGATCACGTTGCCGCAATTGCCAAGGCAGCTGCACAGAAACTTGGTGTACTTTTCCGCACCAAAAAGTTGTACACACCTCATCAACTTTTGACACTCTACAAAGCCCAGATTCGACCATCATTAGAATATTGCTCTCATGTCTGGAGCTCTGCACCCAAGCACACCCTTCGGCTACTGGATTCCATTCAAAGGAGAGCCGTTCGTCTGATCGGCGACCCCGAGCTGACCAAGACCCTCGATAGCCTGGAGCATCAAAGACAGGTTGGTGATTTGGCTCTCTTTTACAGATTTTTGCATGGCAGGTGTTCGACTGACATTGCCCACTTGATTCCACCTAGAGCAATGCAAAACAGAAATACACGGCGAACCGCTGCCGCTCATCCATATGTTGTTCAGCTTAGTACTCCTCGAACTTCATTGTTTAAGAATTCTTTCATCTGGAGAACGTCATCTTTGTGGAATGATCTTCCTGAGGTCGTGTTTCCTCCCAATGAATACAATCTTCAACGTTTCAAGACCAACGTTAATCGCTTTTTTCGCACTCGCACCGCTCCCAGAGCGCCTTAAAGGATTTTTCCTACAGTGCAGGTAGGTGTTTTATCATAAAAAAAAAAAAAAAAAAAAAAAAACCACAATGATAGACAGCTTTCAAAAATGTTCTGCCATTCGCACCAGTTTGGTGGATTCTTATGCTGCTTGTCCTTGCCCGTCCGCTGCGACACTGTGATGTTTTATCGTTGCACTTTTAGCTGTAATATATTATTGGTCACATAAATATTATATCGGGTGTTTCAGACTAAGATGCTGATCCTTAACGGTGTGAATCCTTAGGTGATTTTAAGAAGAAAAGTTATCTTGAGAAAAAGCAGTGGCGTACATAATATAAAATGTCTAGTCCAAACTCTTTCAATTCAAAATTTTTCTACACCAAAAAATGGCTATTGATGCTTAGAGGACATGTGTGAAAAATTCATAAAAATATCTAGAATGTTGTTAAGGTTATGATAGAAAAACGATTTTTTTCTTACTCCGTACATTTGTCAGGAATGGTTACAAACTCAAAGGTAAAAAAGTCTACATAAACTTCGATCTTACATCCAACCAAAGGGACTTAGATAAGAAATTAATTATTGAGCTCAAGGCTCGCAAGGACAAGGGTGAAAATGTCATAATCACATATCGTAACGGTCATCCTCAAATTATCCAGAAAAAAAACTAGTTAGCGGGCCTTCCACTCAAATTCATACGCAATATCTTGAAATTTTTTATCAGAATGTCAGAGGCCTGAGAACCAAGTTGCCTACTTTGCAAAGAAACGTTGCCATTAATGATTATCCAATTATAATCCTTACGGAGACCTGGTTATCCAGTGACATCCGTGATGAAGAGCTTGGTCTTGTTAACTATAAAGTCTATCGTCACGACAGAAATCCCAATACGAGTAAAGCCAGAAGAGGTGGTGGGGTGCTAATAGCTGTACATAGGAATCTGCCTAGCTCGTCACTAAATTCAACAAACGATATTGAACAGCTATTTGTAAAGGTGGGCTCTTATTCTAGGGCTCTGATAATGGGATGTGTGTATTTTCCTCCAAAGTCTTCTGTCATAAGTTACCAGAGCTTCAGTAGTAATATAGAAACTTTGTCAGATAACAATCACACTCAATTTTGTCTTTTTGGAGATTTTAACTTGCCCAGGGCAAAATGGTCCTCTGATAACTACTGTTCGACTGCCACAGCACTTATGGGTGCTTCTAAACAAGAAACCGAAGCGCTGGAAATATTATCAGACTTATGTGCATTTCATAACCTGTACCAGGTCAATAGAGTAACTAACAATGCCGACAGAATTTTGGATCTGGTGCTTACTTCTAGTTCAGACTGTACTGTGAACTTGGCTGATGATGAGCTGGTCCAACCTGACGATTATCACCCTCCTTTAAGCATACTCTTCAAGATTTCTGAAAACCACACGAACTCACAGGGCCCCCATCCGGATGAATACTACTATGATTTTAACTCTGCTGATTTTACCTTAATCAACGACTATCTTGGACGGATTGACTGGGATGCTTTGCTGTCACAGCACTCTCTTGATAACATGATAAACATTTTCTACGACGTTGTTTATTCAATTATTCATGCTGTCGTGCCTCAAAAAAAGGTATCCCGGTGCAATTTTCCAAGGTGGTTTTCACCAAATTTAAAACATTTAACCATACTGAAAAAGCAGGCACATAAAACCTTAAAAAACTCAGGTAGCCGAGATGATTATAACAAATTTGCTGCATTACGCTCACAGTGTAAATCCTTATCTGGGAAGTGTTACCAAGATTTTATAGAAAATTCTGAACGCGCTCTTCTAACCCAAAAAAATATCAAAACTTTCTGGAATTTTGTAAACTCTAGGCGTAAAAATAACGGTTTACCCTCACAGATGTTCTACAACGACGAACGCTGCCAGCTAGGCCCCGATCTTCCTAACCTGTTTGCCGAGTATTTTCAATCAGTTTACTCGGAGAAGCCCTGTCCTCTTACACCAGTGCACTCGTACAGTCATAATAATTTGTGTAACTATTCTATCCCCATTTCTAGTATTTTCGAAGAAATTTGCAAGTTGGATACATTTAAGGAACCGGGACCGGATGGTATTCCGCCTTGTGTCCTAAAGTCTTGCAGTTTTGTGATATCACGTCCACTATTTATTATCTTTAATACCTCTCTGCGTTCAGGTAACTTTCCTGACTTCTGGAAAACAGGTTATTTGATACCTATTCACAAGGCTGGAGACAGGGCGGATGTATCTAATTACAGACCGGTGTGTATTCTCAGTGTTGTCCCTAAACTTTTTGAAAATCTCGTCACCAAACATTTAACATCGTTGCTACATCGAACCATCATAGATGAACAATTTGGTTTTCAGAGTGGTAAGTCCACCGAGCTGAATCTTATTACTTATACTGATTACGCATCGGCTATCTTGGATGGTGGTGGGGAGGTTCACTCAATATACACCGACTTCTCCAAGGCGTTTGACAGAGTCAACCATGCTCTTCTGCTTAATAAACTCGAGAAGGTTGGATTTGGAGGCGCGCTATTAAAGTGGTTGGCTAGCTACCTTACAAACCGGTCACAGATTGTAAAGATTAATAACTTTAGGTCACAGGAAATCAAAATTCCATCAGGGGTACCCCAGGGATCTCACTTGGGGCCCCTTCTCTTTAATATTTTTATAAACGACATATTCACCTGTTTCCATAACTCACAATTTGTATGTTTTGCAGACGACTTAAAATTTTACTTAGCTGTGTCATCAGCGGATGACTGTCAAAAATTACAAGCTGACCTTAACAGACTTGTCACTTGGTGCGAGCAGAATGGTATGGACCTTAATGCCTCAAAATGTCATGCATTATGTCTCTCAAGAAATCGTAACCCTGTACAGTTTGATTATGAAATCGGTGATACCACGTTATCAAAAGCTTCCTCAATTAAAGATCTTGGGGTAATCATTGATTCTTCACTGTCATTCATTCCTCACATTTCTGAGGTTGTCTCTAGGGCTCTTAAGATGTTTGGCTTTGTTAAAAGATGCATGCAGGACTTTAGCAACCTGTCTGCCATCCGCTTGTTATATTGTAGTCTTGTCAGACCTCACCTAGAGTATGCCTCCTCTGTCTGGAATCCCTTGTATGCCTGCCATATCCATAAACTCGAGCAAGTTCAGCGTAGATTTTTGAGATATATCTCATTTAAGGCAAATATCAACCCAATCGATTACACTTTTGACTTCAATATGCTTCAGGAAACATTCTCTTTAGAAACTTTAAAAAAGAGAAGAGATGATAGGGATCTTAAACTTCTATACAAGATCATTAATGCGCATGTTGATTGTCCTACTCTCTTGAGCTCAATTGGGTTAGCTGTTCCTGCAAGAAATACGAGATTCTACAGAACTTTTCATCAACCCCTTTGTCGTACCAACTTTGCGTTAAATTCTTTTGTTCCCCGTGTTACCAAACTTGCTAATCGACATTTTATTTGTCAGCTGTGATTAAACTTTATAGTGTGTGATAAGTTATGTACTTGAAATTTGATTGTTTTTTTTTTGTTTTGTGACTTATGTATTTTTCTTTTATATTTATGAATAGGGAATTTTTTGTTTGTACTGTACTGTTGCACTGATTTTAATTTTAATTACTAACTTTTATTTTATTTACTGAGGTTTACCATTTGTTTTTGTAATTTTATGGGCAAGGCCCGTTAATAAATAAATAAATAAATAAAATAAATAAAAATTAACGCCCTGTAGTTCGAAAGTTGATAGGTTAAGGATATATATTAATGTGAACTTTTCTTCTTAAAATCACCTAAGGATTCACACTGTTAAGGATCAGCATCTTATTCTGAAACACCCGATATATCTATATTATGCTGCTTAGCGCCCCGTCTACGAGATACTGGCTGGCAAAGAAAATTTATAGGGTTAGAAATGTTAACTCCTTGTTAAACAAACGCAACACAAAAGAGAGAGAAAGAAGAGACAGAGAAAGAGCTTTAGTTTGCCACCTCGCTATGAGAGGCGCAATGGCGGGAAATTTGAACGGCGATTTTATGATTTTCGATTTATTATTAATTTTTCACGAGTTTTTATTGATTTAAATCGTGATTCAAAAAGTAATGAATCACGAGTTAAATCAATAAAAAGTCGCATAAAAGTTTTTATTTTATGGAAAAAATCAAAACACATTTTTATATTAACAAAGTAAATTATGTTTATTTTCAAAAAAAAATTTGAAGGGAAGCCAAGAAAATCGTATAAGTAGTACACAGTCTAAGCTACAATGCCTTTTCTCCTATGCATAATAGAACTATTTGTACAATTTCTTGGACCATAAAACAGTGTAAAATAAAATAACAACTTTAACGAAAATAAAGTAATGTTCTTCGGTCTATCAGGTCTTACTAATAATAATGTCTCTAAATCCATGGGAATTTTTAGAGAAGTCTCTGAAACAAAAGAAAAAGAAGCAGTGTCGGCTCGAAACTAATAGCGTTTTCAATTACCAGTACTCCGAGAGCGCTATGAGACATCATAGATCTGCCCGAAATCTGTCATAGCCATGTATTGAGATTACTCGATTTTGATAATTGAACATGCAATACATACAATCTCGGTGAAAGCACTCTCAGAGTGCCCGAGAGCAGTAAATCGAAAACACAATAAATTTGTCAGATCTCTTCGTCCATGTTAGAAATGTCTCAGGAAAAGGATATCTATATAGAAGCAATGAGATTATTTTGCACTGGTCTCTTTAAATTTTTTAACCTTTTCACTGTGACCTGAACTATTATTTCTTTTTGGTAGTGTCTTTGATGTATTTATATATATCTAAACGTATGATTTTATCAATAATTTCTATCTTATAGTTAGGGTACAACTCTACATTAAGACTATTTGAATATGTGTTTTTTTCTATGTTAGATCCTCGCAGATTCGTAAATTTTGTACACTCGTTATTAGAATTAATGTTGCAATGCTCTTTCCAGGTATGCACACGTTGGGCATCTTTTAAAGGAAATTGAAAAGTGTTTGTTTTTAGTCCTCATCTGCGACAGAGACTAAGTAAGAATTAGTGCAACCTGGAGAAATACAAGAATATATTTTCTGCCTCCAACACTGCGATTAACACTATGCCATGTTGATAACAAAGTCATAAAAGTTTGTTATAATATATAAAAAATACTTACTCAGTTAGCTCGTTACCATCGTCTTCGTCCTCATGTTCATTCAGTTAACATTGGTCAATGTTAAAAAAATCCCTTAAAACAAATAAGTCTTATTAGTATAAAATACATTTCTAATCGGTAACATAATATGTATAAGGTTTCATGTTTATTTGCTTATTATAAATTGTAAATTTACAATATAAAGTGTGCCTTCGTGTGCATAATGCAAATAAAGTTAATAAACAAACCTAACTATAAGATACAGAATTTTAATTACCTGCATGGTAGGCTGGAATAATATTTTAAAAAACTATAGATTTTAGATAATTTTATGGCCAAAATCATTAGAATTTTACAAAATTTAAGAATAAAAATGCAAAAAAACACGTGGAAAAAATAAATTGACTCTGTTGACAGCTTAAGACGGCGAGTTGATCCGATTAGCAACTGATTCAATTTATGGTTTCTTAAACTAGTTTGGAATGGGACTGTCCTTCTCTTCTATGCGTCAAAAGTATGCGACAAAAATCTACTCTCACTCTGCCAACTGAAGAACCTGAGTGCGCAGATAGCGCCAATTTCTCCCTGATGAGGAGGAGGCAAAGCTTCAATGAAAAATGACCTTGTGATGCAAAATCTCTCATTTAAAGTTTCACCGGGGTGCTGGCTGGTAGAACGGGAAATCAAGACGAAGTAGGTTTTTTCTTTATTTAATTTATAGCTAACTTTCTCTTTTCTGCCAGTAAAGCAGGGATTAAACTAAAAAGAACACAGCTTCTTAAAAATTTGATTACTCATAGATATCTTAAAAACGGCTTGAGCCAATATACAAACTATATATTTTTTAAATCAGAAACGAAAGACACATAAAATAAAAAATATACAGCGTGTTCCATTAAAAAAACCACAACTTTACTCCACAGTTCCTTTGTTATTTTAATACAAGTCGCGATTTACATTTATAAATTGATGACCCTGTACATAAATTAATTCCCTCGTATTCTCATTAACTACCCTTTAATTGATGAATTAATGTCGCCCGGCCGAGCCGTCACGTGTTCCGCCGCGCCGCACCTTTTTTCTATCGGACCGCATGTTTACCGTTTCCCCAGCTTAGTCGGCGCTCTACTTACTCGCCCTTTATTGTCAAGATTTGGGCAAAATTCGCCTATGTGCATTATACTGAAAGTAAAAGATGTAAATAAATTGTTAAAAAAAACTCCCATGCCGGATGAAGATAACACCCGGATCACACACCTCTTTAGAAAAAAAAAATATTGGGTTTAACTATAATAAATTAAACTACAAATAATAGCAATAAATCACAATGCTCTAATAGCTAAAATAGAATATTTAAATATTTATTAAAGGATGTGTGAAACATAAACCGTAAACTTTAATTAACTATGTCCTGAATCCGGTATATTATGGTTTACAATAGTAATTTGTTTAACAAGAGTGGATATGGCAGTAGAGTTTTGCACTTGCATTGTCTTTATTTGTTTAGAATCACTACGTTTCAACTGGTAAGCATCTCCAGTCGTCTTCAGGTGAATACTGAATAAGTACGGTAACTACAGCTCTATTTATACTAGGCAGGTGCTGTGACGCATGACTAGTGGGTGGAGTCATGCGTGTTGCTAGGTGATGACGCATAACTGGATGAGTCATGCTTGATGAGTCATGCTTGATGAGTCATGCTTGATGAGTCATGCTCGATGACGTCATGCTCGATGAATCATGCGTTTAACTCTTGGGTGGTCTTATTCTAAGATTACATTTACTTAACAAGGGTTTCCAGACGTTTCTCATATCTAATGAAGGCTTACTAAAGCAACCTGGATTTTGGTGTATGGTCGCAGCTTCCTTAAACTTCCTCTTCCTCCAGTGCGGTTCTTTTTGCAGGATTTCCGCGAAGCTGCGACCATACACCAAAATCCAGGTTGCTTTAGTAAGCCTTCATAAGTTATGAGAAACGTCTGGAAACCCTTGTTAAGTAAATGTAATCTTAGAATAAGACCACCCAAGAGTTAGACGCATGATTCACCGAGCATGGCGTCATCGAGCATGACTTCATCGAGCATGACGTCATCGATCATGACGTCATCGAGCATGACTCATCAAGCATGACTCATCCAGTTATGCGTCATCACCTAGCAACACGCATGACTCCACCCACTAGTCATGAGTCACAACACCTGCCTAGTATAAATAGAGCTGTAGTTACCGTACTTATTCAGTATTCACCTGAAGACGACTGGAGATGCTTACCAGTTGAAACGTAGTGATTCTAAACAAATAAAGCCAATGCAAGTCCAAAACTCTACTGCCGTTCAAGAAACGTCATTGTCTCCAACCTTTAAACAGACACAAGAGTGGATATGATGTATATATCGCACGAGGAAGTAAGTTGAGCACGACTCCGTAGGCGCAGTGCTCAAACTTCCGAGCGCAATATGGACAACTCACGCGAGTTGTACAGTATATTTTTTTCTACGACCCAAGACCCAACTTACATTTTGTAATAATACTAAAAATTAAAAAAAAGTTACTTATAAAGACAAAGTTCGAACCAACCAACGGTCCTATGTTCCAAAACAGTCTTATATTTGTGGTATATTCTTTAGGCCACTTGAGGTTGTGATCTGCTAAAAACAAGACTTTTTCAGTATTTTGGTTTTATATCTGTATCAACATTATACCACATAGATCGGCAAAGTAACAAATTTACTATCAGAATTTTAAATTTAAAATATTTCTTCCCCGATCTTAAATAATTCATTTTTTATTTGTTATCCTCGTTATGTTTTTTTTTCCAAAAATCCATTTTTTGTATTAATTTTTATACCAAGACCATGGAGACGATTTAATAACATGTCAAAGACTTGATGACGACAAAGAAGATAAAAATACCTTTGTAATAATGAAAAACACAAACATTATGAGTATTTTCGAGAACGTCTGATATTAAAAATTAACACTGCATGGGCAATTGATCGACTTTGGTATAAAAGGAGATCAAGGCATTGTGGTAACCAATAATAATCAAAATAACGGTAGCATAATATAGTGATTTTCAAACAAATTTTTCGTAAGTTTGTTAGCCGTTTTAAATTACCATTGATACATATTTCAATATGTTTTCTGTAAGTATCACTATTTTTTTCTATTCTATCATAGTTATTGGGTTCTTCCACTGCGCTTTACACTGTTTACTCAAAAATGACTGAAGCTACTTCATTTTATTTCAAGAAACTTAGTAGGGTGGTCTTTAGTGTGTTGCACAAAAATTAAATTTTAAATTTTTAAACCTTTAACCCTAGTTTTTTTTTTCATTTTGCTACGATAATTTAATGGAGGAAAACAGACTAATCTAATTATCAAAATATATGTATATGTTCTACCAATTTCATAAAAGTTATAAATTTTGCAATTTTTATGGTGTGTAGGTAAAGGACCCCGCACAAAGTTTATGGGAAATGGCTTTCGGCTAATTTTTCTGAATTTTTAGTATTTTCTAGATCTTGATGTCCTGATTAAAAGTGTCCATGGCCGTAATCCAATCCTATGAGTAGTTTTTGAATTATGGCCTTTTAAAGTTGGCAACTTCTTACTTTGAGATTTTAGGCAGTGTCTGGAGTTTTCACTTGTTTCTTAAAAACTATCAACTTTTTTACTTTTCTTTATTGGTGGAAAATTAGGCCTTAAGTATTCTTTTACTTATATAGAAATAAAATATGTACAGGATGTTGAATAAATTATAGGCGGATTAAATAAATACTAATAATAAAAAATTATGAAAACCAAAAAAAAAATTACTCATTTTTTGAATTTTGTAAATAAACGGCTAGATTTTGTTCATATTTTATTATGTAGTGTTGTAGTACCAAGCTGTGGATGAAAGAAAAATATACCCAATAGGTTGACGTAGAATATATTGCCGGGTATTTTATTTTTCACAAAAAAATTGAATATTCACCTGAAAACGTAATAAACGACTTTTAATTGATTCATTTAATTATTATGCCAATCTGTAATAATTTTCTTTTACAATAATTATTATCTAACACAATTCTGTATTTATTTGATAGTACTCGTTTTGAGCAAGATGGAAATTTTCTGTGATAATCACCAACTCTATCAGAAATAAATATTATTTCTCTTCTTGGTTTCTTTATAAGCCTATTTATTTATTTTATTTATAAAAATAATGCAGGTGTCCTCAGCATCACATGTCGAATTCCAATGAAAACCCAACCGCAATCCTAATCAATTAAGTTAAAATCGGGTTGTCCAAAATTGTTTAAACCTCGCATGTCTACTTACCACACAGAGACCCTAAAAAAGTCTCCCTACAACCCCGCTCTAAAGTAAACAAGGGAGCAAATATTTGGACAGTTCAATACTTGCATGGGATTTCCTATGTTTCCACCCGGTATCAATCGAATTTGTTCCCAATGGGATATCTTGTATATGTATTTACTTGCATCTATCCAGAACAGGAACCAACTCTTTATTTATAAAAAATAAAACTCATTTTTTCACGCAGCCCTGGTCCTTCCATAGCCCAAGAGGAAAGAAAGGCCTATTTCAAACAAACTTTCCAAAAAAAAAATTATCTGAAACTATAAAACCAATTTTCTCTTGTTTGTGAAATAAGAAAAAGTTAGTATTCTTTGATTTTCACCATTTCTATGGATGTTACGTTAGTTTGTCTTTGTAAACCTGACGTATATAGTTTTTTTATTCATTTGACAATGTAGTGATGTAGGTTTTTGTGGAAATTTTTTTTTTTTAATTCTTGTTTCAGAAATCACTAAACGTGTACGTTCGTAAGGGATTATTTTCACGCTTCTTATAAAATAGCACTTAAGCACAGGAATTATTTGGTGACAGCCGAACATCTGTAACTAATTTTGAAATATTTATTTCAGTGTTCGGTTATGGTGCAAACGTCAAAGATACAAAAATTACTTTAGTACATCTTAATAAACAAACATAATTATCCTAAAATAAATTGGATAGTCTCAGCCGTTTTGAGTAAACATTGCAGCATTATTTGTTTAGTAAAGTAACTGCAATCACATGAATTTTCTTACACTCACTAGAAAACTACGCAAAACTGACAACGGTATGCAACGCGTTCTGACAATTTAAAGTATTAAGGAATAGTAGATTCTGTAACGAGGTTGGAATGAAAATTTAATCCGAGTGGAGGATTCCGAACGCGAGCGTAGCGAGCGTGAGGAACCACGAGTATCGAATTTTCATTCTAACCGAGTAGCAGACTATATTTTCTCCACGACCAAAAATACTATTCGCAATATTTGTAATTTCAGGTGGAGGAGTATTATCCAGTTCCATATCTGATTCATCCAATTTTTCACTCATATTTTGACTTGCACTAAAATTTGTCTACTGACATTGACAGTTTCGAAATTCATGGCAACCTATGTCGTTTAGATCAATTACAGAATATTCATTCCTCATTACGTATCTTGCTATGGAATGAAAATAGACGCAAAACGCATAAGAAGCAAGTGTTTCAGAATAAATATTCCAACTCAAGAGCGAGAATATTCTATTATCAAAAATGATTTTGGAATTATTGCATTCAGTAATGGTCGTGGAGAATAGTAGATTCTGTAACGAGGTTGGAATGAAAATTTGATCCGAGTGGAAGATTCCAAACACGAGCGTAGCGAGCGTGAGGAACCACGAGTATCGAATTTCTAATCTAACCGAGTAGCAGACTATATTTTCTCCACGACCAAAAATACTATTCGCAATATTTGCAATTTTAGGTGGAGTATTATCCAGTTCCATATCTGATTCATCTGATTTTTCACTCATATTTTGACTTGCACTAAAATTTGTCCGCTGACATTGACCGTTTCGAAATTTATGGCAACCTATGTCGTTTAGATCAATTACAGAATATTCATTCCGTATCTTGTTATGAAATGAAAATACACGCAAAACGCATAAGAAGCATGTGTTTCAGAATAAATATTCCAACTCAAGAGCGAGAATTTTTATATTCTATTATCAAAAATGATTTTGGAATTATTGCATTCAGTAATGGTCGTGGAGAATAGTAGATTCTGTAACGAGGTTGGAATGAAAATTTGATCCGAGTGGAAGATTCCAAACACGAGCGTAGCGAGCGTGAGGAACCACGAGTATCGAATTTTACACGAGTAGCGAACTATATTTTCTCCACGACCAAAAATAATATTCGCAATATTTGTAATTTCAGGTGGAGGAGTATTATCCAGTTCCATATCTGATTCATCCGATTTTTCACTTATATTTTGACTTGCACTAAAATTTGTCTGCTGACATTGACAGTTTCGAAATTCATGGCAACCCATGTCGTTTAGATCAATTAAAGAATATTCATTCCGTATCTTGTTATGGAATGAAAATACACGCAAAACGCATAAGAAGCAAGTGTTTCAGAATAAATATTCCAACTCAAGAGCGAGAATTTTTACATTCTATTATCAAAAATGATTTTGGAATTATTGCATTCAGTAATGGTCGTGGAGAAAATCTTTTTCGAGCTCTCTTTTGGGTTTCTAATTAAGGGGGATACTTAAAATATCATTTTAAAGCAGATTTAATGTTTGAGAATAATTATTGTTATTAAGGAAATGCAATTTTAACATTCTAAAGAAAAATTTAATAAAATCTAAATTAGCGCTTTAGCGGCAATAATCAAAGTCCTTGAAGCACTAGTTTAAAAGACCTGATATTTTTCTGGAGTTAATATAAAAAATATATTACTGTAGAAATCGCGCTTTTTTTAAAAAGTGAAAAGTTTAGGAATAATTTTTTAGCCAGCCAAGAGGGCAAATCCCCCTTGTTTCTTTAAATTAAAAATTAACCTACTTAATAATTAAATTATCTTGACATAAATTTATAAGCTAGAAGAGAGGACTTTGATGTCTTAATTTTTTGATAACCGATTGTTTAATTTTTTATATGACATCATAATTACGTTTAACATAGCCTTCTTTTTAATTACAGGCACTGCTGTTAGTACTAGCCACAATCTGCCTGGTCACAAGTGTGCCAATCTACATTCTCAAACCAGAATCTGACTCTCCTATAGAGGAAATAATGTATGTTCCATATGACGGCGAATATTTTTCTGGGATCATACCAATATCCGCTGCAAAAACTTCACTAGATGAAGAAACTTCCTCTAAAATAAGCGAAAAAACTACAGAAAGTAATACACAACCTATTTCATTAGACGAAAACGCAGTTAAAATCCTGCAAAATTTTAAAAACAGTTATAAAGATGAAAAAATTGAAGGTTCTAACCATTTACCAAAGTCCACATTAAAATTAAATTTTAATAATGCTCTTAAACGAGTAAATAATAAACCTGAGTCCTCTAAAACCTCTAACTATAAATTCACTGAAGACAAATCAAGTTCTTTTGACTTGTTTGAAGATAAATTTAACGCTGATTCGTCCAAATCCTCTGAAAATTTTGTACTAGTTCCAATTTCAGTTTTTAAAAAGTTACAGGATGATTCAAACGTTGATACTTTAGATAATACTCATGATATTGTTAAGAGGCAAGCTCCTGGTAATGATTTTCGTATCTACAGACCAGTGGTGCAATTCAGGCAAGTCTTCAGAAATAGAAGGAAGATCTACAGACCCCCAGCTTTTGTTGGGTATTTGAATGATTATGATAACTTTCCCACTGTAGCTTAATCTTAGAAATTCTGTGGTTAATTGAAAAATATCTTTCTTATACTCGAGGTGCAAAATTATTGCTAGTGACTCATCGCTTTCATATCGAGAGCAGCGGCTTGTACAAAGTCAGAGAGAATAAAAATTTTGCTTTATTAGAATTTGATAAATACACTGGAACTGTTTCCTCTGACTTCTCACTAACCTTAGAGTATAAGTGTGCCAGTTTTAACTATAATATGGATGTGTTAATTTTAAGGAAATTATATTAAGCAGTTTTTGACATTTTGTATAATTTGGCTGAACTATACCCAATTTTTTTCGTAATTTTAAAAGTAAAGATTTAAAATTTTGAGTAGTTATTAAGTATGTAAATTACCATTTTTTGGCCAATTCAAACCTTCAAACCTACTTCCGGTTTAATCGGAAATGAAGTCAACTTTTAAATCTTAAATAGAAACCTCTTATTTTTATTCGATGCTTAAACTATATGAAAACTTTTCTTTTCAATGACATATCACACTTTATCATTTGTCTTAAAAATGCCCGCCTATATCAATTTTTCTTTGTTTTCTAAAATATCCAACTTTCATAAAACAAGGTAAGTGGTAAAAAGAAGGTCATGTAAACGTTGAAACGGTTCAATTCAACCTGCTTTATAATATAAAATTGACTTGATTGAGAATAATGTGTCCGGCTATTTTATTTACAACCTGTATATTAAACAATCAAAATGGAATTTCTCGATTCTTTAAATTTGCAATCAATCCTTCTTTTATTATAATAATGTTTTTCATTTCATTTCCTTTCTAACTGTGTATCACATGTTAATAACTATTTATTAGGTAATAATAGAAATTATCAAGAGATATCATAAACCCGTATAAGTCATGAGAAGTGATGTCAAGTATGCCGTGGAAAACAATTCATTTATTTCAGTCTTCTAAAATATTATTTAATACCATTTGATATTTCAGTCTAGTAAATGTAGAAATGAAATTTTTGTTTTCCACGGCATACTAGACTACTTGACTAAACTTCTTATAGCTTATTCGTGTCTAGAAATTACATTTACGATGATAGAATAGTTTTGGACTTGCATTGTCTTTAATTTGTTTTACATCACAACGTTTCAACTGGTAAGTATCTCCAGTCGTCTTCAGGTGAATACTAAATAAGTAAAGTAACTACAGCTCTATTTATACTAGCTAGATGTACTGGAGCATGACTGAGATGGGTGCAGTCATGCGTTTAATTCTTGTGCGGTATTTTAAGTTTACATCTACTTAACAAAGGTTTCCAGATATTTCTTATATCTAGTGAGGGCTTACTAAAACAATCTGGGTTCTGGTATATGATAGCAGCTTCCTTGAACTTCCTCTTCCTCCAATGTGGTTCTTTGTGCAGGATTCGAGCTTCTGTCCACTTAATGTGATGACCGTGTGTCCAGGCATGGTCAGCTGCCCCTGATTTTTCCGTTTCTCCTTTAAGCGTGTTGTTCCTGTGTTCCTTGACCCTAGTTTCAAGTGGCCTTAGAGTCTCACCAATGTAGGATCTGCCACATTCGCAGGGAATCTGATAGACACAGTTTTTCCTATCTTTTTGACTTGTTGGTTTCGTCTTAGTCAGGTGGCTTCTTAAAGTGTCTTTTGAGCTGAATACCGTATTAATGTTGTATCGTTGTCCTAGTCTTCTAATTCTCTCAGATACTCCTTTGACATACGGAATGTTGAGTGTTGATTGTGACTTTACTGGCTTCTTTTGTGTATTTGACCGATTCTTGCGATTTTCCATTAGTTTATCAACTAGATGCCCGGGGTAGCCATTTTTGTTGAGGTCGGTCTTGATGTAGTTAGTTTCCTGTTTGAGGGCTTCATTTGAATTACAGATGGTAATTGCTCTATCCACAAGCGTTCTTACTATGACATGTTTTGTGCTATTTGAGTGATTTGAGGTGTAATTCAAATATTGACCTGTATGCGTGGGTTTTCTGTACACTGAAGTATGGATGGTGTTGCCATTTTTCTTTACGTTTACATCCAGGAAAGGTAATTGACTGTTTTCTTCTCTCTCCATGGCGCCAGGCTGTTAATGTGGTATAGGAATTCCTTGAGTTCGTCATCGTTTCCATTCCTAATAATGAAGGTGTCGTTGTTCTATCATTCAAGAAACATCATTGTCTCCAACCTTCAAACAGACACTACATTTACGATGTTTCTTGTTAATTTCTACTATTACCTACCTAATGAATAATTTTAACTTGTGATACACTGTTAGAAAGAAAATTAAATAAACAATATTATTATAATAAAACAAAGATGGGTTGCCATTTAAGAAAATGTAGAAATTCGGCTTTATTTTTTTTTAAAAACAGGTTGATAAAATAAATAACCCTATTGGATACATTTTTCTCAAGCTAGTGAATTTTTATACTTTTGTAGGTATAAATAAGCCATTTTAACGTTTCCATAGCTTACTCTTTACTACATACCTTGTTTTACCAAAACTATGGACCCTTTAGAAAACAAAGTAAAATTGATCTAGGAGGCTATTCTTATAACAATTAATAAAGTGTGATATGTCATTAAAAAGATAATTTTCTACAGAATTTAAATACAGAATACAAATAAAGGGTTTCCATTTAAAATTTAATAGTTGACTTTACTTCCGGTTAAACCGGAAGTGGTTTCGATGATCTAAATTGGTAGAAGAATGACCATTTACATACTTATTAACGTCTCACATTTTTAAATCTTTACTGCTAAAATTACGGAAAAAATTGGGAGGGTAGCCCTTTCTTGTGTCACCCAGTATATGTGTGAGTATTATAAAAAATTCTAATTTCATTTGTTTTGAGTTTAGTTTCAGTATTATTGCTTAGGTTAACCAAATTATATCCACGTTTAATATGTTAGGTTGATTAACACGGACTCATGTATACAGGGTGGTCATTTAAAGCCCTTATGAGGCAAAGTACGATAGCTGCGTTATTTAAATACGCAAACACGTTACTAAAAAAGTTTAAGGATAGGAAATAGCCTGCAACTTTAAATTATTTTTAACTTCTAAGGATGACTCAAAGAAGCGAAACGAAAAAAATATTTCTTTTTTAAATATAACAACTTATGTTTTATAGGGAATTCAAAAAATTGAATCAGTTGCTATAGTATAGTAGAAAAAAGACTAGTGACTAATTTGCAATTTCTTTAATTGTTTCCTTAGCCCCAATTCTTAAAAAGAAAGAAATGAAGTTTCGTTTCGTTTTTTAAAAGAAATGTGATGTTATGTAATATTTTATAAGCATGCCTGTAAACTAGTAATTTATTTTTAGGATAAATTTTGTTTTAATTTTAATATTTAAAATTTAATAATTTGTTAAATAAATAAATGTATTTTAAAACATGTTATTGTTATTTTCCTTTACAAAAATTTGATGATTCTATAAAATATAAGAAATTTTTCCATTTAGGATCTTAGAGGCGTACCACGGGGGGAAGGGGGTTCGGGGTGTAACCCCCCTCCAGTGTTAACTAAAGCACTAATGCAAACAAAATAATAAGCAATCTAGATATTTAAAAAAAATCTTTAGGTGCTTCCGACAACGCTAAAATTTGCCGTGTTAAATTGCAGTTCGTCTTGGTCCGAATTTCATTACAATGAGTCCCAAGTGCGGTCTTTAATCCTCAGTATTTATTTCGGTGATATTGGTGGAACCTATTCAAATTTTCCGATGAAGAAAAAGCAATTATCTTTCGATGATAGAAACATTGTTTTTTGAATTTCTCTAGCATCGTGTTTATAGTTTTCACTTAAGATGGAGACTTAACGCTAGTGATGTTGCAAGTAAAACTAGTAATTTGGCTAGGATACCTCCAGTGGTGTATTAAGGGGGGGCTGCCGGGCTGCACCCCCCCCCCCCCAGCCTAGGGGCTCGGGTCTAAAACTCTAATTGTAACCTTATTTTTGGTCGAACGTTTGGACACTTAATTTAAATCTTTAAATAGTGTATTCTTGGCTTAGATTATAAAGGTCTTAAAGAAAACGTTTAGCTTTTAAACGTTTCCTTCTAAAAGTCCTGTTTTATATAACGCATATTGTTTTAATTTTAGTTATTGATTTATGATGCAATTTTATAGGAAAACGAGTAAAAATAATAATGTTTTATAGTATTTTTCTATTATACACTTGTCTGTTCCGTTTTCCCTTTTTAGAGCTATTTTAAATCAAGAAAAATATAACCCAATGCAATAGAATATTTTTACAACAAAAAACAATTAGGTATTTATTTTTAAAGAGAAAAATTAAAGTAAACACTATTTTTGGAAAAAGTGTGAAAATTTATAATAAAAAAAATAGTGCGGGAAGAAACGATAATGCTTTATAATACAAAAATATACAAAACGGCACTTAAGAAGGAGTATTTCAAAACCTAAGCATTTGCACCAAAAACTGCTCTTAGATCTACGCTCCTAAAATACATGATTTCTGAAAAAATCATCAATTTTGGCGTGGGGAGCGATATTTACTTTATTTTTAATCATGAAAACCCGAGCCCGGAACGCTGGTTAGTGTCATACATACGTTTTATGTTAAAATTTTAGATTGACACCAATATTCATATTTTTCACAAATATAAAATTTTGAAAAAACGTTTAAAAAACAAATTTAATCCAACCATGCAGAGGGGGAGAGGTAATAATTTAATTTTCGAAATTTGATAGTAGTTAGGTGAATTTTAAACGAACTTTGGGCGTGGCCAAATTTTTCACCTGCGCCGCTTTTCCGCCTTCTTCGCTAGGTACAATATCAGGAAACACAATATGTAGTCCCGACTCGACTGTCCCTCTCTCCAGAAATAAAATGTCCTACTTACGCCTACTGAGCCCCCCCCCCCCCCCTGGCTACGCCACTGATTTCTTTCTTATTTTCTTCTTGGTAGGTCAAACTAACTTGTACATTTGGTTTCAACCGTCAATATTATAATGCAATAATACTACAGTGAGTAAAAATAGATTCACTTTATTGAACAGGAGTTACTAAACTATGGTCGGCAATTCACATTTCCTTAATAGGTCTCTCAACGAATCGTTTAATTGTATAAGTGGGAATTTGGGAACCACTTATTGTCAATTCTGAAAATTAAAAAAATAACTCACTTAATGCTAAAATGATTTAAATTTACTCCATCAATAGTACATTGTATTCCTAGTAGGAAAAGCTGAACATGTCGAGGCTACTGGCAATACGAAGTCCGGGACTGTAGCTCTTTCTACGAGACATACATACTTTGTTCGGTAAATCGAAAATTATTAAAAGAACATAACTTATTACAATCAACTTGTTAAAATTTTGAAATAAATATTATTAACTTTGTTCACAAATAAAGGATGCCATTAAATATTTGTGTTGTAACTATAGAAACATAGTAATATTGAATTGTCAAGCTTAACACATTTTAGTTTGCAAGTAGCCGTACAGAATAGTATATTACATAACAAGTGATACTTTTCAAACGAGGAGACACGAATTTAGAATAATCACTTTCACACGAGTAATGTACACTATTTTTCCTACGACCACAAAGAATTATTAAAAAACCCTTTGATTTGTAAAAAAAAAAATTTCAACTCTAGAGAGACAAGAGAAAAAGAGTTGAAATTAGCATACCTAGGATTATGTTCCACATAATATCTGTTTTTCATATAGTTTGTCAATAGGCTTTTCCTTTATTTGTAGTTTAACATTTTAATTTTTTCATATTTTATATAATTATATATCATAGGAAGATCTAATCCTGGATTGACTTCTAGATTAACCAGAATGAAAAATTTTAAATTTCAAGGAAATATACATTAAACCAAAATTTAAAAAATCCACCCAACAAGGAAGATTTCAATTCAAAATAATTCTATAAATTATTTAATGTTTTTATAAAAAAAAGTCAAATACTCCTGATGGGATTTGAACCTGTGACCTCCCGTTCTGTAGACAAGAGCGAGAGAGAGATTTTCACACTTTAATTCTAAATCATAAACAACATCAAATACATGAAAAATAAGTTAAAACACTTTACAATTACTGATTTCTAAAATTTGTTCTTTTTAATAAATAGGGGTGGTCTGTCAAATTGGCATCATATGTTTAAATTAAATAGTGTGCTTTGTATTACCACTCTAGAGTTGAAATATTTATTTTCAACACGTGTGTGATATTCGGCGCTTTCGAGCCAAGTTAACCGTGCTTTTTTTCTTATTTTCATAGGTGGTCGTAGGAAAAAAATATTGCCTTACAGTATAATAATAAATATTTCCTAACAGTTATTTCCCGTTGCCTAGCAACAACTAAGTGTAAGGAAATATTGACTTTTTCTTTCAAAAAATTATCAAAAATGTCAATATTTCCTATCGATTTTTGAAATATAATATGTAAGTACTAAATTTAAATATATTTCTTTAAAATTTAGCCAGAAAACGTTAACGGCAACTTACCGTGGTTTGACCGATCTCTTCCTTTAGTATAATAATCGTCCACAAGGGTTATAATGCTGATAAGAATTGAGCATACTCCCAATACCAAATACACAAACACTTCTGTCAGGACGTTGAAGATTGTTTTAAGCAAAAACCACACTATCGGATTACACAATATGTTAAACGAGACGGTAAAAATGAGAATGGAAATCTAAAAATAAAAGTGTTTTTCTTTAGACGTATAAGCAAATAGGGTTTTGAGATTTCAACAACATTTATTGATAGAAACTTTTACAGCTGTAAAATATCATTTGAAAATATCAAACTGGCAAAAGTGTAATTTTTTTATTAGGGATACAAAAAAAGTTAAAAAAACATATTTTCTAGTAAAATACTTTACATCAGGACGTTTCATTTATATTTATTAGAGGCCTGTGATTGTAAAAAGCTGGCAAACTTTCATTAGCGGTTTTTACATCAAAACTATGGTCTATTTCTTTTCGATTGCGAACGATGACAGAAAAAAAAATTGAACAAAAATTCACTTAAATCATGGACTAATTTACACTACATAAATGCATAGCCAACTTATTAAAGGTCTTTTTTTTTATCACAGAAGAAGAATAAGAAATTTCCGTTCGATTGATTTCTAGCGAATACATATATGCTAATTATAAACCTTTTAGCAATTAAAAATAACTTTTAGCTATAGTTATATTACGAAACAAACAATCTATTAACTTTCTGTACATAAAATCGGTTAATTTCACGTTTTTCTGCAACATAAAATAGTAAACCTATGCCTACTTTGTGTTGAAGCAAGAAGGATGCCCGATTTATCGACAAAATATAGAAGGCCATGCCAAACATTGTGACATAACCTAAAAATTCATCTTCTTAAAGGCTGCTTTACAGTTTGCAATTTTTCTTTCACGCAAGTTGTCTTGCAGCAATTAATATTGCGGCAATAAATATTTCACTTCGTTTTACAGCGTGCAATGACTTGCCAAGATCGTAGGTGATGTACCACTTGCCAACCATTAAAATTAAAATACATTTGGTTAGGCCTTACCGGCGCTTTTTGTGCATTCATTTTAACCAAACATCATTACAGGACATGAAAGCAAAACAAAATCAAAACGTACCCGCTATAGGTTAGAAAAAACATAAATAAATGTCAGGGATTTTTATATTTAGTTTGGTGTCTCATAAATCACCAGAAAATCCTCAGAATTGCGCTTGCAATGGCAATAAAAATACGGTCCGAGTTATATTTCTTGCAAGCAATACAAATAGCGCCAGCTGATCATTAGCCTCGTTCTGCGCATACTCCCGGGCAATCTTTTCTTGCGTTGAAGAAAAATTGTAAACTGTAAAGCGGCCTTAACAAGTGTTAATTTAAAATTCTAACCGCTATAAACACTAAACAACAAAATGTCAGTTATGACGTAAATCCCTAACCTTACTTTTTCAACTTGTCAAAAATGAAAATTCTTGCATTTTTTTATTGTAAAACGGGTTTCTGTCATCGTTCGCAATCGAAAAGAAATAGACCATAGGCACTGGGCATGCATACAATTTTATCAAAATATAGATTCTAAGATTAATTTTTCTTGTTTTCCTGAACAACAACACTGCTTAGGATTTTGGAAATTTTAAAAATTTTCTCTAAGATAGTTAGATGCAATAAGACTTGGTTACAATACAATACAATACAAATACAATTAGAATCCCTACAAAGGGTCCATGACCGCCTCAATATGAAGCCCACAAACAACCTTTAGCTGGAAAGTCCATGGCTACTATATTAACTTACTGTATATTAAATCCCAAAAGTACCTACTATAATACTAACAAGGGGGACAACGTGTTTACTTTAAAAAAAAATTGTATTATTTACTTTACTTGGTTTTTCTGCCCCAGTTACTCCTCGAACGAGCATTAAAATGCAGTTCTATGCAAGATCCAGTATTCGACCCTCTACTTCCATCCCCAGTCAATATTTATACCCTAGAGGGATTTACAAAGAATTTACAGGCATTCGATATAACTTTACTACTTTAAAAATATATGATGCATGCCCTAATGTTGCTAAACTACTACTACTTACTTGCAGAACCCAATAAAGAGCGTTTCCAGAGAATTTGGTGATTTTCCGTATAGAACCACGATTGCCATTATTTATCATGCAATTTCTAACAGGGTGGGGCGGTATGCCCGTATTAGCGTTGTCTCCGATTGCGGCTATCATTTTTTTTTTTTAAATTCATTAACTCCTAAAATTTGTAACGTAAATCTTTAAAACTGCATACGTAAAATTTTGTTTCTTATAATTCTTGTAGGAAAATTGACATCTTTGTTGCTTGTCATATATTCAGGTTGATCTGAACTGTCGTGTAAAAGGTGGTAACAGAGATTAATGGAGTCACCAGCTATTGTCACTTGCAATATCTAATACCGTTTTCGATTAGAGTGCTCGGAGACGTCATAGATTTGCCAGAGATCGCTTATAGCCATGTAGACTCAATTTCTCAGAGTGCCTGCAAGCAGTACCGGATTACCCGAAGCCTTCGAGTAATGCCGATTTTGTAAAGTATATCCCAAAGTATATCGTCTTAGCTTTTGCTTTTATTTAACTCAATAATCCATCCCAGGTAATAAAATGGGTCCCTTCTAGATATTTTACTCTAGGCGTCAGAGGTGGACTTTAGGTAAATGTAAAAAAGTGATTATTTTTACCTAAAATTACCGTATAACACCGATCGACCCTTTTTATCTATTTCACCCCTGGGTAGCCAGGTAGGTAGTAATGATAACATTTAAACACCTAATTATGCAGTGACAATGGGTATGTTTATATAAATAATTTATTAGGGGTAAAATCAAGACGATATACTTTAGGATGGACTTTAATGTTTTTTTAAAACATATTTTGTGTTTTCCTCATAATATTTAGATTAAAAAATGTTTTGCAATTTATTTTCTAAAAGTTTCTTTTATATAATACACCATATCCCATCACCCTAAGTCTACTAATTTCAGAGTTAGTAATACTTTTCCTTAGATGTTCGCAGTTACGCGTATCTCCCCTATATCAAGGAAGAAGTAAATAAAGAATTAACTTATTGTAATTAAATTTAATAGGAGTTTAGGTGAAATTTTACGAAATTTAGGCGTGGTCCCGAAAATTTGTCGGCGCTTTTTACCGAACGAATACCAACAATTATACTTCGTGACGGCTTCTTTATAGTTTCCGCAAAAGAATAATATTATTATTTCTCAAAATATATAATTAAAAAAATATATTTGTATTATAAGGCGACAAACGTGTGCCGCAACATGTCAGGATTTTTTTACGATTATTTTGCATACAGTAATATAAATCGGTCGATAGGCTTGGATTTTATAACATATTTTTTTACAATAAAAAGGTTTACCGGAATATAGTTCAATCGCAAATGTCTGAAATCGTGTTCCGTCAGCGTCTTGTTAAACGGATTCTTAAAGGACTCGACGTCAATAAAGCTTCTGGTCCAGACGAAATTCCTATCATTGTTCTCAAGACATGCGCCGATGAACTTACACCAGTATTTTGTAGACTTTTCAACTTATCCTACAAAAAAGGAATATTTCCATCCTGCTGGAAGTCGGCGCGTGTCCAGCCCATTCCAAAGAAAGGTAAAAAGACCCTGCCAAGCAACTACCGACCCGTCGCATTGCTTTCAGTAATTTCAAAAGTAATGGAGAAAGCTATTAACCAACAACTCCTAAAGTATCTGGAAGGGCTTAACATTATCAGCGACCATCAATACGGTTTTCGAAAGTCCAGATCAACAGGTGACCTTCTGGCATATGTCACCCATCTTTGGAGCAACACCATCGAACATCATGGAGAATCCCGGGCTGTTGCACTGGACATCTCTAGGGCTTTTGATCGTGTTTGGCACGATGGGCTTCTAAGTAAATTGCGATCCTACGGTATGCCTAATAGATTTTGTTTATGGTTAACCAGCTTCCTTAAGAACCGTTCTCTGCAAGTGGCGATTGACGGGTTTCTCTCAGACACCTTCACCATCAATGCCGGTGTTCCTCAAGGGTCCATATTGTCGCCTACCCTCTTTTTACTGTATATTAACGACCTTCTAGTAAAAACCCAAAATCCAATTTATAGCTTTGCTGATGACAGCACACTTGTCTCATATTTTACCTTGACTCCCCAAACATCCGCTGCCGACGCACATCTTCGCAGGCAGCATGAAGTTTTGCGCCTCAACAATGACCTGGAAGAAATTTTGGCTTGGGGTGACAGTAACCAAGTCGAATTTAATGCTAAGAAAACCCAGGCAGCAGTCTTCTCCAAAAAGGTTAACATTGCAGAACCGGATATAGTCATGGCAGGATACGCAATTCCCCTGACACCGTCTATTAATTTGCTAGGGGTCAATCTGGGAGGTAATATGTCTTGGCATGATCACGTTGCCGCAATTGCCAAGACAGCTGCACAGAAACTTGGTGTACTTTTCCGCACCAAAAGGTTGTACACACCTCATCAACTTTTGACACTCTACAAAGCCCAGATTCGACCATCATTAGAATATTGCTCTCATGTCTGGAGCTCTGCACCCAAGCACACCCTTCGGCTACTGGATTCCATTCAAAGGAGAGCCGTTCGTCTGATCGGCGACCCCGAGCTGACCAAGACCCTCGATAGCCTGGAGCATTGAAGAAAGGTTGGTGATTTGGCTGTCTTTTACAGATATTACCATGGCAGGTGTTCGACTGACATTGCCCACTTGATTCCACCTAGAGCAATGCAAAACAGAAATACACGGCGAACCACTGCCGCTCATCCATATGTTGTTCAGCTTAGTACTCCTCGAACTTCATTGTTCAAGAATTCTTTCATCTGGAGAACGTCATCATTGTGGAATGATCTTCCTGAGGTCGTGTTTCCCAATGAATACAATCTTCAACGTTTCAAGACCAACGTTAATCGCTTTTTTCGCACTCGCACCGCTCCCAGAGCGCCTTAAAGGATTTTTCCTACAGTGCAGGTGTTTTATCATAAAAAAAAAATCAGTTTTGCAAATGAAGTACTTTGTCTTAAGTTATTTGAATAAGTACAGTGTGGCTCAGCCAGAGCGGTGGGCTCCTCTGAAAGCTGGGCCCAAGGCCCGGGCCTACTGGATCTAGGGTCTATTGGGGAAATGGGCCCTACTAACGTGGAGGTAACGGTAACCATTGTCCGTTAGGCTCCCTCAAAGACACCCCCGCACCCCGATCCTCCACAAATGAAAGATCTGAGCAAAATATGAAGCTTGCTAAAAAAATGTAAGTAAAAGCGTCGCCAGCAATTCCGTCTTCTAAGATATGTTTAATTTTTTACTATTTTTAACCACTAAAAGTTAATCAAATAAAATTCTACTTAGTGGAAGTATTTTCGTCTGCAGGATCCATTAAAACACACCTCCATCGGAAAATTTATGCAAAAGTACTAACAAAAATAGTTACATGGTACTAATTAAAAAATAATTCCTTATGAATACGTTAAAGCGGTTATGTACCAAATTCTGAGTCACTTATTAATAGGAAATGGTAACCTTTTAATTATGAAAATGCATTTTTTAACATATTTATGCAAGTTTCTTTAAATGAAAGACTTTCTTTACTGCAGGAAGAAAGAGGCTGTCGCTATTTTTGAGTTTAAGGCCCGTTTTTTCCAGTTAAATCAATAATTTTATTACACAAAAATAATAAAAAATTAGTAATCAATTAGCACGATACAAAAATATTTTTACTACGAAATTCTAAAGGAACTTTATTGATAATTTATTTTACCAGGTAATTTAAATGCTTTTTGCTATATATAGTTTTAATTCGCGTTTGAGGGTATCAGTTTAAAGAAATACCTGAAGGGTTAAGCAATCAACAAAAAATTCATAATTTGTTAAGTGTGTGAACTATTTTTGAAAAATGGTTAACCTGAATATTTTTGTAAGTAACTACATATATCTTTCAGTTGAGAATTTTTATTGATTTTTTTACCAGTTTGGCAAAATTTTTTTACCCTCTCGTGAAATATGTTTTTTTTCGCGTAAAAATTATGTTTTGAAAAAACTCATTCGTTTACAAGTGCCCAACACTTTATAAAAGTAATTTTTTGGAACAAGTTATAGCTTTAGAGTACAGCTTTTACTCAGCCCAGAGGTTTCGAGCAATACTTAATACACAACCGGTGTTGTGTTTCATAAAAGGCAATTGAATGATGGGGTATAAAATATTCTTTTTGAGTTAAAAATAAACTTATATCATAATTGTAAAATGTATTCCTCTCGTTCGTATAGAATAGTGGGGATATGATATCCATATCGCACGAGGAAGTAAATTTAGCACGACGGCGTAGGCGTCACAATATAACATTTTATTGGGTCAAAGTCAATTATGTCTAGAAAATGCTATCAATTTTTTTTTAAATAAAACTACAGAAAGCGACAGTATATGTATATGCAAGCCACCATCCATTCGGATGAATTATATCAAGATTTTAAAATTGTAACGTCTATAAAACAAAAATAAGTTTTGACTAAATTAACAGTAAAGTTTTTTATGTAATTTTTCTGCTTTAAATTTACCTATAACATTACTTTTACATAATAATAAAAAATAATATAATTTCAGTTCTCCAAGGGCAAGTTGGCAAATATTGATAGGCATTCCATAATTTTGAAAAAATGTACCGGTAGGCCAAATAAGAAAGCACGCCGGCCATATCTCAGGAACCATTTATCCCAACGTGTTGAAATAAAAAATATTATGACAATATCCATCAAAAGAAATTGCTGGAAATTATTTTTAAGTTCGTAAATTTATCGCTTTAGGGCGTTCAAAATATGACGAAAAAGATTATAGGATTTAGGGGACTTAAGGGTTTTATTCTTTGGAAAATAGGAAGAGGAATAAGAAGAGGAGGAGAACCCCTTTTGAAAGAAATACCAATGCCAATTTAGGTATTAATAATAACTATAAATTATTTCATTTAAACCTTTTTAAATATGTGTGTTCCTAAACCAACGATACGCATTTTTTGAAAAAATCGGTTTGATGCAGCCGATTTCATAATATTTTTTCTTGTATCTCTGGCTTAAATTAAGATACCGACATGCTGCTTTCACCAGTTATTTTTGTTTTGTTTCTATTTTTTATTTAAATAAATATTAATAGATATATGGTTCTAATTAAAATTTTTGAGAAAATTTGAAAAATCTGGCGATTGCGCAAATAGCGCCCTCTAGCGACGACGGATATAGCAAATTATAGTCATACTAAATTTTAAATGTTACTATAGGATAAGCTTTTTCAAATGAGACTCAACTTGCTAAATTTGGTTAAGGCAAACCAGAGTTATGGATATTTCTTCCGAAAGTAAATGGAAGATGCTGGCCCACCCGGCATCGCCCGGTGAGATACCATTGCATCAGTTTACGCGGCGTGAAGTTGCTCTTTGAGTTAACGTTTCGTTGCTGTGCTGATGTTTCCGGTTTCCAGGGTGGGGCCGTATGAAAGAAGCATGATGGAAGCTCCAAGATCAAAATATTCCGGAGGTAAACTCGCCCCCCGATCGGATCTCCGGGTGGGGGCTGGTCCTGTGGCTTCATCAAGCGAAATTAATGAATTATCCACCATTTCCGACAATTTACTGGGTTCCTTCAACAACACTCAACGAGGAAATGGTGTGGCGCCTGCGGTTGCTAACAGACCCAAAAGTAACAACTTCAAAATTGATTTCTGCAATATTAGGGGGCTTAACACTAACATCAATTCAGTCCACCAGCACTTACAATCTTCCAAGCCTCATGTGCTTGCACTGACCGAGACAAAAGTCAGAGCGTCAACGAACACTGTCAGCTATTTATATCCTGGATATGATTTTCACTTCCGTTTTAGACGCAACTTTGGGGTATGTCTGTTCATTCGAGATGATCTTTGCTGCCAACGGGAGGACATACTGGAACCGAAAGACTTTGATGTAATGTGGTTTAAAATATCTTCACAAAAAATCACTAAGTTTATATGCTGCCTTTACCGTCCTCCAAGCGACATGCATTACAGGGCCCTCTTCTCATCACTAGCCAACACAATCGACTTCTTGCAAACCAATCATCCGAATGCCTAAGTTGCTATCTTTGGCGACATTAACGTCCACAATGTCAATTGGCTTAAATACTCAAACACCAACGATGAGCAAGGCCGCGAGGCCGAATCTTTTGCGATCAGTTCTGGTCTAACTCAACTCGTAGAAGAACCAACGCGGGTTCCAGACCGAGCTGGGGATTTTGCTAGTCTTTTAGATCTCTTTTTAACTTCAAATCCAGACCTATATACGGTCACCGTACAACCACCATTGGGCTCTTCCGATCACAAACTTATTTCAACCCTAAGCGAGCTGCCAATTAGTTCTGAACAACCTCCTAAACCCCGTAAGATTTGGCACTATACATCAGCTAAGTGGGAAGACCTAAAGAACCATTTTCGCAACTTTCCCTGTCTAAGCGTATGCTTTTCTTCGGATGATCCATCTGTCTGTGCAAAGGATATCTCCGACGTCATTCTAACTAGCATGGAGGCCTTTATTCCTTTCTCCAAGCGCCCTTCCAACGGCAAGCCCTGGTTTAGCAAGAATTGCGAGCGTGCTGTCAGATCTAAAAACCTGGCTTACCGACAGTGGCGTAAAAACCCTACTCCTGAAAATCGCGCCATTTTTGTTACCACCCGAAACCAATGTAAGCAAATGATAGACCAAAGCAAAGAAGCTCATAACGAGAGAATCAAAAACAAACTTCTTGCCAGTCCTAACGGATCAAGGTCCTTTTGGTCAGTCGCTAAGGCCGTCAGTCAAAACTTTACAAAGTCAACTATTCCACCTCTAACACGTTCCGACGGCACAATAGCAACCACAGCCGGGGATAAAGCAAACCTACTTGCTGAACTGTTTTCCTCGCATTCCACTGTAGACTTTCAGGGAAAACCACCATCCAACATTCCCTCAGTTCAATCGCAAATGTCTGAAATCGTGTTCCGTCAGCGTCTTGTTAAACGGATTCTTAAAGGACTCGACGTCAATAAAGCTTCTGGTCCAGACGAAATTCCTATCATTGTTTTCAAGACATGCGCCGATGAACTTACACCAGTATTTTGTAGACTTTTCAACTTATCCTACAAAACAGGAATATTTCCATCCTGCTGGAAGTCGGCGCGTGTCCAGCCCATTCCAAAGAAAGGTAAAAAGACCTTGCCAAGCAACTACCGACCCGTCGCATTGCTTTCAGTAATTTCAAAAGTAATGGAGAAAGCTATTAACCAACAACTCCTAAAGTATCTGGAAGGGCTTAACATTATCAGCGACCATCAATACGGTTTTCGTAAGTCCAGATCAACAGGTGACCTTCTGGCATATGTCATCCATCTTTGGAGCAACACCATCGAACATCATGGAGAATCCCGGGCTGTTGCATTGGACATCTCTAGGGCTTTTGATCGTGTTTGGCACGATGGGCTTCTAAGTAAATTGCGATCCTACGGTATGCCTAATGGATTTTGTTTATGGTTAACCAGCTTCCTTAAGAACCGTTCTCTGCAAGTGGCGATTGACGGGTTTCTCTCAGACACCTTCACCATCAATGCCGGTGTTCTTCAAGGGTCCATATTGTCGCCTACCCTCTTCTTACTGTATATAAACGACCTTCTAGTAAAAACCCAAAATCCAATGTATAGCTTTGCTGATGACAGCACACTTGTCTCATCTTTTACCTTGACTCCCCAAACATCCGCTGCCGACGCACATCTTCGCAGGCAGCATGAAGTATTGCGCCTCAACAATGACCTGGAAGAAATTTTAGCTTGGGGTGACAGTAACCAAGTCGAATTTAATGCTAAGAAAACCCAGGCAGCAGTCTTCTCCAAAAAGGTTAACATTGCAGAACCGGATATAGTCATGGCAGGACACGCAATTCCCCTGGCACCGTCTATTAATTTGCTGGGGGTCAATCTGGGAGGTAATATGTCTTGGCATGATCACGTTGCCGCAATTGCCAAGGCAGCTGCACAGAAACTTGGTGTACTTTTCCGCACCAAAAGGTTGTACACACCTCATCAACTTTTGACACTCTACAAAGCCCAGATTCGACCATCATTAGAATATTGCTCTCATGTCTGGAGCTCTGCACCCAAGCACACCCTTCGGCTACTGGATTCCATTCAAAGGAGAGCCGTTCGTCTGATCGGTGACCCCGAGCTGACCAAGACCCTCGATAGCCTGGAGCATCGAAGACAGGTTGGTGATTTGGCTCTCTTTTACAGATATTTCCATGGCAGGTGTTCGACTGACATTGCCCACTTGATTCCACCTAGAGCAATGCAAAACAGAAATACACGGCGAACCACTGCCGCTCATCCATATGTTGTTCAGCTTAGTACTCCTCGAACTTCATTGTTCAAGAATTCTTTCATCTGGAGAACGTCATCTTTGTGGAATGATCTTCCTGAGGTCGTGTTTCCCAATGAATACAATCTTCAACGTTTCAAGACCAACGTTAATCACTTTTTTCGCACTCGCACCGCTGCCAGAGCGCCTTAAAGGATTTTTCCTACAGTGCAGGTGTTTTATCATAAAAAAAAAAAAAAAAAAAAAAAAAAAAAGAGGTTTCTCCTCTTCTTCTTGCGAGTTTATGTTCCAATGAATAAAACACTAAATTTTTTTAAATACCTTTATTTGGCATATTATCGGTAAAAATCCTATAATCTTGTTAGTCTTATGTTAAACGCCCTCTAGCGGCAAATTTAGGAACTTTAAAATAACTTACAGCAATTTCTCTTCATCGATTTTGTAATAATATTTTTTATTTCAACACGTTGGGATTAACGGTTCCTGAGATATGGCCTGCGTCCATTTTTATTTGGTCACCCGGTACATAACATCTTCATTCAGTAATTGATATAGTAAAAACTGAACTAACACAGTGACATCTGATAAGAAAGAAGGTGGTATGTGCACACAATCAACAAAATGTTTTAAAATGTACATTAATTGTGAACGAATATGCTAACATCCCATAACACCTTCTTCCATATTTTTTTTGTAAAAACATGTAAGTAACAGAACTTCTTCGGTCATTGGTATATCAAGACTTATAATGTCGCTAAACTGAGTTTTAGACGGATCCATGTAAGATATGGGTACCTAACACCTTCATTCACACCAAAAAAATATATTTCAACTCGTATCTTCAATTTTATTTTAAAAGATTATATATTTTTTCCAGATATGCCTTTTTACCTGCTTCATATTGGTGGTACACTCACTGCCATTAGATACAACCACCGCTCAACCAGATGAAAAAATTGCTTTCTTTGTTCCTTATGCCATCCAGTATGTTCCCGTAGAAATTCCTGACGAATATATAAATAAAAATTTAGCGGTACCAACACACGCAGTTCTTAATGAAGAAGATTTTTTGCGAAAGATACAGGAACAGAACCCAGATTTTGTAATAAACACAAAAGATGAAGATGACGAAAGTTTATTATTAAAAGAACACAATGCAGATACAAAAAATAAGCATTCGAGCGACTCCGCCCTTCAAAACAATGAGAGTTTTGTTATTGTTCCACAGGCAGCCATTGACAGTCCGATAAATACATTTTCAAAATCGGATTTAAAAAATGAAGCAGAAAATCCAGATTTATTTAACAAAGACTCACCAGTAGTTATACCAGTAAAAGAAACATTTGTTGCCACTGTAACCAAAAACGTGAATACTCCATCATCAACTGAATCTGTGGACGCTTCAACATCAGCAAAAACGGAATCCCAAGACGATCCAAATCCAATACCAACAGAATCAGCAGAGGCTTTAAAAGCATCTACAACAGCATATACTACAGTAGAAAACGTACCTTCAACTTCCTCTAAGCCACATGTAATATCCAAAAGACAAGCCCAAGGATTCTATTATCGACCTGTGGTTAGGTATAGTAGCATTCGGTCTAGAAGGAGAAGGATTCAGAGACCTTCCCGGAGGCACGCTATGGTAGGGTATTTAAGTGATAGAGATTTGTTTCCTACTGTGGCATAAATTGAACGTTTTCCCTCTCACATAAACATACACTCTTTATAAATAGGACATTTTTAACTAGACTGGTGAATCTCTCTACCTCATTTCTCGTGTTCCGTATTATTTTAGAAACAATATCGATAGCACAATATTGCCATCAGCACAAGGTCACTCTGTCTATCAGAGTAATTGTTTATAAAAATGTAGGATATTTAAAATTATCTTTAAATTAAACATAGACTGGAAACATTAGGAATAAAAAAATATACATCCATATTCACTTAAGGTTTCTAAATTTAGACCATCGATATATTTAGATCTTTCTCCCGGTTGTATTTTTACCGTGGCATTATTTTGAATATATGCCCTATGACTCTTTTGTGTTTTTTGCAACTAAATTGTTTATAGTTTCTTCAAACTCAAGGAAAAAATTATTATCTGCTGCATAATGTATGGAATATACTTATCATTCTAGTTTAGTTTCACTTTTGCATTATAAAGCCTTTTTATACCTAATTTTATCTATACCAGTGCATGTTCCTTTTTATTTATTTCATTAAAATATTCTTTATTCTTAATTAAAAAAGCAGAGTTAAGAGTTAGAGTTTGAAATCGTCCTGTCATTTTTTTGAACAATATTTTGTATCCTTCTCGCCTTATTCAAAAAGGAAACAATTATGTACAGTTTTAATTTAAATAATTTTTGATTAATACATTATAATAAAAGCAAACCTACAAAGTGACAAAACCTGCAACGCCCGTCGGGCTTCCGTGGAAAAAACATCATGAAAACTGTAAATGCGGGTAGCTACAAAACCCACTTAAGTTAGTTGTGAGCGATACAGGACAGACACTCTGTAAGAGAAATAGCAATAACGTACGTGTGCTAAATAAGTATAATCGCTATCGGTATTTTTCATACAGAGTGCCACTCCAGGTGACTCATCGTTTAAATGGTGTATATGCTCGGGGGGAGGGGGGCTCAGTGGGCGTAAGTAGGACATTTTTTTCTGGAGAAAGGGACAGTCGGGACTACATTTATTTTATGATATTGCACTTAGTGAAGAAGGCGGTAAAGCGTCGCGAGCGAAAATTTTTCGGGGCCAAGCCCAAAGTTCTCACTAATATCAAATTTCGAAAATTAAATTATTACCTCTCCCCCTCTGCATGGTTGGATTAAATTTGTTTTTGTAAATGTTTTCTTTACTTTTTTTTATATTCTTAGCTGGCTCTTTATTAAAAAAAAAATATTTTTTATATTTGTGAAAAATGTGTGGTGTGGTGTCAATCCAAAATGTTAACATAAGACGTATGTATGACTCTAACCAGCGTTCTTCGAGATCGGTTTATCATGATTAAAAATTAAAAATAAAGTAAATATCGCTCACCACGCCAAAATTGATGTTTTTTTCCGAAATCATGTATTTTAGGAGCGTAGATCTAAGAGCAGTTTTTGGTGCAAATGCTTAGGTTTTTAAATACTCCTTCTTACGTGCCGTTTTGTATATTCATAATAAAGCATTCTCGTTTCTTCCCGCACTATTTTTTTTTATTATAAATTATCATACTTCTTTCGTAAAAAATGTTTCAATTTAAATTTTTACTTCTAGCTCTAAAAAAGGGAAAACGAACAGACAAGTATATAATAGAAAATTACTAGAAAATATTATTCTTTTTACTCATTTTCCTTTAAAATTGTATCATAAATCAATACCTAAAGCGATATGCGTCTTAATATCTTAATCTCTATATTATAAAATAGGATTTTTAGAAGGAAAAGTTCAAAATCTAATTATTTCCTACAAGACCTTTGTAATCTAAGCCAAGAATACATTATTTAAAGATTTAAATTAAGAGTCCAAGCAAGGGGGGGGGGGGGGGGCTGCAGCCCGTTACCCCTCCCCCCCCCCCTTAAATACGCCACTGTGTTTCAGTATACCTTATAATGTTTAATAGACCAAGGAATCTATTTAAACTTGATTAAATTTAGTGTTATTACTGACTATTTTTTTATTTACATATTACATCCTTGCTTAGCAGAATTACGTTAATTTGCTGATATTTATTTTGACTGTTTTAAATATTGTGGTTGTGATTAAACCTTGTGGTAATTTGTAATGTAGTTAATTTTCTTTAATTAGTTTTTAAATACTTACATACACTTTATTGATTTCGTATTTTTTATTTAAATTTTGTTTCTAGCTGTATATAAATAACATGTATGTACTTCTCAAAAAATAAAAAAATGTACAATTTTTTTTTGTTATGCTTTTTTTTAAATTTTTTAATTAAGAATTAACTAGTCAGACAACTTTCCAATACGGGCAGAAATGATTTGCTCGTAATGAAAGTGGTCCAGTTAAGTTGGCTGTTTTTTAGTTTAAATGTAGGTAATGTTTAGTGACGGTAAGACAAAGTTTTTAAAATTAAAAAGTTTTGTGTTCCACTGGGAATTGAACCCAGAACCTGTCGATTTCTGATTAGATTATCTCACCAACCTCGGTTATAAACTTATTCAATTTTTATGTGAATTGCATGGCCTATTTTTGGCTATAAGGGACCATTAAGCAATCCGCCTCCTATCAAAAAGGACTTCTAAAATTCCCAGGGTCCTAGTGGACCAGCCTTCTCCCTACGGGCGCTCATTAAAGTTCAATTTTCATTCTTGCTCCTTAAAATATTTATTTAAAAAAATATTAATTAAATTAAAAGATATCCCAGAAACTATAAAGAAGACTGGCGGCGTCGTCGAGGCGTGTGATTGAATGGATACCAGCAAGGGTACGTCGGCGATGGATTCTTTATAGTTCTCGCAAAAGAACAATATTAATATAAAGATGTGTGCGCAACATGTCAGGATTTTAATTAATAAATCAGTTTATCCGCTTAGATCTTATAAAATAATTGTTTACAATAAAAAAGTTTAAAAGCATATCAGTTTTATAAATGGAGTATTTTGTCTCAAACTATTTAAATATAGTATCACTCAGGCTGAGCACGGATTCTGAAAGTAGGGCCCTAGTCCCGGGCCTATTTGGAAAATACACCCTGGATAGTTGCATACAATTTTGAATCTCCTGCGATTCGAAACCGTGGAGGGTTTTATAAGGGGAAGGAGAACACATTCATGACATTGGTACAAATATACTGGCAATGTTGTTTCCACCAGAAAAACTTATCCATATTAATACCCCAAGAAATTGGCGTTATCGATAAATGAGACTGCCGTTGATATTTAAAATTGGAGGTATTTGCATAGGCCTTTGACGTGATTGGAAAAGCAGTGCCTGAGTTTTATCAGCGTTTACATAAAGGTGATTATTACTGAACCATTTATGCAAAGCTTCCAAATTATTATCACACTCTTCCTGCAAAATATTTAAGGATTTGTTAGGGACAATCGGCGAAGATATATGACGTCCAATATGAACAGTGGACCCAATATAGAGCTCTACGAAATGTCAGTAATGAATCTGATTTAAACTTACTACATTCACCGTTGATCATATATGTTCAGTACTAAAATACTGCTGATGGTTTCTTAGAAATTTTTCGGCTTAAGGCGATGCCTTTCATGCCGTATTTAAAGAGTGTGTTACATAATTCCGTGTGATTAACGCAGTCAAACGCCCTGCTGTCATCAAGAAAGATACCCACAGAACACTTTTACACAAGTAGTGTATTGTGAAATTAGTAAACATACCATAGAGAGATTGTCCGCAATAATTGTATTGGTTGCCAAGAATGTTAAAAGGCCGTTCAAAAAAAGTGTACTCAAAAATGAATAGGACATAATTCTATTGGTTTTATTTTTTTATGAAATTTTGTTCTATTTTAGTGAATCGTCGTTGATTTTAACGGTAAAGTAAAATTTTAAATAAAACCAAAACATGTTTTCCATATTTTATTTATCCTCCAAAACTAAATGTTTTATCAAAAAACGACCCCGAGCTGCCGACCCTGACATTTACATTACTGAGTAAACTACCAGCGAATTCTAAGACTTTCCTTAAAATTATTACAGCATTTAAGGTCAAAGAGTGAAGGGTCCCGAGTTTGCTTACTAATGTGTCCCTTAATGCTGCGATGATGTGAGAGTTGTCGGTCGCGAGTGCCCAAGCTCGTCCTGCTACTTCCCCCTTGAGCCTCAGGAACGCTTCGATAAGCTTAAGGACTTCTACGTAAGGAACTTGTTTTGCTATTTGAATTCCTGTTGATATGTAGTTAGGAACCTAAAGAGAATCAATATTAAAGTATGTTGAATTTAAAAATGTATTATTATATTTTACTCATGTTCAGTCGGCCGGCCGGTATTTGCCGAAGAGATAATGGCCGACCGGCCGATTCCGCTACAAATACAGATAAATGACGGGTAAGGTCCGGCCGGCCGCCGGTTGTTAAAACGTGTTTAGTCGTTTGCCGGCCGGTATTGGACTGCGGGCCTACTTTTATGTCAGACAAAATTTCTGTAATTGAAAATTACTGAAAAAACTTAAAAAGGTTAAAAATCAGATTTTATTGATTTGTAGGTACCGCAAACATAAATGTTTGTGGCAAATAAAATACTTCATATGCTAACAGAGCTTTTGCGAATGAAGGCTTATGAAAAATCACTTTTACTATAATAAAACAGTATCTAGATGATGAAGCTACTTCTGTGGAACAAAAAATACAAAATATTATGAGAAGTACATTCAGAAAGGAACTTAAAAAGGTTGAAATATCAAAAAGTAGCAGAATTTAATAAATACTTGAAACAATAATTATCATTCACCCTTAAGAAAGTTTTTAAAATAACTTGCACTTGATTGTCTGAGTTCTCGTGTAAGCCCCAAGTATGATAAAGTGCAACGTCTTGTTAACCACTCTTTCATCCAAATTGTTTTTCCTTTCCTTTTCATCTGCTCGCGTAATATAATAACAATTGGCGCCGCGTACACTCTTCTTGTGACATGTTTGAACTGACGATAACAAACTGTGCGTCTATAGTTAATTGGAGGCCGCAATCGAATTATTGGTGAACAAAACTGATGGTGAAGTGTGACTATCGATAACGGCCGGCCGGCGGACGGACAATCCACGGACTGACGGCCGACTGAACGTGAGTAGACTCCTTTAGACTCGCGTCTATTTCCCAACACTATTGCAGACACACTGCGCATGTCAGTTCAATAACCTGATGGCGGGATATTTAAAATATATGTAGAAATGAGTTTAATTATATTTTAATGTTTTATTAAAGTGTGAGTCATAGTTTAGGTTCTAGTCTCTATTAAATATTTTTGCAAGAACATTGTTGTTATTCGTAGCTTGCCAGTTTGTTAATTTATTGGCCATAATTAAAATGGAGGGTAGGCTATTCAAATAATTTTCTTATTGTTGAAGCCGTAAAGTACCTGTAACGTAAAAACATAACCTCCAATTTTTTAACTATAAAATAATTTATGTATGCCACAGACTGTGAGATAAATTGTATGCAGTACAAAAATATATTTGCTCCATTGAAGAAAATAATGTAGAAATATGGACCAGCATAATAACCTCTAATTGTTTTCTTCAATGCAGTAAATATATTTTTGTACCACACACAATTCATCCCACAGTCTGTGCACAAATAAATTGTTCTACAATTTAAACAAGTGGACGTAAGGTTTTTACTTTACAGGTGCTTTATAGCATCGACGACAAAACTTACTGATTAATGAGTAATTGGCTGCCCCTCTATTTTATAATTATGACCCATAAATTAACAAACTGACGTAAAAACAACCTAATTGGGACTAGAACCTCGACTATGACCCATACCGTGACTTAAAAAATCACCAAAAAATAATTAAACCCATTTTAATCTACTTATATATTTTAAATATCCCACAATCAAGTTATCCGCTACCCCGGCATGCGCAGTGTGCCTGCAATAGTGGGAAATAGACGCGAGTCTCCTTTAGGGGTCTTTTATGCAGGGTTTTTTAGTCGCCTGTCGCGCTGCGTTAAAAAACGCGGCGTTTTCTAAATACATTATTTTATGCATCAGTCGCCATCGATGCGTAACCGCGTATGTGTAAAACAATGTATTTAAAAAACGCCTGCATAAAAGAGGCCTAATAACACTTTGAGATATCCACTACCGAATATTATTGCGAGAAAAAATGTAGGTACTTGAATAAAATTGGGAAAAAGTACCTCAATATTTGTGACTACGCCTTGTCTTCCTCCAATATTGTTGTGTCTATTCCAATAAACAGAATTCGTGGATATTTGCTGAGACGATGTAAGGAGTAACATAGACATCTAAAAAAAATATTTTAATTTAATAAGCAGGTATGCCAGTTAAATAGACCCATTTTTTCCCCCGCTGCGCTGTCACTGGATTTCTCCAAATTGTAAAATAGTGTCTATCATCGCTTTCAGGTGTACATTACAACATTTATTATGGTTACTCAAAAACTACTGAGACTATTACATTTATTTCAAGATATGTTTGTTTATCCAGGTTTATAATACCTAAGATAAATAACTCAATAGTTTTCGAATAAAAGGTATAAATCCTAGGCGCGAATACTGCGGCGCGGCGGTGTCGCAGTGATGATTCACTGGCATTCGAATGAATGTTTTGGACGGTTCTTGGATAAAACGAAAAAGTAGCGAAATATTGGTAAAAAAACTGAATGTCACGTGCCCTAACTCTAAAAACAAAATCATAAAGAAAATCTTATAAGTAACCTGAAAAATGAAATTAACAAAGCTGTAAACCTAGGCCTAGCCAAGGCGAATTTAAATTAGTACTTATTTGTGAAAAATAATTGATTGAAAAAATTGTCAAACTTTAAAAGTCCACTACTTACCAACACAATACACATTAACCACTGCATAATTCTTATATAATATAAATAACTAACACTTCACTGGTAATTGCAAACTGTAACCCTTTGAAACATCAAATAGATTAAGATTTCGGCACCAGAACAAATTCTATTTATGGGTTTCATTTTCTGTAATATATTTAAACATTAACATTGAAAATTTATTTTCACTTTTAGGTGCTTTAAAACCCTTTATTAATTTGTAATTAACATTTCTTACAAGTGAATAATATTACTAAAAACTTGTATTTATGAAAGTACGATGGAAAGACCGTAAAATTAAATAAAACTACCTCGCAGTGAGTTTGTCGATTGGTCGATTAATGAATTTTTTAAAACTACATCTTAGGTCCGTTATATCCATCTCCTGGTAACTTTACCAGCAAGATAATTTCCAAAGAAACCATTGTTAGGGAAATTTCGTAGAAATTATCCGACTCGCAAAAGTTATTGGGAGATGGATACAACTTAATCTGTTACTAGAAATTAAGCAAGGTGCTCACATTGCTCTTCCAGCCAAATTGGAAATCTTTTTTTTATAGAGTCCCTTCATTAATGGATTTTGAAAAACTTTTCAAATGTCGACTCTACAGATATTGGAGAGGATCAGAAAGTTATTTTTATTTTTAAAAAAATAATTTTTAATATTACTTACAACACAATGAACCTTAGTCCTTATCAGAACTGTGAAAGTTACTTCAGAAAAGTAACTAGTTACTTTTTCGATACTTTTGCACAAATGTATCTAGATACTTATAAGGAATAGTTACTTTTACCTAAAAGTAACTTAGTTCTTAGTTACTTAGTTAAAGTAACTAGTTATAGTAACTAAGATACTTTTAAAGTAACTAGTTACTTTGATTGTAACTAGTTACTAAAAGTAACTAAGATACTTTTGAGTAACTAGTTATTTTAATTGTAACTACGAAACTCTAAAAGTTATTAAGATGCTTTTGAACTAGATACAATAAATTTACCAGGTAGTGATAACTCCTTTTCCTGTACTCACTACCACTATTACCATCAGAAAACTAAACTAAGAAGTGTTAATTCGAACAACGAACAAGTAGAATAAAATGCTTTCCAAGAAATTTCGCGTTCCAACCAGTTTGCTGTTAAAATCTGATTAACGGCCGCCGATCGTCCCTTGGTCATCATCTGATGGACGGCACGTGTGCATAATTGGTATCCTAGAGGAACTTTAAAAATACCTAACTTAGTTACTTTAAAAGTAACTTAGTTACTTTAAAAGGAACTTAGTTACTTTAAAAGCAACTTAGTTACTTTAAAAGTATCTAGTTACTTTTTAAGTGTATAGTTACTCCTAAAAAGTAACTAGATACAAGTTACTTTTCAAAAGTAACGAAGTTACAGTTACTTTTGGAATGATTCAAAAAAGAACTAAGTTACTAAGTATCAAGTTACTTTAAGTAACTAGATACTAAAAAGTATTTAGTTACTTAAGTTACTCACAGCTCTGGTCCTTATATTTTAAGTTAATATTTTTGTCACACTCATATTTCACCTTTTCATTGGTAAAAAAACAATTCCATAATTGGCCCAGTTTTTTCATAATTCGGACCAAGAAAAACCGCGATTTAACTAGGCTTTTTCACTAAATTTTTATTTTGGTTGTACAAAGTGTATATAAAGGAACAAAAAATAAAATTGTCTGTGTTTGTATTTTTAGATATTTTTAAGCCATAACTGAAAAAAATTATTTTGAGATTTGCATCTTTTTGAAGTATATTCTTAAGCTCACTTCTGTGTCGGTGTTCAAGTGTCAGAAACGACTCGTAAAAAAATTTACAACGTGTAAATGTGGTTACGATCCTCGGAGTGGGCATACACACAATAAAAAAATATGTCCGAATTTTAGTAAGTTTAAGAATGCAGGGAAGAGTGTAAAATGTATCGTCTACCAACCCACCCCATTCACGCCGGTAACCAGGCCGGATGAGATCGGATATCTCATGGGGTGCGGAAAAAGTACACACTCCCCATCGGTACGTAGCAATGGCGCAAGAAACCCAAAGATTGATAGCCCTTGGGGGGGGGGGGGGGGGGGAGGAGGGAATTAGTAGCTTGTTATCAATTATAGTATATTTCAGAAAGGTGTAGAGTAATAAAAGCTCATTAAGTATGCAAGGGGACTACAGAGCGACCCAACGAATATTTAAACCACTTTCATAATTTGGCATTGATTTCATTGCAAAATTCTTTATTTTCATCAAGTGCAAGTAGTACCAGTAGGGTTGGGGTCAATGTATGGGTTTTGCCTATTGTTATCCAATCACAAACACTCAAAATGGCGTGATAAAGGCGTGCATTATGTACATTACATAGTATTAGGGTACACTTATTTTTTATTAAACATTAATTGTGTGTTGTGTATTGCTACAAATCCTTTCACTTGCGCCCATCTAAGTTCTATAGGATTTAGTTCGCAATGATATGGCGATGGCGATATGCGCAGCACAGTTACACTATGTTTTTCAGCTATATCTTCCACGGCATATTTCATAAAACGATATTTGTGTAAATTTGCTATAGCTAATAGTTCCTTCTTTATCAAATTATCATCAAATTCAATACTTTTGGTGGTTCACCAGTCGATAATTCCTTGTTTTCTCCAAGATGAAGTTGGAGTCTTCTCTGTCGTCGTGAATGATAGCTTGCGTTATCAATAACTACTTCTGAATTAGCTGGAAGATATTTTATCATTTCACCAAAATAGTCCTCAAAAACATTCGAATTTATGTCCTCGTGGTAATCTCCCGAATTGAATTACGCAATTACTTGAAATTTTAATATTACAAACAATACTTTTTATCTTAATACCCGTTAACATAATTCTCTAAAATTTTTGGTTAGTTATCATAAATAATTTAATGCAAAAAATTTACCGACGCCTATGGCCGACACCGAAATTGAGCCGAACTGGACGGAATTTCCCATTTTACTACTCTACACCTTTCTGAAATAGACTATAAATTCTAGAACCAAAAATAGGCACTGATTCTTAAGCGTAAATAAATTTTAAAATAAAACAATAAGTAATGGAATTCAAATATATTTTTATTATCTACTAACATTTAATCTTTTGTTCCACAAGGGCCTTGTGGAACCCGCACTTAGACTTACATTACCCAGTATCGCCGCTGTGAATTTCAGTACTTTATTAAAAATAATCAAAGCCTGGAGCGTTAAGTTGTGGACACTTGAAATTTTGCTTATTAAGGTATCTTTGAAAGCTGCGATGGCATGGGAGTTGTCTTTGGCAAATGACAAGGCTCGTCTCACAAATTGACCTTTTAGCTTTAAAACGGATTCGATTAATTTAAGGAGTTGGGTACGTGGATTGGTTGTCTGTACTTCTGATGTGGTTTGTTCAGAACTGGAAATCTGCAAATACATTAATTTTAAAATAGTATTTTTTCTAACAAGTGCGGGGATAGGAAAAAATAGTATCTAGTAGAAAAAAATTACACATTATCGGAAGAGAATTTTCTTCTCTGCCAATATGTGCTTATACTATTTTTTTTCTGCGATTGACAATGGAATAATAGATAATCTACACGGAAAAAAAATACTAATAACAAGTATATGCTGGTATAATGCTTCCAATACGTGAATTGAATCTAAGAATATGGTTCCTTTGCTCTAAAGTGTTTGAAAAAGTGGGCTATTTCGGTTAACTGAACGGATATGATTTCATATCCATCCTAGTTAGCAGGGACGTATATAAGGGGGGGGTTTAGGGTGTTCATACCCCCCCCCCCCAATCGAGCCGTCCGTGTATACAAAAAGGATAGAATTAAGAATATTATTATTCTTCTGCGGTATTAGAATTACATTTAATACAATTATTAAAAATCTAAAAACTAAGCTTAAAATAAATAAACTGGATTTCAGTGTACTTATTTAGCAGCGCCCGCTAAGTGCGAATCAATTCTCAACATTAGTACCGGCAGTCCGGCAACATTGTATGGAGGAAAGCGTCGGCGAGCGGCAGTTGCCGGTCCATAGTCAGTCTTGTGTGCTGGTGCCCCCCCATTAAAAAGCTATAAATACGTCCCTGCTAGTTAGAATATGAAACTGACCAATCACAGTGGCCAATTACATAGAAACCAAATATACATGTCGTAAATTTTAACAGTCGTTTTCTGACATTTGACAGAATTGAGGTTAAGAATATACTTTAAAAATATGCAAATTTGTCAGATGGAATTTGTTCTTTTTTAATTTAAATCAAAACATTTATTCCAGAGTCTGTGCATACACAATTTTTTCCTACAGAGTGCACGAAATGGTGCGAAAAGTGAAGGTATAATACCAAAATATATTTCTATCGAACTATTGTTATTTTCTGACCGAAATGAAGATTTGCACAGAGATACACTTTCTTATTTCAAAAATCTCCCGTTTTCAACTAATTTATAGATAATTACTACAAGATTTAATACATAAAATATACTGTATACCTACTACATGAACGTTTTTTACTAACCTTGGTTGATTTTTCAATGCAAATATTTGTCCACATTTTCTGATATATTTTGAACGGGGATCCAACCCCAATCGACCTTAAAACTTTTATTATACGCGACAGATATAGAAAAATAACTTTTCCTTAAATGATGAAACATAAAAAAGACGAAATTATAAGATTTGTAGAAAAAAATGAATTCCATTTTTTACTAAAGGTTTGGTATTTTTACACTATTGCCACTTCTCTTTCCACGTTAACAGTGTTGATAGTTTGTAAATTGGCGATTATTTAGAAAAACTTTACCATAGCGAACTTTAAATTTCATATTAATGCACAAAAGCCGTTTTTAACTGTTTAAAACTAATTCTACAGTTATTTTGTTGTACTTTCGGAGTTATACTTCTTACGAAACCAGAAAAAAAACGAATAAATCCTTTTTTTTGTGCATTTCAGCAGAACAATTTAATCAAACTAGCTATGGCTGACAAAAAAAGTTGTTCATTTTTATTAATAAATATATCGCTTTTTGTCTGTTATTCTGCAAAAGGCCGAATGTGAGAAAGATAGATATATTTAAAGTGATTTTGTGTAAATACTTATAAGAAATGCCCAAAATCGATAAATGTTACAGTGTAATTTCGTCTATAGACGTCGTAGACGAATTTTTCTTCTATTGTTTTTTATTATCTAAAATTTTTTTTGCTAATGTCACGTGATTGTGATGCTTATTTTTTTACATCGATATAATCATAAGCACATAAAACTAAAACTCTTTACTAATTTAACCAATGTCCTATCCCTTATAATAAGAAAGTGTCGACTTTATTTTAAACACACGGTATATCTAATTTTTACCTGAATCTCCCCATTTCGGGTTCCTTGAAATCCAGTCGATCCAGTCCAGCCGGACGCTTTGGTCAACAGCGCTTCAACAGAGTCACTAGTGCTGCCAAGGGAATTACTGCTGCGTCCAATAGAATAGGAGCCGTCTTCTCTTCGTATTTCAAATAGTTGTTGACACGATGGGAGAATGAGAAATGTCACCTAAAATAAGTTGTTTTTCTATGAAAAAAATACCTTCCTACGTGGATCCACATATCGTGAATTAACAACAACGCCTTCTTACAATAAGCTTATATCTACGTAATACGTACACAGAGAAAAAAATTAATAAAGCACTGTAAAATAATTCGTCTAATTGATCCATATACAGGGTGATTCCTAAGTTGATACTTCTTTTTTAGCTGCGTATAGAAGGCATTTAAATAAACAACATTCTCAAATACCTTTTGGGCAAGGGCCTGTCGACATATTAAGCACCGGTTCCCGCAGATCACCGAAGTCAAGCGGTGTCGAGCGCGGTTAGTACTTGGGCGGGTGACCGCTTGGGAACACGGCGTGCTCTTGCCTCAGGAAAGAGTGTAAAATGAATCGACACCTAGCCATCCTATTCACGCCCGACAGGCCGGATGAGATCGGATATCTCGTAGGATGAAGGTGCCGTTTCACACTCCCCAGTCGGTAGATCACATTTGTGGTCGATGACCGGTTCAAGATGGCCTACGTAGTCGGCGAACCGTAAAAAAAAAAAATACCTTTTTTAAAAAAACTCAAAAATAAAGTACTTACATTCATTTATTACACTACGAATCAAATACGGTTCTGCCTAACTTGCCCTTTGAATAACATTAAGAAAACTTATGGGTGTTGGATAAGCCCGCAAGGGAAAGCGTTCTGCGTATAATGTCGAAGCACTTTGCCACACTCGCAGCAAATTACCACCTTATCTAATTCATTGTTTTCAAATTTTATCATTTTCACGTATCAATAATTTAAAATTAACAGAAAAACACACCGCACCGGATTGTTCAACACTACCCGTATGACTAATACTAATAAGAGATAAGAAAAACAACAGAATGTGCAAATGTTTTGATGCCAGGCCCGCACTTTGATTTTTTACTTCTCTATCTCGCCTATTTTTGAGTTTTTTGAAAAAAGGTATTTGAAAAAGTTGTTGATTTTAATGCCTTCTATATACAGCTAGAAAAGAAGTATTAACTTAGGAATCACCCTGTATAATTAAACAAAATAAGTAAATATTTAATTTAGGTCAAGTCACAAAATTAGTTAATTTAACGGAAATATACGATATATTTAACCCGATATTCAATTGCCTTAAATAAATGACAATTTATATTTAATTATTTATAAAACTATTGTTATACTACTATAGTCTATTTCAGAAAGGTATAGAGTAATAAAATGGGAAATTCCGTCCAGTTCGGCTAAATTTTGGTGTCGGCCGTGGGCGTCGGTAAATTTTGTGCATAAAATTATTTATGATAAATAACCAAAGAAAAAAAAAGAATATAATTTGTTAAAGATTGAACTATTAGCTATAGCAAATTTACACAAACATCGTTTTATGAAATATGCCGTGGAAGATATAGCTGAAAAACATAGTGTAACTGTGCTGCGCATACCGCCATATCATTGCGAACCGAATCCTATAGAACTTATAGGGGTGCAAGTGAAAGGATTTGTAGCAAGACACAACTCGATATTCAAAATAAAAGACGTTAAACTACTGTTTGATCAAGCCATTAAGAAAGTGACACCAGAGAACTGGCGAAAAGCAGTCCATCATGTCATTAAAGAAGAGGAGAAAATTCGGGATATTGACCACCTGATCGATCGGACCGTCGAAGAGAATTCAGGTGAATACTGCAGATGACCTGTTGAATCGTTGTGTTTTAAAACGAATTTTAAAAAAAGTGTTGTTAAGATAATCCCCTCCCATAAAAAAATTATGAATATTGAGTATCATATAATAAAAATATGTTAATTTACTTACAAACACACTGAAAAATAAAAACCACTCCATTTCAAAAAAAAATTTAACTTACTGGCTAAAACAAACAAAAAAATATTTACCCTTTCTTCTAATCAGCTGCAATTATTCAATTGACACCCTTGAAGTTGAGTGGGTGAAAGTAGTCAGTAGCCACTTTTTTAATTTGTTTGTTGTCAACTACCTTAATGTTTATAAGATGGTTCCGCATTTACATAATAATTAAGGTATTTATGATACTTAATTTAATGTTTATTAAAAGAGGTACAGTGCGTCGAAAAACTTTCAACACACTAAGTGAGTATAAACATAGTAAACCAAAGTAAAGTATTGGGAGAGAATTTTTTTAAATCGTAACATAATTGTGTAAAAACGTAACAGAATTACCACAATAGTACTAGCATTCTTAAACTTGTTACTCCTACAAAAATGACTTCTGGAAAGAAATATAGTCACTACCGATTTCATCATCTTACCTTCTACAAAAGAATATTTATTCTTAAAAGAAAGGGTATATTAAAAAAACTATTTTTTTGAGAGAAATGTATACGACTTTAATCTAAAAGCTTCGTGTTTTTAAATAGGTCTAAATGCTAGTGGTCCAAAATATTTATTTTCTTGCCACGATGCTGCACCGCCCAATTTTCCACTTACAATTCGCAATTGCCTTAACAGGATGATTCCTGCTACATGGTTTGGATGTGTACAATTTTAAAGGAAAACTTCTTTAGAGCAATTTTAAATCAACAAAAATATAACCAAATGCAATAAAATAAATTTACAATTAAAACACATTACAACCATCAGTCCTTTATTTATTTTAAAGACAAAAATTGGAGTAAAAATTTGAATTGAAAAAACAGAAAAATTAGCTGTTTTATTAGATGTGTGATAATTTACAATAAAAAAAATAGTGCGGCAAGAAACGAGAATGCTTCCTTGTAAATCTTAAACCTAACCTTTTCTGAAAAAATCTTCAATTTTGGCATGGTAAGGGTTCAAAGGTATTTACTTTATTTTTAAACATGAAACTCGAGAGTCATACATGCGTCTTATGTCAAAATTTTGGATTGAATAATATTCATGATTTCTCGCAAATGTAAAAAAAATGTTTTTTTTTTTTAAATTAAAGAGCCAGTAAGAATATCAAGAAAAAAGTCAAAAATACATTCACACAACCAAATTTAATCCAATCATTGGTTAGTAGTTAGTGGGGAAGAGGTAAAAAATAAAATTTTCGAAATTTGTTAGTAGTTGGGTAAATTTTTAACGAACTTTGGGCGTGGCCTCTCCAGAAAAAAAAATTTCCTAAATACGCCCATTGAGCCCCCCTCCCGAACATATTTTCTGGCTGCGGCACTGTGACAAACTCAAACTATGTGCCGGTTATGAACAGGATTAATGCCCAATCCATACAAATTTTGTCTCAGTGATATTGAATTTAAGCTTTCAGCCAACAGCATGTTTCTTCATGATCTCGGGATTCTAAAACGTCAATATTTGATTTTTTTACGATTATAGCACTTTCATTCTTGAAATTTATAAAAATATTTAGCATTTATTTACAAAATGACTATGAATGAAACCCGCCCAGCCTCATCATTTCTGTATAAAACCAAAGTCAATAATGAATATTTTATTTTATTCATTTCCTATGCATTTACATTTTTTTAATCATCCCGTTACCAAGTAATACAGTAATATCTTATATGACTTTTCAAGAATAAACAAAAATGAAGAGGTGCTAATTTCTTTAGCAACATTTATTATTGTTTTTAGCCCAAGTTTGACGCTTGTGACCAATTTATCTAGAAATTTTGTTTATTCAGTTTTTACGTATAAATAATGTCGAAAGTCGATTTTTTGTTATAGTTCGTTGCGAATTTAGAAAGCAGAAAGAACAAGAGAAATCGTTCTCCCAGTGAATAATTTTAGAAAGTCGTGGTTGCCAGTTTGGGATTTTCTGAAAGTTTACACTAATCATGGAACGAGTAAGTACTGAATAATTTTTTCGGTATATTTTGAAAACTTTATTCCAAATTAGAAAAAAACTATATCGGTTTGTCTGTCCTCCTCCTTGTTGCTTTTTTCTTAAGCCTGTTTAACAACGAGTGTAAAGCTGTGATTCATTATCAAAAAACTATTTTTGTACTACCTTAGGTTGTGGTAACGATTTTGAATAAATAATATGGTAAGACTACGGAGGAACTTTCATTGAAAACTATAAATTATGCTTATTTCTTATACTGTAAATTAGTAACGTACCCAAGAAGGGGGAAGAGACTAGGGTACGTGTCCCCCCCCCCCCCCCCCCAACTCCTCTAGCATACTATTTTAGGAATGGGCTCTTGCACTATTCTCATTCAATTTTAATGAATTATCCAATCCATTATTAGATATTATTAATTCTAGTTTAAAGTTTGGCATTGTCCCGGAAAATTTAAAGGTAACTACAATAACGCCAATTAGAAAAGTTCAAAATACATCAAAGCCCGAAGAATTTAGACCAATTAATACACTTGTAGCTGTCGAAAAACTTTTTGGAAAGAGTAGTCTATTATCAGTTATTGGATTTTGTAGAGGAAAATAAAATATTATCAAAATTTCAATCAGAGTTTAGGAAGAAATATAGTTGTGAAAGTGCTGTACAATATGTTTTAAATGATTGGAAACTAGCAGTTGATAAAGGTGAAATGGTGGCCGTTATCTTTTTAGATTTAAAACGCGCATTTGAAACAATTGACAGAAAAAAGTTATTAGAAAAATTACGAAAGTATGGAATTTTACCTAAACCGAAACTACTAATTTTTCGGTTATTAGGTACGAAATTTGTATCGTTTATTTAGTTATCCCTTCTCCTCTTTTATTAAGATCCAAATATTAGTATTTTAGATACTGTTGTTAATGTAAATAAATCATTGCTAAATATTTTTTTCTTACAGCTTACCTATACCCTTGCCTGTTTCCTTGCTGTCCTCATGGCAACACATGCATATCCACTCAAAAACGACAAGATAATTCAAGATACATCGTTTAATTCTAAAAAGAACATTTTGGACAATGAACTGCATACAAAACTGGAAACAACTCAACACGACCACTATGAAAATTTAGACCGTATTAATCCAATACAAGATCAAGATGATGAAAATCGAAACCAAAACGAAAAAGCTGTTTTTCTTATACCTAGAAGTAGGGTAGTCCAGCCTGTTGAACTTAAAAATGATTTAGATACAGCTGAAGCCGTCATTTTTAGACCACTATTTGTATATCGAAAATACTATGCTAAAAGAAAGAGGGTACCTTACTACTACTATAGACCTAGATTTTAAAATTCTGTAATGCAGTTTTTCTTGAACAGTCTGGTATATTTGAGTGATAAATTTTAGGATTAGAGTATTTTTATTTATTTTTATCTGAATTTCAGCCAAAGAATGAGTTTGATGTATTTAAATTTTTTTTTTATTTATTTTGTGTTTATTTACTATATTTATTGTATTTTAGTCGTTTTTTATAATAATAAAAATGTTTTTCACTGATATTTGAGTTTTTGGTTATTTAGTAGGATGAAAAGAATTACTTAATCGCAGTGGCGTATTTAAGGGGGGGGGGCTGCCGGGTTGCAGCCCCCCCCCCCCCCGAGCTTTCGGGCTTTCGGATTTTTTTGGGGGCCCTACACGATCATTCAGTAGACCCGAGAACTAAGCAAATTATTGAGTTTTTTTCACCAATGGAAAGGTAGTGTGGGTGTGGGTAAGTCAATTGACATTGATTCTGTCAATCAGCTGACTTTCGATCAATCACGTCTGACTAACGCTGTATAATTTACGCGCTTTGTGACTCATGTAAATATGCTACATTTGTTGCGTTGTAGGTACAGATTTCTAGGAATCCCGTAATGTGAATGTGACTATTCACCCTTATATTAAAATAAAATCAAATACCGTGTAGGGTCACTCTGCCAAAATCTTTTGATGTTTTCAGATCAAAAGAAAAAAGTCAATTGCCTATCTGAATCTGCCGTCTAACGACAGGTGATATACGGTGGGAGTGGGGGGATTCGATAAATGTTCACTAAAAATTGTTCAGTCTGTAATTTTGGTAGATGATACAATACTTTAAACAGCGGGGTAATGTTATTTTAAATTCAAATCACGGTACACTAATACCGGTATGCTATTCCGCATAAATGCTCTTGTTAGAAAGCCAAAATCCTGTACTAGGAATTGCTTAGGAATTTGGCTTTCTGATGAGTCCTAACAAGGGCGAAACAACCTGTCAATGTCTACCTGTACCCCAGGGAACCCATTACCTTTGGCGTCCCTGTGAACTTTAATGCAAAAGATAGATGCACTAGTTGTCCGCCTTCCGCTAAAAACTTTCTTTCCATGTAAAATATAATTTTCTTCCAAAAACTATAAGGTAAGGTCATAAGAGGATCAATTAAAACCATTTTTTGAAGTTGTTTACATTTATAATTAATGAACAATGAAGCATAAGTAATAACCACAAATACATAATGGCTTATATATATACAACTGACTGAAGTAAAAAATGCATTAAACAATATGAATGTGTCTCTTAATGATTTTCAAAATAATAACAAAAAATAATGTTTCTCCACACTTTTCAACTTATTTTTCCCTTGCTTATAATCGCTTAGGAAAAGTTCCTATAATAAAAAAATCATTAAGTCTGAGGTAGTTGATATGATAATCAGTGATCATCTTATGACAATTAAAAAAAATTACAGTATACAAACAGAAAACAAAAAAAAATAGTAAGATTGGTATAGCTTTATCCTATTTTTTTAAAAATCAGAATATCGTACATCTTATTTTATTTATTTTCAAAATAGTCAATTATGTAAATTATTTGTTCTATATTATTTTCTACAAGGGGATACAAAAATAAATTAATATATTATTATATATAGATATAAGTCTTAAAAATACAAATATACAGGACTCTCAACCCAAGATTTCTTAGCAACTACTTAACTTTTTAGTATTTTTTTTTAAACAGAGTTAGGTATATGGAGGTATTAGTTCTAAAATGTGGCATTTTCAGATATTGATAGACTGTAACATAAGAACGGTTCATCTTAGAGAAAAATAGATTTTAACTCCCTATATTAGTTTTTTATCTCTATCCAAAAGTTAAACCTTCTTATTTAACATGTTAAACCAAAACAAACGGTTTTACGGTTTTTTTTTTTTTTATGATAAAACACCTGCACTGTAGGAAAAATCGTTTAAGGCGCTCTGGGAGCGGTGCGAGTGCGAAAAAAGCGATTAACGTTGGTCTTGAAACGTTGAAGATTGTATTCATTGGGAAACACGACCTCAGGAAGATCATTCCACAAAGATGACGTTCTCCAGATGAAAGAATTCTTGAACAATGAAGTTCGAGGAGTACTAAGCTGAACAACATATGGATGAGCGGCAGTGGTTCGCCGTGTATTTCTGTTTTGCATTGCTCTAGGTGGAATCAAGTGGGCAATGTCAGTCGAACACCTGCCATGGAAATATATGTAAAAGAGAGCCAAATCACCAACCTGTCTTCGATGCTCCAGGCTATCGAGGGTCTTGGTCAGCTCGGGGTCGCCGATCAGCGCACGGCTCTCCTTTGAATGGAATCCAGTAGCCGAAGGGTGTGCTTGGGTGCAGAGCTCCAGACATGAGAGCAATATTCTAATGATGGTCGAATCTGGGCTTTGTAGAGTGTCAAAAGTTGATGAGGTGTGTACAACCTTTTGGTGCGGAAAAGTACACCAAGTTTCTGTGCAGCTGCCTTGGCAATTGCGGCAACGTGATCATGCCAAGACATATTACCTCCCAGATTGACCCCCAGCAAATTAATAGACGGTGCCAGGGGAATTGCATGTCCTGCCATGACTATATCCGGTTCTGCAATGTTAACCTTTTTGGAGAAGACTGCTGCCTGGGTTTTCTTAGCATTAAATTCGACTTGGTTACTGTCACCCCAAGCCAAAATTTCTTCCAGGTCATTGTTGAGGCGCAATACTTCATGTTGCCTGCGAAGATGTGCGTCGGCAGCGGATGTTTGGGGAGTCAAGGTAAAAGATGAGACAAGTGTGCTGTCATCAGTAAAGCTATAAATTGGATTTTGGGTTTTTACTAGAAGGTCGTTAATATACAGTAAAAAGAGGGTAGGCGACAATATGGACCCTTGAGGAACACCGGCATTGATGGTGAAGGTGTCCGAGAGAAACCCGTCAATCGCCACTTGCAGAGAACGGTTCTTAAGGAAGCTGGTTAACCATAAACAAAATCCATTAGGCATACCGTAGGATTGCAGTTTACTTAGAAGCCCATCGTGCCAAACACGATCAAAAGCCCTAGAGATGTCCAGTGCAACAGCCCGGGATTCTCCAGGATGTTCGATGGTGTTGCTCCAAAGATGGGTGACATATGCCAGAAGGTCACCTGTTGATCTGGACTTACGGACTTTACGGTTTGACATGTTAAACCAGAAGTTGTAACTTTTATTTTAAAGAATAAAAAACTAAGATAGGGAGGTAAAAACCATTTTTCTCAAAGATAAACCGTTCCAATGTTACCGCCTGTCAAAGGCTGAAAATGTTATCATTTAAACTTAGAAGCAATTGATATACGACATTTTATACAAAGTAACCGTAGAATATTGTGGGGAATTAAAAAGTAATATAATGTGTGTGGGGGGGTGTTCTATTAAAAAAAGTTTGTTTTATATGCCCTGACTATTTGGAACACCATGTAGAATTTACAATAATTTTAGATTATGGAACTAATGCCTCCCTATATTTCTGTTTTTGTAAAATATTAAGAAGTTAAGTTGTTTAGATGCTATGAAATCCTGTGTTGAGATTGGACCACCCACTCTTATTAAAAATAATTATTAAAGCAAGTCATAATCACATGTCCTTCAGTACTACACTTACATTTACATTAAAACCTAGCAGAAAAAAATGTTTACCACACTACGGTGGGAAAATCATCATTGGCATCCATGTATCCCACTTCTGAACCTTTTCTGTCATAACCCGCATAGTCACTATCGTCATAGTCGTTATCACTATCTGCATATCTGAAAAAAAATGAAATATTTAAATACAATTTTTGTATCTGTTAAACACCCTTATTAAAATTGTATAATAATTTTATTGAGACTTATTTTTCTTTTAATTTTATTATAAATTAACATACTTTCGACTGTCCTGGTATTCCCTTCGAACTCTGTAGACGATTGGATAGACAGTATCTGCAGCAGCTTGTAACATTTCTTTTTTCTCTCCTTTAAAAAGTCCATCTTCTACATTGTTTAGTTTTTCCAAATCAGTTACGTGTTTAGTTTCGGCATCTCTACTTTTTTCTCCGTCCTTGTCGTTAATAGTTTCTGAGAAAACATCTCTACGGGCTCTCTGCAAATTATTTATGGGAACTAGCTTGACCACATCCAAAGGTAAGGAATGTAGCGTAAAGAATAGTGCACATAATGTAGAGACTGCAAGAATCTGAAAAGAAAAAGAAATATTTGTAAATACTACGTGGCGTGAATTTGTAGACACTGTGTTTATACCACATATTCAGTGGCGGGGGGAAAGGCTACCGGGCTACAGCCCCCCCCCCTCCCCCCGAGCATAGGAGCTCGGGTCTAAAAGTCTAATTTCAACCTAATTTTTCGTCTTACGTTTGGACTTTTAATTTAAATCTTTAAATAATGCATTCTTGGCTTATATTATAATTTGGTCTTATAGGAAACGGTTAGTTTTTAAACTTTTTCTAAAAGTCTTCTGTTTTATATAGAGATTAAGATTTCGGACGGATATCGTTTTAGTTATTGATTTTTGATGCAATTTTAAAGGAAAACGAGTAAAAAGAATAATATTTTATAGTATTTTTCTATTATATACTTGTCTGTTCCGTTTTCCTTTTTTCGAGCTATTTTAAATCAACAAAAATATAACCCAATGCAATAACCTAAGCATTTGCACCAAAAACTGCTCTTAGATCTACGTTCCTAAAATACATGATTTCTGAAAAAATCATCAATTTTGTCGTGGTGAACGAGATTTACTTTATTTTTAATCATGAAAAATCGAGCCCGAAACAGAGAGAGTCATACATAAGTCTTATGTTAAAATATGATGATTTGATTGACACGAATATTCATAGTTTCACCAATAATATAAAAAATGTTTTTTTTTAAAGCGCCAGCTAGGAATATTAAAAAAAAAGTAAAAAAAACATTTACAAAAACAAATTTAATCCAACCATGCAGAGGGGAAGAGGTAATTATTTAATTTTCGAAATTTGATAGTAAGTAGTTAGGTAAATTTTAAACGAACTATGGGCGTGGCTCTGAAAATTTTTCGCCTGCGGCGCTTTACCGCCTTCTTCACCAGGTCCAATATCATGAAATACATGTAGTCCCGACTGTCCCTTTCTCCAGAAAAAAAATGTCCTACTTACGCCCACTGAGTCCCCCATTCGACGTTTCGGCTTCTGTATGCTAGTCACAAGTCTGTATGTACATTTCATTAGCAATACATTGGGTATAACTGTGGTTTTTTGTTTTGGGGGGGGGGGGGGGGGTATTATTATTGAAAAATCGATTGCTTAAGGAGGAAGGGCTACGCAATGTAGTGAAAAAGAAATGTTCCCTCAATATTTTATTTATGTAGGTAGTTTAAAAAAATTTTATCTGTAGAAATTTATGTGATTTTCTCCACTTTATACTACATAAATAACACAGTAGGTGAAACTTTTTAGTAAAACTAGTAGAAGCTGTAGAAATTAGCTAGGTATAAAATTTAAGGGTAAGTGGGAAAATCTATTTACAAAAAAAAAATAATATTTTTATTAATATCAAGTGAAATAGGAATAAATTCAAAGTAAAGTAAAAAATGTCGACAACGCATACTCATATATAAATTTATACCTGGAGACAGGGGGGCAGGGGTCTTCCCCCCCCCCCCCCCACAAATCCAAAAAACCATAAGATTTAAAATATATTTGGGAAACCCTATCAATAACGCACCAAATAAAATAACACATCATCTTACATATTATACAAAATGCTTGCAAGACAAACTGACATCCACTCAAATCTTAAAACTTTTAAATACACCCGAGCCGCGGCGCGCGACACCCTCTTCGGATTTTATTTATTAATTTAAAAAGTTTTATTGGTGTTTGCATGCATAATCTTTACATGACTATGGCTTCTAATAATTATTTATTAGTTAATATATATTTTGGTTTTCAATAAAGAAAAAATAAACTTATTTTTAATATTTTTTTGCTCAGTTATGCTTATTTCATAAAGTTTTTTTATAAATTATTTATGTTAGTGTATTAGTATAACAACCTACAAGTTTCTATAAAAATATTTTTAGGCCGTGGCATCCGAAATAATTTAATAAAAGTTACTACTTACCTTTTTGGTGTACATCGTTATATTTGCACAATAGTTTATTTTTTCACTTGTGAATGACTCTGTGTCAAGTTTTAAAGAACTGTTAACTACACAAAAAGATAGAACATGTTTTTATACATTGTTAAGTTTACGTTGCAAATTAGAACTCTGGTTAGTTATTTTTTAATCAAAAGGTACTAAAAGTTTTTAATAAAAATACTTAATTGTATGTTAATGTTATGTTATTGCTAAAGGTAAATAGGCATGAGAATGTGTATATTCTTGCATCCGTTTCAAATTTCTCTGAATTCTTTAATTATTATGCGATTATATTATAATCATTCATTTGGAATTTCGATGATATTAGAATACTTGTATCAATATTGCCAAAATAATTAGCAACGTTTGGATAATGTTGAATTATTATGAAACGATTTGTAAATTATTTTTTATTATATTGAGTCATTTAATAATTAAAAGTTTTCCATGATATATAATAATATATCAGTGGAGAAAGACTTAGAGTTCTTTTTAATTTTTTCCTTTAAATGGGGAGAAATAATACTCTAAGTCAGCCTTCACTAAGATATATTTCAGAAGTAATTTTTTTTTACATGTTTCGAACGTATAAACGTTCATCTTCAGGGGAAGTATGTTGAGACAGATATTAGGAAATTGTGAGTGACACCCTCATAGAGCTTTTGAGGAAGTTAATTAAAGAAAAGTGTTGAAGAACTTCCATAGAAGTAGAGGAGAAAAACATACTACCAAGTTACATAGATAAAGTTGGGAGAATGGTTAATAAAGAGAAACGTTAGGTGAGAATGATATTGAAACTGAAAGCAACTTCAGTGGTGAAGTATATTATTGAAGAATTGTTTTTTTTGTTAAATGGTGTAAAATGAAAAATTATACAGTGACCGGCAAAAAGTTGGACCCATATGGGAAACTTTTTTATTATTGAAATTGTAAAAATACTTTTTATGCTGATAGCCTTTGCATGATTGGTAATCTAAAAACTTCTTTTGACACTCGTTTATCTGGATAATTGACAAGTACATATTTTGTTGTAAAAATCTGGTATTAGAGTACAAGATATTGAAAAAAGTTATTTGAAAAAGTTTTTTTTTTATGATAAAACACCTGCACTGTAGGAAAAATCCTTTGCGGTGCGAGTGCGAAAAAAGCAAGTGTTTAGATTTTAATTTTATGCTGGTGTGCAAATTTTAAAACAAAAATTAAAAAAAAATTTTTTTTTTTTTTTTTACAACTCTAATAATAAAAAAGTTTCCCATATGGGTCCAACTTTTTGCCGATCACTGTATATGCTTGTAGGACAGATGTACTATATGTATATATTAACGATCCAGATGCTCCGAGACATCTCAGGGTATTGTTCCCAGAAGTTATATGGATTGTACCTACTTATTATATATGTGTCCTCTGAGAGAGAGAAGTTATAGATGAAATGCCTTCTAGAGGTAAATTTAGGAACTTAAACTAATTTCCAAAAATGTTCTAATAAGTTTTTTATTTTAAAACTTTATGGGATATGGCCGGCAGGCCCACCAGGTACATTACATTGCTCGATGATGTAAGCCCTTTTTTTTTACCTTATTCGCCCTCTTTAGATATTATTTTACGAACTTTACATAAGTACACCTGAAGTAATCATCATAAAGCGCAATTTCCACCCCAACACATTACTCAAATCACCTTCACGAGCCTGCAGAGCCATAAAACGTCGCAGAAACGCCGATTGTAAAAATGCGATAACGCGAATGGGACCTACCTTGACCCCTCGACCCCATCACGCGAAATTCCCGTATTTGATGTAAAAATGCCTTTTAATATCGAATAAATATAACGAAGCATTAGCGATTGCTCAGTTTTTGTTTCTGTAATCGTGCTATTCCAAAATGCATTTAGCGTACGAAAAGTAGCACCTTTTCAGACATTCATTTTCAACTAAACTCGGCTGCGCTCAAATTTTCCGTGGTAAGTTGCTGGTCTTCTTGGGTCAAATTACAAATAAAATAGGCAAATTATTAAAAAAAAAATATTGTTTTCATAACTCTTGCACAAGGTAGTATCATCGCCCTATACAGGGTGTGACAAATTCAAAGCACACTCTTGGGTTTTTGTAAACGTTAAGAGAGTCAGCGAAGGAAAATTGATACAAAATCACACAATTTGAAGACGACTAACAAAGCTGTTGCATAATTTTAAAAAACTTAGTTTTATTTAAAAAGATGGTCAAAAACTAATTTTATATTAATTAGTACCACATTTTATTTCCTAACTTGCTATCAGAAATTGATTGTAACAATAAAGTAGTAGCGTTTAGTGGCCATATAAGTAAATAGAAAAGAAGGTTTTTTAGCGGCAGGCGGACAAAGTAGTGCATCTATCTTTTGCACAGGGACGCCAAATGCATTTTTATTTCTTAAAAATGCCTTGAAAGCATTGTCTTGCTGTACTGGGGTCGCTTACAGGTTATGGCTTTCTGATGAGTTCTAATAAGAATGAAACAGCCTGTCATTGTCTACCTGTGCCCCAGGGGAACCCATTACCTTTGGCATCCCTGTGTACTTAATGCAAAAGATAGATGCACTACTTTGTCCGCCTGCCGCTAAAAAACCTTCTTTTCTATTGATTGTAACGTTTCGTTTCTCGGCTACCTTCTTCAGATATGTTTTCTTTTTTAAACAAACCTGTATTTTTTAATAACGTTTCATAGACGATATGTCGAATAAAATAATAATTCTACTAGTACTTTAATCAAATAGCAACGTTTCGATACCAATAATAAAATCTTCAATCTTTATCTATGTAAATGGTAGTCCCTCGTAGATTAAATGTGGGCAAAGTTAAATAATTTGGAATCAACTAAAATACCATTAAGAAATGTGAAGATCGTAAATAAGTGTGCATGGTTCTTGTTTTTTTTTTATAACGCTATATAATAAAGACACAAATTTTAGAGTACGACCAAAATCAGAAATGGCGTCGGAACAAGTTGCGCAGTAGGTTTCTTACGCTCGTCGCTTAGCAACGGCCAGAGCCAGAGTACACGGCTGATAAAATAGGTACTTTATATTGAAATAGTTAGTAATTTGATCAATAGCACCGCTACTGACATCGCGCATCGCCCAACTCGTGGCTGTCCCTTTATATTTTTGGTCGGACTCTACTCTTTTATCACTTTTCATTTTCTATAAAGTTGGTGTGATGAAATTTTAAGTTCGACGTTTTGGCTTCTGTATGCTATCATCAGGTTTGTTGTTTAAATAAGCACTTACAACTTCTCTTTTTTTTGTTGTTGCTGGGGTTGTCGGAAGAGCCAGTATACTTAGGCCTATAAGGTCCATTGTATCCCCTATCGTCTGGGTAATGATGATGGAACCTGAAAGACGAATCTTCATAATCGATTTCTGATAATAAGAAATTAAAATGTGTTAAACTATCTCTTATCATTTACGAGATTCCAATAGTGAGCATCGAAACACCTTAAAATTACATTTTTGTTTAAAAAAAAACTACCTTTTAAATAAAAAACTGTATAATATGTTGTTCTGACGGAAACACCTATTATGCGGTCATGTCCCTTTCCTCTCTTTATTTCGTTTATAGACGTTGCCAAATTCTTATTTTTCTTAAAAAGTTGGTAAACCTGCAAATAAGAGCACACAGTCAATTGCTAAAAAATGTAAAAAGAAGCTATTGAAAAATCTAATGATGTCATCGATTTGGCATCATGGCACGACGCCGTCGTCGCAACCACCCGGCTGCAGCCCAATGACGTCACGGCGTCGCGTGCTAAATTACTACTTTCAAATGGACGCCCGCCACGGCAGTAGTGAAACCGACGCCGACTTCGATGCCTCGCTGACAATTTTCACGAAAATCACGCGAAAATATCGAAATAATTTTGGAAATTCCAAACATAATCTGAAATAATGACATAATAAAAACATTACCAAATTTATCCTAGCTTGCTATGCAAAGCGCGTACCTTGCGATTGGTCAAATTTAAATCAATTGTTTAAAAGTGAAGCTGATCATTGAAGAAGTTCTGTTGCGCGTCCATGGTCAACTTTCTTCCTATTACTTAATTTAATTCAATTGTTTTGGTCAAGTAACCCATTTTTGCTCATTTGTTTTATAATCGCATAATCATATTAGCGTGGTGGGTTTACTTCTGTTTTATTGATAGACCATGCTATAGAAGAATATGAGCTGATATAAAGATTTAAAAATTGGCGGTAAATACAGACATTTTCTGTTTAAAAATATCGTGAAGACGTGAAAAATGAACGAACAATTATTCGGAGGTGATGAAAAAGCTTTAACAATGGAGATAGAGAGAAATATCAGGTCAATTGCCAACAGTAAGTATAATTAATGTTTTTCTATGTCATTTATGAAATATGTAATTTGTATTTTTTAAATATTTTATATTTTTGAAATATTTTATATTTTTGGACCGTTTATTTTTATAGATTTTTTAATAAGTAACAGCTTTTTCATCTAGGACGGAATACAATAAATCTGCCAAATTTATAAAAAGGCTAATAATTATTTTTTTTTATGAATGTTAAGCTAGATAATATGATTTTGTGAGGTATCCAAAAAATGTCGAAACTCGTTTTAAATAGCCTTGTTTACTAGTAACTTTGATACTGAGTGTTTTTGTGACATTTTTTCCAAAGTTGCTCTGCTTTAAAAAAAAGTGTTTACAATTATAATTGTCGTTGAATCATCGATTCGCGAGATATTTATCTTTGAATTTACCTAAAAGTTGGGTACTGTCGCATAAACTCTGCAAGAAATAATAAAATTCAATAAAGCAGTTTTTTAAAAACCACTTATGTTTATATTGATCTATAAGATTTATTTAAAAAAATCATTATAAAACCTAATCTAAAAATAGGGCATTGAAGACACCGGGAATGTAGCAGGTCAAGTTTTAACATCGACAAGATTCATACTCACATATTGACAACTTATAATTAAAATTATTTGTTGGCATCAACATATTTGAATTATAACTGTCTCTATTTGGCACATACGCCACGGCTGTTTAATCGGCGTAGGTAAATAAATACCAAATAAACAATAATAATAATAAAACTGCTGAAGCAGAAGGATTTATAATATATATCCAAAACCGTGTCTTTCGAACTCGAAACTATGAAGAGGTCATCTTGAAAAGAAATGTGGAAGATGTGTGCTGAAAATGCAATTGCCCCGGACAAACGATAGAACATATTACGACGGGTTGTGGTGTTATGGCACTCAACGCTTATCTGGGAAGACATAATCAGGTGGCAAAGATCATCCACAAAGAACTGGCCCATAAACTAGGTCTAAAGGAAAACCTCCCACCATACTACCAATACTCATCCCAGCCAGTCCTTGAATCTCCTGAATATCTCTTATACTGGGACAGGCCAGTAATAACAGATAGAACAGTAGACCACAATCGTCCGGATATTTTTCTTATCGAAAAGACGACCAAGAAAGCTCTCATAATAGATATAGGTTGCCCACTAATACACAATCTATCTAAAACCGAATCGGAGAAGAAGACAAAGTACTCAAAATTGGCGATAAAGATAAACAAATATAAGGAAGCTAGAAAAAATAGACATCATTCCGATCATAATATCTATGACAAAAAATGTCAAGCCCAACTTGGAAAAACTTGGCCTTTCAGGTTTTATACCAACAAATTCAGAAAAGCGTCATCCTCCAAACTTGCCTATAGTACGGAAGTTTCTAAACAGTACAGGTTAAAGAAATAAATAAAAAAACATAAAGTCTTTCTCCACTGGTTTATTAGAAATAAAATTAGAAGGTGGTAGATATTCTACATGTTTCGAGTGTAGTAACACCCATCATCAGGAAATAAAAAGTAAAGAGAAAATATTCATAAGAGGAACAAACCTAAATGGTGAGTGGTAGTGAACCTCGATGGAGCTCTCATCGAGCCATGGAAAATCAAAAATTGAGAAATGCGATAATGATTAGAAAAAATAGATATACTTAAGTCTTAACACTGACCATGGGCAACAGGTAACAGTGGTTAAGAAGAGGCCCGTTTGGGCAAAGAGAAAAATTAAGAAAAGTAAGAAAAATGGGGATTCACAGGTCAAGAACTTTCATCCTGGGAACCGTAGAGAGAAAGAAAAAATTATTTATTAAGCCCTCTTTAATTTATGGGAAAAAATTTATTTTTTTAATTTAGAAGTTAAATCTTAGTTCATAGTAGAAAAAAGAAAGATTAAATAAAAAATTTTGGGGAACAAGCCCGAAAGGACTGGAACAACAAAATTTTGGGGAACAAGTCCTTTCGGGCTTGTTCCCCAAAATTTTTTAATTTTTTAATCTTTCTTTTTTCTACTATGAACTAAGATTTAACATCAGTTCCATGCCTTCTACGCTTCTAAATTTTTTCCCATAAATTAAAGAGGGCTTAATAAATAATTTTTTCTTTCTCTCTACGGTTCCCAGGATGAAAGTTCTTGACCTGTGAATCCCCATTTTTCTTACCTTTCTTAATTTTTCTCTTTGCCCAAACGGGCCTCTTCTTAACCACTGTTACCTGTTGCCCATGGTCAGTGTTTAGACTTAAGTATATCTATTTTTTCTAATCATTATCCCATTTCTCAATTTTTGATTTTCCATGGCTCGATGAGAGCTCCATCGAGGTTCACTACCACTCACCATTTAGGTTTGTTCCTCTTATGAATATTTTCTCTTTACTTTTTATTTCCTGATGATGGGTGTTACTACACCCGAAACATGTAGAATATCTACCACCTTCTAATTTTATTTCTAATAAACCAGTGGAGAAAGACTTTATGTTTTTTTATTTATTTCTATAAATTAACTCCACTTTAAGAATGGACTACTTCTTCAAAAGTACAGGTTAAGATGCATTCCTTCTCTGTACTGTAAATAACACCAGCAATATCAACAAAAAGCTGTGAACATTGAAAACATAATATTAATAATAATAATAATAGTAATAATAATAATATTAATAAAATAAAATAAAAGCTCTACACGGCAAATATCCTACTACACTCCAAAATCCACTCATAGATAGAGAAATGTCACTGAATTGGTTAGAGAAAAGGCAGCTCCACGCTGAAACAGAAGGTTTTATAATCTCTATCCAAGACCGTGTCATTCGAACTCGAAACTATGAAAAGGTCATCTTGAAGAGAAATGTGGAAGATGTGTGCAGAAAATGCAATTGCCCCGGAGAAACGATAGAACATATCACGGCGGGATGTGGTGCTATGGCCCCCAACGCTTACCTGGGGAGACATAATCAGGTGGCATAGATCATCTACAAGGAACTGGCCCATAAACTAGGGCTAAGGGAAAACTTCCCACCATACTACCAATACTCACCCGAGCCAGTCCTTGAATCCCCTGAATATCTCTTATACTGGGACAGGCCAATAATAACGTATAGAACAGTAGACCACAACCGTCCGGATATTCTTCTTATCGAAAAGACGACCAAGGAAGCTTTCATAATAGATATAGGTTGCCCACTAATACACAACCTCTCTAAAACCGAATCGGAGAAGAAGACCAAGTACTCGAATTTGGCGATAGAGATAAAAAATATATGGAAGCTAGAAAAAATAAACATCATTCCGATCATCATATGACGAAAAATTTCAAGCCCAACTTGGAAAAACTTGGCCTTTTAGGTTATTTATACCAACAAATTCAGAAAAGCGTCATCCTCCAAACTTGCCATACAGTACGGAAGTTTCTAAACATACAGGTTAAGATGCATTCCTTCTCTGTCCTGTAAATAACACCAGCAATACCAACAAAAAGCTGTGAACATTGAAAACATAATATTAATAATAATAATAATAATAATAATAATATTAATAAAATAAAAGCTCTACACGGCAAATATCCTACTGCACTCCAAAATCCACTCATAGATAGAGAAATGTCACTAAATTGGTTAGAGAAAAGGCAGCTCCACGCTGAAACAGAAGGTTTTATAATCTCTATCCAAGACCGTGTCATTCGAACTCGAAACTATGAAAAGGTCATCTTAAAGAGAAATGTGGAAGATGTGTGCAGAAAATGCAATTGCCCCGGAGAAACGATAGAACATATCACGGCGGGATGTGGTGCTATGGCCCCCAACGCTTACCTGGGGAGACATAATTAGATGGCAAAGATCATCCACAAGGAACTGGCCCATAAACTAGGGCTAAGGGAAAACCTCCCACCACTACTCACCCGAGCCAATCCTTGATTTCCCTGAATATCTCTTATACTGGGACAGGCCAATAATAACGGATAGAACAGTAGACCACAACCGTCCGGATATTCTTCTCATCGAAAAAACCACCAAGAAAGCTTTCATAATTGATATAGGTTGCCCACTAACACACAACCTCTCTAAAACCGAATCGGAGAAGAAGACCAAGTACTCGAATTTGGCTATAGAGATAAAAAAATATATGGAAGCTAGATAAAATCGACATAATTCCGATTATAATATCGGTGGAGGGAGCTATGACGAAAAATTTCAAGCCCAACTTGGAAAAACTGGGCCTTTCAGGTTATCTATACCAACTTATTCAGAAAAGCGTCATCCTCCAAACTTGCCATATAGTACGGAAGTTTCTAAACAGTACAGGTTAAGATGAATTTCTTCTCTGTATAATAATAATAAAAATTAAATCTGCAGTGTTACTGTGAATCATTGAGTGTTTCTACCTATTTTAATGGATACCTGTGCCAATTTTAAGTCGAAGAGTTCATAAACGCATATGTCCTAAAATGCTCTGTTTTCGTTATACAGAGTGTTAAAATTTTTGGAATAAATCTCGAGAACCGCTTGAGATATTGCAATAAAATTTTGTGTAGACTATAACTATATAAAAATACATGTTTTTAATACAAAAAGTTTTTCTTTCTCAAAGCAGTGGTGTAGGTACAGCTGCGCCTCAATACAATTTCAACCAAAAAATATGTTACGCCACTGATATTTTTGAAACAATTGCTTTATTTCTATTTACCATTCAATTTTAAACATTCTTCAAACACTTTTTCATCTTTCTCTTAAAACTTTATTCGAAAAAAAAGTAGTTAAAATAATAATTATACATCCCTTACTGACATAAAAATTTATGGAAATCTTTATTACGAGCAAACAGTAGTCGATGAGTCATCACGAACAAATACTGTATTTCCACCACATCGCGCATATTGTATCTATGTCTGGCGATGGCAATAAAATGTTTTTTATGTACAAAATATTATATAAACGAATTTCACGAAAATTAAGTGGCGCGGCGTCAGTGGAGATAATATCGAGGCATCGTTTGTAATTTTAATAGAAAATAATAAATCAACATCAATAGCCGTGATATTTTTTTTATGTTCTGTATGGCGGATGATATAATTTGTATCTATATAATTGAAACTTTAAAATAAATTTTCAATATTTAAAAAAAATAAGGTATCATCTGCCAAACTAGAAGTTCGTGTGAACCCTTTAGTAAAATTTATGTATTAAATTTTCAATTGGACAAGCCAGGCAACGATGCCGCGTTTGACGCTGGTATGAAAGGTCCTTAAGCAAAAATCGTTTAACTTTCTTCCAAACGGTAAGTTTTAAGAGAAACATGAAAAATACCTTTTTTGTTTAAAATTAAATAGTAAGTAACAATAAAGCAATATCAGTGGCGTAACATATTTTTTAGTTAAAATTGTATTAAGGTGCAGCTGTAAATACACAGCTGTTTTAAGAAACAAACCGTTTTGGGAATTTATATATGTGTTTTTATATTGTAATAGGCTATACCCAAAATTTATTGTAAAATCTCATGCGGTCTTCGATATTTTTGATAAAAACCTAGGAAAAATTAAAACCAACATCCTGTGTAATTTTCGGCATGAAAAATTGATTCTTTTCTTTCTGCACAACCAGGCGCGGATCCAGGTGGGTCGAAAGCAGCCCTCCCCCCCCCCTCCCCCCTTGAGCCCTACGAAATTGGTGTTTTGTTTACTTTGAGCCTTGAAAATTGTTGGGAGTATGAAGGGTCACTATTTTTTAGAAGTCACTTTTGAAAACAGAGCCGGGGTACGCTCTTTTTTTTTTTAGAAGTCACTTTTTATTTAGTCGCCCCCCACCTCAGCAAAATCCTGGATCCGCCATTGTGTACGACTATGTATTTTTTACTATTCTAGTTTGAAAATTTCTTTTGCAACATTGCTTCAAGCACTAAAAATATAAAATGATTCAAGTAAATATTTACAACATTTGTAAACTTAAAGAAAAAGAAATGTTTCATTTATATTTTCTTGACACATTTTCACTGAAGACCTTTAAAAACACGATATTTAACACTTAAGAAACAGCAAAACACCATTTATTTTTCCTGTTTCTAAAGATAAACTCAAAATAAATATTGTCAATTGTCGCCTGAGGCACGAAATATTTCGTTTCGATCCAATGTCATGGATTATGGATATGAAACGTTTGGTTCTGTTAATTGAAAGTTAAAAATATTAGATTCGTTCCAACTTTAAATAAGAAACATATTTCCAATAGTTTTTAAATCATTCGTAACATGCATGTAACTTTCTGATCAATTGGTGTCAGGTTGGACCAGCTGAAAAATTACTTGAAGTTTGAAGTCTCGGAATGTTAACATAATCTAACTAAAAGATAAATATATGGACATCGCAATAGTAGTCGATAAGTCATCACGAACAAATAGTGCATTTCCACCACATCGCGCATATTGCATCTGTGTCTGGCGATGGCAATAAAATTATCATACGGTATAATTGGTTGGGGTGGAGCATATGAACATGCTCCTAAACCTATTATTTCGATACCAGAATTTGCTATAAAAATTCTATTTAATAAACATATCACATTTCATTCAAGAATTCTCTTTAAAAAATATAAAATTTTAAATATTAAAGAATTGTTTTACCTTATATTTGGCTTAATAGTTTTTCGTTATAGAGCCCCCGCCGATATTATGATAAAAATGATGTTTATTTTTTCTAGCTTCCATATATTTTTGATCTCTATCGCCAAATTCGATACTTGGTCTTCTTCTCCGATTCGGTTTTAAAGAGGTTGTGTATTGATTATGAAAGCTTTCCTGGTATTCTTTTCGATAATCCGGACAGTTGTGGGCTACTGTTCTATCCGTTATTATTGGCCTGTTTCAGTATAAGAGATATTCAGAAGATTCAAGAACTGGCTCGGGTGAGTATCGATAATATGGTGGGAGGTTTTCCTTTAGGCCTAGTTTATGGACCAGTTCCTTGTGGATGAGCTTTGCCACCTGATGATGCCTACCCAGGTAAGCGTTGGGCGCCATGACACCACAACCCGTCGTAATGTTCTATCGTTTTTCCGGGGTAATTGCATTTTCTGCACACATCTTCCAGATTTCTTTTCAGGATGACCTTTTCATAGATGTTTTAGTTCTAATGATACGGTATTGGATAGAGATTATAAATCCTTCTGTTTCAGCATAAAATGCATTTTTTCTAATCAATTCAGTGACATTTCTCTATCTTAAAGTAGATTTTGAAATGCAGTAGGGTATTTGTAGAGCTTTCTCTTGCCAAGTTACAAGCTGTTGACGGCGCGCGGATGATGTTAGGTAATCCGTTTTGCTTTAAGTTAGGGGCTGTATATCCACGAGTTACCACTGCCAACAATGATTTCGATATTAAACCGGGCAAATATCGCAAAGGACAGATAATTTTTTTAAAATAAACATATTCCAGAAACTTATTTTGGGATATGGCAAGCAGGGAAAGCGCTTCCATGGACCGTACGACACTGCCTTAACTTTCATTTACACCTACTTTTTTAATAACTTTATGGAGAAGAAAAAATCAATATGCCGAAACATTGTTTTCCTTTTAAAAAATTAAATAATTTCAAAAATTAGTATATTACATAACAAGTGATGAAAGTGATACTTTTTAAACGAGGAGATATTTAGCACGAGGCGTCAGCCGAGTGCGGAAATTCTCCAAGTTTTAGAATAATCACTTTCACACGAGTAATGTACACTATTTTTCCTACGACCACAAAGAATTATTTAAAAAGCCTTTGATTTGTAAAAAAAATATTTCAACTCTAGAGTTGAAAAAAAATATTTCAACTCTAGAGTTGAAATTAGCATTCTTAGGATTATGTTCCACTTAATATCTGGTTTCATAGTTTGTCAATAGGCGTATCCTTTGTTTTGTTTAACTTTTTCATTTTTTTATATTTTTTAATAATATAACATAGAGGAAGAACTAATCCTGGATTGACTTCTAGATTAACCAGAATGAAATATTTTAAATTTCAAGGAAAGATGCATTAAACATAAACTTAAAAAATCCACCCAACAAGGAACATTTCAATTCAAAATAATTCTATAAATTATTTAATATTTTTATAAAAAAAAGTCAAATACTCCTGACGGGATTTGAACCTGTGACCATCCTATCTGTAGACCGAAGCTATAGTCTCTACGCTACGCTATGGCTACCAATAAATACTTGTTGTTGAATATGTAGGTACATTACATTTTCTTCAGGCGATTTGTTTTTTCTGGTAATAGATTTTTCAGTATATTAAAAATTTTTTTATAATTTCAGATGGCTTATTTTCACACTCTAATTCTGAATCACTTGACAAATGCATGAAAAATAAGTTAAACACTTACAATTACTGCTTTCTAAAATTTGTTCTTTTTAATAAATAGAAGTGATCTGTCACCTGCCTTATATTACCACTCTAGAGTTGAAATATTTTCTTTCAATACGCGTGTGATATTCGGCGCTTTCGAGCCAAGTTAACCGTGCTTTTTTCTCATTTTCATAGGTGGTCGTAGGAAATAATACGTTCACTAACAAACTGAACAATTAAACTCAAAGAAATATTAACATCGGCATTTAGATTGGCGTGTATAAATAAAAATTAATGAAATTTTAATTAACAGTGCGTAAAGCATATTCGCTTTTATTGCCAACTTCACTCTAATATAGAAAAGCAAATGACTGTGACCGTCAAAACCAAAATGCAATAAATTCTACTATATTTGAAATGTTATTGTTGTCCATAGTTAACAATAAAATCCTGTAAACAATAGGTACTTACACACTTCTCAATAAAATCCAAAAAGGAGCCACAAACATTTTTGAATGAAAAAAAAATACGCCAGAATAGTATGGTTAGGTTAGGTTAGAGTGGCAGACCTTTGGCTCTGACCAAACAGTCTCACGTAGTCCTATCAGGTCCGTTGTGATACCACACGTATTCCGTAGAACCCATCTTCATTAGATCTCTGATGGTTGACGTGATTGACGAGGCTACTCCCAGGCCAAGTGCTCTTGCAGGATATTGACCGCCTTCTCTACTGCCAGTACTTCTGCTTGAAAAATACTACAATAGTTTCCAGTAGAGTCTATACTTCTGTATGCCAGAATAGTATACATCTGAGAGAGGCCAAATATTTTGGGAAGGCTCCATATTTTCAATTCGGATCATCTCAAAAACTCAGGGGCCCTGAGCCCGCCCTTGGCATATCAAAACAGGCAACCAACAATACCTATCCCGATGAAACCTCGTGAAACCCAAGCGAGGGCCACAATTGGGAAACCCTCCAAAAAGCTATCAACTGGAATGTTGCTTCTTACTCGCACCCAGCTAAAACAAGTGGTTGGCCTACTAACAGGCCACTGACACTTAAGAAAACACCTACGTCGAATAGGAATTTACAATAGTCCCATTGAATGCGGACTTTGCGGCGAAGAGGACGAAACTGCCTCACATATCATATATAACTACAAAGAACTAACCCGAAGAAGATTCAAAATCTTCGAAAGAATCCAATGTGGGGATAACCTCCCACATGACAAACTTGGGAGGAATTTACTGGACCTTATAAAAGAATAGTAGATTCTGTAACAAGGTTGGGATGAAAATTTGATCCGAGTGGAAGATTCCGAACGCGAGCGTAGCGAACCACGAGTATCGAATTTTCATTCTAACCGAGTAGCAGACTATATTTTCTCCACGACCAAAAATACTATTCGCAATATTTGCAATTTTAGGTGGAGTATTATCCAGTTCCATATCTGATTCATCCGATTTTTCACTCATATTTTGACTTGCCCTAAAATTTGTCTGCTGACATTGACAGTTTCGAAATTCATGGCAACCTATGTCGTTTAGATCAATTACAGAATATTCATTCCGTATCTTGTTATGGAATGAAAATACACGCAAAACGCATAAGAAGCAAGTGTTTCAGAATAAATATTCCAACTCAAGAGCGAGAATTTTTACATTTTATTATCAAAAATGATTTTGCATTCAGTAATGGTCGTGGACAAACAAATATGTTCTATCAAGATAGGGGAGCACAATAAGCCACTAGGCTGCAGTGCAGGAAGCTTGGGCCGAACGCTCGACCTCCGTCTTAAACCAACCAACCAACCAGTGACTGACGGAAAACTGTGGATCGCGCTCTCTCGCGTACCTATGCAATGTTGTCAATCAGCTTGCTTGGTTAATGATTAATATTTAAAGTTGTGTGAACTAGGTAAGCTTATATCTGTTGGTTGCAACATGCCGACTTGGTTACCAATACTATAATATAATTAAGAATACTATTTAGTAGTTTCCAAATTAAAGAATTTTGTTTAAACCAGTCAAGTAATAATTGGTTCGGGAAACTAAAGATAATTGTTATGTTAAAGTCTAGTGTCTGTTTGAAGGTTGGAGACAATAACTAACTAGAATAGTTTTGGACTTTCAACTGGTAAGTATCTCCAGTCGTCTTCAGGTGAATACTAAATAAGTAAAGTAACTACAGCTCTATTTATACCAGCTAGATGCACTGAAGCATGACTGAGATGGGTGCAGTCATGCGTTTAATTCGTGTGCGGTATTTTAAGTTTACATCTACTTAACAAGGGTTTCCAGATATTTCTTATATCTAGTGAGGGCTTACTAAAACAATCTGGGTTCTGGTATATGGTAGCAGCTTCCTTGAACTTCCTCCAATGTGGTTCTTTGTGCAGGATTCGAGCTTCTGTCCACTTAATGTGATGACCGTGTGTCCAGGCATGGTCAGCTGCCCCTGACTTTTCGGTTTCTCCTTTAAGCGTGTTGTTTCTATGTTCCTTGACCCTAGTTTCAAGTGGCCTTAGAGTCTCACCAATGTAGGATCTGCCACATTCGCAGGGAATCTGGTAGACACAGTTTTTCCTATCTTTTTGACTTGTTGGTTTTGTCTTCGTCAGGTGGCTTCTTAAAGTGTCTTTCGAGCTGAATACCGTATTAATGTAGTATATTTTTTATTTATTTTAACAACGAACTTGTCAGCTGTGCGAAACTTACACAACTATTGAAGGATTTTACAAAATGTTACAATAACCAGATTGTTTTTTTTTAAATTAAATTTTAGACCATATGATTAATTTCTGACAGTTGCAGTAAACAGTAGCCAATGTAATATCTGCCATCAGCGGGGCGCCTATGTACTCATTAAAATAAATTAAACTATAATACACAATGTAATCCAGAAATAAGTTCTGTCCAGATCGCTCAGGGTACACACGTTATCCAAAAATAAAACAGTTAATCTCGTTTTAACTACTGCCCGTGTTTTTTTCGCAGTTTATTTCTGAATCACAATAAGGACATGTTGATTTCTAGTTTTTGGAAAGTTGAAATGAGCAGTTTATTGCCCTGAATAAAATTTGGCAAGGAAGATGTGAAATTGTATATTAATTTATCAACATGAAACTTTGTAGTTCTATGAAACGATGTAAATTTTTTATTGTCTAGTTTCTTTTAAACAAAGAATATCACACCAGCTGACAATTAAGTCAATATAGTTCATAGATATACTATTAAGAAAGCTTTAAACCAGGTCACTTTATATGTTTAAATTTTAAAATTTTGAGTAGGTTATTATCGGTACATATTTTATATTCCATTTCTGACTGACACTCTGACTTCATACAGTTGTCTTTTCCCTTTATTTGACATATGTAATAAATTTGAAAATTTAAAAAATACATTATTTTTTGATGAAGAGTTTCCTTTCTTTTCGTCAGATTCATCGCCAGGCGCGTTTCACCATAATATGTCGCATCAATAAAGCTACAGAATCTAACGAAAGAAAAGAACGTGTACGCAACTATATCAAATAGTTCAGGCATAAAGACCATGTAGGATGGAGCCTGCGGCGCCATCAGTGTTGACGTTTGATACTAACAAAGCATACCTTGCACCTCCAACAAACTTATAAAAATAATTTAAAGAGGTAGTCCATACGTGAAGTGAAGTGGCAGAGGGGGATAAATAATACTCTAAGTCAACCTTCACTGAGACATGTTCAATATAAAAATTTTATTGTACTCTACATGTTTCGAACGTATACAAGTTCATCTTCAGGAGAAGTGTAGCTAATAGTATTCCAACATAAGCTATACTTCTCCTGAAGATTAACGTTTATACTTTCGAAACATGTAAAGGACAATAAAATAAAGATTTCTTATTGAATATATCTAGGAAGGTTGACTTACAGTATTATTTCTCCCTATTTATAAAAATAAGTAAATGCTGAGAGAAGTCACCTGTAAAGATACCAGTCACAATTACAGAAGATCCGTTAGGCAGCGCTAAACTTGCATATGTTTATGAAACCGACAACATCAGATACAGAAGAACTACAGTTTCCTTTCATTTCGTCAGATTCATCCCACCCCAGGCGCGTTTTGCGTCATCAGTGGTATGTTGTTTTTGTCTGAATATTTTTTTTAGATACATTTTTCTTGAGTTAGTTATCATTATAAACAAGAACAAGACGCAGATATATCGCATTGTTTCAAAATGTATTTATGTATACCTATACCCTGCATAGCACGTTCTTAAATATACTTGAATCATAAATGTCACAATATATTAGTTGATGATTCGCATTTTATAAAATGAAACATAATGAGCAAACCTATGATTCGCATTTACTCTCTTTGGATATAGTAATTTAAACTATTCAAAAAGTAATAAAAATAAGCATTGGGTTATATCTGGTATAAAAAGTGGTGTTAGATAATATTAAATAAATAAAAAAATGTTTTAGTTTTGCATACAGTAACATGTATATGGCTAAAAAGTATATAACTTGCTGTATATGTTTTGCCGATGATTTGTTGGACTAATACTCTTTTAATACTTTTCTCAAGCCTATAATTATATATAATTAAATACTTCATGTACTTTTAATAAACCCATGTATACAGGGTGGTCATTTAGTGCCGCTAATGCAGCAAACTATAACAGTTCCGTTGTTATTAAAAATACGACGAAAAAATTATTATTACAAAAGTTGAAGGATACCAAATGACCTACAACTTAAAATAATTTTTAATTCTACAAGATGGTGCAAAGAAACGGAATGAAAAATGTATAACTTGTTTTAAACGCCCTATAGTTTATTATGCAGTTTGGGAATCAAACCAAGTAAGTTTGCTATAATGTTTTCTATAGACAAAAATCACGGTTAACAAAAGGCGACATTTGAGAAAAAATGTTTGTCCTCCGGTGTTACTTAGTAAAATAAATCCATTTTTTGCCCTCCTCCGCTGTAAATTTGCCTTCTTTAGAATTTATTTTCTCACAATGAAAGACTTACAACGTGCATTCAAAACCATTGATCTTGCGATTCTAATAAAAGAAAATGTTGGTGTATGAAAAAATCATTTCTCTAACGGATGATAACCCTTAACTATCACGAAAAAGTTCATGAAATGCATATTGTTATGATTATTATTGTTTACGCTACGCCTTTGGTAACATTAAGATGAAGTTAACCAGATTCAGCATTGTTTGCCAAAAAAAAAACCGACCCGGGCCTTGTTATTGCATTCGATGTGAATCGATTTTGGCTCATGATCTCTGCACTGATTGATCGATTATTTATTTTCGATACACACCTAATTTTATGATTTGAACTTCTCTGTTGTGTCGAATATTTTTAAAACGATTGATTTAGAGATAAGGTCCCTGTGTCCGAATGCAATTCATTAAAAATATTTACCAATTCGGTAAAACTTCGTGTTCTATTATTAAACCTTATCATCTTTAAAATTTCAATTTCAATATGCTCGGTATCACTTAAATGTGCCATGAGTGATAAAACAGTTTTGGACATGCATTATCTTTATTTGCTTTGAATCACGTTTCAACTGATCATTATCTCAAGTCGTCTTCAGGTGAATACTGTATTCAATATTACAGTTATTTAGTTTATTAATCTAATATAATTTTTACAAGTAAATTTTTTTACACATTATTTATTGTAATTTTTTTTTAATGGTTTTACGGTATGTAACATATTAATCTGAAAGTTGTAACTTTTAGATAGAGAATAAAAAACTGAGATAGGGAGGTGAAAACCATTTTTTTCTACTCCCACATGGAAATTTGCTGTTTCCTTTACACTTAAGTGGCGGGTAAAGTAGGCTATTCCAGTTAACTGTGCGGCAAAATTCTATAACAATCCTAGATAGGTAATGAAACTGACCAATCACAGTAGTCAATTACAGAGAAGCCATTGTTGTTCTTAAAAGTATTGACCAATCACAGTATATTATTTTTACTGAGGCTCCGCCTTCTTTTTCAAGACACTAAATTATATAATTTAAATGCATATGGTACAATTTGTTATTAATTTGTTTTTTGATTTTATTAATAATGCAACCTGCTGAATGTGCATAGAAAATTAATTTCATGTAGCATTATTTATCAGTTGGTTTTCCCATAATTAGTTTAACGTTTCAATCGTCGAGAGGTAGAGCGTTTGACTATGGAACCAATGGTCGTGAGTTCGAGCCCGGCAACCTGAAAACTTTTTTTTACATTTTATAGCATAAGGTTTGTCGTAGAAAAAATATACTGTTCAACTCGAGTGGATTTTGCCCTCGGAAGTTTTACCACTACTAATTTACTTCCTCGTGCGATATGGACTTCATATCCACTCTTGTTGTACAAACTACTATGCTCTAAAATCCACCGTTCCAGTGGTACAGCTCGTCAAAATCTGAAAATGGCATATTTTAAACGTCAATATCTCAAAAACAGTTGAATTTAGACGTATGATATTTTATACAAAATATACGTACAATTTTATAAAGAATTAGAAAATATTGTAATATATTGGGTATTCCATTTAAAATATAGATGTTGCCATCTGTTTCGGGCAGAAGCGGCAACCCGCATTGCTGAAAATATTTTAAAACGATAAACCATGGTTGTTTATCTGAGCAACCAAATTTTTGAAGAAAACGTATCACCCGTTTTTTATAAACGTCTAAGGTTCCATCCACCGCGAAACACCCTGTATACAAATTTTTTTTATAATTATTAATACTGTATAAATAAGTTTCCTATAAAGGTGTTAGTAGTGGAAAAAAATTGTATTAACCATGGTTTAAACATCAATACTATTATATCCCGTGCGTCTCTTCTATACTCGGAATTTAAACTTGACACTCGGGCAGTAATGATAGATGTTTAAACCTTGGTTAATATCTAATATGTACTATTATTATTTAGCGGAGAGTAAAAAATGGGTTTCGCCGATCTTTCGATTGTTATTGATTCAAATTTACCTTTTTTAAAAACTAAGTTATTTTTTTTATGATAAAACACCTGCACTGTAGGAAAAATCCTTTAAGGCGCTCTGGGAGCGGTGCGAGTGCGAAAAAAGCGATTAACGTTGGTCTTGAAACGTTGAAGATTGTATTCATTGGGAAACACGACCTCAGGTAGATCATTCCACAAAGATGACGTTCTCCAGATGAAAGAATTCTTGAACAATGAAGTTCGAGGAGTACTAAGCTGAACAACATATGGATGAGCGGCAGTGGTTTGCCGTGTATTTCTGTTTTGCATTGCTCTAGGTGGAATCAAGTGGGCAATGTCAGTCGAACACCTGCCATGGAAATATCTGTAAAAGAGAGCCAAATCACCAACCTGTCTTCGATGCTCCAGGCTATCGAGGGTCTTGGTCAGCTCGGGGTCGCCGATCAGACGAATGGCTCTCCTTTGAATGGAATCCAGCAGCCGAAGGGTGTGCTTGGGTGCAGAGCTCCAAACATGAGAGCAATATTTTCTTATGATGGTCGAATCTGGGCTTTGTAGAGTGTCAAAAGTTGATGAGATGTGTACAAACTTTTGGTGCGGAAAAGTACACCAAGTTTCTGTGCAGCTGCCTTGGCAATTGCGGCAACGTGATCATGCCAAGACATATTACCTCCCAGATTGACCCCCAGCAAATTAATAGACGGTGCTTAACCTTCTTGGAGAAGACTGCTGCCTGGGTTTTCTTAGCATTAAATTCTACTTGGTTACTGTCACCCCAAGCCAAAATTTCTTCCAGGTCATTGTTGAGGCGCAATACTTCATGCTGCCTGCGAAGATGTGCGTCGGCAGCGGATGTTTGGGGAGTCAAGGTAAAAGATGAGACAAGTGTGCTGTCATCAGCAAAGCTATAAATTGGATTTTGGGTTTTCACTAGAAGGTCGTTAATATACAGTAAAAAGAGGGTAGGCGACAATATGGACCCTTGAGGAACACCGGCATTGATGGTGAAGGTGTCTGAGAGAAATCCGACAATCGCCACTTGCAGAGAACGGTTCTTAAGGAAGCTGGTTAACCATAAACAAAATCCATTAGGCATACCGTAGGATCGCAATTTACTTAGAAGCCCATCGTGCCAAACACGATCAAAAGCCCTAGAGATGTCCAGTGCAACAGCCCGGGATTCTCCATGATGTTCGATGGTGTTGCTCCAAAGATGGGTGACATATGCCAGAAGGTCACCTGTTGATCTGGACTTACGAAAACCGTATTGATGGTCGCTGATAATGTTAAGCCCTTCCAGATACTTTAGGAGTTGTTGGTTAATAGCTTTCTCTATTACTTTTGAAATTACTGAAAGCAATGCGACGGGTCGGTAGTTGCTTGGCAGGGTCTTTTTACCTTTCTTTGGAATGGGCTGGACACGCGCCGACTTCCAGTAGGATGGAAATATTCCTTTTTTGTAGGATAAGTTGAAAAGTCTACAAAATACTGGTGTAAGTTCATCGGCGCATGTCTTGAGAACAATGATAGGAATTTCGTCTGGACCAGAAGCTTTATTGACGTCGAGTCCTTTAATAATCCGTTTAACAAGACGCTGACGGAACACGATTTCAGACATTTGCGATTTGCTCACAGATAAGCCATTTTAAAGACAAAACTAGATATTATAAATATTAATTTCTAAGAACCTATTTTGGTACATATTCTAGTTTACTAACTCAAACATAATTGTTTTCACTTTGATCCCCTGAATGCTTTTAGGAGAGTTTACAAAATGTAAACCACGCAATGGTCAATATTTATTTCGTCTTTATTGCTACCTTTTATATTTATTATCCGGACTAGCACGTAAATAAAAATAACTTTTAATAGAATTACATTAGTTTTTTAAATGTATGTAATGCATTGAAATTGAAGTTTTTAAAAACTCTGTCAATTTTAGTTCCAAAAGTAATATACAAACTACAAATGCAGGAAACTCACAAAACGAATTAATTAGTTAATTAGCATAAAATAATAAAAATGTTTTCGTTTCAGATCAAAGAAAAATTTTATTTTAAAGGGGTTTGGCCAAATGTTCTTGTATGTATCAGATTTGTATATGATTAATATGAACGTGAACTGGCAATAGACAAAGAGGGTTTACCAGGGTCGTCTCATGGGGGCGAGGCCCAGGGGCCAGTAGTTCCTTCCACAGTCTATAATATTGCTTTAGTTATCATTATTCGGCATCCCAGTCGTTTAGGGGCAGAGTTACCAACCCCCTGAAAAATATGCTACAAAAAAAAAACGATAAAATTCAGTTATTCCAGCAGCGTGTTAGTATGGTGATTCCTAAGTTGATACTTTTTTTTATCTGTGTATAGAAGACATTAACAACATTTTCAAATACATTTTTTCAAAGAACTGAGAAATAAGGTACTTGCCCGTTGAATAACATTAGGAAAACTTCTGGGCGTAGGATGAGCCCGCAAGGGAAAGCGTCCTGCGTATAATCTCGAAGCCGTAGCCGCACTTTGATGGCACTCACCGTAAATTAGCACCATATCTACTAAACTGCTGGACAATTGCTTTTGAGCAAGAAAAATTTCGCCTATATTTAACAGTTAATATCTTCTGAACCAAATATGATATCGACCTACAGTTTTGAATGGTTGATAGATTCATCCCTTGGGAAACAATTGTTAATGTTGGATTTTCTTTAATTGTCAAAAAATTTTAAATACAAGGTGTTAAAGAAGACGATGATTTTTGCTCCAATTTTAATGGCGTGTAACTTTCATAATAATATTTTTAAATTTTATCACTTTACGTCAATTGAATCACTGGTTCATAGCAAAGAAAGTAATTTGTCAAGTTTTTGATATCTGCTATATTTTAAGAAATACCGATTTTTTTGGAAAACTATGCTTTATTTTAACTTATTGATAGCTAGATCTCATTGTGCATTGTATCGTGCAAACTTTGCGAGTGACTATTATACTTTATAAAAAGCTTGATTATTTTCAGTAACAATAGTTGTACCTAAATGTTAGGATGTACAGTGGCGTACTTATAAACACCTATATGTTTATGGTTTATGAGTATCTCACAATTTTTCACGATTGTTTTATATTGGAAAGTATTCGCCCCTAGATTAGGTCAATTTTTTCTTATTTTTTAGTTTTTCATATCGCACTACAGGTATATTATACAGTGTGTTTACTAAATTTTAACAAAGATACATTTTTTAATTTCATTTTTGGAAAAAATTTATTTATGAATTTCTAACTTTCTAACACTATACTCATAAACCATAGACATATAGGTGTTTATAAGTACGCCACTGTATGTACATCATAACATTTAGGCACAACTATTGTTACTGAACATTATCAAGTTTTTCATAAGGTATAAGAATCACTCGCAAAGTTTGCACGATACAACGCACAGTGAGATCTAGCTAGAAATAAGTTGAAATAAAGCAAGGTTTTTTAAAAAAATATAGTAGATATCAAAAATTTGACAAATTACTTTCTTTGCTATGAACCAGTGATTCAATTGACGTAGAGTGATAAAATTTAAAAATATTATTATGAAAGTTACACGCCATTAAAATTGGAGCAAAAATCATCGTCTTCTTTAACACCCTGTATATACATTTTTTTGACAGTTAAAGAAAATCCAATATTGACAATTGTTTCCCAAGATATAAATATATCAACCATTCAAAACCGTAGGTCGATGGTTCAGAAAATATTAACTGTTAAATTTAGGCGAAATTTTTCTTGCTCGAAAGCAATTGTCCAGCAGTTTAGTTCATTGCTTTTAAATTTTACCATTTTCACGTGCCACCAATTTAAAATTAACTTGCTTCAAAAAAATACACCGCAGCAGATTGCCAAATAACAAACTGACCACCGACCCGTAAATTGCATGACTAATAAGACAAACAACGTTAAGTATCGCAGGCTACGTTTTGATGACCAGGTCCGCACTTAGATTTTTTACTTCTGTATCTTGCCTACTTTTAAGTTTAAAAAAAAGGTATTTGAAAATGTATCAACTTAGGAATCACCTGTATTGTAACATTGGTCATTCAGGAAACATAGGACAAGATGTTTTATGACCTTTTGACCTTGTTTCCGTCCAATCTGGTCGATTCTTTCCTAATCATACTTTTAGTACACCCTGTGGTAAAGAATTACTTTTAAAAATTATCCAATTTAAACTTTTGACCCCATTTGGGAAAAACCTTCATAAGGCCGAACGGTCCGGATCGCATCCTTGAAATTTCGGCCAAGGAGACACTGTGAACTGTGACCCACATGGCACTGTGACCTACATGGAAAATTCAGAGTGCCGCTCTATTTTTAGAACACAAACGACCCTGTTGCGAGGGTGGTTTACGGTGTTATTTTTGGATGAACTCGTTTATTTCCACGGAAGTGAAATTCTTATAGAGAAAATATTTGCATCAATCGGTGTTTTAGAGTTTCTAGATAATGACAAGACAACACTTAAAAAATAGGTGACGCGGCCTCTATGAAATTATTTTTGTATAAGAGAATTTTTATTGTAACAAAAGTAAAGGTCTTCGTTAACGAATTACGACACTCTTGATACACAGGGTGGCCCATTAGTGCGAGGAAGTCCAATATATCAGTTGTCAACAGAAATAGTGACGAATATTACACATAAAAGGTATATGATCTGTTGAGACGCATATTTTAAAAATATTTCCAGATATACAGGGTGACCCAAAAAAGCAGAGGGGCAAAAAGGTAAGTTTTTTTAAATGGCTACCCCAATTTTTTTTTAGGTAATTGAATTCCGCATGAAATTCAGCATATACTAGAATATTTTAATTTGTGTGTGTTCGTTGCGGCGTTGCCACATTATTTATAATTTACTAAAAAATCCAAGAAAAACCACCTATTTAACTCCTTAAAGAAAGATAGCCGATTTAAATTTTCTAAAATATAGTTACGGTTTTGGAGACCCGAGGGATGGTAGAATGATCTTATTAAAGAAATCTGACCATAATTTATACATGGTAATTTTTACGGAGGTACCAATATATATTTAAAGTATTGGGGTAGCCATTTAAAAAAACTTACCTTTTTGCCCCTCTGCTTTTTTGGGTCACCCTGTATATTTGAAAATATTTTTAAAATATGCGTCTCAATGTATCATATAGCTTTTATGTGTAATATGTGTCACTATTTCTGTTGACAACTGATTTATTGGACTTCCTCGCACTAATGGGCCACCCTGTATGTATATTTCGATTTATCTTATTTCAAAGCGATGTAGAATTATACTATTTAGGAAATTTATGTGAATTTCTCTTGACTTATTCGCGTAAGAGAATTTCTCTTCAAATCTTTATTTAAAGGACTTATATCAAAAGCAAGTGATTATACCTACGGGTAACTTTTGACCTCCTACAATTATTATCTTGAAAAGTGCCTTAAGAAAGTGATCTACAAAATATTTCTCGGCAGACAACATTACCTAAAGCGCTAAAGTCTTTCCTCTTTCATTTTAAAACTCATACATTTAAACCCGGAATGATATAATCCACTGACGGATTGATCTAAACCCAACCTACAAGAATAATTTATATTAAATAGTAAAAACTGTTTAAAGGAAAAATATTTGAAAATTGATATCTCGACAAGAAAAAATTGTTTTAAAAACAGCTGCCACCTCGTATCTGGTAGCGGTAGCAAAACCGAAAGCATAACTATATACCCTAGTAGTGCCCTAACCCGATGGGGACTCTTCATTCTCGATAAAATAAAGCATCATATGAGGTTCTGGCCAGGCCAAACAAGGCCGATATCCTTACGCGTCAGTAAGAAAGGGCGATATATTCATTGGTGTTATTATCTCTCTCGTACGCGTTTAACATCGGGCCAGATACAGAGTTGGCCGGAGCAGCGTGGCGGCAGATAATTTTCGCGGCGTCATTCACACATTAGGGAGTTTTTGCATAGTTAGGAGTTATCAGATATCAACGTCTTAAATTATTCACATTTATAAAAAAAAAGACGCGTAGGGAGACAAAGTAGGTAATAATAATTATGTGTGTAAAATAAAAAGCTTGGTGTACAGGTAGGTAGGGACATAGCACTGAGGCCCTACCGTACGAGCCGCATCTGCATGCGAGTAGTTACGAGTCGGTTCAGAATCCTTACCGCGAGCAAAGTTAATATTTAGTTTTCCCAGGTTATTGCCTGTGTGCGATGCCTTATTTTCACAAAATAAATGTTCTTAATTTCAAGTAAACCCGTTAAAAATAAAAATGTTCGCATGCAAATCGATCATCTGACCATGAGAACATAAAAGCATTGTTAAGATCGTCATTTTAAATCTCTCGACGATATTCATAAATCGAAAATAATTTGTAGTACAATTTTTGTAGATAAACCGATGTCGGTGTAAAGATCTGTTTTGTGCTAATGTTAACATTTAGCAGAATAAAAACCAAAATATTTGCCTACCTACGATTGTGTTTGAACAGCTATTTTTAAATCAATTTAATCAGTCCGCTTCAAAGAATGAACTTAGTATAGGTGCCAATGCTAATATTTGTTTAGTATTATAAAGCCATAGAGATTTAGCATTATTGAAAACAATCCAACAAAAGAAAACACGTTTTACTTAAAAGAAAATATAATTTTTTTAAATTTACATTCAAATGTCATAGAATTACTGCAATACAATAAAATAACTCCTGGATGGTTATACAGAGTTGGTTCCTTTTTAACCCACCCCAGTGGCGTCACCAAAGTCTACCACTTCACATAGACAAAATATGTTTATATCATATGTATACAGGGTGTTTCTTAATGAGGTGCTAATATTTTAGGGTGTGATTCCTAAAGTCATTTTATGAAGAAAAGTGTATCTAAACATATTATGTCCTAAACGGCTTAAATTTCTTGCTAGAGGGTGTTGAATTATTTTTTTTTAATGCGTTTTTTGTAATAGTTCTGATAATATTTTCAATTTTGGCATGTGCTAATAGGACATAAAACCACATGTTTTAGTTATAAAAGTTTTTTTTTTGTCCCACCAGTGGCGTACCTGCAAACATTTCCTCTAATAGTTTTTAGAAAAAAAGTGGTACGCCACTGACATTTTTCTATGTGGATATCATTTCTGATTAGCCTGGTCATAGAAATGGTCTCTTGCGTTTTTCTCTTCAGGCACACCGTTCTTAACTAAAATAATTAATGTCTTTTTAAAGGTTGGAGACAATGACGTTTCTTAAACGACAGTAGAGTTTTGGACTTGCATTGTCTTTATTTATTTAGAATCACTACGAATCGCCAATATTAATATGGAATGGTTTGAATTCGAAGCAATAAAACAAGCAAAGAAGAAACCAAAAATATGGCTAAGATATGTGGATGACACCTTCATTATTTGGAACGGAAACGAGGACGAACTCGGAGAATTCTTACATCACATTAATAACTTTGCACCGACAATTAAATTCACCATGGAAAAAGAAGAGAACAACCAATTACCTTTTCTAGACGTCAACGTAGAGAAAAATGGCAACACCTTCCTAACCTCAGTGTACAGAAAACCTACACATACAGGGCAATATCTCAATTATACATCAAACCAGTCAAACAACACAAAACATGGCATAGTAAGAAACCTTGTGGATAGAGTAATTACTCTCTGTAACTCAAACGAAGCTCTCAAAAGAGAAACTAACCACCTCAAGACTGACCTCAACAAGAATGGCTACCCCATGAGATTGATTGACACAATATTGGAAAATCGCAAGAATCGGCCAAACACACGTAAAGCAGAGAAAGAGATACAACCAATACTCAATATTCCGTATATCAAAGGAGTATCCGAGAAAATAAGAAGTCTAGGACAACGATACAACATCAACACAGTATTCAGCTCTAGAGACACTTTAAGAAGCCACCTAACGAAGACGAAACCAGCAAACCAGAAAGACAAGAAAAATTGTGTCTATCAGATCCCCTGCGAATGCGGCCAGTCTTACATCGGTGAGACACTAAGACCACTAGAAGTAAGGATTAAAGAACATCGGAATAACACCCAAAAAGGAGAGACCGAAAAATCAGGTGCAGCTGACCACGCCTGGACGCACGGCCATCATATCATGTGGACAAAAGCGGAAATACTGCAAAAAGAACCGCACTGGAGGAAGAGGAAGTTTAAGGAAGCTGTGACCATACACCAAAATCCAGGTTGCTGGAGGCTGTAGCAAGCCTTTATTAGATATGAGAAACGTCTGGAAACCCTTGTTAAGTAGGGGAAAGTGTTCCACAATGAGACATGTTCCACAATAAGACCATAACTTTTTGAACTTCCCACCTATTTAGTTTAAAAAATATGGTCGACGAACATATTTAGTTGTGCATGTGCTCCACCAAATTTTACGAAATTTAGAAAATTCTAAGCATATTTAGTGACTTACATAGCTCAAATTGAGGTAAGTTTTTTTTTATAGTCGATATTTTAATTGGTGATTAAATAAAATCCGGTGGTTTTTTGATAAATCTGAAATTCAGAAATTGTTTGGGCATTTCTAGGTTAGGATTCTGTTTAAACTGGAGATGTTCAAAACTATCGAAATTTTTTTACCAACTTCTTAAAATAATATCGAAAAAGTTCCACAATGAGACAGTTGGCTTTGTTCCACAATGAGACGGTGTCTCATTGTGGAACAACATTTTTCAACGTGTGAGTATCTAATGATTTTCATTTTATTTCCATGTTAGGGTTTAAAGAATGTTCTAGTGAAGAGTCTGATAAGGAATCCTATCAGGAAGATATTAGGGGCTCCTCTGAAGATGCTAGTGATATTGAAGATGCCTTGGATAAAGATAACTTTCTTGTAATGGAGCGACAACCAGTCGCTGGGGAGTACGTTTTAGTTCAATTTGATGAATTAAAAACTGTTGTCTTTTATGTCGGAAAAATTTTAAATAAAAAAGAAGATGAATTTCAAATTTCATTTCTTCGTAAAAGTAACAAGTCTGACAACTGTTTTTTCCACCCCGTAACAGAAGATATAAGTATGATCGAAGAAAAAAACATCAAAATAACACTTTCCAAATATTTAACGACTGGGAAAAAAAACTAAGAGGCAACAGGCTCTAATACGTTTTAAACTCAACTTTAACTCATTAAATGTGCGCTCATATTTTGAAGGATTTTATTTTATTTTTCATTTGTCGGATTTATATTTTATGTTGTCCTATCTAGCAAAATAAGTTTTTTGGATACTGTTTTTTTCAAAAGAATGTTCATTTTCCTTTAATATATATATTTTTTCATATTTTTTGTATTGTTTTTTGGTCTAAAAAGTTTCTTTTGTTCCACAATGAGACAAAAATCACGATTTAAAAAAAAAATCCCTATTTATTTTCTAAATCGATATATTGATAAACTTATTGCGTTAAATGACGAGGAATATGTCAATCTATGTGCATGAAACAACAAAATTACAAAATTCAATCATAACCTCTGGCAACGTACCGAAACGTAATTTTTGTCTCATTGTGGAACACTTTCCCCTAAATGTGATGTTAGAATAAGACCACCCAAGAGTTAAACGCATGATTTATCGAGCATGACGCCATCGAGCATGACTCATCAAGCATGACTCATCCAGTTATGCGTCATCACCTAGCAACACGCATGACTCCGCCCACCTCATGCGTCACAGCACCTGCCTAGTATAAATAGAGCTGTAGTTACCGTACTTATTCAGTATTCACCTGAAGACGACTGGAGATACTTACCAGTTGAAACGTAGTGATTCTAAACAAATAAAGACAATGCAAGTCCAAAACTCTACTGCCGTTCAATAAAATAATTAAATTAAATTAGACGGGCGCGGGCGGAAGCAAGGTGGTCATTTCCAACAATTTTTATACAACAAAATTTTGTATTATCAATGTTAATAATAATAAATAGTAGAGCTAATTTAATTATTTTAATTAAGAACTGTGTGCTTGAGGATTAAAAAGCAAGAGATCATTTTGATGCAGAATTGACCAAGCTAATCAGAAATAATATCCACATGGAAAAATATCAAAGGACATGTTTGCAGGGACGCCACTGGTGGAACAAAAAATAACTTTTATTACTAAAAGATGTGGTTTTATGTCCTATTAGCGCATGCCAAAATTGAAAATATTATCTAAAGTACTTTCGGAGATATTACAAAAAAAGCATTAAAAAAAATAATTCAACACTCTGTAGCAAAAAATTTAAGCCGTTTAGGACATATGTTTATATGAACTTTTCTTCATAAAATGACTTGAATTGAATCACACCCTAAAATATTAGCACGTCATTAAGGAAACCCTGTATAGAATGCAAAGCTTACACTAAAAAAAGAAGCGCTTTTGGCCCCCCCTCTTGAGGAAAGAGAAAGTATCTCTGTATAAAAGAATCCAAACACCCAGAAATCCGCTTCCGAGTCAATTGCGCAGAATTCTGATGGTCACGGACTGTCTGTGACTGCTGTGGAAACAAACCCTAATGCGATAAGTCTGGGGAATAGCTGCAAAAAAGAAACCGAGCTCAAATGCAGCTTTTAGCGATATAAAAATTCGGGGAAATCAACATTGTTTTTCCAGAATTTAATTGTGGTCACAATCCGAATATTCAAGACGTAAAAAAGAACTTATCACCTATTATTGATGCCGCCCATTTCTGATTCACAATGAGATGTAATAAAATTTTCGCGATCATTTGCCAAAATAAATATAGGCCGATGGTGTTTGTACGTGTGTATGTGAGGAGATGGGTATTGTTGTCTAAAATGCTAATTATAGTAGGTTAAAATTAAAAATGAAATTAGCTTGGTTTACTATGTAACCAAACAACGGAACTTTTGAGTGAAATAAAAAGTTATTAGTACACAGCAAGAAAGTTTTTCTAAAAACGCGCGCGATTCACTGGTGTTTTGCGCTCATCTTAGTTTGGAAGAAAACCAACCTTTTTTGATGCGGAAAAAATGTTTTTATATTTTGTTGTCAGGAGCTTAAACCTATAATATGGCTATCGCTTGAGGATTCCTTAAAGAAAGCTTGCTTGGCATCTGCTTTTGTATGACAATAAATGCTTCAAGGCGAGCTTACAAGACTTTATTTGAAATAAATCGATTTGGAGCGATGAACCCGTTATAAATATTCCAAATTGGTTTTTACCACTGACGTAGCGTCTGTGTGTGTCGATGTTCAAAGAGTTGAAAAGGGATAAGCGCTTTCCTTGTCTTAAAGTTAATCGAGAAGGCCATGGTCCAAGCGTTTCTTGTGCCGTAAAATAAAAAAATTTAAAAAGATCACATTCCATGTGTGCCCCCTTAAATTCGCCACTGCATGTTAACCAAGGGAATAACCCAGTAATTACCGGTCAATCGCTTCAAATCGATTGTTTTGTGCAATAAAAAAATGATACGATGGATTTTTTTATTATTTGCTATCGAGGTAAATAAATATTTTGACATTAAACTTCCTTGTAAATAATTTTAAGCAAAACAAGTCCCTGTGTATATTAATGCTTTATTACGGGCACTGTTCTGATTTAGCCTGTATAATATCCAAATAGTACATCTTAGCGCTGGGAAAAATAATAATCGAGTAAGTACACGGTACAAGAGTGATTTCACTAATCGAGTGATCACTTCAGTGATTTTTCAATTGAATTGTCGACCGATTTTGTATGACGATTCCGAGTGATAATTTCGAGTGACGATTACAAGTTATGATTCCGAGTGATTATTAGAAATTTTATTTGGTAAAATCTTTTAAAAGATTATAGTAAAAATGAATGCCAACTATAAGACAAGTGGTATATTTTTCACTTATATTAAACTCGAGTACTAGTATCAATAATCGAGTGAGTGAAAATTCACTTGAGTGATCCCAACACTAGTATATCTTATAATAAATTATAATACAACCACTTTATCACAGATAATAAACGTTAAGAAATGATAATATACAGGGTGTTACATAATATACACGATGTTCACCATTGGGATCTCATAAACGGTAAGAGATACGAGGAAGTTTAAATTAGGGCAAAGTTGCGCAATTCATAGCCGACCAATATGCCAAGAAGAAATTAGGAAAATTCCGAGTACTTCCGAAGATATACGTAAAAACCGAAAATCGCCGTTTTGGTTTTTAATTTTTCCTGGCTTTATTTAAAGAGATAATGGAAAATAAATTTCACACTTTCATTGCCACTTTTCACCTTCTATAAAGCAGTGTTCTTAGATTTCATGTCCGACGTTTTGTTTTTCGGATGCCATCGTCAGGTTTGTTATTTTTAAATACGGACCTGTATTTTTTATGGCATTTATCTAAACTTTATATGCGATGTAATCTTAATACAAAATTACTTTGATTGAATATCAACGTTTCTACCCTATAAAAACATTTTCAGGAATATTTTATTTAAAAAACTTTCGGATTATTACAGATCAAAGCCGTATCTGATAATGTATAACAGAGACAGAACGATTTTTCTCTTTCTAAAAACCCTAATCTAGAAGGCTATTGCAGATAATTTTGAAAAAGCTTTCGAGTTTGTTACAATTAGCAGGCGCGTGTTAAACGGCCCCGCAGACCCCGCCACGCGGGGGGGCCCCCGGTATATTGGGGGCCCCTCCTATATTATAATAACATATAATAATTTATAGAAATAAATTTAGTTTCAAAAATTCGCTGTGTTTTTTGACTATTAGATAATGATATTGTGTATCAATATTTACTATAATGGGTTATTTTTAGAAAATATAATAGTGACATAGGGAGCCTCAAAAAAAAGTTCGCGGGGGGGCCCCCAAAAAATTTGACACGCTACTGACAATTAGAGGATTCATTGTTTAAAGTATCATAGTTTGCCATGGAATGTAGAAACAATAAAAAGTTTGACATAAGTAATCTAAATTTCAATTACGCGGTGATAAATTCGGTCTTATCTAAAAATGAAATTTTCTTCTGAAGAAAAAAGGGATATGTTAAGAATTTATTACAGTAGCAATAGAAATTCTATGACAGCTTTACAAAGATATTTTGAGGAGTATCCGGAAAGGGAGCAGCCAGCAAAAACATTTTTCAAAGACTTGATAGAAATTTAAGCGATTATGGCCAGCTTGGAAAGCCTCGACAAAAATATGGTAACCGTATTACAGAAGACGAAATTCAGAACGTTTTAGGCCAGGTATGTAACATGAAACTTCACAAAAATTGTTTTTTTACAAAATAAGTTAACATTGTATACATACAATATCCTGAAATTTGATGATGTTTCACGTTATTGTAGGTGGACAATGATGCAACTATATCCAGTAGGCAAATTGAAGCGGAATCCAATTTGCCATCCTTAAACCATGTTAAGGCATGAAAAGTTCTAAAAAATGCCGGTTTGAGACCCTACAAAATTCATATATCACATATATTGCGAGAAGGAGACGCTGAGAGAAGGCTTACTTTTTGTAATTGGCTACTAGATCAAGATAACCAAAATCGCAATTTTTTAAGCAATATTCTTTGGAGTGATGAGGCTACATTTACAAATTGTGGTGTTTTTATTAGAAACAATGAACATATTTGGGCAAGAGAAAATCCCAGAGAAAATAGAGAAGTAAGTACGCAAGCAAGTACGCTTTTCTCTGAATGTTTGGGCAGGGATATTAGGCGATAGAATTTTTGGTCCTGTTTTTTTATCACAACGACTAACAGGGGAGTATTATTTAGTATTTTTAAATAATACATTCCAAGATTTTTTATCTGAAATCCCGCTTGCACGGCTGCAACAAATTTGGTTTCAGCAAGAAGGAGCACCCGCTCATGGCATCAGAGATGTTACAACCTTCTTACATGCTGAATTTCCAGGCAGATCGATTGGAAATCGTGGTTTTATTGAGTGGCCGGCAAGGTCCCCAGACCTTACACCATTAGATTTCTTTTTTTGGGGAGCCATAAAAAGCAAAGTGTATAAGCAGCCCATTAACGTAATAGAAGAGCTTAGAGTTCGTTGCATAAATGCGTTTGTATCAATTCGAAGAAGGTCGGTACACAGAGCTACTCAAAAAGTTCGCGTCAAAATTGAAAAATGTATAAATCAAAATGGAAATCTTTTTGAGCATCTGAGATAAACATTTGTCATTAGTTTCTACCTCTTCTGGGTTTAAATAATTTTAATTTATAAAAAATGTAAATAATAGATAATTTTGAATATTTTAGTACCTAAACGTACTGTAATTATCGTTTTGTGATATTTGTTATTGTTTTAGTTATAGATTTTCTTGTGTTACCGAAAATACTGTTAAAAAAATTATCTTTAATACCTAATCCAAAAGTCTTTTTAAATAAAATATTCGTGAAAATGTTTTTATAGGGTAGAAACGTTGATATTCAATCAAAGTAATTTTGTATTAAGATTACATCGCATATAAAGTTTAGATAAATGCAATAAAAAATACAGGTCTGTATTTAAAAAAACAAACCTGACGATGGCATCCAAAAAACAAAACGTCGGACATGAAATCTAAAAACACTGCTTTATAAAAGATGAAAAGTGACAATGAAAGTGTGAAATTTATTTTCCATTATCTCTTTAAATAAAGCCAGGAAAAATTAAAAACCAGAACGGCGATTTTCGGTTTTTTACGTATATCTTCGGAAGTACTCAGAATTTTCCTAATTTCTTCTTGGCATATTGGTCAGCTATGAATTGCGCAACTTTGCCCTAATTTAAACTTCCTCATATCTCTTACCGTTTATGAGATCCCAATGGTGAACATCGAATTTGTAACACCCTGTATAATATAATTTGGAGTTAAAACATTTTATTGAAATAAGTCTACTCAGCTTTATTGAAATATAAATATGGATTAAACTAAAATTTATCATAATTAGTCCAAAATATAAGTACTTAGGATTTAAATCAATCATGTCAATCAATCATTTATTAACAACTTGGAGTGACTATAAACATATAAATAATTGTCTAATGTTTTCGGTTTGATAAACCGATGTGAGTTAGCGCTGCCTAGCGGAACTCCTATGATTGTGATGAATGTCTTTACAGATGATTTCCTCTTAACATTTTTTACTTATTTCTATAAGTTTGTTAGAGGTGCTGGTATGCTCAAGAGTATCTAACAACGACACAGATGTCGCTGCGTGCAACATCGTGCTGGTGTGATCCACCAAATACTGCTTAAAGCAGTTTTAACTTTCGTCGGATCCTAGCTCCACTGATGAGCCATGATATGTCGAAACGCGTCTAGGGATGGATTTGATGAAATAAAAGGAAATTCTTCTTCCATCCAACGAAGAGGTAAAAAGCCTAATTCGAAAGAAGGGCAAGAAACGACAAGACCTTTAAATTAAATAAGAAATAAGAGCGTACTATCGGCGTCATTGTGCTATTTTCTAGAAATGGAAGATGCTGGCCCACCCGGCATCGCCCGGTGAGATACCATTGCATCAGTTTACGCGGCGTGAAGTTGCTCTTTGAGTTAACGTTTCGTCGCTGTGCTGATGTTTCCGGTTTCCAGGGTGGGGCCGTATGAAAGAAGCATGATGGAAGCTCCAAGATCAAAATATTCCGGAGGTAAACTCGCCCCCCGATCGGATCTCCGGGTGGGGGCTGGTCCTGTGGCTTCATCAAGCGAAATTAATGAATTATCCACCATTTCCGACAATTTACTGGGTTCCTCCAAAAACACTCAACGAGGAAATGGTGTGGCGCCTGCAGTTGCTAACAGACCCAAAAGTAACAACTTCAAAATTGATTTCTGCAATATTAGAGGGCTTAACACTTACATCAATTCAGTCCACCAGCACTTGCAATCTTCCAAGCCTCATGTGCTTGCACTGACCGAGACAAAAGTCAGAACGTCAACGAACACTGTCAGCTATTTATATCCTGGATATGATTTTCACTTCCGCTTTAGACGCAGCTTTGGGGTCTGAACATTCGAGATGATCTTTGCTGCCAACGGGAGGAGATACTGGAACCGAAAGACTTTGATGTAATGTGGTTTAAAATATATTCACAAAAAATCACTAAGTTTATATGCTGCCTTTACCGTCCTCCAAGCGACATGCATTACAGGGCCCTCTTCTCATCACTAGCCAACACAATCGACTTCTTGCAAACCAATCATCCGAATGCCGAAGTTGCTATCTTTGGCGACTTTAACGTCCACAATATCAACTGGCTTAAATACTCAAACACCAACGATGAGCAAGGCCGCGAGGCCGAATCTTTTGCGATCAGTTCTGGTCTAACTCAACTCGTAGAAGAACCAACGCGGGTTCCAGACCGAGCTGGGGATTTTGCTAGTCTTTTAGATCTCTTTTTAACTTCAAATCCAGACCTATATACGGTCACCGTACATCCACCATTGGGCTCTTCCGATCACAAACTTATTTCAACCCTAAGCGAGCTGCCAATTAGTTCTGAACAACCTCCTAAACCCCGTAAGATTTGGCACTATACATCAGCTAAGTGGGAAGACCTAAAGGAACATTTTCGCAACTTTCCCTGGCTAAGCGTATGCTTTTCTTTGGATGATCCATCTGTCTGTGCAAAGGAGGTCTCCGACGTCATTCTAACTGGCATGGAGGCCTTTATTCCTTTCTCCAAAAAGCGCCCTTCCAACGGCAAGCCCTGGTTTAGCAAGAATTGCGAGCGTGCTGTCAGATCTAAAAACCTGGCTTACCGACAGTGGCGTAAAAACCCTACTCCTGAAAATCGCGCCATCTTTGTTACCACCCGAAACCAATGTAAGCAAATGATAGACCAAAGCAAAGAAGCTCATAACGAGAGAATCAAAAACAAACTTCTTGCCAGTCCTAATGGATCAAGGTCCTTTTGGTCAGTCGCTAAGGCCGTCAGCCAAAACTTTACAAAGTCAACTATTCCACCTCTAATACGTTCCGACGGCACAATAGCAACCACAGCCGGGGATAAAGCAAACTTACTTGCTGAACTGTTTTCCTTGCATTCCACTGTAGACTTTCAGGGAAAATCACCACCCAACATTCCCTCAGTTCAATCGCAAATGTCTGAAATCGTGTTCCGTCAGCGTCTTGTTAAACGGATTCTTAAAGGACTCGACGTCAATAAAGCTTCTGGTCCAGACGAAATTCCTATCATTGTTCTCAAGACATGCGCCGATGAACTTATACCAGTATTTTGTAGACTTTTCAACTTATCCTACAAAAAAGAAATATTTCCATCCTGCTGGAAGTCGGCACGTGTCCAGCCTATTCCAAAGAAAGGTAAAAAGACCCTGCCAAGCAACTACCGACCCGTCGCATTGCTTTCAGTAATTTCAAAAGTAATGGAGAAAGCTATTAACCAACAACTCCTAAAGTATCTGGAAGGGCTTAACATTATCAGCGACCATCAATACGGTTTTTGTAAGTCCAGATCAACAGGTGACCTTCTGGCATATGTCACCCATCTTTGGAGCAACACCATCGAACATCATGGAGAATCCCGGGCTGTTGCACTGGACATCTCTAGGGCTTTTGATCGTGTTTGGCACGATGGGCTTCTAAGTAAATTGCGATCCTACGGTATGCCTAATGGATTTTGTTTATGGTTAACCAGCTTCCTTAAGAACCGTTCTCTGCAAGTGGCGATTGACGGGTTTCTCTCAGACACCTTCACCATCAATGCCGGTGTTCCTCAAGGGTCCATATTGTCGCCTACCCTCTTTTTACTGTATATTAACGACCTTCTAGTAAAAACCCAAAATCCAATTTATAGCTTTGCTGATGACAGCACACTTGTCTCATCTTTTACCTTGACTCCCCAAACATCCGCTGCCGACGCACATCTTCGCAGGCAGCATGAAGTTTTGCGCCTCAACAATGACCTGGAAGAAATTTTGGCTTGGGGTGACAGTAACCAAGTCGAATTTAATGCTAAGAAAACCCAGGCAGCAGTCTTCTCCAAAAAGGTTAACATTGCAGAACCGGATATAGTCATGGCAGGACACGCAATTCCCCTGGCACCGTCTATTAATTTGCTAGGGGTCAATCTGGGAGGTAATATGTCTTGGCATGATCACGTTGCCGTAATTGCCAAGACAGCTGCACAGAAACTTGGTGTACTTTTCCGCACCAAAAGGTTGTACACACCTCATCAACTTTTGACACTCTACAAAGCCCAGATTCGACCATCATTAGAATATTGCTCTCATGTCTGGAGCTCTGCACCCAAGCACACCCTTCGGCTACTGGATTCCATTCAAAGGAGAGCCGTTCGTCTGATCGGCGACCCCGAGCTGACCAAGACCCTCGATAGCCTGGAGAGCATCAAAGACGGGTTGGTGATTTGGCTCTCTTTTACAGATATTTCCATGGCAGGTGTTCGACTGACATTGCCCACTTGATTCCACCTAGAGCAATTCAAAACAGAAATACACGGCAAACCACTGCCGCTCATCCATATGTTGTTCAGCTTAGTACTCCTCGAACTTCATTGTTCAAGAATTCTTTCATCTGGAGAACGTCATCTTTGTGGAATGATCTTCCTGAGGTCGTGTTTCCCAATGAATACAATCTTCAACGTTTCAAGACCAACGTTAATCGCTTTTTTCGCACTCGCACCGCTCCCAGAGCGCCTTAAAGGATTTTTCCTACAGTGCAGGTGTTTTATCATAAAAAAAAAAAAAAAATTTCTTATTTTCATTTTTCTTTACTATAAATTTGTACCGATTTTTGATCCGTTGCCGTTGACTATAAAATTTAAGTGTCCTTTTTGTGACTGAATTGTTTTGTTTGTTAAGTTTTTGCGGCATTAATTGGCTCATTGGAGGATGTAATAATGTAAATTGTCAGATTTCATTTGACCCATATAAGGTTATAATGCCTGATGTTTCATATTTTCTGTAAGTATTGACAGATACTATAAGATAAGTCATGTCCTATTCAATCTTTTCAAATCAAAAAATGAAGATATTGTATCATACTTAAATTCGGGGAACTTGGTTTATATGGCGGCCTTTTTTTTAGAAAAAAATCTTTTTTAAGGAAAAATCTCTAATACTTCATGTAATTTTATTTTTAGAAACAAATTTCTAAAAATAAGCATTAAAAAATTTAAAAATAGGTATCAAATTGTTTAAATTTTCCAAATCAAAGAATGATCTCACGTACGTATTGTTTTTATTTCCCATAAAATTATAAACACAAGGTAAAATCCTTATATTTATTTTTCTTTGTTTCAACATCCATATTGAATTGTAAAATGGGATTTTCGTAATAAAATTTTGATATCGAGCATCGAGCCAATATAAAAAAATTATGGACGTACTAAAATTGTTATAGGTGGTAGTATAAACCGTGCCGTTGTTTTCGTTTTCAACAAAATTTCAATAAAACGTGCTTTCCTTAGCAAAATGGAAACAACCAAAAAAATTTTGAAGTATCTTTGGAAAACAAATATAAATACTTACTTTTAATTACCAATTTTAAATAAGGATATAAATAATTCAGCTCTATTGGGTTCTTAAGGGGAGAGATGCAGTCAGAGGCGTGAAAAAAAGGAGTATATTTAATAATTTTTTTTAATGATAATTTGGTTTATTTCGAAAAACTAATAACACAGGTTATTTATATCATCTTTTAACTTCACCTTTACAAAATTTCAAAAAAAAAATTTATTATTTATTGAAATATCGCTATTTTTGTGGATCCCCTTCCGCAAGTAGTGCTTTGCTGTGACCAACAGTACATCTCACTGGATTATCTAAGTTCAGTAAAACAAATAAAAACCATTAGTTTAATAATAAATCTAATGGTTAGTCGAATTTTTTTTTTGAAAATTAACAAAATGGCGGCTTTTGAATAGCTATTTATACAACAAGTAACGAAATAAGTGTCTTTTAGGCACGCGACGTGAATTGTCCTACGAGGCGAAGCCGAGTTGGACAACACGTCAAAGTGACTAAAAGACATTGTTTCGTAACGAGTTGTATACAATATTTTTTCTACTGAGGTTTTATAATAAAAAACTTAATTTATTTTACTAACATTTTATTACCTATGTTTCATTTGCCCCTTTCAAAAATTGACACTTGCCAAAAAAAATTAAATTATACCTAGTCTGTGGTTACGTTTTAATTGTAAATAATTACCTGCATTACTTTTAAGCACGTTGCTCCTGGTAACGCGCTTAAAAGTTTTTTAAGCACGCTGCGCCTAAAAGGAGGTTATTAAAAAACCATAATGACAATCAAAAAGAGGTTATTATAAAACGTCAGTAGAAAAAGTAAATTTCGGATTTTCGACCAAAAAAACTGTAGTTGATTGTTGAAAAAAAATCGAAATTTTCAACAAAAATGAAAATACTTCGATCAAGTACTAGTTTTCAGTGTTAATAATAAGTGTAAAAATTTCATCGAAGTCCATTGGGTGGTTTTTGAATGAGAGTGGTCACCGAGTTGGAAAACATAGTTTAATAATATAATAGGCGAGTCAAAACCGGTCTCTTGCACCTGCCGTCCGCTACCTGCCATGGGGGTCCGAAGCCCCTTCAGTAATTGTAGCATATCTCGGAAACTATTCATCGGATTGACTTGAAATTTTCAGAGAACATTCTCAAAACATCATACTTTAAGAAAATGCAAAAAAAAAATTTCGATTTTTCGAAAATTCTGACTGCATCTCACCCCTTAAATGTGCTTTCAGATTTCAATTTATTTATTTTTATCTTATGCATTTACCACTTCATTTTTGGATCAATAGTCGTTACTCCTTTCAAAAAACATTCACCATTCGATTAAGAAATATTTTCAGATTTATTAATTTATTCTATACAGGGTGTTCCTTATTGACGTGCTAATATTTTAGGGTGTGATTCCTAAAGTCATTTTATAAAAAAAGTTTATATAAACATATGTCCCAAACGGCTTAAATTTTTTGCTACAGGAGGTTAAATTTTTTTTAATTCGTTTTTTGTAATATCTCCGAAAGTACTTTAGATAATATTTTCAATTTTCGCATGTGCTAATAGGACATAAAGCCAGATGTTTTAGTTATAAAAGTTATTTTTTTGTCCCACCAGTGGCGTCCCTGCAAACATGTCCTCTGATATGTTTTAGGAAAAAAGTGGTACTCCACTGACATTTTTTCATGTGGATATTATTTCTGATTAGGCTGGTTAATTCTGCATAAAAATGATCTCTTGCCTTTTTCTCCTCAGGTACACCGTTCTAAATTAAAATAATTATAGAGCAGGCAAATAGGCAGGGACGCCACTGGTGGGACAAAAAAATAACTTTTTTCTACTGACGTTTTATAATAACATCTTTTTGATTGTCATTATGGTTTTTTAATAACCTCCTTTTAGGCGCAGCGTGCTTAAAAAACTTTTAAGCACGTTACCAGGAGCAACGTGCCTAAAAATAACGCAGGTAATTATTTACAATTAAAACGTAACCACAGACTAGGTATAATTTAATTTTTTTTGGCAAGTGTCAATTTTTGAAAGGGGCAAATGAAACATAGGTAATAAAATGTTAGTAACATAAATTAAGTTTTTTATTATAAAACCTCAGTAGAAATAGTTATTTATTATACAAGGGAAAAAAGCATTAGATTTTAGCTCGAGGTTGTGTGACAAAAAAGCGAGAGCAAAAATCTAATATTTTTCCCGTGTATAATACACTATTTTTTTCTGTGACGGGAAAAACGACGATATTATTACAATATATTAAAGTCAGAAAAGTATCGATATGAAATTTGACTTTTTAAACTAGTAGGTAGGCTGTTTTACTTATAGCGACAATTGAACCTGCGTTCCTAAGGAAACCTTTAAAATAATCAAATATCTGTCAATTTACCGGAATTAGTAGAAGCAGCGAAAGTAGCGTCACAAAAATTATTGCCAGCTAAATCGCGCAAAATTTACGAAAACGCGTTTTCACGATTTATGGAATGGAAGATGAAAAAGGCATGCAGTTCTTTGTCGGAGACGGTGTTATTGGCCTATTTTTCGGAACTGACACAACAACAAAAGCCATCAACAGTTTGGTCGAATTATTCAATGATTAAAAATATGTTACAATCCAATAATAATGTAGACATTTCAAAATATTTCAAACTAATTACATTTCTAAAACAAAATGGGAAAGGTTACACACCCAAGAAATCTGCGATTTTTACGAGTACAAATATTAGTGATTTTTTAAATAATGCTCCCGATGAAGTTTATTTAATGGCCAAGGTTGTTGTTTTACTTGCGATTGCAGGAGCTTGTCGAATTTGCGAAATCAGCCAGGTAACATTAGATGATATTGAAGATTCGGGAACCTTATTAATTGTGAAAATTAAGCAAACAAAGAATGATGTCAACAGGAGATTTGTAGTGACTGAAAAATATATTAAATTTTACCGAATGTACATAGCCCTTCGTCCAACAGCAGCAAAGGATCGCCGCCTATTTTATGCATATCACAATGGAAAATGTATCAATCAAGTTGTGGGTAAAAATCAGTTTTATAAGGTACCCCAAACAGTAGCTAATTTTCTTCAACTTGAAAATGTTACCTTATACACGGGTCATTCATTTCGAAGATCGTCTGCTACACTTTTGGTTGAATCTGGGGGAGACTTGTTGACACTCAAGAAACATGGCGGTTGGAAGTCATCAACGGTCGCTGAAGGGTATGTTGATGAATCGGTAGCACACAGGACAGAAATAGCTAATAAAGTGTTTAGAACCTGTGGCAGTGCTGAAAGAACACCCGATTTGCGACCAGGTACATCAACGGCAGTTGTGTCCATGGCAGAAAATATAATTACAACACGAGAAAATTCGACTGTACCGAATAGTAAAATGAACATGTCATGCATGCAATGCACATTTAATAATTGTACTTTTTGATTTAAAGAAAATGTAACTTTTTGTATATTAAAATATTCTAAAATTAAATATCTACCTTCACTTATGTGTGTATATCACTTTTTTCCCGGGAAAAAATGTAATCACATCACTTTTTTCCCGAGGAAAAAAGTAATTTCACAAAAAGCGACATTTTTTTACCTGTCAACAGAGATAAAATATCAAACTTTTTTCCCGTCACAGAAAAAAAATATTTATAACTCGTTACGAAACAATGTCTTTTAGTCACTTTGACGTGTTGTCAAACTCGGCTTCGCCTCGTAGGACAATTCACGTCGCGTGCCTAAAAGACACTTATTTCGTTACTTGTTGTATAAATAGCTATTATAACTAAAACATGTGATTTTATGTCCTATTAGCACATGCTAAAATTGAAAATATTATCTATAGTACTTTGGGAGATATTATATACTCGGGATTTTTCAAATTGATCGAGGGCTTATTAAAAAATAGATTACTACATGAGAAACAACGTTTAAACCTTTTTAGCTCTCCAGCGATACTAAATTTTTAAACTACTGGTTTTGCCCGTTTGAAATTTTTAAATGGCATTAAACAGTGTAACGCACGTCTCAAGTCAATAATGTTGATTTATTTTGTTCTGGGTCATGCAGAACCTAATGCCGAACGCAGATTTCTAAAAAGCAAATCATAAAAAAAAATTCCATATTGTATAAACTTTTCCGCGGACACTGTATATATTTTTATTATTATTATTATTATTCAAAAATTAACTTTTTCTCGTCAAATTTGACACAGATTAAATGAATTTGTCGATTAATTTCACGTCAGTTAAAGTAATTCACCATTATACGGCTATTTAATTGATCTGGGATTTCAATTTTACACTTTGGCGATTTTCCAATATTTCATCTGAAACATACAACAGTGTGGGGGAGACATCGCAATTTTTTAAACTAGAAAACTAATATTAATGTGGTTAGTGACATAGACAAACTTTTTCAAATAATCAACTTTCTCGCTACAAGTGAATTTATTATTTTAGTACAATGGGGTTTTTCACTAAATTTTAATTGAGACTCTATCATATAGAACACGAAAAAAGGCTATTTTGTACGGTTTCAGTTTTTAAATTCTTCAATTATTTACTGAGGAAATAACATACCACACTCTTTAATAAAAACACGCCGAAGAACGTACCGACGTCACAACAAAACCATCGAATGGCCAACCTGGACAGCCTTGGTGTTCTGTTTCTAATCATCAAAACAAAGATAACGATATAATTGGTCGCCCGACTCGCAAAAAAAAAATTAAACTTACAGCTTGTCCGCCGGGTTTTTAATTGTTTCTAGAAAAGGTTTGTGGATGATAGTCTAGGAAGATTTTTATTATTGGTATATATTTTCAATAGGTTTCAGTTCAGGATGTTAGTTGAATATAATAAATTCGGTTATAGTGAAGGAACCAATTTTAACACTTTTTTTAAAATTAAAACTACCCAGTACTCTATAACCTGGGTAGATTACGATAAGTAACCAAAAGTACTAAATACAGGGAGCAAAATAACTTCTTTTATAATTATTAGTTGGGTTGCGTAAACATTTCAAACATAATTAACTAACCTGGTAACTTCGCTTAATCGGAACAATCGAGTAATCGAAATTTTTTAAAAAATAAATTATAATCTAATAATCGATGAAAGGAAAATCTGTATTTGATTTGATATTAGTTTTCGGAACTTTTAACCGATACCTACGGGTTAGCGCCGCCTAGCGGGACTCCTGTAATTTTGACTAATATCTTTACAGGTGATTTTCTCTTATAACATTTTGCTTATTTCTTTAGTTAGAGTAGTATGTCCAAAAGCTTGACATGCGAAATTCAATTGCTAAGCACTTTTTATAAAGGAATTATTAATAACTGAGCACTGTATTGTGCACTGTAAGTGCTTGAAGAAGTGCTATAAGCACTATTTCAAGTACTTTCGAAGCAATTACTGCCCAGCTCTGTTAATTAAAATTACCTTATTTTGATGAATAACATTTTTTTTCTATATACAGATGTATAAATTTATTGTTATGCAAACTCAAGCGGTAATAATATTAAATTAAAGGAATTTAAAAAATAAAGCTTTAAGCGAACAAACCGAACATTTTCACCAAAACTATCTATAAAGCTTGAATAGAAAATAGCTTTGGAATTTATAAATCTTAATTTTCCATGTGGCACTGACCTCTCGCAACTTCAAAATTGTGTAAATTTCCAACAAAGCGTTCTCAAAGCCATTAAAAATAGCACTTTGTTACAACGAACGGACAAAATAGTATCTATTTTCATCTCGATATAAATGGCACGAGTAAAAAGAGACACTTTTTAACCACATAAATCAAGAATAAAAAATGTGTTAGCTGGTTTTAGAGACAGTAAATATATTTTGATGCGGTCAAACATTTTTGATCTTTCCAAACGAGAGTTATCGGTCGTGAAACAGCTTAGATAACTGTCACATTAATTTTAGATTTAGTGTTGTTCGGGAATTTATTTTTCTCCACAACCATTACTGAATGCAATAATTCCAAAATCATTTTTGATAATAGAATGTAAAAATTCTCGCTCTTGAGTTGGAATATTTATTCTGAAACACTTGCTTCTTATGCGTTTTGCGTGTATTTTCATTTCATAACAAGATACGGAATGACTTTTCTGTAATTGATCTAAACGACATAGGTTGCCATGAATTTCGAAACTGTCAATGTCAGCAGACAAATTTTAGGGCAAGTCAAAATATGAGTGAAAAATCGGATGAATCCGATATGGAACAGGATAATACTCCACCTGAAATTACAAATAATACGAATAGTATTTTTGGTCGTGGAGAAAATATAGTCTGCTACTCGGTTAGAATGAAAATTCGATACTCGTGGTCACTCGGATCAAATTTTCATTCCAACCTCGTTACAGAATCTACTATTATTCGCCGAATCACGAAGTTCATCAGTGTCATAATAATAGGTTTTCTTCATATAACAGCTTTTGTTACTACATGATAGAGAAGCTTTGGACGTGTATTGTCGATGTCGATATGTTGTACGTTGATTGTGCTTTTTTTTTGCTTCTTCTATGCATTTGGCCAATTCTTACGATTTTCCAATATTTTGTTAACTAATCCCATGTATTGGTAGCCATTTTCGTTGAGGTCGGTCTTAATGTAGTTACTTTCTTTATTGAGGGCTTTATTCGGGTTACAGATAGTAATTGCTCTATCCACAAGGGTTCTTACTATGTCATGTTTAGTGAGATATTGACCTGTATGCGTACGTTTCCTGTCCACTCAGGTTTGGATGATGATTTTTCTTTACGGTAAAAAGTAATTGGTTGACATCGAATTGAAGAGTTTCCTTGATGTGATGATGGTATAGACTACACAGAAACATTAACACTGATTTATTCAATTAAAATTTTGTAAATAGCTGAAAATAAACCTTTTATTAACTGTAAAATTATTGTACAAAACTTTAATAAGCAAACATGTAAACTAATGTCTTACTATTTTTTTTTTCAGAAGTCCATTCATCGAATCCATCCACGAACAAGAGCACACCAATACTAAACCCTAACCAGGGTATAGCAACACTCCTGGTTATGATCGCAGTTTTAACGATAATCATCCTATTCTGCTGTTTCTCAGCGCCAGGAATCAGAAGTCTGTGCAAACGATACGTCTTCAGGTCGTGTGTCTATGACGATCCAGATGTAGATAATGGTATGTAATGCTAGAGGTTCTGGGTTCGAACTCCGTTTATAGTAACTGGTGAATTCAGGGCGGAGAGAGCTATAGCCTCCCCTAAATAAAACCAAGAAATTAACTATTTATTACCTTTGTTATCTTAGTTCAAGAACGACCCAAAAATGATTGGCCATATTGGTGCAATTGGGAGTCCTAATAAGGTTGTTTGGTGCCGACGTCAGGTCGCATAGGCCAACGTCGGGTCGTTGTAATATTGCTGCTTGGATAGGCGTCGTAGTTGTTGTAATCATTAAGAATGTCGGTGTGTCTTGTATATTTTGTAAGAAAAAAGACACAAAGTCTCGGCCTCAAAATTCTTCGGTCTGTTTATTGTGGTTACATGTTTCGCCTTAAACTGGCATCATCAGACCTAAATAAGTAAATATAACTACAAATTGCACGGAAAAACTAAATAAAAACTAAATACCTTATAAAACAGTTACAATAAACACAAGTATATTGTAACAGGAATAAACTGATACTAACCCAAACGTAGGACTAAGACAGTTGGTTCCCTATTCTAACTTAAGATACCCAAATGCAAAGTCTAATTTAAAGGTCGCGTCAAAACCCCTTTATCTGTTTTATAAGGTTTTTATTTAGTTTTTCCGTGCAATTTGTAATTATATTTACTCATTTAGGTCTGATGATGCCAGCTTAAGGCGAAACATGTAACCACAATAAACAGACCGAAAAATTTTGAGGCCGAGACTTTGTGTCTTTTTTCTTACAAAATATCAAATATCAGGTCTCTTTGAGTAAAAATGGACCAATTCTTCGGTGTCTTGTATAGATATCGCTATAGTACGAACATTTTTAAATAAGTCCGCCAAACCAATCCGGGATCGAACCGTACCTTTCTCTTCTGATGCGATACCGCCGCGCTAGGCTACCACCACATTTTTTTTAATTATTACCGTCACTGGCACACGTCATTTCTAGCAGAGCGGACAGAAATTGCCTCGAAAGTGCTTCAAGTAAAATAGTGCTTCGAGCACAGTGCTTGCCAGCACTTTTAAAATACAGTGCTCGATGATTGGTAGTTCAAACCCTTTATGAGAAGTTATTGGTAATTGAATTTCGTATTTCAAGCCATTTAAAGTGCTTGTAAGCACTTAAAATTACTTTGCTCAGTAATTGGTAATTGCAACCACTTAGAATTTTGAAAGTGCTTGATGCTGGCCTGGCAATTACTTTTCCAAAGGATTTGGTTCTCGAAACACTTTTTTGGAGTGCTTTGTCCACCTCTGACTTCTAGTAACATTTTTTTTACAGAACTTAATGGACTTAAATTTTTATCTAAAATTACGAGGCAATGTTACTACAACCATAAAATGTTATTTATCAAAATAGGTTTTCTTGTCTAGAATAATAACCCTCAAAATATAACACTTAACATTTTTGGAAAAAATATTTTCCGTGGCATATTTTATCCTTTTTTTACAATACCATTTATTTTTCAAAATTCATATTTTTTCAAAAAAAAATCATAAAATGCAACGACTATTTAAAAAAGCAAAGTTGAAGATAGTTTAAAAAAGAACGTCGGATTAAAAATCTAAAAAATTAAAGTAAAGATGATAACGAGAATGTAAACTTCAAATAGAGCCAGAAAAAAATAAAAGCGAATCGAATCGAAAATTAGGTTTTGCTTAAATATCTTCGAAATAATACGAAGCTTTTTAAATTTGAAAACATAATGTTACAGAATTTAGTAGGGTGCAACTTTTTTCTAATTTAACCTTAAATCTCTGTATCCTATTCCTGTAGAGTGCATCCTTATCTGGAACAGCCTGTATATAAAGTCGATACCTACATAATAAACTGATTACCCCCCCCCCTCTCCCTATCCCCCTCCCACCATTCTTGTTTTTTAAAATAGAAATGTAACACTTTGTTTTGATTTCAATGCGAGCGTTGTGCTTGTTTGCAATTAACTAAAAAAATAGTGTAGTGCGCCGCCATTAAAACGCTTAGCATAAAAAACTGTCTCAAAGTGGCAATTGTTAAACCCATACGCAAGTCCGGTGATCGGTGATAGAACTAATGTAGGCAACTACCGCCCCATTAGCATTATTAACACCTTTTCTAAGATTTTCGAAATGAATGTTTTAACAAAAATAGAATTTTATCGGAATGTCATCGTCAGTTTGCTTTTAAGAGCGGGCGTAGTAGAGCGGATGCAGTTTGTAAACTGCATGAACAGGTCACAAACAATCTTGACAGTGGCAAAAAGTGTCTGGCAGTCTTCCTGGACCTAGTCAAAGCTTTCGATACGGCGCCCCCTGATTTGCTGCTTTGGGTGCTGGAATCCTATGGAGTAAGAAGTCTTGTTCTGAATGTCTTCGGTGACTACTTGAATGGCAGAACAGTCAGTTAAAATGAGACATACAATAAGCGACCCACTCAAGATTAAAATTTGCATTCCACAGGGTACAGTTCTGGGGCCAATTCCTTTTATATCATACATCAATTTACTCACTAAGAGATGAACACAGAATGAGCCAGTAATATCATATGGTAATGACACAGTTGTTTTTTTTGGGGGGATACGTGAGAATCAGTTTATTATTTAACTTTCATTTGGTATGGCATAAATACCTACACTGTACTGACGAGAACACACAAGTTCGAAACCAGTCTGCAGGTGGTGATAACCTACCAATAGAAAAGTTTTCATTTCTTGATAGAACCATGCAACCTGATCTGTATTTTATTATCTAACAGTGTTAAACGAAATACAACTTAATAGTATAAGGTACTTTCAGGTTCTTAGAAATTTATTTTTCATGCTTTATTCTTAAATCAAGTGCTACTTGATTGGTAAAACTAGCATATTAGCATTCACCTAAAGACGACTGGAGATAGTTACCAGTTAAAACGTTGTGATTTAAGACACAATGCAAGTTCAAAACTCTTCTATCATTCTAGCATATAAGTACTTGAAATAAACGTATATTATTTATATAAGTGTTTCTTTTTTTTCTGTGTATCAGCTTATATACACTGTTTATAATAAATTTAAACCATAGTTTTGTGCAAATAACGAATATAAAATATTTAGGATATCTATTTGCCTGAACTGGCGATGTCAATATTGTAGGCACATTTTTATCCACGAAAAGAAGTCAGTTTTTGTATGAATATAAATAATTTTTATTAACGAGGACTGTATATGTACCTATGTCTATGTCGGTCTAATAGGTAGTATTTAAATGTGCATCATTGATTCATTGCACATGTTCAGTAGACAAACAAATATTTTTATTTTTACTGTTCCCTAAAAATAAATGAGTAGTTATCTTAGGAATTTCGTTGGCAGCCTCCAATGTCGCAAACTTTTTTGTGACCTCCTATACTAGGTTTTACACATTGAAATGATATATTTTATATTATGTTTATACGAGTATGTGTATGTGTTCGTTGTCATATTGAAAGTGGGCTTAGCTTTACGATGATTTGTCCAATTTTCGCTTGATTCGCAAGATGGATTTCGAGAACGGTAACAGATGCGAAGATGTTTAAATAAAGGCAAAGTTTCACATTTTAGGACTTAATAATTTGGTGAAAAAAAATTATAAATATTCATACAGTTTTAGGAGCTTCAAAGCTTTAGAAATGTAATACAATTTATAAGTTTTTAAAATTAACGCACTTTTTTTTTATTTATTATCACACATTTTCTCAATTAAAAATGTTTACGTTAATTTTTGTTTTTAAAAATAAAAGAGACTAATGGTTGTCATTTGTTTGTGTTGTGAAAATATTTTGTTGCATTTGGTTATGTTTTTGTTGATTTTAAATGGCTCTAATAAGGAGAAATGGGACAGAAAAGTATCTAATAGAAACATACTATAAAATATTAAGTATTCTTTTTACTCGTGTTTCTTTAAAATTGCATCACAAACCAATAACTACGACGATATGCGTCCGAAACATTAATCTTTATACATGAAACAGGACCTTTAGGAGGCAAATTTCAAAGGCTACACTTTTCTAATAAAAACTCCTTCGTAATCTAAGCCAAAAATATATAGTTCCTTATAAAATCATTAATTTTGGCGTGATGAGATTTTGTGCTGTGTTGGTTTACATTTTTTAAATTTATATTAAAAGTTCAAGCGTGGGACGAAAAATTATATTGCAGTTAGACGTTTAGACCCAATCTCAAAGATTGCGCCACTCCCGCTGTCACCAGATTACTTTCTGAGCATACCTGTATACTACAACTCTTAAATTAGTTATTTTAACTAGAACTACAATCAGTGGGGTAGCCAGAAAATATGCAGTAGGCGTGAGTAGGACATTTTTTTTCTGGAAAAAGAAACAGTCAGGACTATATGTATTTCATGATATTGTACCTAGTGAAAGAGAGAGAAAAGCGCTGCAGGCGAAAAATTTTCGGGGCCACGCCCAAAGTTTGTTTAAAATTCACCTAGCTACTATCAAATTTTCAAAATTAAATTATTACCTCTCCTCCTCTGCATGATTGGATTTAATTTGTTTTTTTAAATGTTTTTTTTACTTTTTTTTTTGATATTCCTAGCTTTTAACATAAGACGTATGTATGACTCTAACCAGCGTTTTTCGGGATCGGTTTTTCATGATTAAAAATAAAATAAATATCGCTCACCACGTCAAAATCGATGATTTTTTCAGAAATTATGTATTTTTGGAGCGTAGATCTAAGAGCAGTTTTTGATGTAAATGCTTAGGTTTTGAAATACTCCTTTTTAAGTGCTGTTTTGTATATTCATAATAAAGCATTCTCGTTTCTTCCCGCATTATTTTTTTTTAATATAAATTATCACACTTTTTCCATAAAAAATATTTCAATTAAAATTTTTACTTTAATTTTTCTCTTTAAAAATAAATAACTAAATTTTTTTTTGTTTTGTTGTAAAAATATTTTATTGCATTAGGGTATGTTTTTGTTGATTTAAAATAGCTTTAAAAAAGGGAAAACGGAACAGACAAGTATATATTAGAAAAATACTATAAAATATTATTATTTTTACTCGTTTTCCTATAAAATTGCATCTTAAATCAATAACTAAAACGATATGCGCCTGAAACCTTAATCTGTAGGTATATAAAACAGGACTTTTAGAAAGAAAAGTTTAAAAACTAAACGTTCCTACAAGACCTTGTAATCTAAGCCGAAAATACCTTATTTAAAGATTTAAATTAAGAGTCCAAGCGTGAGACGAAAAATTAGGCTGGAATTAGACTTTTAGATCTGAGCCCCTAAATACGCCACTTCCGCTGTCACCAGATTACTTAATAATAATAATAATAATAATAATAATAATAATAATAAATAATGTCTTTATTAAAGAAAACACAAAATATATAATTATACAAATTAGGTGGCGCTACTCGCAACTTGCGCTATTATGTAGAACCACCAGGAGAAAAAAAAAGAAAATACATACAAAACTAATATTCCTAGATAAAATAAATAACCCAAAGTAAAACTAATTCTCCAGCTTTGACAATTATATAAGAAGATACTTAAACTTATAAAAATACAATAAGAGATACAAAAGATTATATAAGTAATATATGAGTAATACATAATAATAATTTTTTTAAAAAATTAATAATTAAAAAAGTAACATTTATATACTAAAGGAATTATAATGGACAGGAAGAACATTCAATAAGGGGGCAAGCATATATTTTCAACCATATGTACCCTGTATCGTCTAGCGAATGTACCAAGGCTAGGAAGTATCCTAATTTCCAGAGGAATTGAGTTAAGTAACTTGACAGCATTATAACTAAATGACCTCTGGAATAGAGCAGTTGTATGACGAGGAATACTATAGTTGTTACAGTGACGTGTATCACGCGCATGGGTTACTCGACGTTTACGTATTTTGCAACTCAAATATTGAGGACGTTGAGATTTTGTCAACCTGAAAAGAAAACGTGCGAATTGAAGCTGAAAACGTTTGTGTAGATTAAGCCATCCGGAGTCAGCAAAGCTAGGAGAAACATGATCATATTTCCTCAAGTTATAACAAAAACGGATACATGCATTCTGTAGTTTCTGAAGACTTTCCTTATCCCTATTTACAAAGGCGGGCCAATATATTATGCTAGAATAGGCAATAGATGACAAAATCAAAGAGTCGCAAAATCTTAACTTCAGATCAGTATTTAACATATCCTTATGCATGTAATTAGACTTTAATTATTACACAATTATAACAATTTTGAATTATTTTGTTCACGTGATTGGAAAAACGAAGATCAACATCCAACAAAAGGCCCAGATTCCTACCAGATTCACTAGGAACTAAAACTTGGTTATTCAAAGACACCGAGAAATTATTATCAGAGATAATTTTGTGTCTTTGACCGCCAAATACCAGCATTACTGTTTTTGACTCGTTAAGTAGAAGTCCATGAGCAGCTGAAAAAATAGAAATATTTTTTAGATCTGTATTAATCCTATGTACAGCCAAAGCAATGTCGGACAAAGAGAATGAAAAATACAACTGAATGTCGTCAGCATATTGGTGGGATCGACACCAGATTAAGAACTTGTAATTTATTATATTTTTATTTATTATATATTTATTATTATATAAATTACTTTCTGAGCATACCTGTACAACTCTTAAAATAGTTATTTTAACTAGAACTACAATGTCATTCGGTACAGAGGCACAATTATTGTACTACAACGTAAAATATTACTGTAAAGTGAGTAAAAATAAATAGAGCAGAACCACTTTTATTGACGTGTAAATATTAACTTTTTTTTAATGTTACGGGAAATTTTAATAGTCGACACATTTTAAAATTTTCATTTCAAAACAAATAAAACATTGGGTAGATCGTAAACCGATGATTTACTTTTAAATTTAAAACACTTTGAAACCAATAAATCGCGATTTTTTATATGATTTAGATGAGAATTTGCTCGCGCGCACCGTATTTATAAATTATTCAAAATCTTTGATAACTTTTTTCAATTAGAAATAACTCCACTTTAAGAATGGACTACTTCTTCAAAATTTTTTCAATTAGCTTAGCGTTCATTTTGTTGAGATAAAGTAAATAAGGTAGGGCTTAAGAGGACTATCTGTCTCCTATTTACAGCTCCCGTTACTGTCCCGGAAGACAGCCAGTATTGCCATTCCTCTGAATCTCCCATATTACAGTTTTTGTTAAAAATCGACAAAGTTAGGGAATTTTTGGGCATTTAAAAATTTAGACCTGGCAACAGCGGAAAAAATTAACGGAGAAACACAAAAATTTACTGTTTTGACTAACCTGCAGCTTTGTCACGACACGAGTCAATCAAACAGTGTATTAATAGTCGCATCATTCATCGCATCCAAAACCAATAATATAATTTAATAATATTACAAAGATTTTTTTTCTATTAATTGAATTTACAAATAATAAATATAAAAATATTTTTTAGCAACTGCTTTACTTATTTATCGAGCTAATGATTTCATTTTTTGGTCAATAAATATTTCGTATCTTTTTCATTTTATCCAAAAAGCCAGCAATTATTAGTTTTAATTTAAAGAAATTCTGTTTGTTGGATTAATAAAAACGAAATTTTGTGAAATTTATTCATACTTCACTTTCTGCATTTATTACTTTACAAATTCAAAAAATGTTAACTTTAAATTGTAAGTAAACATGATGTTTGGCCGATTTTTGATTAGATCACAAAAGTAACAGAACACAGAACGTTGATCAAAAACAATATGGCAAATGTGTCACTAGCATTTACTCTTATTACTTGTTATCAATTAGCATAGCATAGCCAACGGCTGACTTAAGCGTTCCTTTTAAAAAATCAACTCCAATTGTTTAAAAGAACCAAAAGAAACTCAGCTAATATTATCCTCCAACTCGGCGAGCTTGAATGGCAATATCATAGATAGTGGATCTGCCTTTGGCCGGCTTTTATCAAAACCTGGCACGCAAGAAAATAATTAAATCCAGGAACCGACAAGCTTTGGTTTCGATTTCGTGGAACTCTTTGGCCTGGTCTTGTTGCTGTCATTTGCAGCCAGCATTACACAACTGCAGGTGCATTACCCTAGACCCTACCTAAGTAGTTAGTAAATTAAAAATTTGCTAACCCGGCCGTTTTGATTGTGAGAAAATTATTTCTGCCAATGACATGTATGTCACCGTCAAAGATGCTGGTATGTCAAGATAGAAGTAAAGAAATATTTAAACTACCAAATTTATTCAAACTTAATTGAAGAAATTTTACAGTAGTTGGGTGAAATTTAACAGAAAAAGTCACAAAAATGTTTCGCCTGCGGAGATTTTAACAACCCCCCCCCCCCACCCCCCACAGCGTTTCGCTCTAGTTCCACCATTGCTAACCCTAAATGGTGTTGCATTTCAAAAATAATAGTTGCAACGCCTGGCAATTTTCAGGTTTACTCTGTATAATGGTTTTTATTAGAAAAAAAGTAACTCAAAAACAAAATCGACAAGCGATTTCTGGAAAATTGGCCTCTATTTCGTATATTAGGTGTTCATAATCGATATCTAATATGACGTTATAGAAAATAATAAAAATGACAATAACTATGAAAAGGTCATCTTGAAAAAAAATGTGGAAGATGTGTGCAGAAAATGCAATTAATTACCCGGAGAAACGATTTACGAACATATTACGGCGGGTTGTGGTGCTATGGCACCCAACGCTTATCTACAATCAGGTGGCAAAGATCATCCACAAGGAACTGGCCCATAAACTAGATCTAATACTCACCCGAGCCAGTCCTTGAATCCCCTGATTGTATCTTATACTGGGACAGGCCAATACTAAAAGATAAAACAGTAAACCACAACCGCCCGGATATTCTTCTTATCGAAAAGACGACCAAGAAAGCTATCATAATAGATATAGGTTGCCCACTAATACACAACCTCTCTAAAACCGAATCGGAGAAGAATACCAAGTACTCAAAATTGGCGATAGAGATTTAAAAAATATATGGAAGCTAGAAAAAATTGACATCATTCCGATCATAATATCGGTGGAGGGAGCTATGACGAAACATTTTAAGCCCAACTTGGAAAAACTGGGCCTTTCAAGTTATTTATACCAACAAATTCAGAAAAGCGTCATCCTCCAAACTTCCCATATAGTACGGAAGTTTCTAAACAGTACAGGTTAAGATGAATTTCTCTGAACTGTAAATAATACTAGCAATACCAATAAAAAATATATAATAATAAGTTTATTTTATTTTCCTTAATAAACTTATTCGTCAATCCTCTAAAGACGTGCTTGGTAGGGGCAAATCTTATTAAATTAAGTATTAAAATCATAAATATACAGGGTGTCTTACCGGGAATCGCTTCGATCTATATATGGAAAACTATACAAAGGAAAATTTGACAGTATGCTAATGCTGATGGGGGCGACCGGGCTAAAATATTTTCATAATGGTGGCACTTCCGGTTATACCGGAAGTAAGTGTCAACTTGCTTACTTTAAATGAAATACCCTATATATTATTACATTTTTGTATTCTACGCAAGATTCTAGGCAGATTTTGTATACCATGTCCTATACCTATATCTAAGCGTTTTTGACATATTTGAATTTTTCTGTCAAAAATGACGTTTGCAAGCCTTCAAATAATTATTTTTTTTTATAAAGGAGCCCCATTTCCTTGTTATAAGGGACCTGCTTTAATAGATTTTTTATAATATTTTGATAAATATTAATACAGGGTGTGGGGATATACAATCTTACACAAACTTATCCTTATTTTTAATGCTAAATAAGAAATTATTAATTATAAAATTTGGGTGTTTTAATTTGAAAATCTAGACTTTTTGCAGTTTTTTCAATTTCATTTTTAAACACCCTGTATTAATAGTTATCAAAATATTATAAAAAATCTATTAAAGCAGGTCCTTTATAACAAGGAATCCCACTTAAATTAAAGAAAAAAGGCTTCTTTATAGAAAAAATTGATAATTATTCTAAGGCTTGCAAACGTCATTTTTGACATAAAAATTCAAATATGTCAAAAACGTTTAGACATAGGCATAGGACATGGTATACAAAATCTGCCTAGAATATTGCGTAGAATGCAAAAATGTAATAATATATAGGGTGTTCCATTTAAAATAAGCAAGTTGGCACTTACTTCCGGTATAACCGGAAGTATGGAAGGAATTATGAAAATATTTTAACCCGGTCGCCCCCATCAGCATTAGCATACTGTAAAATTTTCTAAATTTTCCTATGTATAGTTTTCCATGTATAGTTCCCGGTGGGACACCCTGTATAAGAATATTAAATGTTATATTTAATATTTGTTAACATTACCAATAGAAAAATAAAATAAATTTTTCGCTGTCTCTGTAAATAAAGCTAGAAAAAAATAAATATAGATTTTAAATAGAATTTTGTTAAATATTTTAACAAATACTGGGAATTTCGACGGCTGATTAGTCGTCTCAATTTAACTTTTCGCAATATCTCTTACCGTTTACGAGATCTGTATTTATTTGAATTATTATTTTATTATGCTTATTTCTTTTCAGTTTATACTAGAGGATACTATTCCCAAACCGACCTATCAGACGTTATAACAATTCCTCCCAAAAAAGACCAGGTAAAAAGGTAAAATTGATGTCGTATTCCCTTTGATGTCTTCTAATGCTCCTATTGGCTGAATAATAATAAATAACAGTCTACTAAAGTGTTTTGTTGTCTTTACGCAAAACTTTGGTCAAGTATTGATGAGGGATAAGAAATTTTGTTCAGCAGTTTTGCTTTAATTGCGACTAACCTATTATAAATTAATTTGCTTTTTTTGCCGCCGAAATAACACTCTTTACTAATGCTCATTTGTATAAATGCCTCGTCATTTTTTTTTCACAAGGAGTGCAACTACTCGAGTTTTAGGATTTAAAATAAATGTGTTTAATCTTACAATTAGATTTCTGTAAAAAACAATGTTTTAATGTAGTTTTTGCCAAATCATGAAAACATTATGAACTGATACATTTAATATTGTGGAAATTATTCTGCTGGTCTTTTCAATACATCGTTACATGCTCACGACCATAGGGGTACTTAATACCCCAGTATTTTAGAGTTAAAGAACGAATAGTCCAACAAATATTAATACCGATTTAAATTTAACTATTCTTCTTTCTTTGTTCTAACCACCATTTTTCATTAATTACAGCTAGCACAATCCCAGAAAGCACCACGCCGACAGTAATCCTCCTTCCTTGCGGAAGAATGCTCGTAGTCGACCGCAACGTCTTCTCCCAGCTCCACGCGGACCAATCAGGAATCGATCTTCTCGAGCTTAGCGCTAACCTCATAAGATCCCAAAATGCCATCCGCCAAGGACGTCAGGTCACCGGCAGCACCCCAAGTATCCTAGATAGTGACACCACCTCCAAAGGTATCTCCCCCACCTCTTTGGGCTTCGGACCTCCTGCTTACGAGGACATTTTCGGGCTAAGAGAGCTAGATCTACCTCCTTCGTATAGTGAAGTCAGTTTTATGATGAAAAATCAAAGGACCGTGCAAAGTTCAAGTGAATGTATAGAAATGGGGGACATTAGGAGAGAAGAGGTTGAGGAGGGCAGTGTAGAGGTCGAAGGAGAAGAAAACGGTGAAAGAACTATAGTGAGGGAGGGAAATGATGTAGTATATGTAGATGTAAATAGTGTACAATGTGAAAGTGAAGAGGGAGTGCGAGAACATGAGGACACTGTTTAGTAGCAACGGCGCATGGAGATTATTATTTACTATAGTTAATCATAGTAGGCGCCTCGTCAACAATATCATTATATACTGATGATAATATCCAGAGGCTGTGACGTCATTTTGTGAGTAAAATCTCTATTCGTAACCATGTAAACACAATGAAAATGACCATTTTTCTCTTGGGTTACCTTTTCATAAGATGATGTCAGAGTCTCGGAATATCTTACTTTGTAATCTTTGTGTCATATATAAATGGGTATTAGATTTTGACGAAGGTGATATTAAGAGTGTATATTGTATGTATTGTTTTTTTAAGAGCTAGCGCCAGTGGTGCATTCGCCATTTAATTATTTGAAATAAGTTGTAGTAGCTCTGTAGCATTACCCATTTCTTTTGCCGTTCTTACTCTTTTTATCCCAAAATCGGTCAAATAATAATATACAGCTTAAGAGTAACTAAACGTAAAAAACGGATTTGTTATATATCAATAAAAGCTAAAATAAATTTGCAAATTTGATAAAATTTCGTTTTTTGATTTTATACGAATCAAAATTGTGTATACTTAAAACTGTAGGTAACTACTCCCCAAGACGGGTTTGATTGATTTTTGGATAACACGAAATATTGATCAAAAAATTAATGATGAGAACGGAAAAACTTACATTAAGTGCAAATAATAATATTGCTAGCAGAGCGCATTACTCCCTGAAAGTAAGAGTGAAATCAAAATTAAGAAAAAAAATTCGAAAACAAAATTTTTCTCGTAATATTTTGACAGTATTTTATAAAAAAAATATTCTTACTTTTATATAATAAAAAAATTTATACTTAATACAAGTTTTTCCGCTCTCATACACAGAGCTACTACAACTTATTTCAAATAATTAAATGGCGAATGCACCACTGGCGCTAGCTCTTAAAAAAACAATACATACAATATACGAATACAATGAATAATGACGTATTTTGGTTTTTATTTTGTAAAAAATCATATTTCTACCTTTCAATGTTTGTTATTTGTTTATTTATATTTAAGTTACCTTTAAGTACCTATGTGTAAATTACGATAACATTTATATATTTTTAGCCAGAGAATGAAAAATTATTGTTTGACATCGATCAAATAATAACCACCAGTATCAGATTAATGCAGATTGTGCTGTTATTTTTAATATTTTCAAAAATAGGCTATGGTGTAATTTTTTGCACACAAAATCTCTACTGGAAAATGACAATGAAGTTCCAAAAGTTATTCCAATTTTTAGAAAAAGCCTCTTATGCAAATTACTTCAAAAAATTTAATTTATTTATAAAAGTAAAATGTTTGATTTTTAACGTAACATCTAAATGATATTAGTTCTCTCCCCCCCAAAAAAAACCTATGTCCCTCTCTGAGGAAGAGTTGTTTCGGCCCCACTGTATCGTGGAGAGCAATTTTCATAATTTAACAAAGATAGGGGAGAGTGGGGTAATCTGGTCCACTTTTTTTAGATTCATTACAATTTCGCATATGTGTCATATAATCAACAAATATTGGTGTCAATAGGTTATTAGCTATTTTAGCATAACCTTAGCCCTGATACTCACATCTTTAAACGTTTTTCAGAAAAAAAATAATTTTATTAAACCAAACAAGTGGATCAGGTAATCTCACCGGTTGGGTTAACTGAAAGTATTGAAGACTTATTCCGCTTAAACCAACTAACCACAAATGTTCCCTAAAATATGGACAATTTTACTACAAATATTTTACGTTACATGTCACTAAAAAATACACTTACTTATACAAAGTTTTAGAAATGAGTGTGTGGGAACGCAAAAAAATATTTTTAATAACACTAAAACTGTAACTTCTTACCTGGGAAAACTTAAATCAACTGCCGACGCGTGACTCGGTAGAGTTTGGAAATACTCTCGTGGCGAAGCGAGGAATCTCATTTGAGCCGCAAATATTTAAAAAATAAAGTGGACCACTTAACCTGACGGTCTACTCTCCCCTACATCCAAAAAAGTAATATTTAATTTTATTGAATTTTTTTTTAATAAAAAAATATGTGTTGCGATTACATCCGTAGACCGAAGAAAATGTATCCGTTTTTTTAATAGTATTTAGTTTAAATAAAATAAAACTGTTTGGAATAATAAAAATCCACTTATTTTAAGGAAAAATATAAAGTGCGACTATATGTCGACGGCCCAAAAAGAGAAATGACTAATACGCCATGAATTTACTGGTTGTTTGTCAGTCATTTCTCTGTTCTTTGAATTTCAATATTTAAAGAACGACGGATCAGTGCAAAAATGTGGCAACCGTTTTTGGAGATGAACTAATGTTTGTCTCCATTTTCGATCGATTTCAGACACAAGATATTGTATTATTTTATGTAATAAAATACGGCGCGCTTCAAAGTCACGTCGGTTATTACGTAGCGAATGAATCATATAGTGCGCCTATCTATTCGGCTTTCTTTAAATGTTGAAATTCAATGCTCCTGTTCTATCGTCGATTTAATTGTCTGTTTTCTCTCTCGCGCAAATAATTTAATAACAATAATAATTCAATTCTGTAAACGAACTCCATCCTTTTGGCTTGTTAATATTTTTGGATGCATACGTCATCAATAGTTTTAAAGATTAGGGTATGTTTAGGGTGGAGTGAAAATATAAAATGTACTGGAATGAAATGGAATACCTGGGAAAAGTTAGGAAGTGTTTCTTGTAATGTTAAATTCAAGTTTTTCTTGGCCCGAATTACAAAAAAACTAAGCAAGTTAGTACTGAAGTTCAACCAATACCTGTATCCAAATCCATTAATAAACATAGCCAGGATTCGAGCCAAGAGAACGTAATGTTTTTGATCTAATTTAATATACAGTCTGTCCAACGGAATGCAACTAAGGCGTCGTGCTCAATTTACTTCCTCGTGATATACTGGGTACTACAAATTCGTGTGTGTACAAGGGGATCTCGAAAACGGTAAAAAATGCGAAGATGGTTAAATTGAGGCAAAGTTGCGTATTTTAGGGCTTACTAATTTGGTAAAAGAATATTCTAAATATTCCGAATACCTTCAGAGATATCCGAAAAAGAACGAAATTTTTAATTTCTGGTTTTGAATTTTTTGGTGCCTTACTTTTGACATGGGAAAAAAACAAAAAAACACTTTCTCATGGCTGTTCTTTATGTTCTACAAGATGGCGTTATTAAATTTCAAATCCGATGTTTCGTTCTTTACATACCAACCTCAAGTCAATTTTTTTAAATACGGACCTGGAATTTTAAAAACATTTTTAGGGACTTTTACGCTTTGGAAATTTATTACAATTTAAAGAATTTTAAAATTTTAACGTTTTGTCATCAAATATCGCACATCATTAATATTTCAAATTATTCTTTCTTTACTATTACGGCCCTGGCAATTATTTCTAGAATAACTGAAATATTAAAATTATATTACAGGAAGTTATGGCATTTAGGTTATTTTATTTTAATAAGAGTTACCGTAATAATACTCTAGGAAGTAAGTAAGTTTCTAAGTCATGAGAAGAAATTCTATTTTTTATTAGTATTTTATTTATTTTATTAATAAAACATCTAAGTCGTATGGTGTTGCCTTAGAACTAGACCGAAATATTGTAATACAGAAAAAAATGTATGCTCCCGAGTAAAGAAAAGGTAACTGGAGTGTTAATCCAGTAATGTTACTGTAATCCACATTCACAAAAACAATTTAACATTTTTTTTACTGTTTATGCGGTTTGATAATGCCAGTTTCTGGCGAAACGTAACAAATATAAACAGACAAAAAAATATTTGAGGCCGAGACTATTGGTCTTTTCTCTTACAAAATATCAAATTCATATTTGAGGCCTCATGGCCTTTTTGAGTAAAAATGGACGGATTTTTTAAATCAAAATTTTTTTTTTGGTTTAATGGTTAATTGGATGGTTAAATGTTCAGGACCGTAATGAAATAAAAATATCACTTGAAAATATGTGTTATTAGATGACAAAACGTTAAAATTTCAAAAACTTTAATTTATATTAAATTTGTAAAGTTTAGAAATCCCTATAACTGTATTTAAAATTCCAGGTCCGTATCAAAAAAAAATGACTTGAGGTTGGTATTTAAAGAACGAAACGTTGGATTTGAAATTTATGTATCTTGTAGAACATAAAAGACGGCTATAAAAGAGTGTTTTTTGTTTTTTTCCCAAGTCAAAAATGAAGGCGCAAAAAATTAAAAACCAAAAATAGAAAATTCGGAATAATTTCATGTACGCACACGAATTTGTAGCGCCCTGTATAGATATCATATCCACTCTTGTTGTACAAACTACTATTTAATACCCACATAGATACCATTCTTCCATTGGTAAATAAAAATCTTAATAATCAAATTATTTTTTGTAATTCGGGCCCAAAAAGAACCCCAATTTAACACGGCAAAGTTTAGTGCGGTCTGATACCCTTAAAAATTGTATTTTTATCGCAACTGTGCATTTTTCGGTTTTGTTTTATATCTTGCAAAGGTGCAAAATAAACTCTCTTTAAAAGATACCAACTGACTTTAATTTTTTTCTATCTATTTTTATCTCAATACTCACTTGGGGCACTTCAAAATTTAAACCCGGGAAATCGAGCTTTTTCACACTTATTAATTATGTATCGGAGCATCTCTTACCAGCTATTTCGTTTTGAAAATCAAAGAAAACAATGGCCAAGTATAATTTCATTCCACCCTAGTATGCATACTCGTATATGTCTACTCATACTATTGTACTTGTACTCTGTGATTACAAAAAACCTAGAAATCGAAAATAGATACGAAAGACGCTAGAGGTGATATTTTATTCGTTGTTTATTTTGTTTTATAATGTAATTCTTCATAGTAAATGTTAAAAAAAACTATAGTTCTTTTTCCTACATTCTAAACCTTTTAGAAAAAAAGCCAAAAAATAAAAATTCAAAACTTCCGTCTGTGCAAGAAACATTAAATAGGAAATTTCACTGCACTCATTGCATCAAGTTATTTAGAGGAAGAAATACTACCCCCTCTTCTTCTTCTCTTCCTCCTCATCCTTCTAATCCTCCTCCTCCTCCTTATCTCCAACTACGCCCATGTCAGTGACGAAGTCAGAAAATTCAACTAGGCGTTATTTCTATTATTGTTGGGCAGAATCGAGTACCTACTTTTATGAAGTAACTAAGTAATTAAAATAAATAAAGTACTGTGTAGTACCGATTATGGTTGGAAATACCGAAATACCGATCAAACCTACCTTTTTTAATAGTGACTTTAAAAAAATAAGTTATCACTTTTAGGAATCGATTCTCGAGTACTCCCATCACTGTCTATACTTCCTACTATACTTTTAGGGGCTTTGACCCAAGAGGATTACGTTTTACTAGTTCAGAGACAAACAGTTATTATCATAAAGCCCAATTTTATAAATTCGATTAGTCGAATGTCGATAAATTGCTTCTAATCCCACTTTATAGACCAATTTTAACATTTCCTCGACTTAAACTGGACCTCCGATTTAAATTGACTTTATAAAATTTGGCCTTACTTCTATAAAAGTATTGCCTTCGATTTTTTTTTTATACACGAGTCCCATTATCTACTAAAAGATATTGTTCACTGGTACCTCGCCCCCTCCCCCCTTCCCTAACTTGGTGTATAATTTTTGGAGACCTTTTTTTTTAGAAGTCACCTTGGAAGGCGTATCTCTCGCCGAGGACCTTTTTTAGGAGTTATTTTCACAGGCGAGCGCGAAAAGTTTCAGCAGGCTTTTTTTTAGAAGTCATTTTGGACCATAATGCCCCTCTCTCCTAATAAAACGCTCTATAGACGCCCTTGGAGGTTAGAAACGCATTCACCATTCCAATCAATATTTCGATTATTTTTTGATTTATCCAAAAAAGTAATCTGCAGCATTAATCACTTACAGTTTTAAGTTTACGAAATTTTGATTGATAAATTTATAAAAGCAAAATGTTGTCAAAGTTGTCCATATTTCGTCTTCTGCTCTTGTTAGATAATTTATAATTAAACTTTTTTAAATTGAACTGTAGATAAAAGATCTTGTTATTTGACCTTTTTTTAGATAAAACGAAAAGTAACGTAAAAGTGTAAAAAACGAGATGACGAATGCATTATCAGCCCTGACTCCCAATTACGCCTTTTTCGCTTGACCAAATTATGGGCTAAAATAAATCGTAAACCCCCTAAACAACTTTTGTTCATTTATTTTTCTTAAAATTGTTTTCCTCCAGGACAAATTTTACATGAGGCCAATGGGCTTTATTATAACTAATTGTAAAAAAAAATTAATATTCTGTATAGTAAAATACAGAATCATCTTAGGTATATTACCTGGTAATATAAAATCGAGAAATTATATTAAATACAATTTAATAGAAAAGTAATACAATTACAATAGTAGTACAATAATTTCTTGTAATTTCTTACCCTTTTTTCGAATTTAGGCTTTTTACCTCTTCGTTCGCTGCCAGGGCCATTTCCGAGGGGACCTACAGCTTAACGTGGGTTCCGAACCACGATCCTCAGTCATGCGACACTCCCCCCCCCCCCCCCCCAGGGCTAACCCTCGGTTTGTTACGTCATTGTATGACCTACCGATTGGGGATTGTGTACCTTCTTCCGCACCCCACGAGATATCCGATCTCATTCTGCCTGGTTACCGGCGTGAATGAGGTGGGTTGGGAGATGATACATTTTACACTCTTGCTTGTATTCTTAAACCTACTAAAATTCGGACATACTTTTTTTTATTGTGCGTATGCCTACTCCGAGGATGGAACTAGGGACGCCATGATCAAATGCCATCAAAGCCACCGCCGCATTTATAATACCAATCCTTATAGGAAATAAATGTAGAGTGGCGGGGCTAATTAATCTAAGTGCCAAAAATATTATTACCAGGAAAATGAAAAAAACTGTATATTAGTGAAAGCAAGCATAAATTTTTATTTATAAGACGGTGAATAAAAACGTTTAACACAAACATTCAACTAATTACTGCGGTTGTTACCGGACATTGCCTCTTCGGTAGGCATGCCGAACGTATGCAAATACCCACTAACGACTTCTGCAGAAGTTGCAGAGATGAGGAAGAGGAAGAAAGTATTCAACATTTTCTGTGTGAATGCCCTGGCCTCGCAAGAAGGAGGTTCACTACTCTGGGTGAATCATCTTTCAATAGCCTGGAGGAACTAAGCAACTTACAACTTGGACGGCTGAGCAGATTTCTGAACAGTAGTGGCTGGTTTGAATGAGTTGTTAAAATCCTTCCGCGGTTACGTCGCACTAACCATCAGAGATCTGATGAAGGTGGGTTCTATGGAACACGTGTGGTATCACAACGGACCTAATCAGGACTACGTGAGACTGTTTGGTCAGAAACAAGGGTCTGCCACTCTTACCTAACCTAACATTCAACTATTCAAAGTTAACAAAAGAAGCTTAGCAGCAAGCGGACAGAGTAGTGTGTCTATACTTTGCATTAACGTATACAGGGACTCCAAAGGTAATGGAATCCCTGGGGCACAGGTAGACAATGACAGGCTGTTTCGTTCTTGTTAGAACTCATCAGAAAGTCATAACCCGTAAGCGACCCCCAGTACAACGAGCCTGTTCTTTCAAGGCGTTTTTAAGAAATAAAAACGCGATGAAAACCCAGTAACGCCATCAGTAGAAATCAACTCAATGCAAAAGATAGCCATCTATCGTGAAAACGTAGAAATAAATAAATCTAAATCAATCAAGCACGGAACGGTCACTTCACCAGTATAGGAAACATTTTTCGTTTCTCCATACATCTCCACGCTTTGTGGATTCAGATCTAGATCGCGCTGCAGTCACCCACTGGTTTGCAGCACTATTCCGTAAATGCTGTGTGTAAGTATAAATAAAATAGTAGAATTTAGTGTCCGTTAAAATATATAAACAAAAGAAGCTTAGCGGCAAGCGGACAGAGTAGTGCGTCTATCTTTTGCATTAAAGTACACAGGGACTCCAAAGGTAACGCACTACTCTGTCCGCTTGCCGCTAAGCTTCTTTTGTTTATATATTTTAACGGACACTAAATTCTACTATTTTATTCAAAGTTAACATAAATTTTAACTAGAAAAATAAGGTACATACCTATTTTTGCAAAAAAAAATATCATTCAAATGGAAAAGTTTTAAGTGCCTAATGTAAGGTCATAGAAAAGATGTAACTGAATATGGCAGTTTTATTAGGCACTTAAACACACAGACGACGTGAGTCATTTCTTTGACGTCAAATTCTGAGGTCGCGTGAATTGGGGGAACCCGAAGCGACCCCCGTGTTAAGACATCGCCAAATCGCCATCACAATCGACTTCTTGCAAACCAATCATCCGAATGCCGAAGTTGCTATCTTTGGCGACTTTAACGTCCACAATGTCAACTGGCTTAAATACTCAAACACCAACGATGAGCAAGGCCGCGAGGCCGAATCTTTTGCGATCAGTTCTGGTCTAACTCAACTCGTAGAAGAACCAACGCGGATTCCAGACCGAGCTGGAGATTTTGCTAGTCTTTTAGATCTCTTTTTAACTTCAAATCCAGACCTATATACGGTCACCGTACAACCACCATTGGGCTCTTCCGATCACAAACTTATTTCAACCCTAAGCGAGCTGCCAATTAGTTCTGAACAACCTCCTAAACCCCGTAAGATTTGGCACTATACATCAGCTAAGTGGGAAGACCTAAAGGACCATTTTCGCAACTTTCCCTGGCTAAGCGTATGCTTTTCTTCGGATGATCCATCTGCCTGTGCAAAGGAGGTCTCCGACGTCATTCTAACTAGCATGGGAGCCTTTATTCCTTTCTCCAAAAAGCGCCCTTTCAACAGCAAGCCCTGGTTTAGCAAGAATTGCGAGCGTGCTGTCAGATCTAAAAACCTGGCTTACCGACAGTGGCGTAAAAACCCTACTCCTGAAAATCGCGCTATCTTTGTTACCACCCGAAACCAATGTAAGCAAATGATAGACCAAAGCAAAGAAGCTCATAACGAGAGAATCAAAAACAAACTTCTTGCCAGTCCTAACGGATCAAGGTCCTTTTGGTCAGTCGCTAAGGCCGTCAGCCAAAACTTTACAAAGTCAACTATTCCACCTCTAACACGTTCCGACGGCACAATAGCAACCACAGCCGGGGATAAAGCAAACCTACTTGCTGAACTGTTTTCCTCGCATTCCACTGTAGACTTTCAGGGAAAACCACCACCCAACATTCCCTCAGTTTAATCGCAAATGTCAGAAATCGTGTTCCGTCAGCGTCTTGTTAAACGGATTCTTAAAGGACTCGACGTCAATAAAGCTTCTGGTCCAGACGAAATTCCTATCATTGTTCTCAAGACATGCGCCGATGAACTTACACCAGTATTTTGTAGACTTTTCAACTTATCCTACAAAAAAGGAATATTTCCATCCTGCTGGAAGTCGGCGCGTGTCCAGCCCATTCCAAAGAAAGGTAAAAAGACCCTGCCAAGCAACTACGGACCCGTCGCATTGCTTTCAGTAATTTCAAAAGTAATGGAAAAAGCTATTAACCAACAACTCCTAAAGTATCTGGAAGGGCATAACATTATCAGCGACCATCAATACGGTTTTCGTAAGTCCAGATCAACAGGTGACCTTCTGGCATATGTCACCCATCTTTGGAGCAACACCATCGAACATCATGGCGAATCCCGGGCTGTTGCACTGGACATCTCTAGGGCTTTTGATCGTGTTTGGCACGATGGACTTCTAAGTAAATTGCGATCCTACGGTATGCCTAATGGATTTTGTTTATGGTTAACCAGCTTCCTTAAGAACCGTTCTCTGCAAGTGGCGGTTGACGGGTTTCTCTCAGACACCTTCACCATCAATGCCGGTGTTCCTCAAGGGTCCATATTGTCGCCTACCCTCTTTTTACTGTATATTAACGACCTTTTAGTGAAAACCCAAAATCCAATTTATAGCTTTGCTGATGACAGCACACTTGTCTCATCTTTTACCTTGACTCCCCAAACATCCGCTGCCGACGCACATCTTCGCAGGCAGCATGAAGTATTGCGCCTCAACAAAGACCTGGAAGAAATTTTGGCTTGGGGTGACAGTAACCAAGTCGAATTTAATGCTAAGAAAACCCAGGCAGCAGTCTTCTCCAAAAAGGTTAACATTGCAGAACCGGATATAGTCATGGCAGGACACGCAATTCCCCTGGCACCGTCTATTAATTTGCTGGGGGTCAATCTGGGAGGTAATATGTCTTGGCATGATCACGTTGCCGCAATTGCCAAGACAGCTGCACAGAAACTTGGTGTACTTTTCCGCACCAAAAGGTTGTACACACCTCATCAACTTTTGACACTCTACAAAGCCCAGATTCGACCATCATTAGAATATTGCTCTCATGTCTGGAGCTCTGCACCTAAGCACACCCTTCGGCTACTGGATTCCATTCAAAGGAGAGCCGTTCGTCTGATCGGCGACCCCGAGCTGACCAAGACCCTCGATTGCCTGGAGCATCGAAGACAGGTTGGTGATTTGGCTCTCTTTTACAGATATTTCCATGGCAGGTGTTCGACTGACATTGCCCACTTGATTCCACCTAGAGCAATGCAAAACAGAAATACACGGCGAACCACTGCCGCTCATCCATATGTTGTTCAGCTTAGTACTCCTCGAACTTCATTGTTCAAGAATTCTTTCATCTGGAGAACGTCATCTTTGTGGAATGATCTTCCTGAGGTCGTGTTTCCCAATGAATACAATCTTCAACGTTTCAAGACCAACGTTAATCGCTTTTTTCGCACTCGCACCGCTCCCAGAGCGCCTTAAAGGATTTTTCCTACAGTGCAGGTGTTTTATCATAAAAAAATATATATATATATATAAAGTAAAAAGTCTACCGTTTAAACCGCCAAATAGATATGTCTGTTAATACGCAGAAGTCAGGATTTAATTGAGTTTAAAATAATAATACGAAAATTAAAAAAATTCACCTTGTCGTAGATTAATCAATTATACCGGAACCAAGGATATTATAAGTAGCGGTTTTGTAAAATTTTTGCAGAACCACTATTTATCTAAACCTAAAGTAATAAGTTGCAGTCTAAAGGAGCCCAATCTTGTGAACAGGGTGGTTAAAAAAGAATTTAAAAATTTAATTTGCCTATTTTTTGTTGGGCAACCATCGTGCTAAATTTTTTTTTAATCCCAACTTAGTACCTACATCCTGTTGCTAGTAAATTTTGAAAAACTTTAACATAGCGAACATTAAAAGTTCATATTAATGCAAAAATGCCGTGTTTAACTGTTTAAAACGAATTCTACAGCTATTTTGTTGTACTTTTGGCATTATAATCCTTATGCAAGCAGAATAAAAACCACAAGCCCTTTTTTCTTCTGTACAGTTCAGCAGAACAAATAATCAAAATGGCTATGGTTGAGAAAAATATACTTATAGTCAGATCTGGTCTTAACGTGCGGGTCCAAAGGTCACTGATCATATGAGTCAAATCAGACAACACAGAGACTATCAAAATGTTGTGAGATTATTTACAAATATACCGAAGGAAGGAAAAATAGTTTCATTATTTTAGCTATCGCGAAGATAGCCACATATACCTAATATTATTAGTTTTGTAAAAATTATGTACAGGGGAGTTGAAAAAGTTACAAAAAAATTATATAATCGTTAATTATATACCTACTGTACCCTTTAATTAAAAACGACAATAATAATTAACGCAGTGCAATTTATTTTAACAATTTTACTTCTAAAACCTAAAAATACAATGGCATTTAATCTGATAAACTATTTCGATAATGAAAGAAAAAGTGGAAATTGCCAAGTCAATATGCAGGAAACCGTAATGAAAACACTGGGAATTAGTTTAAGGTCTATGCAGAATAATGTGCATGAAAAAAAAAGCATAATATAATACCCAAGAATACTAAAAAATTTAAACGAAAAACACCGTTTATAATTATAGCCTAAAAATTCTCATCGTCACTTATAAAATCTGAAAAGTCCTCGTCATCTTCGAATGGAGCAATTATCATTGGCGCTACTTCGACATCTAGTACTGTTTTCGATCCCACCAATTCCTTATTAATATTTCTGTATGTTCCACCGATTTCTTCCAGTACTCTTGTGTAATATGATCTAACGAATCTTGCCAAACTATTTGTACTTGGTCGGATTTAAGACCATCACCTACATGTTTTTCATAATAAGACTTTGCACCAGCCCATATTAATTCTATTGCGTTAAACTGGCAATGATATGGTGGCAGTCGAAGAACCTCATGACCATATTCACGCAGTATTTCATCTACCGCGTATATTTTGGATTTTTTAAGAGACTTTGCTATTGATAGGAGTTCCGATTTAAGCATATTTGGTAAAGGATTTTGGTTGTGTTTTTCCAGCTACTCATACATATCACTTTTCCTCCAAGGTGAAGTAGGCTGTTTATTTAAAATTCTTGAATGATATGATGCATTATCTAATACAATTAAAGACGGAGCATCCAAATTTGGTATCAATTGAACTTTTAACCATTTTTGAAGAAAAAATTAAACTCGCACCTGCAACATATCCTGTTGCAGAACCGGCATGCAAAATAATAAAACGCTTTCCCGTACCGCACCCCTTTTTACTTTTAACACTTTTTACAGACTCATCTTGCCAAGATTTTGAACCACTTCCATTCGAAAATATCCACGTTTCGTCTAAAAATACCACTTTTCTAAATTTCGATTTGTAATTGTCCGTATATTTTTTTTAAAACTGAACACGCTGACTCACTCTCTGTGGCTGCTCACATAAAAATCTTCGGTTACAGTCTTTTTTATAGCGAAAACCTAAATTTTTTAATAATTTTGATAACGCTTCAAGTCCAATTTTCAAAACACCCCGAATTTTTAATGTTTTTTGTAAAACTGGAAGTTACATTGGTTTTTGATTTGTATAAATCGTAAATCACATTTCGAACTCAAATTTTAATATTTTCGCTTACATCCTCAGTCTTTGGCTTTCTTCGTTTACACTTTTTAGTATTCTTGGGTATTATGTTATGTTTTGTTTCATGCACAATTTTCTGCACAGTCCTTAAACTAATTCCCAGTGCTTTGGCTACTGTTTCCTGAATATTGGTTGGGGAATTTCCACTTTTTCTTTCATTTTCGAAATAGTTTATCAGATTAAGTACCATTTTTTTTGATTGGGAATGCAAAAACCCAGAAAATTGTTTCATTTTGTCACAAACTGTCAAAGTCACAAAACTGGCATATTTAAAATAAAACGTAGCTGGTGCTATTATAAGCTTTTTTAGAATCGCTGCAAAATAAATACATATAATATATCCTTTTTTTTTCATGTGAAAATGAAATAAGTCTGTCTCATTTATCTTACGTATTTTATTTAGAAGGTAAAGAAAACAAAAACTGAGAGTATGTCTTTCTTAAATCGTATGACCCGCACAATAAGACCAGATCCGACTATATTGTTCAGTTTATCGCTTTTTGTCGACCGATGTATTCAAAGTGATTTTGTGTAAATATAAGAAATGACCCAAATTGATAAATATGTTACAGTGTAATTGGGTCCATGAATTTTCCAACGAAATGAATATTTGTTCAGTTGTTCTTTCTTATGTTTCTCACCAGTTCAGGGCCAACTAAAAAGATTATGATGCCGATTAAAAAAATTATTTTTATTTTTTAGTATGAAGTTCGGAAGTTGAGTCGTAGAAAAAATATACTGTTGTACAACTCGAGTGGATTGTCCATATTGCGCTCGGAAGTTTGAGCACTCCGTCTACGGCGTCGGTGGTCAATTTACTTCCTCGTGCGATATGGACATCATATCTACTCTTGTTGTGCAAATGACTATTGCAGTGGCGTATTTAGGGGGGGGGGGGCTGCCGGGCTGCAGCCCCCTCCATCGAGCCTCGGAGCTCGGCTCTAAAAATCTAATTGCGACCTAATTTTTAAACGCTTGATTTAAATCTTTAAATAATGTATTCTTGGCTTAGATTATACAAAGGCTTTATAGGAAACGTTTGGTTTCTAAACTTTTCCTTCTAAAAGTCCTATTTTATATAGAGATTAGGGTTTCATATCGTTTTAGTTATATTGATTTTTGATGCAATTTTAAAGGAAAGCGCGTAAAAAGAATAATATTTTATAGTATTTTTCCATTATATACTTGTCTGTTCCGTTTTCCCTTTTTTAGAGCTATTTTAAATCAACAAAGAAATACCCAATGCAATAAAATATTTTTACAACAAACCAAAAATCAATTAATTAAAACATTTTTTATAGAAGAAGTGTGATAATGTATAATAAAAAAAATAGTGCTGGAAGGAACGAAAATGCTTTATTATGAATATACAAAACGGCATTTAAGAAGGAGTATTTCAAAACCTAAGCATTTCCACCAAAAACTGCTCTTAGATCTACGCTACTAAAATACATGATTTCTGAAAAAATCATCAATTTTGGCGTGGTAAGCGATATTTACTTTCTTTTTAATCATGAAAACCCGAGCCAGAAAAACGCTGGTTAGAGTCATACATACGTCTTATGTTAAAATTTTGGATTGTCACCAATTTTCATATTTTCCCAAATATAAAAAATGGTTTTTTTTTAAATAAAAAGCCAGCTAGGAACATCAAAAAAAAAAGTAAAAAAAAACATTTACAAAAACAAATTGAATCCAACCATGCAGAGTGGGTGAGGTAATAATTTAATTTTCGCAATTTGATAGTAGTTATGTGAATTTTAAACGAATTTTGGGCGTGGCCCCGAAAATTTTTCGTCTGCGGCGCTTTTTCAGTAGGTAGGTACGATGTCATGATACCCACATTCGTCAAAAATTAATAGAACTTATTGATTTTTTTTTGTTTGAGACAGACTGAACAACACAAACACAACCGCGGCATTATTTTTACTTGCTTTCACTACATATCCCTTGAGGCAAAAGACCTCATATCTTTGTACAGAAAAAGAAATTCTAAAATTGGCTTTTTTACTTTACTTCCCTCGCAAGAAAAGATTTTGTTTTGATTAAAGCTTTCCATACCAGCGTGAAACGGGGCATCGTTTCCTGGCTTGTCTAATTGAAAATTTAATACAAAAATTTTACTAAGGGTTTCACAAGAACTTCTAGTTTGGCGGATGATACCTTATTTTTTTTTCAAAAAAAAATTTTAATTTTTTTTTAAGTTTTAATTATTTATATACCTAAGTACAACTTATATCATTCGCCATGTAGAACATAAAAATAGAATATTATTGGGGCACTTCATGTTAATTTCTTATTTTCCATTAAAACTACAAACGATGCCCCGATATTATTTTCAAAATGTCCACTGACGCCGTGCCCCTTAATTCTCGTGATATTTGTTTATATAATTTTTTTTTTTTATGATAAAACACCTGCACTGTAGGAAAAATCCTTTAAGGCGCTCTGGGAGCGGTGCGAATGCGAAAAAAGCGATTAACGTTGGTCTTGAAACGTTGAAGATTGTATTCATTGGGAAACACGACCTCAGGAAGATCATTCCACAAAGATGACGTTCTCCAGATGAAAGAATTCTTGAACAATGAAGTTCGAGGAGTACTAAGCTGAACAACATATGGATGAGCGGCAGTGGTTTGCCGTGTATTTCTGTTTTAAAATGGTTTAGGTGGAATCAAGTGGGCAACAATGATAGGAATTTCGTCTGGACCAGAAGCTTTATTGACGTCGAGTCCTTTAAGAATCCGTTTAACAAGACGCTGACGAAACACGATTTCAGACATTTGCGATTGAACTGAGGGAATGTTGGGTGGTGGTTTTCCCTAAAAGTCTACAGTGGAATGCGAGGAAAACAGTTCAGCAAGTAGGTTTGCTTTATCCCCGGCTGTGGTTGCTATTGTGCCGTCGGAACGTGTTAGAGGTGGAATAGTTAACTTTGTAAAGTTTTGGCTGGCGGCCTTAGCGACTGACCAAAAGGACCTTGATCCGTTAGGACTATATAATATAATATGTATTATATAAATAAATAAATTGTATTGCCATCGCCAGATGTAGGTATAGTATGCACGATGTCGTGGCAATGCAGTATTTCTTCGTGATGACTGATCGACTAATAGACACGCCTGCATATTATCTATAAACCGTATATCCGCTGTAAATAAAATCAGTGCAAAAATTACTTTTAATTTTGTATTGTACCGTTACCAGTACGAAGTACCAATAATACCGTGAAGAAATGAAGGACTTTATTGTATCCAAATGAAATCGATCTTTAAACACGCAAAGTATCCTAATGATTACTTTAAAACTGCATCGACCAATACGTTCGGTTGTAGCTATTAAAAAAAGTTTACTGAAAAATAACCCTTTCGTCAATTCCTTGACGACAAAATATAAATCTACCGTTGTAGCAAGGGAACAATTATATAGTGATTTTAAAGAAAATAAAATGGAGTGTGTGAATATTGCAAAGGACCTAAATATACCGTTAATTGGATATGGGACCTGGAACGTAAGTATATTTTGAAAGTTTTCTGTAGAACACTTCTTCCTTACATGTTCATTCAGACTGACAGTCCTTAGTGATATTATAATTCTTCGTCATGCTTCTAATGCATTTACATCAGTCTGGTCATTAAGTATTACTGTAATTTATCGAGACTCACAAGACTGAATGAGTGTGTAGGGTTTGAAATGCATTATAAGTTCTTTATCGAAATAGTTCTTGGTCTTACAATATAACGCCAAAAGAATAATATTATTTCTCTGGGAACAAGACCACCGATACTACGTATACAAAGTGTGCACCGCACAGTGGCGGATCCAGGATTTTGTTGAGGGAGGCGACTAAAAAAATGACTTCTAAAAAAAGGGCGTACCCCGGCTCTAAAAATCTTCCTAGTCTCAGAAGTGACTAAAAAAAATTCTAACGCCCTACAATTTTCAAGGCCAAAATTGACCAACAATTACAAAAAAATTATCTAATTAAAAAATAGACGCTAAAAATACCTTTCAAACTGAAAGTCAAACTTAAAATATACTTTATTGTCCAAAGAAACAGTATCCTTATCGATAAAGTTATTGTTTGTAACTATGCTTACAATAATACATCTTAAAGTTCTTTAAAAAAAAACAATAAACAAATAAAAACCCTATAAAAAGGAAAAAAACATAATACTTATAACAGTTATAACAAAAGGATTTAAAAACTACAAGTCTACAAAAAAAGAAGAAACGATTAGTTAAAATGTTATAAAAACACACAGAACTTAAGATCATTAAAAAATGCATTCAAAGTGTAGTTAGCTTTTTCAGTTAAGAAACTTAGTTTTTTAAATTTTGTTTACTTATTAGAGAGAGTGGAAGATGATTGAATATCTTCTTACCATCATATTATAAAAGTTGTTCTGAATAAGGTATAGGTAAGCTTAAAAGAGAAGATTGATGCGTATTATAATCAGAAGGCAACAACAGCTCACTTTTATATTTTTTATAAAAGACAGGCAGTCTCTAAAACAAAGAAAGATCAAAGAGTCAATATTGCATGCCTTATTAATAGTGGCCGACAGGAATCCCTAATAGCTCTCTTTTGCAGAAAAAATACCGTATTAAATAAATATGGGCTACACGAGCCCCAAAAACAAATTCCATAACGAGGATGGGACTTTATAAGAGTAAGAGCTCTTTGCCACAATGAAATTCAAGTTATTTGATATCACCCAGAGCATAACAGTTTGAAGAAATTTTATAACACAAATTAATGGACTGTCTATTGATAATCCCAAAAACTTATTCACAGAGAGTACCTACTGAAATACTTTCATCTTCTATATATCCTCTATAACACATCTAAAATTAAACACATTTGTCTAATATATTAAAAGATAAGAAATTAGCCTCACACCACTTTCTCATCCTGTCCAAGTCATTACTAATATATTAATTTTAAATTTATCAAGGTCTGTTCTATGCCAAAGAATGGTGTTGTCATTAGCGAAACTAATGAATTTGCCAGACATTGCAAATGAGGCAAGTCATTGATTTAAACTATAAAGAGATTAATTTACATATATTTAAAAAATATAGTTTCAGCCCATTATCTAAATAAAAATAGAACGTAACTGCGGCTTTGCTTAAATTATTTTTTACCACTATCTTAAAAAACCAATTGAATCAAATACCCGACCTATTAATAAATATGTAAAACAATTGAAACGCTATTATATCTGCCATTCCTGGCTTATTCCTGGATAATTACTGACAATTCACATAATTGCTGTCGAAACCAGTAATTCCTGGCAAAATTTTTCATTGGATGAACCAAACTATGCAGTGTTAATAATAATCTAACGGTAGAATTACTATAAATAAATAACAAAATATGCCTTTTGTCATTTTCCTACAGTTTTTGGGGAGGCTAAAATGAAATTGCACACGGGCAACCAACACTCTAGCAGTGATTTATTGTATTAGGCAATAATTATTAATAAAATCAAATAAAGAAACAATAAAAAACTAATCCTGTAGTATTTTAGGTTAACAAATGTTAATGCCAGGTTGTTGGATGCTTGAATACCGATAAGAGGAAATCATATTACACGCAAATAATTAATTAGCTGAACTCTGTCTAAATTAAGAACCAACAGTGATAAAAACACAGTGAACAAACCATATTTTTATATTAAAATTAATACTTTAGTCATTTCAGTAATTAAGTAACTGGTATTAATTAATCTGTAGGGAAACATTCACGTAATTGTATTGAAAGACAAGGCCATGGTCATTAACTGTTGTCAAGTTTATACATTGTTTCAAGATTATCAGAAAGTAGGTATCAGAAGCTTGTAACGCCACAAATATAACATTATTGTTTATATAAAAGCTCCAGCAAAGAATGCCGCCTTTTTGTGAACAAGAAACGATATGTTGGATCTTTCCATTAGCTGAAATTTCCTCACGCCCACATACTAACTTTCTATTTGTAAAAAACGGAAATTCAATATTTTGCTTAGCTTTTTTTTAATTCGGGTCAAAAACAAGTCGCCATTTTACATGGCAAATTATAACGCGTTTGGATCCAACTTGCCGCCTCTCCCACTTTACGTTGGTGCTTTGCCGTTTGCCGCGATACGTTCGCGGATAAATCAACGATGTTTTAACCGGTTTTCAGTTACATAGCGGGTTCAATAGGGCCGTCCAAGGTCGCGGATTTTAGGCGTTCGTCAGAAAGGATCTGCCGCAGAGAATTCGGTACCGTGCCAGAACCGAGCGCATGACGCACGTGTTAACGTGATTTTTTGCTAATTTAGTGTCCTTCTCGAAAAAAAATCGACGGATCTGAGCGTTTTTCCAAAAAAGAACTGAGCTACCAGTAAATGTATCTGTTTCGTTTTCGATGCGCCACCCTGTATAACCCAATAAAACAAACCTTATAAATTCTTTTGTACTTTAAAATGTGTGGTAATAATATTTTAAAGTGATGAATGCGAACGATGAGGGTGAACACTTTCTGGATTTAACAAACGAATCGGATGATGAAGATTTTATGGATATACTAAGAGCAGGAGCGTATCCAGGAGGGGGCACTCGGGCACGTGCCCCCCCCCCCCCGGAGCACTGGCGTAACCAGGCGTTTTGCCCTATAAATTAAGCATGTCAATGTCGTTTTCTGTTTCTTTTTGTCAGTTTTTTGTAATAAAGTACTTTTAACAAAACGGTTTTTTTATATTTTACATCCTATGATATTTGATTGTGTTGAGTTGGCAATGGCGTATTTAAGTTTTCCTACGCGACCACCTATGAAAATGAGAAAAAAAGCACGGTTAACTTGGCTCGAAAGCGCCGAATATCACACGCGTGTTGAAAGAAAATATTTCAACTCTAGAGTGGAAATACAAGGCACACTATTTAATTTAAGCATATGATGCCAATTTGACAGACCACACCTATTTATTAAAAAGAACAAATTTTAGAAAGCAGTTTAGTTTATTTATCACGTATTTGTCGAGTGATTCAGAATTAGAGTGTGAAAATACGCCATCTGAAATTATAAAAAAGTTAAGAATTAACTGTAAAATTTATCACCAGTCAAAACAAGCCCCGCTGAAGAAAATGTCATATAATAAACTTAAGCAGAAAATGTTTATGGGTCGCCATAGCTTAGAGACTAGAGCCATGACCTACGAATCGAAAGATCACAGGTTCAAATCCCATCAGGAGCACTTGACTTTTTTTTATGAAAACATTAAATAATTTATAGAATTATTTTGAATTGAAATATTCCTTGTTGGGTGAATTTTTTTAATGCATCTTTCCTTGATTAAATAAAAAAAATCATTCAAGAAGGAAGATTTCAATTCAAAATAATTTTATAATTTATTTAATGTTTTTATAAAAAAAAGTGAAGTACTCCTGATGGAATTTGAACCTGTGACCTTTCGATCTATTAAATTGGCATCATATGTTTAAATTAAATAGTGTGCCTTGTATTTCCACTCTAGAGTTGAGATATTTTTTTTCAGCTCTAGAGTTGAAATATTCTTTTCACAAATCAAAGGTTTTTTTAATAATCCTTTGTGGTCGTAGGAAAAATAGTGTACATTACTCGTGTGAAAGTGATTATTCTAAAACTCGGAGAATTTCCGCACTCGGCTGACGCCTCGTGCTAAATATCTCCTCGTTTGAAAAGTATCACTTTCATCACTTGTTATGTAATATACTATTTTCGTACACTAATTTTAACAAAGCTTTTTTTCGTATTATACATCCTATGCAGTGGCGAATTTAGGGGGGGGAGGGCTGCCGGGCTTAAACGGCATTTAAGAAGGAGTATTTCAAAACCTAAGCATTTGCACCAAAAACTGCTCTTAGATCTACGCTCCTAAAATACATGATTTCTGAAAAAATTATCAATTTTGGCGTGGAGAAATATCAAAAAAAAAGTAAAAACAAAATGTTTATAAAAACAAATTTAATCCAACCATGCAGAGGGGGAGAGGTAATAATTTAATTTTTGAAATTTGATAGTAGTTAGGTGAATTATTTAGGCGTGGCCCCCAAAATTTTTCGCCTGCGTCGCTTTTCTGCCTTTTTTACTAGGTACAATATCATGAAATACATGTAGTCCCGAATGTCCCTCTTTCCAGAAAAAAATGTCCTACTTACGCTTACTGAGCCCCCCCCCCCCCCCACTAGCTTATTTTCTGATTACACCACTGATCCTATGTTTTTTTTTTTGTAAAACTACTATTTATTAATAAAACAAGTAAAAATTACCCTCTCTTTGGCTATGTGTGTGCCCCCCTCCAGAATTTTTTCCTGGATACGCCCCTGACTAAGAGCTATAAAAAACGTTCGAAGACGGCCTTAAAACTACTGGATCATATTCAAATTTCCATAATTAAATTTAGTCTTAATACTTTTTAAATATTCTATTTTTTCTTTATTAGTAATATTATCTGTTTTTTATATTTTCCAAAATACCTTTAAACTCTTTAACAAAAGCTAATAGCAGACATTCTTGATGTAAAGCAAAATGTGCATATAGTTTTGTATTAGAATACATGAAAAAAGTATCTGCAAATTGTAAATACCCAAACTTTGACAAGAAAAAAGTTTGATGGTTTTTTGATAGCGTAGCCATTGCCGGCATAGTAATTTAATTATAGATCCCACCTGTGCAGACCTGTTGTTAGGAATTGATTATACAACAGAATTACCTTTTTGAACCAAGTTCAACTTTAGGTCGAGCTTTGAGAAACTCGTACTTAAGTTCTAATTGTACAACCGGGCCTTAATGTCAACAAATCCCATTCCAACTCTGACCACAATCTATAACACAAAAAATATCGTTCAGATTTTTTTTGTAACCTTGGCAACACAGCTAAATTAAAATTAAAATAAATGTATTCCCAGGCCTTACAACCGGTCGGTATACAAAATACCGCTATCTCTATGTTATTCGAATGCACGCCTATCCTAAGCTGAAATGTTTTATTTATAAAACTTATCAGAAGAACTCACGAAAAATCCTCGTTATATGTTCAGTTCTAGAGTTTTAAGGTCAGTTTTTCGACAGCAGCAGTCGGTAATCAGTTCTTTTGTTTTTGCAAAACACATTTTAGCAAAAAACATGAGTGTTTCAGTGCCTCCAATTAACTTACACGCCGCCGGTGAGAATAAAATACCGATGCCGATTTTGGGATACGGTACTTGGCAGGTGAGTACAGTAAAAGATGTCACTTGACAGATTTTTAAAATGAACTTTTTTAAATATTGAAAACGTAGTTAGTCGGTCATAGTCCCTTCCTTGTCTGAGAAGGGGGAACTACATAAAATCGGTGCTATCGACAATTCAGATTAAACCATAAACTAGGTAGGTATATACTTATAAATTCTTTAACCATGAATTTTTCATTCTTCATTCTTGTGTTTTTATATTCCTTCATTTTTTACTTAAAGAGGGTCTGTTGGGCCCCTCTACTCCTGGCTTCACTAGCTAAAATAATATTACTTCTTATTTACCAATATTTTACACCACACCTGAAAATATAACATTTATTCTTGAACGGTATAGAAAATCATTAATATTTCTAATATTTTACACAATTTTCTGTCTGCATTTTATTCTGCCATCTTCAGCAAACATTATTTTTTACTGTATGGACCCGGTATAAGTGATTATTTTCTTTACTAGGCTGTAAGTATCGTTTTTCTGCCTTTTTATGCAGGCAGAAGCATATTTTCATACTTGCATGGATATGTTAATTTTTTTGGACAATAGTACCAAAAAGTAAATATTTTATAATTTCCCAAAAAACTCACGAAACTCTTTAAATTGTTTTTTAAAGTTAATTTAGAATTTTTTTCTACACGTGTTAAAATTTCAAGTTTTAATGCCTCCCAGTAACCTTCAAAATGTTACTTTTCCGTCGACCGTGTATTTACATCCGATATTAACGTTCCCAAAATCATTCATTAATGACCCCTATTAATGCATGATTTTCTGTAAATGCACGATTTCCCAAAATCATTCATTAATGACCCCTATTAATGCATGATTTTCTGTAAATGCACGATTTTGGTAATTAAAATTAACGGCAGCCATGCAAACAAATCAACAAAATAATAAAACGTCAATCCAAAACGTCGTCCGCTGTCATTAGTATTTGTAGAATTGTGAAATCTGGATTGTAAAATAAAAGTTGTTAACTGTTTTTCTTCACTTTAGTAAAAAATACGGTCGACGAAAAAACATTGTAACCAACTCTTACATTAAAATGCGATTAATGATCTCGAACATTAACGCGTTCGCTACGCTCACGCGTTAAGATATTTCGATCATTAATCGCCATTATTAATGTACTTGTTGGTTAAATTACTATTTAAGGTTAATTTAGAATTTTTTTTTACACGTGTTAAAATTGCAAGTTTTAACACCTCCCAGTAACCTTGAAAATGTTACTTTAACGTATGAGTGTCTTTTAAGACATTAGTGTTAAAAGTAAAACATCAAATTTTTACATGTCAAAAATACATTTTTATGTTATTTATTTAAATTTCGTTTTTTTTCCGAATTACAAACAAATTAGGCAAGATTTTAAAGATCTGTTTTTACCAATGGAAAGGTGATATCTATGTGAGTGTGAGAAAGTTATTTTCATGCAGAGAAAAATAATCGTGGAAAAGCCAATCAAAATTCTAAAAATAATTACTAAAGTTCATTGTATTTCATGTAAAATTATTGGAAATTATTTTTATTTAATAAAATAACTTGCTCGCATTTTCCAACATCTGTAGAGTCCAAATTTAAAAATCCGTCAATAAGCATGGACAGAATTCGGTTCAAGCGAAGACAATGTTTTTATAATAATAGTAAAGATACATATAATTTAACATGGTTTTATAGTATAACTTTGGAAAGAATTTAAAAATATTGTTGGGATCCACTTAATATTAATGGTACAATTTAAACAACTTGAAGAATAGATTCGTTCCATTCATTCCTGGTTGAAGGAGGATTCTCAGTTGAAGTTGAAGCAACATCCAGCTGACTTTTTTTTATCTCTAGTTAATCTTTATTAATTTTTTGGGTTGATAACCATCTCCGTGATGCTTTAATTAAGCGATAATTTTATAATATTTGCTGATATCTATGTCGCTATTTATAAGTGACATATAGCTGTGATCAGCCCCCGAGCCTTAACAAAATGGTTGTTTTGTTTACTTTCAACCTTGAAAATTGAAGGGCGAAGGTTAGTATTTTTTTAGAAGTCACTTTTAAGAGTAGGAAGCAGGTTTTTAGAGCCAGGATATGCTCTTTTTTAGTCCCCCCCCCCTCAGCCGAATCCTGGATCTGCCACTATCGCGTTTTCCTCAAAATATGCCAGGAATATATTTTCAGTATATTTCCCAGCAACTTTTTCTTTACATTACATTTCACAAACTTATGTAAGCAAATCCAAGGTAGCTCAATTGGCCGCTTCATTTATATCCTTAAATTGATCGATGCCACCATCGTTTTCTTCTATATTCTCTTCAGAAACAATCACAACAGCGTATTAAGAAACCGACAGGATATTTCAAATTTATCGTGAACAACTAAGTCCACAATGTGGGTGCTTAATAACTATTAAAAGTATTCTTTGAAACACGGCTTACTTTTTTTATATATCATATTAGATATAAATATTTTCCATAGTACAATATACAACCGAGACCACGAAGTGGAAATATATATAAAAGAAAACCTTTTTGGATGTGACCACAGTCAAATATTAGGAAAAATATATTCAAACGATCAATTTTAATCTAATTTAAGAATTTGTATGGTACCTAGTTGGGTGAATTCTGGATAAATTCTGGGACTAGTCGCCTGCGGGGCTTTCTCCTCCCCCCCCCCCCTCCTCTGGATCCGCCCCTGGAAATTAAAACTTGACTCAATAAAAAGTCAAAAATATTTTGCAAAATTTTTGAAGTACACGGCTGTCCCGTGTGCAAAACACTCGATCGATTATTTTTGTCGTGGCCATTATAGATAAGTGAATTAAAATAAAGTACTTGTATCTTAATAAACATTTAATTAAATAATAACAAAAACACTGTACTTAATAACAAAATGTAACATTACAATAACATAATTATTATTCAAGACTTTTAACTCTAACAATAATTTAAAATTAATTCTTATATTTGAACAATTTTGTAAATACACTGTATCTATATAGTAATCATCTGAAGACGACTGGAGATATTTACCAGTTGAAACGTTGTGATTTAAACAGCGCCTGTTTCTAAGCGGCAATAGGTTGTATGGGGCGCTTTGGCCATTTATTGAGGGATGGAATTACCTTTTTTTTGTTAAATTGAAAAAAAATTTTAAAAAATCTGTTTTGAAAATTTTTTTAGCTTTTGTAGGAGAGAGAAGTATTTCGGTGGAGTTCTAGAATTGGGTAGGGTTAAAAATAAAAGCTACCGGGCTCTAGGCGGCCGCCTAGTCCGCCTAACGGTAAAAGCAGAATTTAAAACAAATAAAGACAATGCCTAACGGTAAAAGCAGAATTTAAAACAAATAAAGACAATGCAAGTCCAAACCTCCTCTTTCATTCAATAAACATCATTGTCTCCAACCTTTAAACTTAAACGAACGTGTTCACTCTTGTTGTACAAATTACTGAACATAATAATAGCACCACAGGCAAAAAACTCCTTTCCAATCAAAAAATTAATGAAAAAACGTGGCTTCCTTCCTAAACCTCCGCCCTGCGTATCTCCTTCCCAATGCGTTAATTAATCCCCTAAACGCAATTGGGTGGGCACCACTTGGGTGGATATCCTTAGTTTCAGAGTAGGTCAGTGCATGCCCCCTACTTGCGCCGCCGCTGGACGTAGCTCATACACTTACCTGATTAATAGTTAATGATTGCCTAGTTAATAATAAGAATTAATAGGTATATAGTATTATTATACCAAATTATTACCTCTACTTGTTCTTTCACTAAAGACTGCAAGGTCATTTTATTAATTGCAATATTTTACCTTTGCTCTGTTGTAAAAACCCATAATAAGCAAATATAATATCTGTAATGTGAAAGGGAAAAATATGAATAGAAAAGATATTTTCTTTCAAAAAAGAATTAGCTGGCCCTTGTTAAAGAGCGCGAGACGTTTTCTGTATAGAAACTGCTAAAAAATAAATAGTATTTATTTCTCCTCAACTATGTTTTAACTGGCCCAAAAGATTTGATACTAAATTTGCAGTGACGTAGATTTTATGTATACTACATGTATATTTTAGGCAACTGATGATGAACTAGATGCTGCTGTGGAGGCGGCGCTTGAAGCTGGTTACAGACACATAGATACTGCCCATGTTTACGAGAACGAAAAGGTCATTGGGAATGTTCTAAAGCGATGGATTGACGCCGGAAAATTAAAACGTATTTTTTTTTGCTTATTTACTAACCAATTTCAGAGTTAGGACTATTGACGCATTCGGTATTTTGATTTTAAGTTTAAACTGAATTAGTAATAGTTAAAAAAAATAATTCTGGATTGGAGCCTCTAATTTCTATAAGGCAAATGTATAGATTGTACAAAACTGTTTTTTAAATGTGGCTATAAAACAAATTTACTATAAAAAAATTTTTTGGGTATTTGAACAAATTATTTTATCATTTCCGCAACAATCAACTTTCTGTCATTCTCAACAATTATAACTAGCAACCCGAAATTTTTAGGAGAGGACATCTTTCTTGTAACAAAGCTACCGCCAGGAGGTATGCGACCAGAAGGTGTCTCAAAATACATCAAAAGATCATTGGACCTTCTCCAAGTAGACTACTTTGACCTGTACCTAGTCCACACTCCATTTGGTTTCAGGGACGTAGAAGGAGAACTGCATCCATTTACTGCAGATGGTAAAATTGATATTGATATCACTACCGATCATGTTGCCGTTTGGAAGGTTAGTAAAATGTCATTTGTTCGAGTTTTAGCAATGACTGTTTAAGTTTGGAAAAGAAACAAATTATAAAAATTACTCCCTTCCCAAACTTTGCTTCTCAATCAAAAAAAATCATACTTTAATAATTTAATTTTCGTAAATTCTTATAGGCAATGGAAAAACAGGTAGATGAAGGTCTTGCCAAAACAATCGGCTTATCAAACTTTAACATTTCACAAATTACAAGGATCCTGAACAACGCCAGAATACTTCCGTCTTCTCTGCAGATCGAACTACACGCGTATCATCAGCAAAACGAATTAGTGGATTTCTGTAAGAAAAATAACATCGTGGTGACCGCCTATTCTCCACTAGGTAACCCTGGATTGTCAAATTTTATGAATAAGTTTGGAAAAAAGTAAGTGACATTTGGTCTTTGAATTTATTATTTCTCTTGGATTTTTTTAGTTGAAATCGAGTTAAGGGGGATTTCTACTGTGATGGTCCTATTCTCTTCGTTTCTTTACGATTTTTTTCGGGAGATAATAAGACAAATGCAGAAAAACAAGTTTTCAATTATTTTTATTAAAGATAAGATGTACCAAAAAAAAATGTTTCAACCCCCAAAAAATGAAAAACTTGAGGGTGCTACAGGGTGCTGAAGTTACCCCCTCAAAAAAACGTAACTTGCTGGCGGAATTCAAATAAATTTTTCTATTCAGGACAAAAATAAAATTGACCCAGATTCTTTAATTGTAAGCATGTAGTTATAGCCCCCACTAGAATCAAGTCAAAACTCGAGTAACTGTTAAAATGGCACGATATTTAAATTTTTTTTTGAAAATTTACCATTTTTTTGTATTTTAAGGGCCGTAACATTTTCTGTAATATCGCAAAATACTTGATTCTAGAGGGGGCTATAACCACTTGTAATCTTAGCATTTTAAGACCAAAATCATTAAATTCTGATAATTTGAACATACCGAAGTACTTTCCGCCAGCGCGAAAAACAGGGTTTCGAGAAAAACAACTTTAAAGTTTCAATGGTGGCTCACAACAAAATAGTCTCACTATCACTTAGTCTGCGATGCCTGGCCCGTAGATTACACCCTCATCTTCCTCGAAAAACGATAAACGAGCTGATTCTTCCCTGCCTCTTTGCGAGCCTGCCTTAACGATCCTGATTGGTCGAGATGATGTCGCTAGCGACAGAACGTAGCTCTGAGAACGCGGCTTAACTCAAAAGCGGCTAGTGGTGAGAACTGACCAGCAATCATAAAATTAGATGTAACTTTTTTTTGGAGTAGATTTGGTAAAAACGTTTACACACGGTTATTCTAGAAGCTATAGAGAGTCAAAAAACGTCGGAAAAAAATTTCAATTTTTTGAAAACTATCACAGTAGAAATCCCCCTTAAATATATTAATAATTACTAAAAACAAAAAAAGTAAACTGTCCGAAGCAGGATTCCAGTTCCAAAGTGAAAAATCTATACAGGGTGATGCCTAAAAGTTGATACTTATTTTTTAGCTGTGTGTAGAAGGTATTAAAATAAACAACTTTTTCAAATACCTTTTTTCAAAAAACTTAAAAATAGCCGAGTTACAGAAGTAAAAAATCTAAGTGCGGGCCTGGTAATCAAAACGTAGCCCTTTACTTTATATTGTTTTTCTCCGTTTTTTGTATTGTTAGTCATGCATTTTACGGATCGGTCGTCAGTTATTTATTTTGGCAATTCGCTGCGCGGTGTGGTTTTCTGAATTTTGAAGTTAATTGGTGAAAATGGTAAAATTTGAAAACAATGAACTAATTCTGGTGCTAATATTTTGTGAGTATCGTAAAAGTGCGGATGTTTCTTCTCTACACCCAGAAGTTTTCCTAATGTTATTTAACGGGCAAGTTAGGCAGAACCGTATTTGATTTGTAGTGTAATAAATGAATGTTTGGGTTTTTTAAAAAAAGGTATTTGAAAATGTTTATTTTAATGCCTTCTATACGCAGCTAAAAAAGAAGTATCAACTCAGGAATCACCCAGTATACCCAAAGCCACTCGCGAAAAGAGTTCAAATGCGTTAACATGTTAAATGCGACAAATATTTGTAAAAATAAATTGAAACTATTTAAAATTATACCTTATTTTATTTAACAATGGCATCAGTTGAGGTATTAGGCGAACAATAATTATAACCTCTAATAATTGTTAGTTATAGTCTAAAACAGACTATCATACGTTCATGAAGCCAAAAGTTTTGGGATAAATTAATAAAACCGCCAATTTAATAACCAAATCCAATTCAATATCCAAAATTACAAAGTTTAACACTAAAAACGATGTAAAAACAGTTTAAAACTACCTTAAAAAGCACCCAAACTGACGTCAAAGTCAGCTGAATAAGTCTCTTTCAAAATTTGGAGAAATTTTGAAGGTCCTAGATCAGCTGGCCGTATCATGTAACTGGATGTCAATAATTATCGAAAAACGAGCTCTATCATTATTATTTCTTTATCAATGAATCTGAAAATTCATTTTTATCTTTATCTTCTTATTTTTCAGGGTGGAACTTCCCAACATAATGAAAAACCCTACAGTGAACGAAATAGCAGAAAAACACAGCAAGAGCCCCGCCCAAATTTTACTGAAACACATCGTGCAAAAGGGTATTTGCGCAATTCCAAAATCCACCAATCCAGAACGACTCAGACAGAACATTAACATATTCAATTTCACTTTGGATGACGATGACATAAAGGCCATGAACGGGTTGGATCAGGGCGTGAGACTGTTGGATTTCTCATTGTTTGATGGGTAAATAAGTAAAAATAACAACTAAAAGTTAACTGTCTCTCAAAATAAAATAACTGAAAATACCTACAGCAAATGATGTATTTCAAAACAGGTAAATAACTCCAAGACAAGATATGTTTTTACACTGATAATCAGTGGCGTATTTAGGGGGGGATGCCGGGCTGCACATTTTTTATGGAAGAAGTGTGATAATTTATAATAAAAAAAAATAGTGCGGGAAAAAACGAGAATGGTTTATTATGAATATACAAAACGGTAGGTACTTAAGAAGGAGTATTTCAAAACCTAAGCATTTGCACCAAAAACTGCTCTTAGATCTATTCTCCTAAAATACATGATTTCTGAAAAAATCATCAATTTTGGCATGGTGAGCGATATTTATTTTTAATCATCAAAAACAGAGCCCAAAAACGCTGGTTAGAGTCATACATACGTCTTCCCAACTAACAATTTTACGTCGCGCCGACGTTATATTTTTCAGCCTGACGTTGGAAACTTACGTCAATCTGACTTCGCGACGACTCGAATTTGCACCAGTTTGGTGGACAATATAAGGGTTGAAAGGACGTCAGTATATGACTTCTGCACATTATAAGTAACGAATTGCAGTAAAGACTGACGTCATCTTTGGGTTTCAGTTGTCTAATATTTTTACTAAAAAGGTGGCATTGGTAGACAAATATGACATCGTAGTTTAGTCTGCTGTTGACGTATATCTGTTATCGTGCACCTAAAATGTCGGGTAGTTTTAAAAATAACTTTATTTGACTTCTGCACAAATTAACATACTAGATCACTAACAAATATGACCAATTGACATTTTGTAGGTTCTTTGTGGCAAACTACTGATAGCTTATCACCTAAATTTGCGAACGGTTAGCTCTTATGTCGGTTAGCCTGGGTTCTTCACTACATAGTTCCAGTTCACTCTTTCAACCCGAGGGCACCACTGACTCTTTGAATAGTATAATACTCACCAAGTGCTAGAAAGTCAGAAAATCACTTGGGATCTAAAGTTGTTGACGTCTTTCACAGATACATGTCTGAAAACACTTATCAAGAGGAATAAAACACACCGGTTATGAAATCAAAATATATATTCTTAGGTTAGCAGTAGCAGACCTGCAATAATTACTGGATGGTTTATTAAAACATTAGAACCAAATTTAATACGGTTCCAGACAAAGTAATGCAATATGATTTTATTGTAATTTGATTATTACGCTACTTGGTAAAGTTTGTGTAAAAGAGGTAATGTAACCAAACGGTGAGTATTTCTAGCGTCTCAAGTGTTCTAGAACCCTTTGTCAGACCTTACCCTTTCTATAGTACGAAGTTAAATTATTAAATTATTTGACTTACCAAGTTGGTATTACATGATATATAAACTAAAAAAACTGGCCTGATAAACCTTATGTTTAGTGTATTTGGTTCAGCAACTTAACGTCAATCCTGACTTCACCCATCCATGAGGTAGTATTTACAATCGTCTCCTTCTTCCTCCAGTTACTCCTAATTTCCCGAATTTTCACATCCAAATCTCAAACAGCTGAAGGCCCATAAAGTAATTAGAAACAGCCTCAGAACAGATCATCGAGTTCCAACTCAAAAGTGTGTAACTTCCATAAACTGGTTTCCCAAACTTTAATAAGCTAGTTGAGCTAAACTAAGCTAGATTAAGCTAAACTTAGCTGATGTGAGCTAAATTACTCTAAGCTGGTCTAAGCTGGTGATTGTACTAAAACGTGCTCAATTCCAACCTCAAAACTGCAAATGAAGATATTTCTGGTTTAATAAAAATCCCAGTTTTAGCAAAATCAAAATCTTACCTGCAAGTGGAAATTACCAGGCCTATCACCCCTCAAAAATAGTGACTTAGATTCCCCTTTCATAGGTCCGCACTAGCTCTAAAAAAACGCTTGCACCGCGTTTCACGGCCGGGGAATAAGTGCTTAAGTCCCCCTCTCTCAATGGCTGCTTCCCAGCAGGAAACGGAACTTTAATTACTTCCCGAAGTTAGCAACATAATGTTCGATTTAACACCGAATTCGGGGCACCAACCAATTTCCAACGTTGACCAACACCATTTTCCGAACACACCACCATAAATTATCTGGCTGTCGGCCTAGCGCGTAAAAGCACTGTAAGAATTTGAAACTACCTACCTTTAACCACTCTGTGGTTTACTTGACAGCTATAAACTTCAATCGAAACTAACCTGATTTTCAAAAATATATCAGATCCTGTAATCAAAACAATGAAAGGATTTTCATAGGAGAAAACCATCGATAAAAGGAAACTCTACAAAATAAATGAGCATGACTACACCGGATATGGAATCTAGTGCCAAATACCATCTTAAAATATACTGAATATACAATCAACAAAACTGAGCTAAATCTTCAAAATTTATAAGGTAATTTTTAAGCATTTAAATTCCTAACTATATCAAACTGCGTTAATACTTAAATTGATAATGCATAAATTACTATGTAGCATTCGTACTCATTTAATCTTAACATGAGAAATGCTTCGGTAATATTGAATGCTACATTTACCCCCCTCCGAAAAAAAATAAACTAGCTTGATAGGCTATTTTAAATATCAAACTCTCTATGAAATGCTGTGGAAAATAAATTTGAATTAATAACTGCGCGTATTACACGTCCTTGCGGAAGACACTATCGGGAAGACAAATCCAGGAAAAAGACAAAATCAAAGTAGTACAAAATCGGTGAAAGTCTAACAAATTTAATTCCACGCATGAATACTATATTCAAAACTTTACTTCCAACTAACCAAATAGTTAAAAATTTACAAGTCAGAAGACCTAAAGTTCCAATTCAAGAACTATTTTTAAAACCCAAAAAAAAATATTATAGATTGTCGTATCAATATACACTTTTAAAGGACAACCTTCTTGGTCGTAACAATCCATGACACACAGTCATAACCAATCCACATAGGATAACCCAAAATATCATCATCTGACATTACAGACAGACATGATATAGTCTATATACAAAAAAATAATGAATCAAAAGATTCGAAGCAATCAATGCTTTTCCGGAACATCACAACAAGGCGAAATGTCCACTGAGAATTTCAAGCAGCAGAGAGCAATACCCATTGGATCCCAAGGTGGCAACACTAGAGAACTTCAAGCCCGTATTGCGTTTTCTCAAGTTGCGTGAGAAACCCTCGTTTACTGGCCTCACCCCAGAGAATCACAATAAATAAGCTCTCCAACACCCAAAAAACCAGGGACACACCCCTCACTATGATAGTCCGAAAGGTGGAAAACTAAACAGAATTGGTGACCCAGATGTCCACCAACAAAAGGAGGTATAATCTAGTCCATACCAAACTAAAAAAATGCATAAAGCATTACCACAAGTTCAAGAAACCGAAAATAGGGTGTTCCGTAAGGTGACACTGCCATCAGCCCTCCGCACAACACAGCCAAGAACTGAGCTCAGGCAAAACACAGTAGAACTGCCCAGCTATGTGTAGCATCGCGGTAGATCACTACGCCAAAGCAAATTCCCCCCAATGCTTGCCCTTCCGAACAGGTGTGCTAAAGTAAACTCCAGCACGTTTGTACGAAATCTGATAGCACCCAACACTCCACGGCCTGTACTAAACAAAAAACTTAAAGAACTTGTGGGGTTTAATACTTTATAAAGTATTAGGCTATAAACTTATCTCCAAAAGATAAGTACTGCAAAAATATTCCTAAGAATCAAAAAGTCATAATCGTGAAAATCTCAAAATATACTCTATATAATGCATACAATATGACATTTATCAGAGAACTACTCACTCATTTCAGAAAGCTAAATTTTAAGTTTGCTAGACTCAATTACCAAAATACTGCTCAACAGCAAATATACCTCTAAAAGGCAAATAGCGACACTTGCTAAAAATCAAAAGATACGCCTCTATAGGCAAAAAGCAACACTTGCTACCAAACTAAATATATACCTCTATAGGCAAAAAGCTACACTTGCTACCAAACTAAATATATACCTCTATAGGCAAAAAGCTACACTTGCTACAAAACTAAATCAACGCCAACATTGGCAACTTTCTGGATATGGCCAGTATCCAAAAATATAAAACTGCAAAAATCGTCCACTCTGTAATAGAACTGAACTACGGGTCGTCACCCACCAAAAAAATTGAAGACTATTAGTCTATAACCCTCTAGCAAACTCATAATTCCCACGGAATAACTAAAATTATTCTTCATCTGAAAGTTCAGAATCAGAATTTTCTGAAATAGGAGTATTAAAAGGTTTTAAGTCTTTGATATGCCATTTCCCAGCTTTGGAACCATCAACATTTTCCAAATCATACACTAAATTTGAAAACCTTTTTTTCACAATGCATTGCACATATTTAGGTACTAACTTTGCGGTGAACTTATCGACTGCGCTAGAAAGAATTTTATTTTTTCGCCAAACGTGGTCTCCCACTTTAAATGAAATATCTCGTTTTCTAAGATTATACGCTCGCGAGTTACGTTCATACGCTTTATGAATTTTACTTCTAACGTCTACAAAAATATCTTTTAACTCTTTTAAATTTTCAGCATAAACATTCCTATCACCAGGAATTATCTCAGCGTCAACACTGATGTCAACATTCAAATCTTTATAATAATCGCCTGATAAAGGAATATGTCTGCCGAAAACCAAAAATGCTGGCGTAAACCCTGTAACTTCGTGCTTAGACGTATTAATTGCTTGTTGAATTTTAGAAATATTTAAATCCCAGTTATCATGAGAATCTATATAACACCTAATGGCCGTACCAACGGTTCGATTATTTCTTTCGACAAAATTACATTGAGGAGAATAGACCGGATTGAATCTAATATTAACACCGTATGTTTTACATAATTTTTTAAAAGTTTTCGAAATAAATTGACTACCATTATCTGCAATTAAAGTTGCAGGACAACCATGTACTTGAAAAACTTTATTCTCTAAAATATCTTCGATAAAATGAGTTTTAGAACTTCTTAATGGAAATAGCAACGTATATTTAGTAAACCAACAAGCTATCACTAAAAGCCATTTATTACCTTTTTTAGAACGTGGTAAAGGACCTATTAAATCCACAGCTATAACTTGAAATGGATAGTTTACTGGTTTTTCTTTACCCATAAGTCCCATAGGAGAAGTATTTGGTGCCTTTTGTGCTCCACAGACAAGACAAGATTTGACAAATCTTAAAATGTCCTGACGCATTTTTGGCCAATAATATTGTTCTTGAAGACGGTGAAATGTCTTATAAAAACCAAAATGTCCACAATTTGGAGGACTATGACAAGAATCAATAATCTCCTCCCTTTGAGGTTTAGGAACTAAGTATTTCCATTCGGGAATATTTACTTTCATTTGAAGATTGTTTGGGATAAATTTAAGCACGAAATCATTTTCCACTTTCCATTGTGGATAACTCTCTGGAGAATCCAAAATCTTCTGGCGTAAATTATCGTACCACGGGTCGATACGATCAACATCAAGTGTACCAACTACTATTTCTTCTAAAGTTTCGGTTGTATCTTCTACATTTTCATTTCCAGGAATACGTGATAAAGCATCAGGAACTACATTCAGAGCTCCTTTTCTGTGTACTAGATCAAAAGTATGTTGTCGAAGTCTCATTGCCCAACGAGCTAACTTTCCACTTGGATTTTTAATGGAATTTAACCATAACAAACTATAGTGGTCGGTAATGACCGTAAAAGGAACACCTTCAATAAATCCACGAAATTTCTCAATGTTGAACAGTACTCCAAGACATTCTCTCTCGACTACAGAATAATTTCTCTCAGCTCTGGATAGAGATCTACTGGCATAAGCAATTACTTTTTCTTCGCCATCTATAATTTGTGTTAACACACCACCCAGACCTGTATTTGATGCATCACTAGAAATGTAGAAACGTTGTGAAAAATCGGGTTGCGATAGAACTGGAGCCGATACTAACAGTTGCTTGATCTTTACAAATGAATCCTCTGCAGAATCAGTCCACTGAATTGACTGTCCTTTCTTTCTGCCTTTCAAAAGATCATTTATTGGTGACATTAACGTAGAAAAATCTTTTATAAATCTTCGATACCACGAACAAAGACCAACAAAACGTTTAACTTCAGTAGTATTTCTAGGTCTGGAATAATTAATCATGGCCTCAATTTTTTCTGGATCTGTACGTAAGGAATTCGAACCCACGATATAACCTAAAAATTTTAACGAAGTCTTAAAAAAATCACACTTATCGGGATTAATCGTTAACCCAGCTTCTTTAAGCTTGTCTTTGACTTCAGTCAATAATTTTAGATGAGACTCAAAGTCTTCTGATACCACCAAAATGTCGTCTAGGTAGGTAAAAACGTTTGGTTCGTAACGAGGTCCAAATATTGAATTGACTAGCCTTACTAAAGCATTTGCGCTATTTCTCAAACCAAAAGGAACAGTGACAAACTGAAAAAGACCACGCCCTACTACTGCAAAAGCGGTTTTTTCCTTTGAAGTTTCCTCTAAAGGAATTTGCCAAAATGCTTTTCGAAGATCTACTGACGAAATGTATTTAGCATTCCGTAATGAGGTCAAAATTCTATCTACATTATGCATCGGATACCGATCAGGCACCGTAACATTATTAAGTTCTCGTCCATCGAAGCATAAGCGATAAGTTCCATCTGATTTCTTCACTAGTAAAACATTAGAACACCAAGGCGATGTTGAAGGTTCGATGACTTTTAAATTGAGCATTTCTGTTATTTCGTCATTTAAAATCTTCGACATATAAGGAGACATCGCAAATGGTCTCTTTACAAATGGAATTGCGTCACCAGTATCAATTTTTAAACTAATTTTATCAGTACGTCCTAATCTATCTTTGCAACTAATTTCTTTAAACGAATCTATAACTTTACTAGCTTTAACCCGTTGCTCTACCGAAAGATCATCTAACGAATTTAATCGCGGGTACACTCTACCAAAAGACTGACTTACGTCGTTTCTCAAAACATTAATTTCTGAATTTTTGTTCATAGCTTGAACATGCCATGAATTATTTTGAAAATTAACCAAAATTTTAAATTTCTGCGCAAAGTCGCACCCAAATATAAATGCATGAGGTAACGAAGGTACTACAAAAGCATTAATTACCAAACAAGTGTCATCAATGACAATAGGCATATCTACTGTACCTTGTACACCTTGTTTTTTACCATCAGCGGTAAAAATATTCTTAATTTTAGCTGGACATATCTTCAGACCTAATTGACCTAAAATATCTACCCCTCGTGAACCAACGACAGATGTAGTTGCACCAGAATCTAATAAAACGGTAATATCGACATCAAGCAACTTAACAGTTATATAAGGTCTATTATCAAACTCTTGACTAACAAATAAAGGCGAGATATGATCATTATTATTATTTGAAGAAACTTTATTAAAAGGAGCTTTATAATTTTTATAAAATTCTGAAACTTTTCTCAACCACTTGTTCCAATCAGCTTGATTAAAATAATTTTTCTTATTGTTTGTAACTAAATTAGAAGAATTTGTACTTAAAGAATTTTGAAATATTCTTGTTTTTATTCTAGTATTATTAACATTATTAAAATTTTTAAAAGAGGCCTTATTTTTAGAAAAAGTGAAACTGCCTCTATGAGACACTTTCTCTACTAGTTTTTTGAACAATTTGGACATGTAGAAGCTTTAAAATTAGGCTCTCCACATTTAAAACAAAATAGACTTCTAGGAGCTTTACAATCTAAATAAAGATGGTTGGCTAATTTACAATTCCAACAAACTATTGCTGATTTATTTCTATTTTCTGAATTATTACCTTTATTGTCAGAATTATTATTTTTATTAACAGTTTTATTTTTATTAAAATGAAATTTATTTTTATTATTTTCTCTATGTCCTGAAGTATTGGAAAAATTTGATTTATTCTTAAAATCTTTTCTAAAATTATTATTTCTATTCGTAGCATGTCCAAAATTTTTATAAGAATGGTCAGTATCATTAACCACTGCCACTTCCTCTTTAGGCTTACTTTTATCTCTCATATAGTCAGACTCTTCTAGTTTACGACAAAGTTCTGAAAGTTGAGAAACCGTAGTTATATCGATTAAAGCCAATCGACTGATAAATTCAGGTAAAATATTTTTTCTAATATGCTTAACTTTGGAAATTTCGACTGGGGGTCGAGATAATCTAGAAAAAAGTGCTTCTAAATGAGCTATGAAAACTACTGTAGTCTCATTTCTTTTCTGTTTCCTTCTTTTAATTTGGTCCCATAAGTCATCGTCAATGTCGTCATGCAGAAAATCGCGTTTTAATCTTAAAACCAACGTTTCCCACGTAGTTACCGAACTTTTTATCGCTCTGAACCAGGTGAAGGCGTCTGACACGAAGAACTCGACCGCAGAATTAAATAAATCCTGTGAAGAAATATTTCGCGCCTGCGCTAATTCAGTTAATCTTTCCAAAAAAGGATAAAGTTTTTTCGGATCGCCATTAAAAGTTACTTGCCATTCACTGATAGGTAAATTTCGAGTTGCGCAGTGCACAATCGGTGCAGCTACATTTATTACCGGATTAACAGGAACGATCGGTTCTGGATTTTGATTTGCAGGAATTTTTTCATATAAATCCGACTCTAAAAGTATACAAGTCGCGACAGTTTCCTGAATAAAAGCATTAATTTCGACAGCATCATCCTCCTCTAAAGGAATTCTGCGAGCTCTACCTATCACATGCGCTAATCGCGATTTAACCCTATTGAAAGCTGAATCATTTACATTTCCTTCAAATTCGCCAACTACTTTTCGGATGGAATCTATACTTCGCGCTATAGAAACTTTTTCGTCAGCAAAAACCAATTTACAAACTTCCAAATTAATTTCTCTACCCGGAGATGCTTGTTCCATTCTCTGTATACGAGTTAAGATTCTACGTTTATCGGCGACATTGCGTTGTGAAGTTATTAAGCGAATGTGCAATTCATATTCCAATTCAAAATCTAACAGGTGATTCGGAACGAAATTAAACACGTCCATAATGATGCGCAGAAAAAAACAAAAAAATTAAAAAAATTTTTAAAAAAATTTTTCAAAAAAAATTTTTTTTTTTTGAAAATGATCAATAAATCTCAAAATAATTGATACCTGATACTAACTCTCTTATATCGATGTTAATTTATCATTGAACTTAAATTCATTTGGTTAAAGTTGCATCAAAATATTTGTCACACCCTGTATATTAATATTGAAAGCACTTATGCACCACTATATTCATATAAAATACAATCAAGTGCCTGGAGCTATAAATTTTATTTTCAAAAGAAACGTTCCACTAAAATATTTCAAGTACAAGAGTGTGGACACCCTGTATATATAAACTCATAAAAAAATTGTAAGTCCAAAGCAAGACAATGCTGAAAAAATTTTCCAAAAAATTTTCTTTCTCAAAGTTTAAAAAAATTCCTTAACTTGGTACACCCTGTACAAGTTTTTAAAATTGGTCTCATTCCACCCTGTATATTAAAGAACATCCCCTCATAAAACTTTTCAAATCGATAAATATGTTCAATAAGCAGATTGTTATCTTTATTACTAATGAAAATTTTAGACACTTTTTACAGATCACCCTGTACAGTATATAATGACCAAAAGAATTTTGAAAATTATTAAAATCTTCCCAGCTTTACTGTATTACCTTTATAAGAACTGACAATTTATAGTCTTCACTAAAACTCAGCTTTCAATATTATTTTGAAACTAATTTAAAAATTAATTTCGCCAATTTGTCAAGAATCTCTAAAAACTTTTTAAAACTTCTTCAATCAAATTTTAACTCTTGCCTCAACAGTATGACCTTATATAACTCAAGTTTACTAAACCTACCAATCACCAGCTACTATTGATATACCTCGTAACAATATAAACCTTATTCAGCAATATGGAAAATACATTCAAATCAACCATGAAGTATATCAAAAACCAAAAACAATTGATGGGAACCATAAAATTAGAGAATCGATATTATTCCATTGTCTCTAAACAATTAATGATACACAGTAAAAACTCTTTATTATAAATCAAAAAAAATTTCACTCGGGTATACCTATCTTACCACGTAAATCGAGGAGAAACTATGACTTTATACCTGTATAAATAAATAACCTGCAAAATTTTACTAATACCACTTCACCATGTATGTATCTTCACCATTAACATTTGCTTTCGAGTACTGAAAGCTCTTTTGAATACCTTGATAAAAAACCTCAGGCTTTTTCTTGACATTTATTTACCTATTCCTCTCTGTGTTCTCAGGTATGTTCTATAAAGAATTGGTTTTGTTGAAAAAAATGAACTAGGCCCTATACGTTGCGAGCGCCATTTTTATTTGGCAAACTACTGATAGCTTATCACCTAAATTTGCGAACGGTTAGCTCTTATGTCGGTTAGCCTGGGTTCTTCACTACATAGTTCCAGTTCACTCTTTCAACCCGAGGGCACCACTGACTCTTTGAATAGTATAATACTCACCAAGTGCTAGAAAGTCAGAAAATCACTTGGGATCTAAAGTTGTTGACGTCTTTCACAGATACATATCTGAAAACACTTATCAAGAGGAATAAAACACACCGGTTATGAAATCAAAATATATATTCTTAGGTTAGCAGTAGCAGACCTGCAATAATTACTGGATGGTTTATTAAAACATTAGAACCAAATTTAATACGGTTCCAGACAAAGTAATGCAATATGATTTTATTGTAATTTGATTATTACGCTACTTGGTAAAGTTTGTGTAAAAGAGGTAATGTAACCAAACGGTGAGTATTTCTAGCGTCTCAAGTGTTCTAGAACCCTTTGTCAGACCTTACCCTTTCTATAGTACGAAGTTAAATTATTAAATTATTTGACTTACCAAGTTTGTATTACATGATATATAAACTAAAAAAACTGGCCTGATAAACCTTATGTTTAGTGTATTTGGTTCAGCAACTTAACGTCAATCCTGACTTCACCCATCCATGAGGTAGTATTTACAATCGTCTCCTTCTTCCTCCAGTTACTCCTAATTTCCCGAATTTTCACATCCAAATCTCAAACAGCTGAAGGCCCATAAAGTAATTAGAAACAGCCTCAGAACAGATCATCGAGTTCCAACTCAAAAGTGTGTAACTTCCATAAACTGGTTTCCCAAACTTTAATAAGCTAGTTGAGCTAAACTAAGCTAGATTAAGCTAAACTTAGCTGATGTGAGCTAAATTACTCTAAGCTGGTCTAAGCTGGTGATTGTACTAAAACGTGCTCAATTCCAACCTCAAAACTGCAAATGAAGATATTTCTGGTTTAATAAAAATCCCAGTTTTAGCAAAATCAAAATCTTACCTGCAAGTGGAAATTACCAGGCCTATCACCCCTCAAAAATAGTGACTTAGATTCCCCTTTCATAGGTCCGCACTAGCTCTAAAAAAACGCTTGCACCGCGTTTCACGGCCGGGGAATAAGTGCTTAAGTCCCCCTCTCTCAATGGCTGCTTCCCAGCAGGAAACGGAACTTTAATTACTTCCCGAAGTTAGCAACATAATGTTCGATTTAACACCGAATTCGGGGCACCAACCAATTTCCAACGTTGACCAACACCATTTTCCGAACACACCACCATAAATTATCTGGCTGTCGGCCTAGCGCGTAAAAGCACTGTAAGAATTTGAAACTACCTACCTTTAACCACTCTGTGGTTTACTTGACAGCTATAAACTTCAATCGAAACTAACCTGATTTTCAAAAATATATCAGATCCTGTAATCAAAACAATGAAAGGATTTTCATAGGAGAAAACCATCGATAAAAGGAAACTCTACAAAATAAATGAGCATGACTACACCGGATATGGAATCTAGTGCCAAATACCATCTTAAAATATACTGAATATACAATCAACAAAACTGAGCTAAATCTTCAAAATTTATAAGGTAATTTTTAAGCATTTAAATTCCTAACTATATCAAACTGCGTTAATACTTAAATTGATAATGCATAAATTACTATGTAGCATTCGTACTCATTTAATCTTAACATGAGAAATGCTTCGGTAATATTGAATGCTACATCTTTAATAAAATATAAGTAATGGCTACTTTAGATAAGAGCTTATAGAATCTCCTTTACTAGAATAAATTTATTTGGAGATTTGGAGTGTTTCGATTGCTTAAAATTGAAACGCTAGACACTTTACTGTTAAAAGTTGGCAAGTCAGCGCCTTAAAAACGAAGCCACACTTAATTGATCAATAATTTGATCAAAAATTGAAATAATAATACTATATCTTGGATTTTAAAAAAAACTCACTTAAATTAAACTAGCATCTAAATACTCAAAATACGTAAAGTAGGTTATTATAGGTCAAATAGGGGAGTTTCCAGTATTTGGTTTCATGTTTTCCACAACTATTTTACAAAAAACGAAACCCTAAAATTTATTCCCGTCAGTAAAACATGGCGGAGTCACGTCTTTACCTAAAAGGGTGTAAACTACGCTTTAAGGAAGAATTAGTCTAATACAAATAACGTATAGACAGATTTAGTCAAAATAAGTATACTTATATCGTGCATAGGTAATAAAAAGTGCAAAACTTTTCACTTATTATTACTTCAAGTCAAAAAATGTACTTTCCGTGTACACTTAGTAATATTTGTACGTCCGGCCGACCATTAAACACGTCCTTTTTGGCAAGTGACAAGTGACAGTCGGCAACTGTCTATCCAAAATAAGATCGAGTTCCCGTTTTTTTTTGCTGTGGGTAATTGTTAAATATTTTTTTCTGTAGGGGTATTTTTTGATTAAAATGTTTAGTGTTGTATTCATAAAGGACTTAAATGAAGTTGAACCAGTGCCGGCCAACTGGATTCACGATGATATCGTTTATTGGCCACCATCCCTAAAAATTTTAAGAAAAAACATTCTTTTTCTGAGGCTCGGGTTCTGCTTTCCGCTCTCGATTAAATGTTTCTACAGTAGTTTCATTGGATATTATTTTGGTTTCGATACTACGATGTACTATATTTTTATTGTCACGTTTCCTAAACAGTTTTTAATAGCACAGTTCTTTATTGAAAAGCAAAATAAAAACACCAAGGAGTTTGTGTTAACGTTAACCTCTAATTTTTCCAAAAACTAAAGTCACTTAAGTTACACCGAAAAATACAGTTTTAGACGTCATGATTCATAACGTCATCATGACGTTCGATTACTACCAATTTCCACCAAGTCTGTCGTCGACGTCCTTTATACGTTTATTGAACTACCAATACGTAACGTCAATCTTTAGGTCAACATAGGACGTCTAAATGTAGTCTTTAAAGGACCTTCAGAAATGGAGCCATAGTGCGACGTCTGTGTGACTACTTTTAGCATCACAGTTATTACCTTGACATTAAAGGTCACATTACTACGTTTAAACGACGTAAGAGTCAATGACTATTTGCGACCTCAATCCGGAAGAAACTCAGTGACGTCTACACGACGTAGTTTAGCCGATAAATACTAACTTAACATCTAAAGGAACTGTATTACTCAAAGTTGCACCAATTCTGACGTCAGATTTAGTTCATATTTAGTCATAGGTCCTGAAAATGCTAGTTGGGTCATGTTAGAATTTTGGATTGACACCAATATTCCACAAATAACAAATATAAAAAATTGTTTTTTTTTAAATAAAGAGCCAGCTAGGAATATCAAAAAAAAAGTTAAAAAAAAAAACATTTACAAAAACAACTTTAATCTAACCATGTAGAGGGGAGATGTAATATATTAATTTTCGAAATTGGATAGTAGTTAGGTGAATTTTAAACGAACTTTGGGCGTGCCCCGAAAATTTTTCACACGATGCCGAACTGTACTATTTCCTAACAATAGAAACACAAATGATGATTGGATATACCGAATGCTAATAATACAAAAAATTGCACTAAAACCGTATCTGAACCTTGCTAAAACTAAAATGTATTTTTGTTTCAGAATTAAAGACCATCCAGAATATCCCTTCCCGGAATTGAAATAAAGGAAAATGAAGGTTAACACATTTTTACACGACTAAAACCACTTTGCCGTAAAATTTTTATTTGCCAATTTTTTTAAACAATATCTTAAGAATATTTTGTATTTCAAACCTTGCCTAATTAGAGACGAAATTCGCCATTTATTTTTTTGGTCAACATTATATATAACCAGAATACAGGTTAAATTTAAAAAAAGTTTGTAAACTAAAATTTTACAAAATTTCGTTTTTTTCTTTTATATCATCAATCAAAATTTCTTTAAATTAAAAGTCTATGTAGTATTCGCTATCGCTATTCAAAGAGATATTTGCCCGCTTTTTTGGGTAAAGCGATAGGGATACGAAATATTGATCAAGAAATTAAATGGCGAATGCGTCACTTAATCTAACTCTAAGAAAACTACCATACCATGTCATATAATAGAAAATAAAACTACAATTATTAAAAATTATGTTGTTTCTTGTTTACTAATATACTACACTACACACAGATTTACTTAAAAAGCGTAACAGGTTGACCAAAATAGTAAGCAGTCTAGAAATTAAAAAAGTAACAGATTTACTAAAATAGTAACAGTAATTTAGCAGGATTTTTGGAATGGCTGGATCCGATGATTTTTGGATGGGCACTACCTAAATGACTTCTAATAAAAAAAGGTCGCCGATGTGTGGCCTAAGCGGTAAACGTGATCAGATAAAAGAAACGATAAAACTCTCTCCAATTTATACATGGCGCCCAATTTTAAAGCAACAAAAAACATTACTTACATTTTTACAAGTCACAAGCGTCGAAAGTTAATTTTCTCTTTTGATCCTTGCACACTTATAGAATAAACAAACAAAATTCGGAAGTCAAGAACCCGTAAAAGAAGTTACAATTTTTGCTCGCTCAAGCAAGATGATCAGACAGGCGCCACTGGTATTAAGTTACCCTTTTAAAAAGGTTAACCCTTTCTCGGATTAGGCCGAAACTATATTTTAGAGAGGAAAACGTTTAAATCGATCACCTGCTTACCTAAGAACAAAAATGGGGTGAAATTCGATATTTTTTAGTGGTTTTACGTAAATTTAATGATGTGTTGTGTTTCTGTAAATAGATCTGAAATGATTTCCACATTGGCCACTGGGCTATTACATGCAGCAATTATGAAAAACATCGTCCAAGTTGTAACACTTTTATGATTGATGTGGCCCGTTGAAGGAGGGAGAGGGGGGTTGTTGGAAATGTATTTAGTTTTATCCACAAAAGTATAGTTGGATGGAACTTGTGGAAACCACTTTTCGATGCAGACTGCAACAAAATGCAAGCACCCAAGCATTCAACAGTAGTATCTACAGTGGCGTGCATACAATATAGGCAAAAAATCATTGTCTACTTGGGGAACAATAAAACAAACAGAAACAATTTTTTTTATATATTATGTATTAGTTTTTATCCGTGTAATCCAACTTTGCCAATTTATCTCTATATTAATATAGGACCGAAATATTAATCCTATATCATTTCCTCGAACGCATTATTTGCTAATTATATCGTAAACTAGATCCCTGTATAAGCATTCCTTAAGACAGTTTTAAAAGCAAATATATCGCTGTACATTAGCGTCAAAAACGCACGCGTTTGGTCAGTGCATTGATGCCAATCTTCAAGTTTTACCACAGTTTGGAAAATACTTCGCTCTCTCAATATAAAATATGAAACACGCCTCTATAAGTTTTATTATTAATTAGTTTAGTTAGGATATTTATAAAGGAATAACGGATAAGGTATCGTAAAAAAAAGCACTTTTGTGACGTGACAATTAAAATAATTTTTGCTGATAGGTTCATAATATTTAATAATCAGTAAGCTTATCATCATATTTCACATAATTCACATTAGTTCAATCAGGTGGCAGATAGATTTTTAATATGTAATTAGTGTTTTCGCCCTTTTGCTAGACTTCGCGCCGTCTGGTTTCAGGAAAAAAATAATGGAGTCGTTAATTGTAAGGTACTATTCCGGCTTGCAGCACGTCTGCAGAACGATCCTTTTCTGGATTAAAAAGAATTCATACCTTTTCACAAATCACAAAGGAGAAACACGCTTATTGACAATAATCTCTCTGGAGAGCGACCTTTTGCAGGCAGGATTTAAAACGCCAAATTAAATTTTTATGAAGATGTTTTAAAAGAATTTTTACGTAAAGACTACGTGTTGAACCAATAAACAAACACTGTGGTGTGACAAAGGCATACATTATGTACATAGTATTACACTTATATACACTTATTTTTTATTAAACATTATAAAAATAATACAAAATACAAAAAATACACTACTATACAGAAATTAAATTATAAAAAATTATAATATTCTTCGTCATCTGATGAACTATCATCTCCTCTTGACGCTATAATTAACGGGTCGACGGTCCAATCGATCAGGTGGTCAAGATCCCACATTTTCTCCTCTTCTTTAATGACAAATGGATTGCTTTTCACTCGTTCTCTCGAGTCACTTCCTTAATGGCTAGATCGAACAGTAGCTTAACGTCTTTCATTTTAAATGTCGTGTTATGTCTTGCTACAAATCCTTTCACTTGCGCCCATATAAGTTCTATAGGATTTAGTTCGCAATGATATGGCGGTGTGCGCATCAGCACAGTTACACTGTTTTTCAGCTATATCTTCCACGGCATATTTCAAAAAACTATGTTTGTAAAAATTTGTTATAGCTAATAGTTCCTTCTTTATCAAATTATCTTCTTTTTTTTCTTTGGTTAGTTATAATAAATAATTTAATGCACAAAATTAACCGGCGCCTATGGCCGACACCGAAATTGAGCCGAACTGGACGAATTTCCCATTTTATTACTCTACACATTTCTGAAATAAACTATAGAGAGTGAGGCCATTAAAAAATTGATAATTACGGTCCACCCTAAGTACATTTAACAAACAACAAGGTGGCGGCGACTTATTTCGATACCGAAACCCTCAGAAATAAAAAGATTCGGCATCAAAAAGGCGGCTATCAAAGGTCCCTAAATCCCTTAATGGTAAAATGCCCTGTTCATTATATCGGTTGCGTAAGCCGATCCTTGCGTACCATTTGCAGGCATAATTTGAAAATGATCTGCTTAACGTATTTAAAAATTTGTTTGGAAACACGACACCACGGGGATCGGTTCTCAAGGGAGACCGACAAGGGGCAAAAGGGCCGAAGCATTAAGGACTCGTGCCGGTTGTGTAATCACTTTTTAAATAACTAATTTGCTAGACGAATAGAAAAAATTTGTATACAAGGCATTAAAGTAAACAACATTTTCAAATACCTATTTTCAAAAAACTTAAAAATAGACGAGATACAGAAGTAAAAAAATCTAAGTGCGGGCCTGGTCATCAAAACGTAGCCTGCTATACTTTGTCTTATCTCTTATTAGTCATGCAATTTACGGATCGGTGGTCAGTTATTTGGCAATACGCTGCGGTGTGTTTTTCTGGAGAAAGTTAATTTTAAATTAGTGACACGTAATTTGGTTAAATGGTAAAATTTGAAAAGAATGAACTAGTAGATATGGTGCTAATTTAGGGTGAGTGTCGTCAAAGTGCGGCTGCTGCTTCGAGATTATACGCAGAACGCTTTCCCTTGCGGGCTCATCCTACACCCAGAAGTTTTCTTAATGTCATTTAACCGTAAAGTTAGTGAATCACCCTGTATAGGTGTATACAGGGTGATTCACGTTGAGTGGCCTATTAGAAGATCTCGGAAATAAGTAAACTTATCTTTCTAAAAATTTGATACCAGGCATAATTGGCTTTGAGCTTTTAAAACATTATATTTTGAGGTTTTTGTTGCTTCCGGTTATACCGGAAGTTAATGCCAACTTTGCTATTTCAAATGAAACACCCTGTATATTTTAGCATTTTTGATTACGTTATTAAAATCTAAATAACTTTTGTTAATATTAATCTATTCCTATCTTCAGCCGTTTTTGAGATATGAATTATAAAAAGATTTTTTTGTGCAAAAATGCTCCGAGAAGAAAGTTTAGTAACTCTGAAACTAATAAAGGTAAACATATAAAATATTGTAAGCTTTCAAGTGATACATAGATCTTTAGTTTAAATTACTTAGGTTTCACGTTTTTTATACAGGGAATCCTTAAAATTTTGCCAATGTTTCCATTTAATTAAATGTGCATAAGTCAATTTTTGCAAACGGAACACCCTATTTTTTAGCTAACTAACGTGTAGAGAATTAAATTTTCTATCTAAATGCCTTATATGTTACAATTCACATTTGTAGTCGTTTTGGAATTATGAGCAATTTAAATAAAAAATCTTAAAATTTCTGTTTGTGTTAATGCGACATTATTTTTGAAAAGAAGACTTCGACTGGGATTCTCGTTTAACTTTGAAAATTAGAAACAGGTAAGCAACGAACATAGGCGCTTAATAGCAAATGGTAACAAAGCTCAAAGTCAAACGAGAATCCCAGTCGAAGCCTTCTTTTCAAAAATAATGTCACTCAAATTTTAAGATTTTTTATTTAAATTGCTCATAATTCCAAAACGACTAAAAATGTGGATTGTAATATATAAGGCATTTAGATAGGAAATTTAATTCTCTACACGTTAGTTAGCTCAAAAATAGGGTGTTCCGTTTGCAAAAATTGACTTATGCACATTTATTTCAATGGAAACATTGGCACAATTTTAAGAACTCCCTGTATAAAAAAAGTGAAACCTAAGTAATTTAAACTAAAGATCTATGTATTACTTGAAAGCTTACAAAATTTTAAATGTTTACCTTTATTAGTTTCTGAATTACTAAACTTTCTTCTCGGAGCGTTTTTACACAAAAAAATCCATTTATAATTCATATCTCAAAAACGGTTAGAAATAAGAATAGATTATTATTAACAAAAGTTATTAGATTTTTATAACGTAATCAAAAATGCTAAAATATACAGGGTATTCCATTTGAAATAGCAAAGTTGGCATTAACTTATTAACTTCCGGTATAACCGGAAGTAACAAAAACCTTAAAAGATAACGTTTTAAAAGCTCAAAGCCAATTATGCCTGCTATGAAATTTTCAGAAAGATAAGTTTACTCGTTTCCGAGATCTTCTAATAGGCCACTCAACGTGAATCACCCTGTATACTCCATGAAACACGCATGATATATCATTTTATCGGTGATGTATCATATCAAACCAACAAATCAGAAAATTAAATAATTCTATTCAAATTAAAATGTATCCTCAAGTGGCTTTTTTAGTCTCTACGTCATTGAGATACAAACGGAACAATAAAATGTAAACCGAGCTTGTTTGGAAACATCCCTCAAATCTTTAAAAAGCAATACAAGCTGTTTGGGGGTTTTATAATGGTTTTATCGGGTTGCGAATCTTGACGAGTCTTATCAAAACCAGAGATCTGTTAAGACTCTAAGTGGTTTTGTATTGTTGGTAAATTAGTTTTGGGATGGGACTATTTCGTTATTGTTATGTCTTATTTAAATTGTAAAATTTAAGGGGCTGGAACTTCATAGAATTATCTAAAAACTGGTAAAACTACACGCTCTTGCGTATACTCAAAGTTGTTCCCCTTAGTTTTCTGCTTATACAATGGACTTTTCGGGGGTAATAACATAAGCTCATTAAAATTACCGATAGTTTTTAAATTTTCATATTTTTGAAATTGCCCAACACCGAAGGTCTTTTCAAAACGTGTTGAATTGTGCAGAGATCAAAATGGAAGGCATTTCAAACATTTACTGTAGTTTACAATAATTAATCTAGTCGCCTATGCTTAATTTTAATAATAAAAATCCCGTTTGAAGGTTGGAGACAATGATGTTTCTTGAATGATAGAATAGTTTTGGACTTGCATTGTCTTTAATTTGTTTTACATCACAACGTTTCAACTGGTAAGTATCTTCAGTCGTCTTCAAGTGAATACTGTATATTAATACTGTATACTATTCACCTGAAGACGACTGAAGATACTTACCAGTTGAAACGTTGTGATGTAAAACAAATTAAAGACAATGCAAGTCCAAAACTATTCTATCATTCAATAAAAATCCCTTTAAACAACATAATTTATGAAATTTGTAATTATTTCGAAAACGTATAAAAATAACTTGTATGGTTGTATTACAAAATCAAATTGCTTATAAATTCTACAACAAATAATATAGAGGGAATTTTATTTGAAAAACTTTAAAAAAATTATTTTCAAATGTGTCCTTCTTGAAACCATTTTTTGAACACCCTGTATAAAATAAATAAACACTATTAGGTTTGCAGTATTTCTAGACCCCTTGCCATAAAACCCACCGAATTCCGTGGTTTAGAAAATTATTTTAGATTGTTTTTTGTTTTATTTTTTTTCCAGGACTACAAACTATTTTTTTTTGAGTTTTTAATTTACTGCTCTTAAACTACCAAAACAAAAAAATACACCTTTTTATTATCACACTTTTTTGAGCCACCCTGTATATGGGAAAATATTTTTCTAAAATATACCCTATAAGAATATAGTATAAGTCAGCATATAAATCAAATTCCTAACTTATTTCGTATAGGAGCTATGGAAGCCTGACGCACTTTTGCAGGACCCTGTATACCGGGTGACACAAAAAAGTGCATCCCCCCCCCCCACCGCCCCAATTTTTTTTTATTTTTTTTTTGGTGAAGAGCCCCTTCACCTACTTCACCTGACGAGCCGCCTATGATAGGTTACCATTTGAGAAAATCGTGCAAGTTTGGCCTTCGCACTCATCACACTATTTTTTTATCTCACAGCCCAGGCGCGGATCCAGGAGAAGGCGAGGGCAGCTCCTCCCTCTGAGCCTTACAAAATTGGTGTATTTTTACTTTGATTGATTAAACAATTAATTTTAAAATTACGGAAGAATTTTTAGATTTCGAATTTAAATAACACTTATTATGTGTTTAACCAAGTTTTAATATCGAAAAGTGTTATAAAATTCTCCTGTAACACATCTTTTAGGTAAGAAAGTATTTTATTAGGACTTAAGTCCTCCCAAAAAATTCATGCTAGAACCCTAAAAACACTGTAGAAATATATTGTTTAGATACACTAATAGAATTCGACAAGCAGAAAAAATTAAAATTAACGACCGGTAAACCAATCAAAAATTAAACAATATCCTTTATTTAGAGCCGCCCCTCTCAAACGTATCAATTACATAATAAGTTTGTATTTAAATGATTCGTGGGGTTCCATTAAAACGAAAACGGTGGCCGATTCCGATTATGGGAATCGGACCACCGGGCTTGGAACTGCTCGATCGGATTAGTTACGCCATTTTGGCCAGGCTAATTAATTTTTTTTATCTTATGTTTACTATCGAGTTTTTTCTATTAGTTACAAAGACGGCGTCGTCGGCGTGCTATTTGGGATAAATCTGTCAAATGCGGGCGTCATCCCGAATGTAGTGGCGTAGCCAGAAAATATGCTCGTGGGGGGGGGGGGGGGGGGGACTTAGTGAGCGTAAGTAGGACATTTTTTTTTAGAGAAAGGGACAGTTAGGACTATATGTATTTCATGACATTGTACCTAGTGAAGGCGGAGAAGCGCCGCAGGCGAAAAACTTTCGGGGCCACGCCCAAAGTTCGTTTAAAATTCACCTAACTACTATCAAATTTTCAAAATTAAATTATTACCTCTCCTCCTCTGTATAGTTGGATAAAATTGGTTTTTGTAATTTTTTTTTGTTGATATTCCTAGCTGGCTCTTTATTAAAAAAACCATTTTTTATATTTGTGAAAAATATGAATATTAGTGTCAATTCAAAATTTTAACATAAGACGTATGTATGACTCTAACCAGCGTTTTTCGGGCTCGGTTTTTCATGATTAAAAATAATGTAAATATCGCTCTCCACGCCAAAATTGATGATTTTTTTATAAATCATGTATTTTAGGAACGTAGATCTAAGAGCACTTTTTGGTGCAAATGCTTAGGTTTTGAAATACTCCTTCTTAAGTGCCATTTTGTATATTCATAACAAAGCATTCTCGTTTCTTCTCGCACTATTTATTTCTTATTATAAATTATCACACTTATTCCATAAAAAAATGTTTCAATTAAAATTTTTACTTTAATTTTTGTCTTTAAAAATAAATACCCAATTGTTTTTTGATTTGTTGTAAAAATATTTTATTGCATTGGGTTATATTTTTGTTGATTTAAAATAGCTCTAAAAAAGTGAAAATGAAACAGACAAGTATACAATAGAAAAATACTAAAAATATTCTTTTTACTCGTTTTCCTTTAAAATTGCATCACTGTTACATAACAATCGTCTTTACGGGCACACAGTAATACCGCAAAAGAGATTAAAAATTCAGGAGCGGTAACGTGATCCACTTCCAGGCGTCCGTACAGTGGTAAACAAACATAATAGGCCAAAAACAATTTTCCGCCTAATTGCCCAAAAGATACACAAATCCGATGGGATATAGAGATATACGCTTAGAAATAACCACCTCAGTTTAGTCGATGGCGGGGGTAATATAAGGGGTAACAAAACTGTTAAGTGTTTCAGTTTGAAATGATTTTTGAATAGAAATTTATACACATAAAAAAAAAATTCAGGGTTCCGTGTATGGAAAAAAAATTAAGTTAAAATAATTTGCACTTTTTTCAAAGACAATTTCTGATTTAAAAACCCCGTATTTATTATGATTTTCCGCATAATGAACAATAATATTGAAGACATGGACAATAACGAGCAAGAACAAAGTGTCAAACATTCCGATTTTAGTATCGAACACATCTTGAACAGGGCTGGTAGTAATAATATTGTGAAAAATAGTGAAGAAACTGTTTATTGTGAAAGGATAGTTAGTGATGATGTGGAGAAATTTGATTGGTTGCAGTGTTCGAGGTACTGCCCTCCAAAAATTCCAAGTAGGTATTTTTTTATTTCTCCTACGTATTTAAAACAGTTAGTTTCTTTTTTAAAATAGCATCTAATAATAAGTTAAGTTATATCTACCCACGTTCAGTCGGTCGCCCGGCTGACGTCAGTCCGTGGACTGTCCGTCCGCCGGCCGGCAATTATCGACTGTCACACTACACCTTCAGTTTTATTCACCGATAATAGCCTGCAGTTCTGGGCCGGATTCGATTGCGGCCTCCATTTCACTACACACGCACAGATTTTTACCGTCAGTTCAAATATGTCACAAGAAGAGAACGAGGCGGCAGTTGTTATTATATTACACAAGCAGAGAAAAAGGAAAGAAAAAACAATTTGAATGAAAAAGTAGCTAAAAAAACGCGTGAAAAGAATTTTATTGTCCACAGACATTTATGTTTGCGGTACAAATCAATAAAATAATTGATATTTTAACCTTTTTAAGTTATTTTTTTGGAATATATATATTTTTTTTAATTGACACGAACGGTACTACGCTGTAATGGGTGCCACGTAATATAAAGCTATAATTAACACTTTTCGGTATTCTCCTACTGCCAAAACGGGAGAAGGGGGGAAGTTGGTTTCATAGCGGCGTAATTGGCAATATAACGACTTTTTAAATTAATTTTTTTTTAATTGACACAACGGCATTGAGCTGTAATGGGTACAATGACAATGTAATAACCATTTTTTTTTAAGCTGAACCATTCCAATGTTACAGTCTGTCAAAGTCTGAAAATGCCATATTTTAAATCGGCCTTTCCCAAAGTGGGCGATAACGCCCCCTTGTGGGCGCTGCAGGTCTAAAGGGGGGCGGTAAGAGACCCAGAAAAAAAATGGAAGCATTTGTTGTTTCATACTAAAGTTCGTTGGCTATCAAGAGGCAATTGTCTGACTCGATTTTACAACCTGTTTGACTCTCTGATAGAGTTCTTGGAAACTAAAGATACAGAATTGCGCAACAAGCTCATTACATCAAAGAATGATATAGCTTACATGACAGACCTGTATAAATTGTTTAACGACATGAATCTTCAACTGCAAAGCGATGAACTTAATTTAATTAAAACAAAAAATGTCGTTGCTGCTTTCGCAGCCAAACTGCTTCTACATAAAAAGAATTTGGGCAGAATTAAACAGCATTAGATTCATCCTTTATATTAATTTTTATATAACAATCGATTATGTTTATTTTATTTTGAATAAAAGATACTCTGTCTGAATACTATAAATTTACGTTTCAATAATCATTCTCATTGGCAGGTGTAGCCCGTAAGAGTTAACTTGAGACCTGAGCGCCGTTGTGTACTACCTACTGCGCTCAGGTCTCAAGTTAACTCTTGCGGGTTATAGTAAAAGTCTCGTGTAGAATGAATGTTAATGTTAATCTTCGCTAATATAGCTCACAATAATTAATTAATTTAATTTGAAGTTATAGTGGTTTTTAAGTAGGTGAAAAAATGGGGGCGCTAAAAAATAATTTATTCTCAAAGTGGGCAGTAGACAAAATAAGTTTGGGAACCCCTGTTTTAAATCAATACAATTTAGAAATATTTTATACAAAATAAGCGTAGAATTTTGTGGGTAATTAGAAATTAATTTAATATACAAAGTATCCCACTGGGAACCACCGTGAAAAACTATACCTACATAGGAAAGTTTGGAAAATTTGATAGTAGGTATATGATATTATTACATTTTTAGATTCTACTTTAGGCAGATTTGTACAGGGTGGGGACTTTAACTGGAATAAATTCGATATTATTAAAACTGCTGAAGTTGCGCCTACAAAATTGGGTATGTGGGGGTTTTGGAGCATGTGGAATTGGATTATGATGTCGGCGCAGTTGCCACATTTCTCAGTTTTGCGCTACACGTAGTAATTTTGTTATTTTAAATAGAATGACCAATTTATTTTTATTGCAGAATAAAAGTTTTTGACATATTTAGGTTGTTGTTAAAAACGCTTAGACTTAGGTATAGGACATGATATACGAAGTGTGCCTTAAAATGTTACGTAGATTTTAAAAATGTAATAATATATAGGGTGTTTCATTTAAAATAAACAAGTTGACACCTACTTCCGGTACGACCGGAAGTGCCATCATTTTAAAAATATTTTAGCCGGGTTAGCCCCCATCAACATAAGCATGTCAAATCTTCAAAATTTTTCTATTATAGTTCTCCATATTATATAAATCTAGGTGGTTTCCAGTGGGACATTCATATAGGGTGTTCCTATAAAGCAGTATGTTTGATATGTTGTCCTGACAATTTAGGACACCCTGTATAACTTAAGATTGTATAACTAATGCCTCCCTATTACTCTTTTTTTGAAAAATATTTAAAAGTTAAGTAGTGTAGACGCTATAAAATCCTGCCAGAGTCGGCCAACTGTATTCCCAATTTAATAAATAAATCCTTATTTTTAGGACTTCACAAAAAAGACGCCCAAAAACGTCAACTAGGACGTCACCCAAGAATACCTTTCACAAGTCACCAATTGTCAATTTTGGAGCATAAGTTTAGAGAAAGCCCCTACCTAAGCAGCGAGGAAGTCATCGTGCTATCAAAAAAACTCCAACTTGCGGACGTACGAGTGAAAATATGGTTTCAAAATAGACGTGCCAGAGAGAGGAGGGAGAAAAATGGAGGTTTTGCGGAAAACAAAATGGCGGAAGACAAGAGAAATCTTTCAGAAGAACATCTAAGAAAATGTGGTACAAAAGGATATCCAAATTTGTTTCCTCTTGAAATTGATCATAATAATGTACGAGAGTCTAAAAAACGTAGTTTTTTGACAAGTACAATCAAATCAGAAGAGACAGCTGTGGCTTTGGACTGTTCAAAAAACTCTACTTTAATCATACCTCGAAATAAAGACGATATATTTAATAGTTCGGAAGTTTCTAGTCCGTATGTGCTACCTAATTGTATTTTAGGGCAAAATGTACCATTTTTTATTCCTTTTGTGAATTTTACTCACAATCCTAGTCAAAATTCTGAATCGTGATGTTTTTTTGTAAAGTAGAAGAACGTTGCCTTAAGAGTATTCGACCAACAGTTATATAAATAATATACTTCTCCAAGGTCACAGTATGCGAAATTATATCTATATATAGTGTGTTCAAGGATAGAGTTTGGAAGAGAAAACACTTTTTTACTAGTAGATATAAGAAAAAGGCATTCTTTATAAAAATGTCTGCTTGTGCTGAAACTACAATTTCGAATATCATATTTGCAATTACTATACAGGGTTCGTCAGAAACAACTTTTTTAGTTTTTTGATTTTTTTTTAATTCTAATTTTCAATTTCTTAATTTATTAAATCAATTTTGCTTGATCTGAAACTACAATTGCGAATGTTAGATTTGCGATAACTATACAGGGTTGGACAGAACAAACATTTTTAATTTTTTATAATTTATGATTGAATAAATTAAAAAAATATGATATGTATTAATAAAAATACTTCAAAAGTAGACAAAGAAAAATAGTTTTCTTACAACAAAATCGTTATTCGGCCAGATATAAAATCATATTCTAAATAAGAAGGCAACAATAGCTGGCTGTTTTACGTAAATTTATTATTTTAAACGAAATCCAAAAAAAAATATTTTTTTATGACAAACCCTGTATAGTAAATATTATATTCGAAATTGTAGTTTCAGCACAAGCAGACATTTTTATAAAGAATGTCTTGTTCTTCTATACCTACTAATAAAAAAGTGTTTCCTTTTCCAAGCTCTATCCGTGGACACACTGTATATTAAATTAGACCGAAAACATTGCGTTCTCTCGTGTCGAATCCTGACCATGTTTATTAGTGGTTATTTAAAAACTTTTTAAACTTGGACTACAGTTATTGTAATATCAGAAAACTTATTTTTATTAAAAAAAAATTTCAATTTTTTTTACAATACAAAGAACTTATTTATAGGGTTTTTATCGACTCTATAAGTACCTGTTTTTTCTAATTTTTCCTGCAAGAAAATAACTTTCCCACAACTATACACGCGAAAACAATGTAAAAAAGCCCATATGTCCTTATCCGATATTCATTTGTTTATTTGAATAGGTATTTGGCATTTTGTCTTTAATCACTCAAACTTGAAAATAAACCTTTAATTATTACTGCAACAATACACAGACACATTGTCAAGACAACATAGATGTCAAATAGTTTTAAGCATGGCATACTCTAATTACGTGAAAATTTCGATAAAAGTGGAACGTAGAAAAAAAATATAACTTGAAAACAAATGAATATCTGATAAGAACATATGGGTTTTTTTTACATTGTTTTCGCGTGTATAATACACTCCTGAAATTTGGTCCGTTCCTCCCGACTCACCCTGTATAAATACCACCTTTCCAATGATAAAAAAACACCTAATAATTTGCTTAGTTTTTTGGTAATTTGGGACATACGATTTATTTCAGTTTAACAATATTGAATGACTCTGCCTTAAACTATTGTTTCTCATGTAACGAATTTTCAAATTATATTTTCGAAATATGCAGTAATTTATGTTAGTATAAATCATCTTTTAAAAATTAATTTCTCCCAATTACCCTTTATAGGTGTTTGGTATCCATATTTCTCCACGACCATTACCGAATGCAATAATTTCAAAATCATTTTTGATAATAGAATGTAAAAATTCTCGCTCTTGAGTTGGAATATTTATTCTGAAACACTTGCTTCTTATGCGTTTTGCGTGTATTTTCATTCCAAACAAGATACGGAATGAATATTCTGTAATTGATCTAAACGACATAGGTTGCCATGAATTTCGAAACTGTCAATGTCATCAGACAAATTTTAGTGCAAGTCAAAATATGAGTGAAAAATCGGATGAATCAGATATGGAACTGGATAATACTCCACCTGAAATTACAAATATTGCGAATAGTATTTTTGGTCGTGGAGAAAATATAGTCTGCTACTCGGTTAGAATGAATATTTGATCCGAGTGGAAGAACCACGAGTATCGAATTTTCATTCTAACCGAGTAGCAGACTATATTTTCTTCACGACCAAAAATACTATTCGCAATATTTGTAATTTCAGGTGGAGTATTATCCAGTTCCATAATATCTGATTCCAACCTCGTTACAGAATCTACTATTCCCACCGATATCTATTAGAACACACATACCGGGTTAGTAAAAAGTACCGGAACGCTTAAATATCATCAAAATCCGTACGCGCTAACAAAATTCGGCATTTGGAAATTTTTGGGCATGCGGAATTGAACAGTAACTTTTAAACCAAATTAACTAACCAACAAGTTTGACTGTGACATTAATGACGTTGACAGGCATATTTACTCACAATCAAAGATGTTTGATTAGTAAATTAGAAACATTTCCGGGACAAGAAACATAACCGGGCCAGCATGATTGTGAGAAAATTATTTCTGCCAATGTCATTTATATCACAGTCAATTTAGTTAATTCTGGTTAAAAATCTTTGTGCAACCCAACAAATACCTTATAAATTCTTGATCGAAATACACTCACCGGCACAAAATTCCGCCACCCTGAAATTTCGACAAAGTTTGATGTTTTATAACTTAGTTATTTTTTATCCGATTTTCATCATTTTTTTATCAGTTTGTAAATCCATTTATTCTGTTTTCCTATAATTATTTTATAAAGTATCATTTTTTGATTAGGCTATATTATACAGGAGGAAATCAAAATGTTGTTTTTTGTCGTAATTTCAAAACACCCTGTAGGGAAATTGAGGAAGATAATTTTGTTTACATACTATCTCTTGTAATCTCTGATGTATTCTAAACATTTCTTTTTTTGATTTATTCCAATATCTCATTTCTGCTGAGAGCTGCAAAATTTTAAATGAAACGCTGATTTGAAGCCTAATTTTATTAAGAAAAACAAACACTAGGTATATCATAAAGTTAATTAACAAAAACAATTTAATAACGTGTATTTCCTCCTCTCGCAGCAATGACAGCTTGCAGTCTTCGTGGCATCGAATGAATTCTTTCTTGAGGAATAGCTTGATATTTTTCGGTCAGCGCCAGTCTTAAGTCTTGCAAGGTTTGTGGTTGTACAGGATGACGACGAACGGCTCTTTTAAGTTGATCCCAAAGATGTTCGATTGAGTTGAGATCCGGGCTACATGCAGGCTATTCCAATCTTGGAAGTTCAACTTCGCTTACTACATGTGCAACGTGAGGTCTAGCATTATCTTGCACTAATGTAAATTGGTTCCCAATAAAAGGAGCAAATAGAACAACAACTTCTTGGAGGATTTCCTCAATGTAACGGTTGGCGGTTAGAGCTCCATTTTCAACAAATACAGGATTGGTGCGTGCTTCGGTAGAAATACCCGCCCAAATCATGACTGAAACGCCATAATATGAGATTCGTTCTGATATGGTGCAGTCAACACATCTTTCATTTCTACGTCTGTCTACCCGCTCACGACCATTAAAAAATAACATCGTTTCATTTAAAATTTTGCAGCTCTCAGCAGAAATGAGATAATGGAATGAATCAAAAAAAGAAATGTTTAGAATACATCAGAGATTACAAGAGTTAGTATGCAAACGAAATTATCCACCTCAATTTCCCTACAGGGTGTTTTGAAATTACGACCAAAAACAACATTTTGATTTCCTCCTGTATAATATAGCCTAATCGAAAAATGATACTTTATAAAATATCTATAGGAAAACAGAATAAATGGATCTACAAACTGATAAAAAAATTATGAAAATCGGATAAAAAATAAACAAGTTATAAAACATTAAACTTGGCCAAAATTTCAGGGTGGCGGAATTTTGTGCCGGTGAGTGTAGTGGTTCCTTTTAAATGTTAAATTACAAATTTACCTTGTACTTGGTAGGACTAGTTATTTTTCCGTGTATACGGCGTTTCTTGTAATCATGGTAAAATACTGGCAAGAGTACATCCAGCCCGCAGTTATGTTATGGAACTTAAACCGGCCAATTAGAGGTGCTTTACGTCAGACCTGAGAGGGTTATTTGGCGTGTTATTCAAATTTATTTTGCGGATGTAGCGCCCTTTATTCAGGTGGCGGAAACGGTAAATTATTTCTTACGAGTTTTCAAAAATCATTTGCAAATGTTTGTAAACATTCGTTAAACTTTTTTTTTTGTTTTACTTTAAGAAATAATCGACCGTTTCCATGCATAAAAGCGATAATTGTTTAAAAGGGCTAATTTTGGTTTAAGTATAATTTAACAAATGAAACTATTAAAATAACTATCAAGAAAAGTTTAATCCTTATTTTTTTAAATTTCGTGTGCCAATGCTAGTTCTATGTTGTTTTTTATTGTAGGTCAGCCTGGGTCAGCCGCAGTTCGTTGAATCGAAAAATATTTTAAATATTTTTTAGCAGTAGCACGTACTTAAAAATTTTGGTAATATAGTAGTATTTGAATTTAAATGTGTTTATAATGTCGGCGTTCCCTAATGTAACTCCTAGAGAAAAAACATTAACAACCTTACAAGAATGGTAAACTAAAATAATTATAGGTACCTATTTATGATACATGGAAATTACTCACCAAGACCAAATGTGACCATTGTCGAAGAAAATGCTGCCGGTGTTTTTATTTTTTCAATTCTTGATCATTGTTTCCATACTATTGGCTATTTACACTGGTGATTTTTTATTATCAAAATCGAAATTAAAAAAGAAATAATTTCGTCCCTAACACAACAATTTTAGAATGCGGTGAAAGAAGCAACTCACCCTGTGATTTCAAACTAGACCCCGCCCATGCGACTGATGTAAGTAAGCTCTAATTGGCCGTTTTAATAAGTTCCATAACATAACTGCGGGCTGGATGTACTCTTGCAAAATACTGATGTGATATCGAGTGAACCCTTTATGTTGTCTGCTAATAGAATTATTTTTATTTGTCTTTTGTAATAAAACAACTGTTGTAAATACATAATGTACATTTACTTTAAAATTTAATAACAGTTTTCTGGACAAATTCCACAACAATTAATTGCAATAAAAACAAAACATAGTTTTTTTTATAATAAAACAACGTAACTTTACGTAAAATAATGCTAAGTTATAATTTTTTAAGTATGAAAATGTCATGAATTGAAAATTAGAAATGCCCAAGTCGTTCGAGTGGAACGCCTTTGTTTTCTACAAACGTGCAAAAAATAGGATTTTTTTTTATTAGCATTTTCATGTTTTAGAAGCTCTTTCACCAGTGCGGAAAAGTAATTTTTTACCGGAAATGTAAATTTTTAAAAATTCATCAGCCTGTTTATCAATTGAATAAAAAATGTCAATTTTAAAATCTTTCATTTTCTCACACCCGTAGAAAAATGCTCCTAACGCATACCGGAAAGTGTTTTTTCCGTTCTTAACTACTAACCGACCTCCGCTCAGAATCGTTCGGTCAACGTCAGTCGCGTGCGGAAAAATAACACTTTCCGCTCTTTGGCTGAAGGACCTAAGCCCATTGGATTAAAGTTGACCAAAAAATCTTTAAATGTAAAATGGGTGTTTTGGCCTAGCTTAATTTTTTTAAAGGGACATATTCTAAAACTGAATACCTTACTAGATTGAGGAGGTATATGCATAATACTGTTATATTAGGTCCTAATCATCAAACTTTTTTTAGGTTTAGTTTTTAAATTTTATTTTAACTTTACGGATAAAAATCACAGTTTGTTTTCGGTTTTCTAAAAACGTGTTGGCGTGACATTAAATAATTTCGTACAAAAAAGCCATGGGTTAAATTTCATTTAAATGATCGTAGATAACATGTACATTACACATGCGCTATGATATATCACAGTACTTGTGGTATTACCGCGACTCAGTTTACGATCTAGTCCGAGCATTATTATTCCCTTGTGCAGTACTCAGTGTACTCCATGGAAGCGATGGAAGTACCGCTTCCCTGCGTGTTAATTCCAAAAAAATGCATAAGTTTTTCTGGAATATGTTTATTTACGTGTGCCCCCCCCCCCCCCCCCCCCCTTGGGACGCCCATGTGTATCTGTGACAATGTTCAAATATTTCTTTAAGAAGATTAATTTGGTTTTTCGGGTGACAGGGGGGGAAGGGCTAGCAAAACGGTATTATTTTTTTGGAGATTTTCATCACATCCATATTCCATCGCACGCTACTGCATTAGTGGCTGTAATAATGCTCATAAAGCATTTGTAATGTAAATAATGTATTATTCACATTGAATAACGTAACTGTTATAAGATAATACATCAATAAAAAAATTATGATGTAGACAATAGGCCTTAAAGCATATAAGCCATCCGTTTCGACAAGAAATTATAGCAATTTCGTCTCTTTTACGCAAAATCTTGTGTAGCTAAAGTAACCGCCACAAATATAACATTATTGTTTACATTTTCCTCTTCTGTAAAAAACTTCAGCAAAAAATATATGACGATGAGGTTGATATCTAAAGAACAAAACGTCGAATTTGAAAATTCGAATAACGCCATCTTGTAGATCATAAAGAACAGCTATAAGAAACTGCATTTTGTTTTTCCCAAGTGAAAACTAAAAATTTCAGTATTTTCTCCGAAGGTATTAACCATCTTCGTTTACCGTTTTCGAGATCCTTTTGTACGCACACGAATTTGTAGCACCCTGTATAATACAGAAATGTAAATAATAATGATGTATTTGTTTACTTCGGGCTTTGTTTACTAAATTTCCCTTTATTTTATTATGCGTTCTCCTTTTTAAAAAGTTAGGCCAGTTAAGATTTCTCGTAAAAGAAAGAACTTTTTATAATAAGAAAATCATTTGGCTTAATATGTACATTTTTAACCTTTTTCGAGAGTATAGTTGACCCATTATTGAATAATATTTTATACAAGGCACTATTTTACAAAACAAAATACAGCTAAAAGCTTGCAACAGATTTTTTATACATCACATTTTACATAGGATAAAATCCCATTACCAGTGGGAATTATATAAGTACATACAATGTATAAGCAATTTTAAGTTATTCCTTTCTTTCGTCGGATCCTCGCTCCACTGATGAGCCGTGATATGGCGAAACGCGTGTAGGGATGGATCTGACGAAATGAGAGAAAAATCTTTATTTAATTACATTGTTAATTTTCGAGACAGGTGTATAGATTTATAAATATTGACTTATGAAAAGATATTATATCTATTAGGTTATATTTCATAAATTTTATTTTCATTATTTTGTTCTTTGAAAGATCAATACAGCCAAGAGTAAAATCTATGGAAAAGTTATTACTTTTAGGCACAAATTAACTCGCGCGTCTATTTCCCAATACTATTGCAGGCACACTGCGCATACCTGGCGGATAACTTGATGGCGGGTGTTTAAAATATAGGTAGAAATGGATTTAATTATTTTTTGGTGATTTTTTAAGTCACGGTGTGAGTCATAGTCGAGGTCCTAGTCCCAATTAAGTTTTTTTTACAAGAATATTATTGTTACTCGCAGTTTGCCAGTTTATTAATTTATGGGCCATAATTATAAAATAGAGGGGTAGGCTATTACTCATTAATCTGTAAGTTTTGTTGTCGAGGCTGTAAAACACCTGTAAAGTAAAAACCTAACCTCCACTTTTTTAAATTGTAGAACAATTTATTTGGGCACAGACTGTGGGATGAATTGTGTGTGGTACAAAAATATATTTACTCCATCGAAGAAAACAATATAGAGGTTATTATGCTGGTCCATATTTCTACATTATTTTCTTTATTGGAGCAAATATATTTTTGTACTGCATACAATTCATCTCACAGTCTGTGCATACTTAAATTGTTTTACAGTCAAAAATTTGGAGGTTAGGTTTTTTACTTTACCTGTGCTTTACGGCTTCAACAATAATAATAGTAATAGTATATTATTTAACGAGCGGTAATGTAGGTCATAACTCACGCAGATGAAGTTTGTAGCACGAGCCGCAGGCGAGTGCTGTAATTCATCAAGTAAGTTATGACTTATGACTATTACCGCAAGTTGAATACTATACTTTATCTACGACTATAGCAATAAATACTAAGATACAAGTACAGAGAAAAAACTTTATTCACAAATCTTGATAGTTACCTATAACAATGCTATACAAATTTTAGTTGTAATTGCTCATTTTGTTTATTAATAAAAAGTTTGAACAACCAGTAAACTGAATATGAGGGACCGAATTATGCAAGTTTATTATTTCTTTTTGGTTTTGTTGCATATATGTTGTTGATGTACTAACTGGTTGAGGTGTTATAGATCTGTATATTTTATTTGCAGTATCTGTCTTATTCTTTTCGGAATCATCAACATACCCCTCAGCCACGGTAGTTGATCGCCAACCGCCATAGCGTTTCAGTGCAGTTATATCCCCTCCAGCATCTACTAATAAAGTTGCCGACGAGCGGCGAAAACAATGCCCTGTATATAAATTACAGTCCAGTAATTTTAAAAATGTAGCAATGTCTTTCCCCATTGCTCCCAATGTATTAATGCCAATTCTTTGCGAGTGATATTTTCCATTTTGAAATTTAAAGAATAATATCGTTTGCGATACATCGGTAGGACGCAGATTTAAATATTTCTTAACTATGGTAGGTATAAAAACTTCCCGTAATAGTGAATTTGCTAGCAATTTTTGTTTTTGTATTTGTACACTGGCCGTAAAAATAGATCCATGATCTTCTAAACCTGTAATTTGCATAGAGTGCAATTCTGCTGCACGACAAGCACCCATAATGCCCATTATTAAAGCAACCTAAAATAAATTATGTAATTGACTAGATGATAAAAACGATTGAACTATTGTGAGTTCTACTACTTTGTCGCCAGATATTTCTCATCAGGAGCTTCGTTTATGAAATTATTAAGTTGTTCTGGCGTAAAAATGTTTGCCTTTTTAGCTACATGTTTCTCTGATTGACGTTTAAGAAACGCACGTAACTTTAAATAATTCTCTATATTGATTCCATTATTTATGTTGAGTGTGCTTATTAGCATGGAGTAGAAAGTCCATAGAGACGATGCTTTATATTTAGTGCTAAGTTTGCTAAAATATGCCAAAAGTACATTTTCTGTGAACGATGACTTAATGTTCTTACTGCTACACCAATTTTGAAAATTCTTGTATACACCTTTATATTTGTTTTTGGATTTTTCGGGCAATAAATTCTATATCGTCACATTAGCTAGTTGTCTTATTTCTGGAGGTGTACATAATAATTCATCTTCACTATCTGAATTCATCACTTTCAGCACAAAACTTACAACAATTAGGTATTAACTTAATTTGAAAACGTCAAAATGGACTGTTCCCTTTCGGCCAATCGGCTTGTACAGAAGTACAGAGCCACCTTGATATTTGGTTCGTAAATAATTCCAAGCCTCCTTTTTCGATTTATTATAGCGAGTTATAGCAGTGAGTTATTATCACGCTGTTTGTTTATAGATACTATTAATTGCTCAAAAGCAGTTGAATAATTAATATATAATTTAATAATGGATAAAATGTATTGATTAATATTATAGCCTACCCCTCCATTTTAACTATGGCCCATAAATTAACAAACTGGCAAGCTACGAATAACAATATTCTTGCAAAAAAATTTAATAGAGACTAGAACCTAAACAATGACTCCCACAGTGACCTAAAAAAACATTAATAAATAATTGAACCCATTTTTACATATAATTTTAAATATCCCGTCATCAGGTTATTCGCCTGACATGCGCAGTGTGTCTGTTAGTGTTGGGAAATAAACGCGAGGCACAAATTATGCCTCATCGGTAAGTTTTAAATATTTTCTTGGAAAATTTTAAAAACTTAATTTTCCACTTTTTTAGTTGTTTATGTAGGTAGCGTAATAGTAAAATATTGCAAATATTAAAATATTTTCTAAGAAATCAATAGTATGGTTTATTGCAAAGAGCTTTGACACCGATTTCTTTAAAATTTCATTCCGTTGCAATTATTTCGTTGAGTATTTTTTTAACTCAAGCTTTGTATTTTTTTCGTACTTAAATACTTTTACCACGTGTTTATAGAAAATCGTGGCGAATTAACCGTAGAGCAAGAAATACTAAAATTTTCTACAGTTTCAGTTTTTAAATTCTTCAATTTGAAAATATTGGCCCTAAATCAGTTACTTTACAGACCAGTTTTGCAATGTTGCTTGGTTATAATTTTTACACAACACGTAAAAAAGGTTTGTTTATCTGATTAGAGGACACAGGCAGATCCACTGGTGCATATAAGAGTTCACTTATTATGAAGAAATCGGCGTCAATGTTCCCAACTTTGTTTAATCTGTTTTATGTTGAGTCGCAAGCTTTTAAACGACAATTAACTAAAGTTTGATTGTGACATCAATGACAGTCGCATAAATGATATACTAACAAAGTTGTCTGGTTAATAAATCAAGAATTAAGGTAACCGAACCACTTTGATTATAGTAAAATTAGTTCTGACAATTTTATTGATGTCACAATCAAAGTGTCCGGTTAGTTAATTATTATTTAAAATTTGTGTGCAACCAACAATCGTGTATCAAAAGCATAGTTATCCAAGAGAGTTATGTTTATCACAAAATAAATATTATGGTGCACAAATACCATCATGGTGGTCAATTAAACAGTCACCCTGTATATGTAAAATGCCAATTATTTTTAAAGAAAGTAGAAATTCTGTAGTTTGACATTTGTATTAGTTTAACTCTGTGTCTCTATAATACAGTCCGTAATTTTTTTAATTTCACAACGATTTTTTTTTATTCATGATTTTCACAAATTATACAAGATGATTCACGGTAAACCCGTTCATTCTTGGGAAAACTTTCAAAAATTTATTTTTAAACATACAATGACCAGCAAAATTCTGGCTCCATTTGGTAAACTCTTTTATTATTGATATCACAGGAAATGTTATTCTTGATAAAAAGATTCTGCGTGGATTGTGACACCATGATGACTATAGTGCCGTAAATTTTTAAACTTAAAACTAATAAAATAAAGCTTTACTACTAAAAAACAAATAACTTTGCGCTTGTAAGTAACAACAGCTATTTTACCATTTCTTTTACACAATATTAAAATTAATATTTCGACGATTAGTAATCAACCTAACTTGAACATTGTTATACTGCTAGTTGATTTTTATTATCGATTCTCTGCCTTTGCCCACCCCAATCCATTTAACTAAAAAAAAATGTATATAATTTATCAATAAAACATAATAGGAGTAAATAAAAACATAATCCAACGTCTTCCGGGGCACTATTCTATGGCAAAATACGTCATTGTCAATAAAACGTACTAGACAGAGAAAAAATTGTCAACAAGAGTTGCAGATTAATTTGATTATTTACTTTTATTATTTTTTGAAGTTTTTTCATTGACGTCATCTTCTTTTTATTGTCATTTTGACTAATTATTTTATTACATTTTTGTGTCTTGAAAATTTTTTTAAAAATTTAAAAACGTTCTTTTCGGAGCTTACAACAGTGGGCCATGAAATGCGGGTTAAAAATCAACCCCGAAAAAACGGAGGTAGTTCTATTCACACGCAGAAGGGTGATCGAGAACTTCAGACTCCCAGTACTCGACAATAATGCTTTAGTGCTTAAGGAAAAAGCAAAGTATTTAGGATTGGTACTTGACTCCAAGCTAAACTGGGGCATAAACTTGCAAGAACGAGTTAAAAAAGCGTCGGTAGCATTATATGCCTGCAAAAAAGCAATTGGAAAAAAATGGGGACTAAAACCCCACATAGTACACTGGATCTATACGGCTATTATAAGACCTATATTAATATACGGGGTCCTGGTTTGGGGGACCGCTTTGGAAAAAGCAGTGCACACTAAGTCAATAACAAAGATACAAAGGGCAGCTTGTTTAGGAATAACCGAAGCCCTTAAGTCAACCCCGACAGCGGCGCTAGAGGTCATGTTATATATACCCCCCTTGGATATCTATGGAAAAAGTGTAGCTGCAAAAAGTGCCCTGCGACTGAAAGAGTCGAAATTCTGGAAGGAAACCAACTACGGGCACAGCAGTATACTAAAGATTCACCCGGGGAATAATCTACGAGACCCGACTGATTACTCTGTCCCAATAACATGCTTCGATAGAAGGTATTCTATACTCATTCCGAGTAGGGAAGAGTGGGAAGGCAATCAGAATATAACGAAAACAGATCACGCAATCTTCACAGACGGTTCAAAAATGGACGTTGGTGTGGGAGCCGGGGTCTTTTCCGAAAGTTTACAAATACAGAAATCGTATAGACTCCCCAACTGTAGTATTTTTCAAGCGGAAGTACTGGCAGTAGAGAAGGCGGTCAATATCCTGCAAGAACACCTTGGCTTGGGAGTAGCCTCGTCAATCACCATCTTCAGTGATAGTCAGGCGGCGATTAAGGCAATCTGTTCCAGCAGCGTTAAATCAAAGCTCGTAAAGCGATGCCGCAACAATCTATGCACACTTGGCAACCAACATCGGGTTATTCTGTGCTGGGTTCCTGGACACTCCAAAATAGATGGCAACGAGGCTGCCGATGCGCTCGCAAGAAAGGGCGCAGGCATGCCAGCTGATCTAGCAGACAATACAGTGAACAAACCACTGGGATTGGTCAAAGAGGAGATTGACTACACAGCCAAGCAGCTTGCACAGAACAGATGGACAGGGTTGACAACCTGTAGTACATCCAGGCAACTGTGGCCCACATTCGATAAAAAGAGAACCGCAGAGCTATTGAGACACAGTCGAAAAGACGTGAGAAATATTACTTCGGTTGTTACCGGACATTGCCTCTTCGGTAGACATGCCGAACGTATGCAAATACCCACTAACGACTTCTGCAGAAGTTGCAGAGATGAGGAAGAGGAAGAAAGTATTCAACATTTTCTGTGTGAATGCCCTGGCCTCGCAAGAAGGAGGTTCACTACTCTGGGTGAATCATCTTTCGATAGCCTGGAGGAACTAAACAACTTACAACTTGGACGGCTGAGCAGATTTCTGAACAGTAATGGCTGGTTTGAATGAGTTGTTAAAATCCTTCCGCGGTTACGTCGCATAAACCACCAGTGATCTGATGAAGGTGGGTTCTACGGAACACGTGTGGTATCACAACGGACCTAATCAGGACTACGTGAGACTGTTTGGTCAGAACCAAGGGTCTGCCACTCTTACCTAACCTAACCTTCGGAGCTTTTATTATCGTTCTCTTGTGATCACTTTTTCTCTTCAAAAGCCATATAAACAAATTTGACATGTACCGGGTGGTCAACTAAGAATGACCGCCGGCCATATCTTAGAAATGACTAATCGTACAGCATCCGGGTAAATTTTTTTATGACAAAAGTGCCCAAGAGAAAATGCTGGAAATTATTTTTAAGTTAAGCTTCATGCATGCCTAGTAAGTGAAGGTGGTCATTTCCAACAATTTTTGTAAAACAAAATTTTTCATTATCAATGTTAATAATAATAAATAGTAGAGCTAATTTAATTTAATTATTTTAATTAAGAACGGTGTGCCTGAGGAGAAAAACGCAAGAGACCATTTTTATGCAAAAATGACCAGGCTAATCAAAAATAATATCCACACGGAAAAATATCAGTGGCGTACCACTTTTTTCTAAAAAATATATAATCGCTTGGTTTTAAAAATTATTCTATTGGCGATAACGCTGAAACGAACGGAGATTTCGAGCTGCGGTTTTAATATTTTTTCTAGCAAATATCATCTACTTTTCGATTATGGTATCATAATTATACCGTATGATTTATTTTTTCGGAGTAAAATCAAAAAATGTGTTAATATTGAAAATTGCGCCCTCTAGCATTTTTTTTGAAAACTATTATGGACAACTAAATACGATTGGTGAAAGTGCATACATTTCTCTTCCAAACAGTCTTTAGTTTGCTAAAATCGGATAAGTCGTTAAGAAGTTACAGCGATTTAACTGATTACACTTTCAACAGCTTCCCCCCCTCTTATTAAAGTCGGTACGCCAATGAGCATAAGACCAAAATGATGCATAATTGTCCAAGCTTTTTAATGGTGTTATCAAAGATATACCTTAATGTGGAATTTTCGGATATGTAAAATTTTAAAATTTACTTTTCAATTACGCCCTCTTGCAAAAAATGCGGAACTTAAAAATAATTTCCAGCATTTTCTCTTGGGCACTTTTGTCATAAAAAAATTTACCCGGATGCTGTACGATTAGTCATTTCTGAGATATGGCCGGCAATCATTATTAGTTGACCACCCGGTACAGTTAGATCCATCTGAGGGGAAATTGTTATAGACTAATATGTGAACTATACTTACTCGGTACGCCGGTGATTTCTTCAACTTTATTTATATAATTTTGTGCATTTACAGGAAGATCACTAAATTCCCGGATTTCTTCGGTACTTGCTAGCCAACCGGGCATTGTAATATATTCACACTGAAACGAAAAAGAAAATAAAAATTTGGATACTGGTAGCTTATGTTTGGAATATCCGTTATCTTCAGTGACTGAAGACTGAGGACTACCAGAGGTACTAACCAATATGTCAAAACGCTGGGATTTAAAAAATCTATGGAATTTTGACTACAAAAATGTGCATATCATTCAAATAAACCCTTTAATAGTTGTAGATCTAAAGGTTTATCATTTAATATTTGGTAGTATAATTCAGAGGCGTAATTAGGGTGGGGGGGAGGGGGGACTGCAGCCCCGCCCCCCGAGCCTAGGAGCTCGGGGTCTAAGGAGCTCGGGGTCTAATTGCAACATAATTTTTCGTGTCACCCTTGGATTCTTAATTTAAATAATGTATTCTTGGCTTAGATTACGAAGGTCTTGTAGGAGGAAATGTTTAGTTTTTAAACTTTTCCTTCTAAAAGTCCTGTTTTATATAAAGATTAAGGTTTCGGACGCATATCGTTTTAGTTATTGATTTATGATGCAATTTTATAGGAAAACGAGTAAAAAGAATAATATTTTATAGTATTTTTCTATTATATACTTGTCTGTTCCGTTTTCCCTTTTTCAGAGCTATTTTTAATCAACAAAAATATAACCGAATGCAATAAAATATGTTTACAACAAAAACAATTAGGTATTTATTTTTAAAAAGAGAAATTAAACTAAATATTTTAATTGAAACATTTTTTATGGAAGAAGTGTGGTAATTTATAATATAAGTAACAATTAGTTGACTAGGGTGCGTCCTACTTGTAATCTTTATGTGGTGACCTTATTACCTTACGCCCTGATGATGGCCTTGTAGGCCGAAACGCGTAGGTGGTAATTTAATATATTTATTTGTAAGAAGGAAGATAGGGCTTTTTGTTCCTAACCCCACTTTATCATGTCCCTTCTGGAGAGTAGATACAACTTCGTTTTATGTTAAAATTTCGGGTTGACACCAATATTCATATTTTTCACAAATATAAAAATGTTTTTTTAATAAAGAACCAGCTAGGGAATATCAAAAAAAAACATTTACAAAAACAAATGTTTATAATTTAATTTTCGAAATTTGATAGTAGTTACGTGAGTTTTAAACGAATTTTGGGCGTGGCCCAGAAAATTTTTCGCTTTTCCACTTTCACTAGGTACCGGGTGATTCAATAAGAAAGGTAGCCGGCTATATCTCGGAAACTACTGATGGGCATAGAATCTCGGGGAAAAAAATGATAACTAAAGTGGCCATAAGGAAATCCTGGAAATAATTTTTCCGCATTTTGCCGCAAGAGGGCGTAATTGAAAAGTAAATTTTAAAATTTTACATATCCGAAAATTCCACATTAAGGTATACCTTTGGTAACACCGTTAAAAAGCTTGGACAATTCTGCATCATTTTGGTCTTATGCTCATTGGCGTACCGACTTTAATAAGAGGGGGAGAAGCTGTTGAAAGTGTAATCATTTAAATCGCTGTAACTTATATTATTAAGAACGGTGCGCCTGAGGAGAAAAACGCAAGAGACCATTTTCATGCAGAATTGACCAGGCTAATCCGAAATAATATTCACATGGAAAAATATCAGTGGCGTCTCACTTTTTTTCTAAAAAATATATAACCGCTTCTTCATTTAAAGTTTTAAAAATTATTCTATTGATGATAACACTGAAATGAACGGAGATATCGAGCTGCGGTTTAAATATTTTTTCTAGCAAATTTCATCTACTTTTCGATTATGGTATCATAATTATACCGTATGATTTATTTTTTCGGAGTAAAATCAAAAAATGTGTTATTATTACAAATTGCGCCCTCTAGCATTTTTTTGAGAACTATTATGGACAACTATTGGTGAAAGTGAATACATTTCTCTTCCAAACAGTCATTAGTTTGCTAAAATAGGATAAGTCGTTTATAAGTTACAGCGATTTAACTGATTACACTTTCAACAGCTTTCCCCCCTCTTATTAAAGTCGGTACGCCAATGAGCATAAGACCAAAATGATGCAGAATTGTCCAAGCTTTTTAACGGTGTTACCAAAGGTATTCCTTAATGTGGAATTTGCGGAGATATGTAAAATTTTAAAATTTACTTTTCAATTACGCCCTCTTGCGGCAAAATGCGGAACTTAAAAATTATTTCCAGGATTTTCTCATGGCCACTTTAGTTATCATTTTTTTCCCCGAGTTTCGATGCCCAGTAGTTTCCGAGATATAGCCGGCTACCTTCCTTATTGAATCACCCGGTACAATATCATGAAATGCATGATGTAGTCCAGACTGTCCCTTTTCCAGAAAAAAAATGTCCTACTGACGCCCATTGTGCCCCCCGAGCATATTTTCTACGCCACTGATATAATTGGTTATTATTTAGTTTCCTATTATTCATGTCCATTCAGCATTATTGATGGTTCAGTATGATTTAATAAATGTTCCACAAATGTAGATTTTTCAACATTCCACGTAATGAATGCACGTGAACAAACTTTGTTGATAGTTTCTTGTCTGTAAAACTAAATTTTAAAATAGTGTATTAGGGTTTTTAAGTAAACAAATGGTCTTACCTCTACTTTAGCTAAATCAGATGCCGTCGATGGCATGTAGTTGATCCTTTTTCCATTTAGTTTGTAACCCACAGCCAGTTTTACTAAAAAAAACATAAAAAATAATTATGTAAAACTAGTTTTTATTAAAGAAATAAAGTTCGAATTTCTCATTCTCGCAACTTTTATTTTGATGAGTTTTTACCTTCTTTTAACGTATCCAAAATATCCAATTTTGTTATACAGAACGCTGTATATCCATTAATTTTATTGGTGTACTGGAGTAAAAACGCATCTAACCAACCGCACCTCCTTTTCCTTTTGGTGGTTGTGCCGATTTCCGCCCCTCTTTCCTGCATGAGTGCACCAATTTCCTATTTAAAGAGAAAAAAATTATTAATAGAACTTTAAAAGGTTAGCCGCCGACGACGACAGCGAAGCAAGCAGTCTCGCTGAACTAGTTAGAAACCTTCCCACTTCCATTTAATAAAGGAATCAACTGGAACTTTGCATTTGAGCTCATTTAGATTCTACTAATCTCTTTAGATGCTGGCATTCACATATAGAGGGTGAAATTTGTTTGATAAAAAATAATTATTATTTCTTGATCAAATATGTATAATACCTACATTGATTTGCTCCGTAGGAAAAGGCCCGTCCCCTACCCTAGTAGTATAGGCCTTCACGACACCAATAACTTTGTTTATCCTCATTGGCGATATACCCAGACCAGTACATACGCCCCCTACTGTGCAATTTGATGACGTCACATATGGGTACGTCCCTGTAACATATAAAAATAGATTTAGAATCACTTGTAACATCAGGAAACCAATTAGGATTATGTGAATACAAAGTGTAATGCCTATCAGTGGCGGCTCGTCAGGTGAAGTAGGTGAAGGGGCTCTTCATAAAAAAAAACAGGAGGAAAGTTTCTCGACAATATTAAATATTAATGTAGCAATACAGATACCATTTTAGCCATTAAAAAATAATTATGTTCGAATTAATAATATTAATTTAATCCGAATGTAGCTATGCATAATAGGGCCACGGTAAACTCCGATGGACAATAAGTATAACACTCGTGCATTTTGGCCCGCCCCAGCGACTGTGTCCGTTAGCTCAACGCAAGTGAACACCTAACGCCTAACATGGCTTTGATATTCACCGTTACTATGGTTACGTGACGTCAGTCCCGCAAACAGCATGTAACAATTTGCATTATGGTGAAGGGCAATTTAAAAATAGATCAATGCACCATTGTTTTAGCATTGGTTCGGCTAACCTTAAGGTATTTATTTTGAGGCTTCGCGAAACTTACGGTTATAGATATCATTTTTACGTGATTTACTGTGTGATTAAAAAGTTTTGTTTTTAATTTTGAGTTAATTCAGTAGTGTACTTGTGTGTTTTAAAAATGAACCCAATTAATGACATAGTTTGTAATTTGTTGGAAATTCCATTCAGTCGTTGGACAGATGAGGATAAGAGAGACGTTTTTTTACACGGGTTTGTAGTCAATGTTTGTTTAAGTACCCGCACTATAACTAGCTCTTCACCATTTTTTAGGACCGCGAGCCGCCACTAATGCCTATGCGTCTATAATATTTTGACTAAAAAATTATAACTTCAAAAACGGTTTAAAAAATATAAAATAATATTTTAAAGATATTAGAATAGATTCTCAACAATAATATCTTACCAAAATCAATATCCAACATGGCGGCATTGGCCCCTTCGACTAAAACCTTCTTGCCCTCCCTGATGGCCTTATCTAGAAACGAAACGGTGTCGTAGACGAGAGGCTTGATTTTAATGGCGTATTTCTCGTACCTCGTCAGTTCATCGTCTATGTCGACGTGAAGGTCGGGGAACATCCGTTGATACGTTCCTACTAAGGCCTTGAATCTGCAAAGAAAGGCTGTGAAGAACGTTTATATTTTACAATGATATTCAGCGTGTAGGATAGGTATAGGGCATGAATTAACAAAAAACGTCTAGAATTGAGTGTAGAATGTAAAAATACATATTTCATTAAAAAAATTAAAGTTCATACACATGGCATTTTTTTGATCCACCCTGTATATAATTTTTTGGTATCCATTAACAAGAACCGTGTTAACAAAAACCTCAGTACTTAAATCTAAAAGACAGGTACACAACACTGTCCACTAACCGCAAATTTTCTTTCTGAATAAATTACGTATTTAAAAAAAAAAGTTCATTGTAAAAAATCCGTTAAATGAGAAACATAGTTTAAGGATGACTTTTTCAGTGACAGCAGAGGGCAGAAAATGAGTTTTTCCACTACTAACTTTAAAATCACTCATTATTAACCGATTATTGACTTTAAAAATTGTTTTTCTTTACACCTTGCCAGAAGGCTCTATTATTGACCGTCGTTATTGACAACGGTCAATAATAGAGGCTTCTGGCAAAAACAATATAAAACAGGCAACTTGACTTTTTTTTATGAATCAACAATTAAGAATGCCATCTGACAAGATAAAAAAAATGCTGCAAATTTCAAAGCAAAGGTAACTTGACTAAAAAAACAGAAGCCACCCTAAGAAGGTATATTAACTTTAATTAATAATTTAAAGTTTAAAAGGGTGTTAGTAGTGGAAAAAATAATATATTTACCACGGTTAGACAACTATTATTGCCTTCACGTGTTAAATCCCTCATCGCTGCGCTCCTCGGGATTTAAAATCGACGCTCGGTCAATAATAGTATCTGTCTAAACCTTGGTCAATAATACACTATTATTTTGAATACGATAATAAATCCTGAATTTAAAAAACTTACTTCTCTCGAAATTTCTCAAAGTCTCCCAACAGGTCGCCAACTCTAATACCATTTCTGGTGGCTTTGGACGAATACGTCGGTCCAATACCTTTTTTGGTGGTTCCAAGTCCCTGACCTTTTTGGTTGTTCTCTTGCTCCTGAAGACCATCGACAGCTTGATGAAGATCAAATACTAGATGAGCCCTAAAAAGGAAATTACACTAAAATATCGCTGTATTATGATGAAAAAGTCAAAGTCAAAATCTAAGGTTAAAAACCTTGATCTTGTTTTCAACAAAAAAAAACATGTCTGTCAAAATCTGAAACTATATTCTGAAATTAATTTTTTGACACATCTACCTGTCAGATATGATGAGCCTTTCCTCCCAGTCCTTCATGCCTTTTTTTTCATTTTTCTCGATTTCATCAAACAGCTGTGGTAAGTGAATAACTACCCCATTTCCTGTAAAGAAAACGTTTTATTTAACATGGTAACAGGCTGGATTGGATTGATTTTTTTTATTTTCAAGGCTCTCGCGGTCCTTTAATTTTTTAAATGATACATTTACTGTTTGCCAATGATATAATAATGCGATCGCATAGTAAATCTTGAAATCATTTAAGAATATTTAGTAAAAATTATAGATTTAATGTGACTTTCATTAAGTAGATATACAGGGTGTCCTTGAAATTACTGTACAACGATTCACCACAAATTCCCCAAAAATAAGGCGATCTAGGCCAACTTACCTATATGCGATGTTGCTTCGTTTTGCCGCTACAGGGCGCTAAAGTTTTCAAATTAATATTTATTTTTCGAAATAATTTCTAAACGCCTTGTGCGAAGCACACGGGCCCGGGCTAAAAAGGGGCCCGGAGGCGGAGCCACAAAAACATCAAAATGCAAAACAAAATGTTCTCATAGAAAAAAAATGCAATACTCCGGAAACGTATCGGCAAAACTGAAATAATCACATAAAACGGCTTTATTTCTTTTATTAAAATGTTTTTATTAAACCGCAATTCGCAATACCGGCATTTAGTTTAAAGAGTGGTGTTTGTGTCGGCGTCGGGATTATTGAACTTGGATAAAGACAAAGGGCGGCCGCTACTACAAAAGAAGAAAGAAGCCGCTACCCAGTGGCGTACTTAGGGGGGCTGCAGTTTTGGCACACGGGCCCGTGGCTACGTTGTTCCGCCACTACCAACATGGTCTCAATTCTTGGTTCATGGGAAGGCAAGGCGACGACGCGACGACAGCCAAAAGAGAAATATGTACTTCATCCCCACTACGCAGGTACAGAAGTGTTGCCTACCTTTTCTATGATTGAATTAAACGTAAGTACCATTGAATTAAAAGAAATTATATTTCCTAGTTACTGATTGGATAATATATAATCATTTGCTTAAAACAATATGTAATTTATTTAAATTACAGTAGGTACTATAATGTAAATTAGTTATGCTCTTAAAACAATTGTTTTTTTTGGTTTTACAGGCAATCTTAAAGTTTATCGGTTTTTAATATAGTCTACTGTAATTGAAAAAACACAAGTCTTATGATTAAATAATATTTTCTTAAACAGATCCATATTAAATGTACAGGGTGATTCCTAGGTTGATACTTCTTTTTTAGCTGCGTATAGAAGGCATTAAAATAAACAACATTTTCAAATACCTTTTTTAAGAAAAACTTAAAAGTACCTACGCGAGATACAGAAGTAAAAAATCTAAGTGCGGGCCTGGTCATCAAAACGTAGCCTGCTATACTTTATGTTGTTTGTCTTATCTCTGCTAATTTAATTTAAAACTGGTGAAACGTAAAAATGGTAAAATTTGAAAACAATGAACTAGTAGATATGGTGCTTATTTACGGTGTGTATCGTCAAGGAGCGGCTGCTGCTTCAAGATTATGTTTAAGTTAGGCAGGACCGTATTTGATTCATAGTGTAATAAATGAATGTAAGTACCTTATTTTTGAGTTTTTTGAAAAAAGGTATTTGAAAATGTTTTTTATTTTAATGTCCCCTATACACAGCTAAAAAAGAAGTATCAACTTAGAAATCACCCTGTATAATTAATGAAAATATTTTAATTTTATTGATTTATGATGCAATTTTAAAGAAAAACGAGTAAAAAGAATATTTTATAGTATTTTTCTATTGTATACGTGTCTCTTCCGTTTTCCCTTTTTTAGAGCTATTTTAAATCAACAAAAATATAACTCAATGCAATAAAATATTTTTACAACAGAAACAAAAAAAAATTTAGGTATTTATTTTTAAAGAAAAAAAATTAATTTAGAAATTTTAATTGAACCATTTTTTGTGGAAGAAGTGTGATTATTTATAATAAAAAAAAATAGTGCGGGAAGAAATGAGAATGCTTTATTATGAATAGGTATACAAAACGGCATTTAAGAAGGAGGTATTTCAAAACCTAAGCATTTGCATCAAAAACTGCTCTTAGATCTACGCTCCTAAAATACATGATTTCTGAAAAAATCATTAATTTTGGCGTGGTGAGCGATACTTACTTAATTTAATCATGAAAAACCGAGCCCGAAAAACGGTGGTTAAGGTGGATTTATAGTCGCCGTAACGTAAGCCGTAAGACGTAAGCAGTAGTCCGTAAGACGTAAGAATTAAGCCGCAACAAGAAACCCATTTATAGATCAAATTAGTTAAGAAGTAACAGAACAAATAGTTAGGTTATAATTTAATGTTTTGCTTTTGGTTAAAAACTCTTGTTTCAAAATAGGAGCTGTTGTGTCTCAAAGTCGGTCTTTTTTACAAAGTTTCGTACGAGAAAATTAAATTTTAAAACTCAAAACAACTGTAAATCAAAAGAAAATGCCTGACAGTTCATTGCGGTTATGTTCAAGTATGACCGATCCCGGCCGAAGACGTAACGTAAGGAATGAAAATAAACCATTTCCTTACTGCTTACGGTTTGGGCTTAATTCTTACTGCTTAAGTTTTTTGGACTATAAATGAACGTGTTACTAATCATGTTTATTTTTCTTACGGCATACGTTACTTCTTACGGCTTACGTTACGGCGACTATAAATCCACCTTTACAGTCATACATACGTCTTATGTTAAAATTTTGGATTGACACCAATATTCATATTTTTCACAAATATAAAAAATGTTTTTTTTTTAAATAAAGAGCCAGCTAGAAAGGTAAAAAAAACATTTACAAAAACAAATTTAATCCAACCATGCAGAGTGGAAGAGGTAATAATTTTATTTTCGAAATTTGATAGTAGTTAGGTGAATTTTAAACGAACTCTAAGCGTGACCCCGAAAATTTCTCGCCTTCTTCACTGGGTACAATATCATGAAAAACATGTTAGTCCCGACTGTCCCTTTCTCCAGAAAAAAATGCCCTACTTACGCCCCCCCCCCAGCATATTTTCTGGCTACGCCACTGGATCTCAATACAAACGATCGCTCTTAAAAGTCAATACCTTATAAATTCTTGATCAAAATAGTGACTCTTTTTACACCCAGTAAATTACACTTGCTTGAATTAAATGTTAAATTACAAGTGTTAGCTTATGCTTGGTTAAGGAAATAGTTTTTTTTTCGTGCACATAAGTATTGCCAGGACTGATGATGACATTATTGGACATTGCCAAACACGTAATAGAGGCCCATTTAAACAAACTATGGAATTAACGATATATGAAACACGATTTAACAATCACCTTCGAGATGCTTATGTAGAAATATAAAATATACCGTAAGGCAGAATCCGTTTGATTTCATTTTCATTCCGAAAATATGTCAATATTCCCTCGTATTTTAAAAAATTACGAAAACGCCAATTTCTACAGAACCATTCATAAAAACTTGAAAAAGCCTATAAAACCCTAAAAAAAAAAGACCATATAATTTAATTAAATATCTAGTAGATTTATGTCTTAATTTCATGCAACATTGCCAAACTAATAACGGGCGCACGTCTAATGGATAGTTGATAAAATAAATTTAGAACGTTACAAGCAGGTACCTCGTTGTGCCATGCTCAACTGACGACTATTACGCCGATAATTGTTTTAAACAAAAATAAACTGTAATACATTAATTGCATAGCGATAGGCATATTTATGAATTGTTATGGCTGATTTATGATTATGGCAATAATTTTAAGTAGGTCTATAAGATTACGTTTTTTTCCAATATTGTGTTTTTCAAGAAAATAGGTAAATCGCCAAAAATTGGATTACCATGTAATTGCCAGTGACAGCTTCTCCTTCGGGGTCAATCAGGACAAAAGTGCCTGGAACAAAAATTTACCACCAATGCCCAAAGTCTCAAAGTATCCTAAATAAGTTGTGAAGAGACCAAAAGCCTACAAGGCGCTTAATTGATGTATGGCATCCCAAAGTCAACAATATCAAAGACAAAGCACAATAATGGGCAGTGGCGGCTCGTGATATTTATCGTAGGGTGTGCGCAGCAGGCAAAAAGCGCCGCAGGCGAAAATTTTTCGAGGTGCCACGCCCCTTTTCACCTTTGCATCGATTTTCTTTGTGCTTTTTATCCAAAAAAATAAAAAAACGCAGTTTTTAAATGGAATTTAAATTTTCTTTGTTTTAGCACCAAATTTATTTTTTTAAATTTTCCTTTGGAAATCGAATGTCGAAAATTTATTTATAATGTCCTCTACAGAATTTTGGTCCATAACTATATCACTTCGTGTGACACAATCCAAACTACTAGCCATTATTAATTTAAAAACAACACAAAAACATCCACAACACCGTCAATAAACTCCAAACTTAAAAACAACACAAAAACATCCACAACACCGTCAATAAACTCCAAACTTATCTAATCGCGTCAAAAACTCATAAAACAATCATATTAAATTATTGAAGTGTGTATTTAGAGAGCGCACGGCGACGCCCTCTCATCGGGCGATTAACCGAATATTCCCGATCAATCCGCATAAGGAAAATCGCACGAAAATCCATCCATAAGAGCGCCGAACGAATACACACTACAGCACACAGCCGGTGAGTCTGCCCACGCGCTCTATTATACAAGTTCTTTATTTCAGTTTCCTAAATATTTTTTTAAATAAGTATAAATTTTATTTTTGCTGGTGCTTGACTTTTTTAGGCAGTGCGCGCGCACGAGCGCACTTGTTGACGATATAATAACGGGATAATGGAAATCCAGTTAAATGCAAGGTCAGCCAGCCCTGTTATAAGCAGAATATTCGTAGGTCCAGAAACAGCACTCGGAGATGCCATAAAGCGATGGATCGGAAAGGAAAAGAGAACTACTGAAACAACAGACCGGTTGACCATAGATTAGGTTAAGTTAGAGTGACCTTTGATTCTCCAAACAGTCTCACGTAAGCCTCATTAGATCAGTTGTGTTACAACACGTTCCGTAGGTAGAACCCCCCTTCATCAAATCTCTGATGGTTAGTGCGGCGTACACTGCAGAAGGATTTTACAACAACTCATTCAAACCTTCCACTACTATTCAGAAACTTGCTCAGTCGTCCAAATTGTAAGTTGCTTAGTTTTTCCAGGCTATTGAAAAATGGTTCACCCAGAGCAGTGAACCTTCTTCTTGCGAGGCCAGAGCATTCACACAGAAATGTTGAATACTTTCTTCCTAATCTTTGCAACTTCTGCAGAAGTCGTTATTGGGTATTTGCATACGTTCGGGTCTACCGAAGAGGCAATGTCCGGTAACTACCGCAGTAATATTTCTAATATGTTTCCAACTGTGCTTCAATAACTCTGCAGTTCTTTTTATCAAATATAGGCCACAATTGCCTGGATGTGCTACAGGTTGTTAACTCTGTCCATCTGTTTTGTGCAATCTGCTTGGCCGTGTAATTAATCTCCTCTTTGACTAATCCCAGTGGTCTGTTCACCGTATTCGTCTACTAAATCAGCTGGCATGCCTACGCCCTCTCTCGCGAGCCCATCGGCAGCCTCATTTTTATCTATATTGGAGTGTCCAGAAACCCAGCACAGAGTAGCCCGATGTTGGTTGCCGAGTGTGCGTAGATTGTTGCGGCATCGCTTTACGAGCTTTGATTTGACGCTGCTGGGCCGCCTGACTATAATAATAATAAACGTCCTTTATTCAAAGAAAAAAAGTTTACACAAAATCAAATCTTAACAAAAATATTCTTGATCGAGGCGATATTTAGCCGTAATGGCTAGTCTTACATAGAACCTCTAATTAAAATATATAAATATTATTAAGATATCTTATAAATAAACAAAAAGCTATACAATAATTAAATAACAATCTTTTTTTCCACACCACAAACTTTACAATTAGAGTTGTGAGTATTTATTGGCCAGCAAGTAAGTCAGATTTATACCTCCGTTTAAAAGATAATGGGCTTGACAGTTTAAGATCATTTGGAAGTTTATTATAGGTGTGAGGAGCCTGATAACTAAAACATGGCTGTAGAGTGTTTGGGAATGCTAAAAAGGTCATTATATCGTGTGTCTCTGTTATGTATAGCGTTTCTAGAAATAAGCCTATCCCTAAGGAAAGTAGGCAATCCCGTAAGAACAATTTTATGTAAAAAACTGCAAAATGGAGCTCTCGTCTATTATTCATATTAAGCCATTTCAGTTCACGAATTGAACTTGAAACATGGTCATATTTACGCAGAGAGAAAATAAAGCGACAACAAGAATTTTGCACTCTCTGAATTTTTCTCTTTTCCAAAAGATTAAGATAGGGACCATAAACAAAATTGCAATAGTTAAAATGACTCAATACTAAAGATTCAGATAAAACAATTCTCATCCTTCTAGACAAAACGTGTCTGTTTGCATAGAGAAGCCTAAGATGATGAAAAGATTTTTTAAGGAGAGCGTTGACCTGATCTATAAATTTTAGCTGATCGTCAAGCAGAATTCCCAGAGACTTAGCGACGTTTCTCGCTGGAATAGGTACTCCCCCGATGTGTAACTGGACAGAATGATTAATATCACAAATTCTCTTTTTTCCAAAGTGAACCACAACGGATTTTTTGGGATTTAGAGTCAAATTGTGACCCTTTGCACAGTCGTAAACTTTTTTTAATTCATTGTTTATAATAAACTCACCAATATAATGTTCCTTAGGCAAGAAACCGAAGGAAATCTGTGTGTCATCCGCATAGGTTTGTTTTGAGCAGTTCTCTATATCTGTTAGAACATCAGAGGTATAAATAATGAAGAGAAGAGGTCCCAAAATCGAGCCTTGTGGCACACCCGATATAACAGACTTCAACGATGAAGTACTGTCCCCTAGCACAACCCTCTGGGATCGATCTCTCAAATATGATGCTATGAAATTCACTGCTAATGGGTGAAACCCAAAGTATGACTATCACTGAAGATGGTAATTGACGAGGCTACTCCTAGGCTAAGGTAATCTTGCAGGATATTGACCGCTTTCTCTACTGCCAGTAGGTACTTCTACTTGAAAAATACTACAATAGTTGGGGAGTCTATACGATTTCTGTATTTGTAGACTTTCGGAAAAGACCTCGGCTCCCACATCAACGTCCATTTTGACCATAGTAAATCTATTATTGGGGATCCAGACCCACAACTAAAGGCACAAATATTTCCAATGAGAAGGAATAAGCCGAGAATCATCACATGTATTCTGCCAGAGCACACCTACACCGAATGCAACCACAACGGACACCTAAATTGGATATTCCAACCACCCTCTCCCCATTTGACCTACACAAGTGAGTGCAAGGAACTTAATCAAACTAGGATGAGTATAATTGGCCAAACCTGGCCGAAGTGCATCCGGCACATGACCGACCCCTGGAAAAAAAAATTATTAGTTATTGAATGGAACTTATGGAGGGTTTTCGAATGAACTCAAGCAGCTGTATAAGCACACATACGACGCCAGGTCGACTGCCACTCGACTTTCTTTTTAAAACTTTTATTTTATTCCAACTAAATTCTATTTTTAATCCACACGAAAATATTCCTTAATTAATTCGTACATTCTAACCAGCGAAATTAAAATATCAATGGACTTGGCACTACACCGTATAAATATTGTGGCATTGTGTAACGGGGAGTCTCCCACAACCTTAAGGTTATTCTATTTTTAAAATTAGGAAAATACATTATTAAAAATTCAATTTGTTCGTATGATCGTTTACTTTCCCAGCATATTAGTTCCCGTTAAATATGCCAACAAAACAAAAATAATATTTTTGATGATAATGAAAAAGTTTAGTCTTTTTAGTGTCAAGGTTTTGGGTTTTATGACAGTGGCGGCTCGCGGTATTAAAAATGGTGAAGAGCTAGGTATAGTGCGGGTACTTAAACAAACATTGACTAAAAACCCGTGTAACAAAACGTCTCTCTAATCTTCATCTGTCCAACGACTGAATGGAATTTTCAACAAATTACAATCTATGTCATTAATTGGGTTCATTTTTAAAACACACAACTTAGTAGGTACGTACACAACTGAATTAACTGAAAAATCAAAACAAAACTTTTTTAATCACACAGTAAATCACGTAAAAACCATATCTATAACCGTAAGTTTCGCGAAGCCTCAAAATAAATACCTTAAGGTTAGACGAACCAATGCAAAACAATGGTGCATACGACTGATCTATTTTTAAAGTGCCCTTCATCTTTACATGCTATTTGCGTGAGTGACGTCACGTAACCATATCAATGAATATCAAAGCCATGTTAGGCGTTGAGTCTTCACTTGCTTTAAGCTAACGGACACGGTCGGCTGGGGCGCGCCAAAATGCACGAGTGTTTATTATTGTCCATCGGAGTTAACCGTAGTAGCATTATGCATGCGGATTAAATTAATATTATTAATTTAAACATAATTATTTTTTAAGGGCTAAAATGGTAGCTGTATTGGTACATTAATATTTAATATTGTCGAAAAACTTTCCTCTTGGTTTTTTTTTTTGGTTACGAGCCCCTTCACCTGACGAGCCACCACTGTTTTACAGGTATTTTAATATAGTAAGAATTAAAACATTATCTAATAATATAGCTAATAAATATTTTCTCTTGTTGTGACACTTAACAAAAGTGAGGTTAAGAATAGACTTCACAAAGATGCAAATTTGTCAGATCAGTTTTGTTATTTTTGTGTACTTGAATCAAAACATTTATCCCAGCGCCTATGTATACACAAATTTTTCCCAAAAAGTGCACGAATTGGTGCGAAAATAAAAAAAAAGTCACTATAAGACAAGGATGGCGAACCTTGTTACATTTACGTGCCATTTTCCCCAAAGAAATGGGCCAAAAAAACAATCTTGACTTGTGATTAATAGAAAAAAAAGCGCCGTATTCACCCGTTTGTAACACAATTTTAAAAAAAGAACAAGTGACTACTAAAAAAAAGATCGATCCCTGGCTTAATAATACCATCTCGCAGTCCAATGTGAAGTGTAAAAAAGAGAAAAATGTCCCTGGCGTTCCCTCCACCGTGACTTCTAAATTTAAAAAAAAAACTTATTGTTTTTGGGATGTCCATATCATAATTCCAGGCAAGTACCAAAGAGCAAAAACCTTTTTTTAAATACCTAAAAGTTACAAAAATTAATGCAAGTCGAGTGTAAAAAATATCCACAAACGTTGGTAGACCCTTAAAACTCCCGATGACATAAGTAATTGCTGCAGGAAGAAGAAAATGACGCAAAATCCCTACATGCAATAGTAATTACATATTTGGAACAATAAAATTAAATAAATTCCGAACAGTAGGTACTTTTTTTTTTGCCAAGTCGGCACTACATCATGGCCTACTTTTAAAGATTACTGCGATTTGCATATTATGGATATTGAAAAGCTTGCAATTTTACTTTTACAATACCTAGCCGTTTCAATTTTGTGAAGTAACTTTCGCAGGAATGCATCCTGATTCCTGATATGGCAGGAGGCAGGAATTCAAACGATTTTTTTACCGGTCTATACGGCAGCAGCATAGAGGAAGGGGGTAATTAATAATATATACTAATCATTTTTGTGTTAGTATTTGACAGAGCATATTTTCAACAAAATTTTAAAAAATCTCTAAGATTTTTAATTTTTATTTATACATGTTTTACCCTGAAGATGGAGTTTCTTAATATTTTCGAAACAAAACCATTATAGTCTATTTCAGAAAGGTGTAGAGTAATAAAATGGGAAATTCCGTCTAGTTCGGCTCAATTTCGGTGTCGGCCATAGGCCCAGGTAAACTTTGTCCATTAAATTATTTATGATAACTAACCAAAGAAAAAAAAAGAAGATAATTTGATAAAGAAGGAACTATTAGCTATAGCAAATTTACACACACATCGAGTTATGAAATATGCCGTGAAAGATATAGTTGAAAAACATAGTGTAACTGTGCTGCGCACTCCGCTATATAATTGCGAACTAAATCCTATAGAATTTATATGGGTGCAAGTAAAAGGATTTGTAGCAATACACAACACGACATTCAAAAAGAAAGACGTTAAACCACTGTTTGATCAAGCCATTAAGAAAGTGACACCAGAGAACTGGCGAAAAGCAGTCCATCATGTCGTTAAAGAAGCGGAGAAAATTTGGGATATTGACCACCTGATCGATCGGACCGTCGACCCGTCAATTAAAACGTGATTCCTAAGTTGATACTTCTTCTTCAGTTGTGTATAGAAGGCATTAAAATAAACAACATTTTCAAATACCTTTTTTCAAAAAACTTTTAAAAAGGCGATACAGAAGTAAAAAAAATTATGTGCGGGCCTGGTCATCAAAACGTAGCCTGCTATACTTTATGTTGTTTGTCTAATCTCTTATTAGTCATGCAATTATTTGGCAATTTGCTGCGGTGTGTTTTCCTGAAGCAAGTTAATTTTAAATTGGTGAAACGTGAAAATGTTAAAATTTGAAACCAATGAACTAATAGATATGGTGCTAATTTACAGTGAGTGTCGTTAAAATGCGGCTGCTGTTTCGAGATTATACGCAGAATGATTTCCCTTGGGGGCTCATCATACACCCAGAAGTTTTCTTAATGTTATTCAACGGGCAAGTTAGGCAGGACCGTATTTGATCCATAACTCAATGTAGGTACCTTATTTTTGAGTTTTTTGAAAAAAGGTATTTGAAAATGTTGTTTATTTCGATGCATTCTATACACAGCTAAAAAAGAAGTATCAACTTAGAAATCACCCTGTATAAGTAGAATATCAATGCAGTGAGAAGAAATTTAGCAAATAATATTTGTGTTTCACTGCGCGGACACCCTGAACGTTTCACAATATTTTTAAAATTCGTAATAATAGTTGAAAGACAAACATTAATTAAAATTATTGCTAATAACATTAGAGATAGTGAGTTTAAAAGTGGAAAGAGAACCGCTAAAATAAACAGTTTGTATATAATTGTCACGATGTCATCAAGATAAGTGGGATAACACGCGCTATCTTGTCTCGACCTTAGCTAAAGAGTAAATAAAATTGGTTTCGTAAAAAAATAGTTTTGGTCCAATAATAACTACTTACTACTTACCTAGTGATATATAAAAATATTACCTATAATTATTTTCACAATAAATGGTTTCGATCCCATTGTGTGGACAAGAGATTGATAATAAATAAGAATAGTATAAAGGTGCACGAACTATACATTTTTTAATACTACCTACTTATATTTATTTACACGTATGAGACAGAACTAGGTTCGGGGTAATTTCCTTTTAAGGCGAAGAAAAAAACAACAGTGTGTGAGAGGGCAAACAACTGTTCATTTTCTGATGAATAATTTTGCTGAAATATATGAATTTAAATATCTACAATGGATAAATTAATGATGAATCAATAATAATAAGGATAATAATTATATTTACCTGACACTACAACTGTACTAAAAAAAAATACAAATAATGGTAATTTTCGGGTCTCTCATTGAAAAGTTGCCAGCGAAATAATCGCGGTTGAAGTTTTTAACATAAAAAGATTTTTAGGGCCTACAAAAAAACGCTGTCTGTGTACAGTAAAAATCTAAAGTAGTCGGTAAATAAATATTTAAAATCTGCTGCCTAAGTACCTTTGATGACAGAAATAATGAATATCGTTTCAGTATAATGTTATTCTATATCTAGTTTTGTTTCGCTGCCACTACAGTATATTTCAGAAAGGTGTAGAGTACTAAAAGCTCATTAGGTATGCAAAGGGACTACAGAATGACCCAACGAATTTTTAAGCCACTTTCATAATTTGGCATTGATTTCATTGCAAAAATTTTTATTTTCATTAAGTGCAGGTAGTACCACCCGGGTTTGGGTCAATTTATGCCTATTATTATCCATTCACAAAGACTGAAAATTGTGTGACAAAGGTGTGCGTTATGTACATAGTATTAGGTACACTTATTTTTTATTAAACATTATAAAAAAATATACAAAATACATTATACAGAAATTAAATTATAAAAAATTATAATATTCTTCGTCATCTGAGGAACTGACGTTATAATTAACGGGTCGACGATCTGATCGATCAGGTGGTCAATATCCCACATTTTCTCTCCTTTTTAATGACATTATGGACTGCTTTTCGCCAGTTCTCTGGTGTAACTTCCTTATTGACTTGATCAAACAGTAGCTTAACGTCTTTTATTTTGAATGTCATGTTGTGTCTGGCTACAAATTCTTTCACTTGCGCCTATATAAGCTCTATAGGATTTAGTTCGCAATGACTTGGCGGTAGCAGTTACACTATGTTTTCCAGCTATATATTCCACGGCATATTTAATAAAACGACTGTTTGTGTAAATTTGCTATAGATAATGGTTCCTTCTTTATCAAATTATATTCTTTCTTTTCTTTGGTTAGTTATCATAAATAATTTAATGCACAAAATGTACCTACGCCTATGGCCCACACGGAAATTGAGCCGAACTGGACGGAATTTCCCATTTTATTACTCTAATGTTGGGTTGCACAAAGATTTTTAACCAGCAAGTTTGGCGGTGACATAAATGACTTTGACAGGCATTATGTACTCACAATCAAAGGTTCCTGATTAGTAAATCAAAAATTCAGGTAACCAGGAATATGATTGTGAGAAAATTATTTCTGCCAATGTCATATATGTCACAGTCAAACTTGCTGGTTAGTTAATTATTATTAAGATTCTTTGTGCAACCCGGCATTAACCTATCAATACTTCTATACTACGTATTAAAACACATTAAAACTTCGTAATAAAGCAACAGAATTATAACTTTAAAGTTTTGGAGCTAAAATAAAGTTGTTCAAAAAAAAAATATTTTTTTACAAAAACTGCGAAATAGCATGGCGCGCTTTTTATTTCCTATATTATTATATCTTAACCATAATTATCAGTAAAGTAGCTTGCTTTTAATTACCTATGTCAGTAACGAGAACGAAATTATTTAAAATTATCATTATGCTAAACGTTTCTACCATCTAATTTAAATATAACAATGCGACAGGATCATTTTACAAATTACTATTGTCTTGTTTTATTTTTTAGGTTAGCAAGTTGTGATAATATAACCAATTAGTATATAAGCCGACTATAACTATCATATATCTAAAATTTTGCACTACATGTCCTAATTTCTTGTACTTTAAAATATAGTCGCCACTTGTCTTTAATAACAACTTTAAGTTGGTTTCCAACCTCGAAACGACCCAAAAATGATTGACCATATTGGTGCAAGCAAGAGTTGTAAAAAGGTGGTAATGACGTAATATACCGACGTCGGCTCGCCCAAGATTTCTCCTCGTTTTTTGAAAAATCACATTTTCTTTTTAATTTGCCGCTATTAGGCAATTCAAACATGTGTCAAAAATGGCGGCTGGATGGTAAATAATGCTTTGTAACTGGTACACGTAACCATTAAAATAACATTTCTAGTGGCATTTACCGGGTGACTCAATGCTTTTTGCCATCCAACCACCATGTTGAATCAAGTGGTTTGGATTTCCTAACAACAATAATCACGTGACGTATGTTAAAATCGATTTTTAGGTTATTGAACATGCATGCAGAACTGATCTCCCGGAAAAGTTTTATCGGTAGTCCGCTAATAAAATTGTTTCTCACGTTTCAAACTTTTTGCCTGTTACTGTATGTACTTACCAATAATGGACTTGACATTCGGTTGAATGATGCCACTGGGCAACAAATGGAAATCATACTCGACACCATCGACCACAATAGTATGTCCAGCATTATTGCCTCCCTATGAAGTAAAGGAAAAAAATACAGAAGTGTTAAAATATAATATTCTAAAAGTCTGTTTACATTCGGTGCAATTGCAAGTGCAAGGTCGTTTTAAATATAAAACTTGCATCAGCAGTCGTCAATGCTTTCAGGCAATTTTTATTGAAATTGCACCTAATGTAAAAACACCTAAATATCAAATATAAAATAGAAATAAAAACGTTAACGTAGATAAATGTACTGTACGAGATCTGTGTTGTCAAAGGAGTGAAGTTTTTTTACATACAGGATTATGTTAAAGAAGTGGATCAGCCTTTTATATAGAATATCGCCCACTTAATCAGGAATCGCTCGGACTCGTAAAATTAATATTTTTAAAAAGCATTTTTTTTAGGAAAAAGTTATTATACAGGGTGGATCATTAAAACGCTACGTGTATAAACTTTAATTTTTTTTAATGAAACACATTCATTTCTATTCTATAACCTTTTTTTGCTAAAATCAAGAGCTTTCTATTGAGTCGGGCATTTTATTCTCTTGAGGAATACTACAACTTTAATTTCACCAATGGTCAAATATTCGCTCCTCTATTTATTTTAGTCCAAAAATGTACTTACACATTTTATAGAATACAATAAGAGAAATGTCCTTGTCCAATTTAATGTGTATTTTCCTAGTAACTTAAGAGTTATTTAACAAAATGTATTTTTAAATTGATAAACTAATAAAAACGCTGTCAAATATTGACAATAAGTATCATATCAACCTAATTATAAAGGTAATTATTGGTATTTTGCAAGGATATTAAAGCAAAGGGGGATACGAAGTTGGGTCACAGTCTTTGAAGCACAAATAATACCCATTAGCTCTATTCTAAACAACTTTTCAGAAACACACTCGGGAGATTCGGATAATTAGCATAATTTACCTTTGTCGTTTTGTGTTAATTAAACAAGGATGTCAAGTCGCGTTCGAGCGTTCAGAACGTGTTTTCTAAATCAAATCAAATCAAATATAGCTTTATTGTCGTAAGATCTACTCATTGACAAAGCAAAGCAACTTATAAAATTATTATAAAACTACAGTAAAACGAATTAAACAAATTAAAATCTAAAATACACTGACCAGTTAAACACCCCAAAACAAACAAGAGACCCTTACAGCGATACCTCGAAAAAATCACTTATTGTATAGAAGGCTTTCTCGGTTAACAATTTTTTTAGGTCTCTCCGAAATTTTTAATGGCAAACAATTTTCCGTAAACTAAGGGGCAAATGATTAAACAATTTTTTGCTGTTATAATATAGAGAGTTTTTTGTTAAGGCAGAAGAGGGAATCGGCAGCGCTATAACGTGTGTTCTTCTTGTGGTAGTTGTCAAGGAAGTCTGTATTTCAGATTTATACTTCTTGTGCCTAAGACATGCTGTTTCAAGAATATACAAAGAAGCCAAAGTCAATATCCCCAAATTAATAAAGTGCGGTCGACAGGACGTTCGGCGACTCAACTGACAAATATACCGTATTGCTCTTTTTTGTAATAAGAATACCGACCTGAAAAGGTATTAAGCGCACGATCCCCAGAAACACAACCCATACCGAAGGTGACTCTCTATACGGGCAAAGTATGCGTTCCTCGCACTAAAAACTCGCAACTCTCGCGATATAACCCTCAAAGCATAGCACCCACGAGCTGTTCTAGTATTTAAATTCGCTATGTGATGTTCAAACCTCAATTTATCGTCAATATAAAGCCCCAGAAATTTGCTCATTGCTGAATTATTCACTCTTTGAGCTTCTGGTCCTATACTGTGATGGTGGCATTTAAAACTGAGTAGGTTAGTTTTAGAAACATTAAGTGACAAATAATTTGAGTCGCACCATTCCTTAATCTTCAGCATATCACAATTAATGTCACCCTCCAACTGGGTCACATCAGAACCCTGCCAAAGAATCGTGGTATCATCCGCAAATATGGTAAATCTACCAGATATATCTAGCTTCGCTAAATCATTAATATACAATAAAAATAGCAACGGCCCCATAGAGCCCTTTTTGAGACACCCGTCTTTCATATCTGTTTGACGTTTATCAGTAGGTACCTGATTAACAGCTGTCATGTATTTGTTGGTTTTCAGTGTTTCTGTGTTAAATTTAAGTATCTTTGAGTGGAAAAAGCAACCCGACATAGTGTGTGGTAAATTAGAAATGAAAGAAATAGAAAAAGTATGCCTTTTGAAGTGGCGAAAACCCATCAATCATTTTGAAGATTGCTATTTTTGCATGACAAAGCCTGAAAGTTATTCCAAAAAAGAAAAGCTCAACATCGACTATCCGAATTTGCCTTCCTCCATAAACCCTATTCGTCACGATTCAGATCTATCAGTATCGACTGCACTTTTAGATGGGCAAGATATTGTTGGAATAGAAATATCGCGTCCATGTTCCTTTCAAGTCGATGGTATTTTCATTTCAAAGAGAGAATATTTTATCACCTCGAAATTTACACGGGGAATCCCATGTGTCCAGTGTAACTAATTTTAACAAAAAAGTTGGTAATTTATGCTCTATTTTCTTGAAGCAATGAAGTTTTTTTTTTATTAAAAAATGACCCTTTTTTGTTTGCACATTCGTTAATAAAAAATTATTATTACAAAATCCTGGGTTGCACAAAACTGTCCAAAACAGTAACTTTCCTATTTGTCAACAAAAAAAAAATGATAAAGGTTTGTGGAACAAAATATGAACACACCTACATAAGAGTACTTACCACGTATAGCGTAGTAAGTAGTCCGCGCCCCGCGAATTTTTTTACGATGAATTTAGATTCAAAATTATAAAACATACTTACCTATAATAAGTCTAAAAATACATTGAAAATTCTACAATGGAATTGACGGACACTCAAAGTCATGTGAGCCATGAAAACATGTGCCAAATAAAAAACAAAACAATCATAAACACCCAGCGGAATCTCTGATGTAATAATTATTGTTTAAAAATACTTATTTTTTTAAATATCTAAGTACCTAAATTATAATGCACTGGCACGTCGGCCGTAGTACTGGGTATTGAGTTTCCTACTATTAAAATTAGGTACATAATAATAGTATTAACATAATTATGATAATAAGTGTGATTATGACAACCCTTATTTAACAACAATTACAGCGGTAACGATAATAATAACAAGAATTATAAACCAATCTTTCCCGCCCAAAAAAATCACATTTCGATTCATGTGACATGATGTAATATTCATAAATTGTAAATTTTATGTGATATTTAAAACGCAGTAAGCATGAAACAAACATGCCAAAAAACAAATTCCAAAATAACAAGAACATCAAGTTACCTGACACCGGCACACGATATTGGCACTGCTAGCGAGCAAGTCCACCACTTTGCCCTTGCCCTCGTCGCCCCATTGAGCCCCCAAAATGACGGTCACTTTGCTTTCTTGCATCTCGGTGCGCTGTTTTTTCCTCGGGGACCCGTTCATGGTTATTTTTAGGTTTTTTGCGGAGCGGAGAGGTTAACCTCGGTATGACACAAGCTCAGGAAGCAAATCGACTGAGCTAAAAAAATGTGACCACCGCCATTTTTATTTCGGAGTCCGGCGTTGCCAGATCTATATCTATACACTTCACTAAGTTAGCGACACCTATATGTCTTTTTGAAAATCAATAACTTATATTTTAAATTATTACATCATGAATATTACATTCCAATATGAAACTCCATTTTCACCTATAAAAATGTATGAAAAATAATATTCGTATTAGCTTTACAAAGAATAAAGTGGAGAACTGCAACAAAAACTAACACTTAAATAAATTATTTTATTTTGGATACCTATTTAAATTTAAAATATTTCAGTACCCAAACAAGTATTTGATTCATAAGTCTTGTTGATAGATGGCGGCACTATTAGTACAATGTGTAATGTCAAGGAAACAGCTGATTTTGACAACTTATGTTTACCTTAATAAATATCTGCATTGTGTTATTTCATAAAAAAATTGGTTTAGCCTATTAAAACCCTGTAAGTTATTGATTTATCCAAATTCCTTTATCATTAATTAATAAATGCTTATTTTACTTTTCAGAAATAGTAAGAATAACCTTAAAATCAATATTATCCATAGTTATTTTGGGCGCTGTTCCATTTCTTAATTCTTGAAATCGTTAATAAACCTGTAAAAATAGATATTACCTCATTTTAAATCTATGCTATAAATTCCCCACTTTTTTAATAAATATAATATTGACTGACCTTAATGCGTATGTGAGTCTGTAGTAAAATATTTATTTTTTGTTACTCTTTAGTTAGATTTTGTGCACATCAGATTCTATAAATATATTTTTATCTGTAGTCATTGGTGCCCAGAGGATTTCAAATCGATTCTTGAAGTCTTAAATTGTGAAGTAATTATGAGCGAGCCGATTGTGAGTCCGGTAAGTGCTAAAATTTAAGAACCATCACAAAAGTTATGGGATTATCAGGTGTAAAGTTCAAGGTTTTTAGGGCTAAATCTGTTGCCGAAGGTTAAAAACACAAAATATACCTAATAATAATTAAAAGTAAAAAATTTGTTAGCAATAATTTTAAAGGTTTTTGTTTTAATCTTGAAATAATCTCTTTCATGCACTTGAAATTGGAAACCTTAAAAAATCACATTTTTAAATAGATTGATATGACTTAAGACTCTAAAAAACAACTTAAGTTGAAAACATGGAACTATATCCCAGTACCCATGTTTGTGATTGAATAATATCAGAGGGAGTTATTTTATAAAAATTTAAAAAATGTAATAATTTATATAATAATACACAAATGAATATGAATAAAAATGTTGTATTTTTTGAACAACAAAAAATATCACAAAATCATCTACTGACCCTTGAAAAGTTTGTTTTTGTGAATAGGGTAATTCCAGCTATAGGTACTATTTTTAGTTTAATGTTAAGGGCTTTTATAAAGTCTATATTAACATAAATTAAATTAAATAACATTGATACTCTTAGATCTACTTTATGCCTATATTACGAAATTTACAGGAGATTCCCTATGTTGGGGAGATTCCTGGGGGACTACAGCCTGGAAAAATGATAAGAATTCAAGGTGTCACCCATCCACATAGTGACAGGTAAATGCATTGTTATAAAGTAAACAAGAAACGGTGTGGTTTATTAGAAACTTTATTTTTTTGTAGATTTAATATTAATTTGGCAACGGGTCCCAATGTTAAACCCAGGGATGATACAGGGCTACATCTATCGGTGAGATTAAATCAAGGTAAGCTATTATTAGTGCTTATTAAGGGACATAATTGCTGAACAATAGTGTCACAAATTAAAAATAAACTTATATTCTTGCCTTTAAAATTGGTTAAAAAAGTTTCTCTTTCCAGGTTATGTTGCTAGAAATACCTATAAAGATGGCGGATGGGGAGATGAACAAGGTAGTGGAAAGCTACCCATTGGCAAATCTCAAAGTTTTGAGATTATACTTTTAGTTGATCCTAGTCACTATAAGGTAGGTTTATTAAAAGTATTTAAACCCAAATACATAGTGATCGGGCGCCGGATCCAGGAGGGGGGCGAAGGCAGTTTCGCCCCCCCCCCCCCCCCCCTGAGTCCTACAAAATGGATGTTTTGTACTTTGAGCCTTGAAAATTTTACGGTGTGTGCAGGGTCAGAATTTCTTTTAGAAGTCACTTTTGAGAATAGAAGGGTTTTTAGAGCCGGGATACGAGAGATTTTAAAAACTGGCAAATCAGTCTTTCCCCATCAGAGATTTTTTTCTAAGGGTAAATTAAGTAAATACAATTTTTATAGCACGAAATAAAACAACTTTTGCTAAACTCAACAATAACATGAATTTTATTCTTTTACTTCAATCAGCATAGTAGGTGTACATATTTTAAAAACGCTTTTTTTATATGCATCACAAATAATAATGTTTATTTTCGCCTATGATTAATTTAATAATTATAAGAAGTTATGGGTAAGGCAGATTATTTTCGTATTACGGTGATTGTGAGATAAATATAAACAATAGGCAACATGAGATAATGTATTTTAAATCATAAGAATTGTAAGGTTTTTTTTTAGATTATTAAGAAATAATAAATTTGATTGAACAGGAAATGTTAAGTGGATAAGACAACGCTAAAATTTGCCGTGTTATATTCAGGTTCTTCTCTGCCTGAATTACAAAAAACCTAAGCAACGTTAATAGCAGAGCACCCTGTATATTAAATTAGATCAAAAGCATTGCGTTCCCTTGGTCCAAATCCTGGCCATGTTTATTGATCGATTTTTATAACCTTTTTCAATTTGGAGTTTGTCAGAAAGTTAAAGTTAAAACTTTTTCTTCGAATTTTTTTCTGTATGAAAATAACTTTCCCACATCCACATATACCACCTTTCCATAGGGGAAAAGAAACTCAGGATTTTACGAGAATTAAGTGGAGAGTTTGAAAATAATATCGGGGCATTGTTTGTAATTTTAATAGAAAATAAGAATTTAACATAAACAGCCGCAATATTTCTATTTTTATGTTCTGCCTGGCGGATGATATACAGGGTGTTCCTTAATAACGTGCTAATATTTTAGGGTGTGATTCCTCAACTCATTTTATAAGGAAAAGTTCATATAAACATATGTCCTAAACGGCTTAAATTTTTTGCTACAGGGTGTTGATTTTTTTTCTCAATACGTTTTTTGTAATATCTCCGAAAGAATTTTAAATAATATCTTCAATTTTGGCATGTGCTAATAGGACATAAAACCACATGTTTTAGTTATGAAAGGTATTTTTTGTTCCACTAGTGACGTCCCTGCAAATGTTTAGATAAAAGTGGTACGCCACTGACATTTTTCCATGTGGATATTATTTATGATTAGCCTGGTCAATTCTACATAAAAATGGTCTCTTGCGTTTTTCTCCTCAGGCACACCGTTCTTAATTAAAATAATTAAATTAAATAGCTTCATTTTGCAGTATCGACGAATAATTTTTGATCACATAAATCTAGTTATCCTGGAATGGTGACTTAAGAAAATTTAAGGGAGCGAATAATTGCCTCCTGTAAAACAAAACAGAGAATTCGCCTGGAATATTTAAATGCTATTCGCTGCGAAGACGGACGGAAGCATGCCTATTAAGTGAAGGTGGTCATTTCCAACAATTTTTATAAAAAAAAAATTTGCAATAACAATGTTGATAATAATAAATAGTAGAGCTAATTTAATTTAATTATTTTAATTAAGAACGGTGTGCCTGAGGAGAAAAAGGCAAGAGATCATTTTTATGCATAATTGACCAGGCTAATCCGAAATAATATCCACATGGAAAAATATCAGTGGCGTACCACTTTTTTTCTAAAAAATATCAGAGGACATGTTTGCAGGGACGCCACTGGTGGAACAAAAAAATAACTTTTATAACTAAAACATATGGTTTTATGCCCGATTAGCACAGGCCAAAATTGAAAATATTATCTAAAGTACTTTCGGAGATATTACAAAAAACTCATTAAAAAAAATAAATTCAAAACCCTATATACGTTTATATAAACTTTTCTTCATAAAATGACTTTAGAAATCACACCCTAAAATATTAGCACGTCGTTAAGGAACACCCTGTATAATTGAAACGTTAAAATAAATTTTCAATTTTTTTTTACAAAAAATAACGTACCATCCGCCAAACTAGAAGTTCTTGTGAAACCCTTAGTAAAATTTTCAGTTAGACAAGCCAGAAAACGATGCCGCGTTTCACGCTGGTTCTTAAGTCAACACAGTTATATTTTAAATTTATTATTAGTATAGATATTTTAAAAATGGGTAGAGCGAGGCTTTTTTTAAATAACCTTAAACATTTCCTTCCCTCTAGCTTTGCCAAAAAGATGTAAAATTCAGAGTTAGTTCCATTGACCTTTAGCTGCAAATTTGTATCTGACTTCAGAACTTAATATTAAGGCCTCCAGTGATTTTTTCCTCTGAGAAACATTAATGTAGGTATAAAGTTAATGTAATATATACAGTTCTTTTTTTTTCAGATAGCTATTAATGGTCAACATTTTGCCGAGTTTCCTCACAGAATTCCCTTCCACAAGATTTCTCACCTTCTAGTAGATGGAGAGGTATCCATAACTTTGCTATCTTTTGAGGGAGTTGCAATTCCAGGTAACACAAAGTTCAACTCAATACTGCACTCATTCTGCATGTAACAAACCTGGCCTAAGTGCATCCGGCGCACGGACGGGCCCTCAGAAAAAAAATTACAGTGTCAAGAAGTTTGGATTTTTGCAAAAAATACTGAATACAATTTTTTTGAAAATTATAACATCAATATACAGGGTGATTTCTAAGTTGATACTTCTGTTTTACCTGTGTATAGAAGGCATTAAAATAAACAATATTTTCAAATACCTTTTTTTTTTAAACTCAAAAATAAGGTACTTAGGTACATTCATTTATTACACTATGGATCAAATACGGTCCTGGCTAACTTAAACAATGTTTTCAAAATTGTTTCACAAAAACACACCGCAGCGGATTGCCAAATAACTGACCACCGACCTGTAAATTGCATGACTAATAAGATAAACAACATAAAGTATAGCAGGCTACGTTTTGATGACCAGGCCTGCACTTATATCTTTTACTTCTGTATCTCGCCTATTTTTAAGTTGTTTGAAAAAAGGTATATGAAAATATTGTTTATTTTAATGCCTTCTGTACACAGCTGAAAAAGAAGTATCAACTTAGGAATTACCCTGTATTTAAAACCGACACACCTAGGATGGACGAACCATTTCTATGATTATGCATTATTTTGACACCCAATATTAATTCAGGAATATAATTTACCGTTTTACGCAGAGCTTTGAATTTCAACGTTTAAGAAAGCCAAATAGATAGGCGCACTATGATTCATTCGCTACGTAAGAACCGACGTGACTTCGGAGCGCGCCGTCTTTTATTGCATAAACTAATACAATATCTGGTGTCTGAAATCGATCGAAAATGGAGACAAACATTAGTACGTCTCCAAAAACGGTTGCCACATTTTTACACTGATCCGTCGTTCTTTAAATATTGAAATTCAAAGCACAGAGTTAATTATTTATTTCCTCTTCTTCCCGTTTTTGATATTATATTAAGCCAAAGAACTATGTATATTTCAGAAGGGATAACTGCCTCACAAGCCTCTGCCGTTCACGCTGAAGGTCCTCAAGGTGGCCCTCCTCAATTCGGCGGTCCCCAGTATGGTCCTCCTCAAGGAGGTTATGGTGCACCACCACCAAATTATGGAGGATATGGTCCTCCGCCACCACCGGGGGTAAGTGGTTATAATATGAATTGGCATGCATTTCATAGTGACAGGTGTTACATGCTCATCACGGGAAATGTTGTCTTTGAATTCATTAATTTTTTTCTACGGGTTGGTCGTTTCGTGTTAGTGTGATAAACTACAAGTAATAGATTCGTTGTTATTTAAATTATATAAAAAATGTTAAAACTAATTGAAGAACCACATTTTAGATTTACAAAAATTGTTAAAGATATGTAAAATTTTAAAATTTACTTCTCAATTACGCCCTCTTGCGTCAAAATGCGGAACTTAAAAATTATTTCCAGGATTTTTTCATGGCCATTTTAGGTATCATTTTTTTTTCCCGAATTTCTATGCCCAGTAGTTTCCGAGATATGGCCGCTCCGTACCCTTAACTGATCATGCTGTATAGTCACTGTATCATAAAAAATGCTAACGCTTTCATCTTTTGCTTATTGACACATTTTGTTTTCATTAGGTATTTCACATTTTTTTTCACTGCTAGAGAACGTCTTCTACTTACACAAAATCTACTACTTGGCGACGTCAGTATAGCGGGTCCCGAGGCGGGTCCAAAAAAATATTTCGTCGCTGAGTCTTAAAGTACTTTACTTCAATAACCCGGAAAAATGCCATTACCGGTACTTTTAAGTACCGGGTGGTCAACTAAAAATGGTAACCGGCCATATCTCAGAAACTAATAATCGTACAGCATCCGGATAAATTTTTTTATGATAAAAGTGCCCAAGAGCAAATGCTGGAAATTATTTTCGAGTTTGTAAAATAACCGCAAGGGGGCGTTTTAATCATGACCAAGATTAAAATTAGGATTTCCTTCGTGTTTTAACTAATTGAGAGGCATAAAAAATATCCGTATATTAATCCTTACATATTTTCTAATACTTTTTTCCTACACAAATTTTCCGATCTAGTATAAAGTGGTCGTGGGAATTAATTTTTTTCTAAAAACGGTTACTTTAAAAATTTTGTAAATAAAGAATCATCGATTTTTATAACTTTTGATTTATTTAATGTGTGGTAAAATTTTATTATTTTATAGATAAAATTGAAACGAAAAAATCGTATAATGTAATTAATTTTCTTAATAACTCCGGTTAAAAAAGTTACAAATTTGTGTTTTTTACCGAACTGTTAAGGATTTATTTTTTTATTATACCATGATAAAACAAACTTATCATTGCATTTAACTTTTTCGAGAAACAGCTTAATATTTGCTTATATTTCAGTTACCGCCATGGGCGACGGCAAAACTCAAGGATAAAAAACAAAAGTGCAGTTTATAGGGTAAATAAAGCTCTCTTAAAGGAGACTAAGTTTGTTCAAATCGGTTATGCCAAACCGGAGTAACCGTGGCGTATTTTTAGAAAAAAATGAATTTCCCCACCACTTTATTTTACTAGATCGGAAAATTTGTGTAGGAAAAAGAGTATTGGGAAATATGTAAGGATTAATAAACAGATGTATTTTATACCTCTCAATTAGTCAAAACACGAAGAAAATCCTAATTTTAACCTTGGTCATGGCTGTTATGCCCCCTTGCGGGTATTTTACAAACTCGAAAATAATTTCCAGCATTCTTGGGCACTTTTATCCTAAAAAAATGTATCCGGATGCAGTACGATTACTAGTTTCTGAGATATGGCCATTCTTAGTTGACCACCCGGTACAGTATATGACTAAAAAGAGTACGTAATAAATTTAAAAAGTACTTGATTTTAGAACAAAAGACATGTACTTAGTATGTTTTATCATTTAAGTACATGTCCTCAATGCGTAATAAAATACAGATTTTTATCGATATTTCTATTCCGCCTACGATATGGACATCATATCCTCTCTTGTAGTACAAACTGCTATTGTGCCACAGGGCGTTGGACATATTTTTTAAGTTACACAATACTATTTTAACCATTTTATTTTCTGCCATCCATTATTTCCTATTTTATCTATGCATGAAGCTGTTTCTAACCAACACTGAGTTTTATTTAATCCTTGGAATATAATAATAACCCGAACAATCCCGAATTAGGCCGAACCCCAGTCTGAATTCGGCGGATTCATGGAACAAGCCCAAGACATTCTCGCGGGCGCTATTAAGAGCGGTGCCGCAGAAAAGTTACTGGGCAGTATCCTGCACTCTGGCGGAGACGGGCAGCAACAACAACAACAGGGATACGCGCATCAGAATGCGGTGAGTAAAGTTTTTTTAGTGTTTTATGTTTTATTAGCATAAGTTAACTTAACAGCTTACTTATAATAACGCTATTGGTTTGTAGAACTTTGTTTCGAACGTGATGTATACGCATTTGTTCGGGTGGTAGACTTTTTACTCTCCTTTTATGTTGTTTAACATTTTTCTACTAAGTTAAGTCTATTTCTGTTTAAATGCAAGCCATATTCTGGTAAAAAAAAAGATAAACGATTGAACTCGCCAGAAACGTCAAAAATGACAAGTCGGCGACATAAAATCACTCCGAATTAGGAAATCCAAACCACGTGATTCAATATGGCGGTTGACTGGTAAAAAGCATTGAGCCACCCGTTAAATGTCACCAGCAATATTATTTATAGTCACGTGCACCAATTACAACGCAGTATTTGCCAGCCAGCCGCCATTTGGACACATCGTTGGATTGCCTAATAATAATAAATAATGTCTTTATACACGGTCTAATATATTTACTCAACCGAGAACATTAATACAAAACAAAGGGTTAAAATATATCACTTATAGAATAAAATAACAAGGAGATGTAGAACAAAAGAAAACCTAAAAACAATGGTAAAACTAAGTTGAGAACGGGTTTTTTACTATTCTCATATTTGATAGTTTTGACATCTAATTTTTTTCGGCTTATTAAAACCTGCACAAGTTCGACCAATTTTAAAATCGCCCAATACCATTTACTTTTGCTCGACATTAATTCAATATTGAATTATTTATCCAATTTTAAATTATGTTATGAATTTATGATATTTAATTTATGTACAAACAATTTTTTTGGTTCTTAGTGTTCCATACCAAAAATAGAAAGACTGTAGCTTCCATCTGACCGTCTAATGCAGGTCAAAACTTAGGGTAGTTGAAAACAAACGAATGTTAAAAATATACCTGTTTTCCGGACAATTGGATAGGGGCAAGAAACCCTATGCCATTAAACATTTCGTTTTTATCGCTTAAAAAAAAAAGTCATAAGAAAACAACAAGAAGTACATGAAAATAATATTATCAATACCTCATGGTACGGAACACTATCTATCGCCTGCGTTATTAGTCTAACATATTTTTTTAAATGTTACCTTGAAACTGGGACATTACAGAAAGTCTGCAACTTATCTTGCAAATTATTTAGAATGTTGCATATTAATATCTTCTTGACCTGCAGGCTTTCTGTAATCTCACCGTTAGTGTTTTCAAATAAACAATCATCCATTTTTGAAGTTCAGCTTATTTTTATGCATGTTTTTTTTTATTTATTTGCTTCGCATCGTCAACTTGAAGGGCCTATTACCATATACATTTACTTCATTTAGATAGATATTAAAGAATAACCCCCAAAACGATTGTTGGCATATACAATTTTTTTTTAACATTGATTTTAGAAAAATATATACAGATAAGAGTCGTACATGATCTAAATGAGTAAGGCTAAGATAGACATTGTATTATCTTTTATCACAAGGCAACAAGACCTAAAATACAAACGTCCATCAGATTTCTCACAAGTTCATAAATGAAACCACGAGCAAATATGAAAAAATTGTTATACACTGTTGCCAAAGAATCCAAAGATTATCTCCTGCTTATTTGATGTTAAATCAACATCAAAAAGAATACTATTTGTATAACTATCTAAAGCTATGAATGATAGAATAGTTTTGGACTTGCATTGTCTTTAATTTGTTTTACATCACAACGTTTCAACTGGTAAGTATCTCCAGTCGTCTTCAGGTGAATACTAAATAAGTAAAGTAACTACAGCTCTATTTATACTAGCTAGATGTACTGGAGCATGACTGAGATGGGTGCAGTCATGCGTTTAATTCTTGTGCGGTATTTTAAGTTTACATCTACTTAACAAAGGTTTCCAGATATTTCTTATATCTAGTGAGGGCTTACTAAAACAATCTGGGTTCTGATATATGATAGCAGCTTCCTTGAACTTCCTCTTCCTCCAATGTGGTTCTTTGTGCAGGATTCGAGCTTCTGTCCACTTAATGTGATGACCGTGTGTCCAGGCATGGTCAGCTGCCCCTGATTTTTTCGGTTTCTCCTTTAAGCGTGTTGTTTCTGTGTTCCTTGACCCTAGTTTCAAGTGGCCTTAGAGTCTCACCAATGTAGGATCTGCCACATTCGCAGGGAATCTGATAGACACAGTTTTTCCTATCTTTTTGACTTGTTGGTTTCGTCTTCGTCAGGTGGCTTCTTAAAGTGTCTTTTGAGCTGAATACCGTATTAATGTTGTATCGTTGTCCTAGTCTTCTAATTCTCTCAGATACTCCTTTGACATACGGAATGTTGAGTGTTGATTGTGACTCTACTGGCTTCTTTTGTGTATTTAACCGATTCTTGCGATTTTCCATTAGTTTATCAACTAGATGCCCGGGGTAGCCATTTTTGTTGAGGTCGGTCTTGATGTAGTTAGTTTCCTGTTTGAGGGCTTCATTTGAATTACAGATGGTAATTGCTCTATCCACAAGCGTTCTTACTATGCCATGTTTTGTGCTATTTGAGTGATTTGAGGTATAATTCAAATATTGACCTGTATGCGTGGGTTTTCTGTACACTGAAGTATGGATGGTGTTGCCATTTTTCTTTACGTTTACATCCAGGAAAGGTAATTGACTGTTTTCTTCTCTCTCCATGGTAAATTTGATTGTCGGCGCCAGGCTGTTAATGTGGTATAGGAATTCCTTGAGTTCGTCATCGTTTCCATTCCAAATAATGAAGGTGTCGTCCACATAACTAGGGTCAAGGAACACAGAAACAACACGCTTAAAGGAGAAACCGAAAAATCAGGGGCAGCTGACCATGCCTGGACACACGGTCATCACATTAAGTGGACAGAAGCTCGAATCCTGCACAAAGAACCACATTGGAGGAAGAGGAAGTTCAAGGAAGGCTGCTATCATATATCAGAACCCAGATTGTTTTAGTAAGCCCTCACTAGATATAAGAAATATCTGGAAACCTTTGTTAAGTAGATGTAAACTTAAAATACCGCACAAGAATTAAACGCATGACTGCACCCATCTCAGTCATGCTCCAGTACATCTAGCTAGTATAAATAGAGCTGTAGGTAGTTACTTTACTTATTTAGTATTCACCTGAAGACGACTGGAGATACTTACCAGTTGAAACGTTGTGATGTAAAACAAATTAAAGACAATGCAAGTCCAAAACTATTCAATCATTCAAGAAAAATCATTGTCTCCAACCTTCAAACAGTATCTAAAGCTATGTTAAAAATGTTTACTTTTGCTTACATAAATAAAACAAAAATTGTCGGTATCTTTCGGAATAAGTCAGCTTGTTTTTCTTTAAATTTATTATTAATACCTTCACTGTTTTCTTTAATAGAACTAAAGCCATGTTTTCAAGGACATCCCGGTTAAATTATTTATCGACAAAACTATTTAATTGCAAAAAAAATCAAATTGTGGAATTGGTTATTTTGCACTGCAACAACTTCGAATGGAAAATGTAAATTAAAAGCCGATGCCGGCTAGCCGAGCTGCCACGTATTCCGCCTCGCCGCATCTTAGTTCTGTCGGTTTTTAACCTTGTTCCTGTCTTAGTCGGCGCTCTACCGATCAGCCATTTAAAGCTAAAAAAAATCAACTGTAGTCATAAGGCATATTAAAACAATGAAATGAGAGACTATCAGATCAAAATATATGGACTAAATAATCTTTCTAGTGAATAAGGGGTAGTACTTTGTGAGTAAACGTTGTTGATACAAATGCGAATGAACAATGAACAAAAATAACAGTAGTAATGGGCCTTTTATAAGTGTCTAAACGTGTAAAAACGTCTGCTAACTGTCGTAACTTGACTTAGATTTATTTTGCAGTTTTGTGTCATTTAGTAAGATAGCTATTTTCAAATTTCAAATGTATGTGTATGTATAGAGTTACTACTATTCACTGTTATGGCTATAGATACCGCTTGTTTAACAATAAATTGCATGATTTACTACAAAAATAATCCAAACTACAATAATGATACAATATATGCATCAACAAAAAAATCTATCTGCATATGACGACACTATAGTACTTGATATTTTTAATCGAAGAAACGAGCACTTCCTTGTAAAATTATTAATTAAAATTAGAAACACTGAATTACAGCATGATAAAACAATACAATGATATAATATTATGTATATAACCACTCTTGTAATAAATATTTTTTATAGATACATGTAAATTATGTCGCACGTTTGGAAAATTTGATACTACCACTGATTTAAACTGTTCTTAAACAAAAATTGGTGATTGTTTATGTCTATTTTCAAAATTTTTTTGGCATGAGTCTATTAAATATTTTTTGAATATACACACAATGATTTCAGAAAAACTGATATCAAAATTCAAAATTTTATCCACTCTCCTTCCCTTCAGAGATACGGGATCTACCCAGATCTACCGACACAAGACACCACAACCCTTCCTCAAAATCCAGGCAACTTTAACCAACAAGACTCGGCTCTCAGCGGCCTTATTTCTGGATCGGGAGGTACCATTACCTCGGGCCCTCAACCTATACCTCAGAGTGGAGGTAACTTACCTCCTGGAGGTCCTAATATACCCGGAGGTAAAGGTATACCTGGAGAATCGCAGGCTGGGCCGCTCGAGGGTCTTTTAATGGGTATTTTGGGCGGTAAAGGACAAGCGGGTAGTAATCAGCCCACCGGAGCTCCTGGAGATCCCCACGATTCTCAATCCACAGGTTCGGATCTCTTATCTGGTCTTTTAACCAGTCTTTTAAGTGGAAATAAACAAGGAGATCAACCTGGAGGTCAGAATCCACCGCAATATGGAGGACCTTATTCTCAAATTCCACAGGGAGGAGGTAATCAACCTCAAAATGCACAAGCAGGAGGTTCTGACGTACTGTCAGGCATTCTACAGAGTCTCTTAAGTGGTAGCAAAGACCAGCAAGGTCCTGGAGCTCAGAATCAACCTCCATATGGACAACCAAATACTCAGAATACTACACAAGGGAGTCAAGGGCAAGGTTCAGATGCCCTTTCAGGACTATTGTCAAGTTTACTTTCCTCAAATCAAAATAATCAAAATCCTGCAACACCAAGTCAACCTCCTCCACACGGTCAAGGGGGGGATGCTTTTAGTAGTATCTTACAAAACCTAGTTGCAGGCAGCAATCAGCAGTCAGGTCAGAATGTACCTCCTCAAAACTATAACCAACCTCCTCAAAATATTAATCAACCTCAAAATCCTCAAGGTGGTCAAAACAACGCTGAAATGATAACGAATCTTTTACAAGGCCTTTTGAGCAAGGCAAGTGAACAGCACGATAGCACTAGACCTATTCAGGAAACGCATCCTAGCGGAGGTGGGCCACATCAGGGGCCAGGTGCTGCGCAGGATCCTCAGCAAGTGAGTGTTTGAGTAGTTTTTGAGGAAATACTAGGTACTTATAGACGTAAATAAACAGTCACCATACACAGTCATTATAGTTTTTGGGAAGAAAGTATTTAGCCACCACTTCGGGTTTTGGCTTTGTTGGTTTAAAAATTGTATGTATATATACAGGGCGTAGTTATACACCGTTACATGGTGAAAAGTACTTAACACAAATGCTTTTTATGTTTTGGTTTTGTTTTTATTTTTGTATTAACACGCGGTTTTGTTAATAACACCAGCCGTTAATGTTATAACACAAGGGAATTTTCTTTTTTATATACACAAGTTAGGGTTTACGGCAATCTCGAAGTAATTGTATAACTATTATGTGAAACTTTTACACTTTTTTTATATATTTTATTATCACATTCGTAACCAGACGATACTTGATCAGTATTGATTAAATCGGTGTTCTGTAATAAACCTCCCTTGCCAAGTTTAGTTTTGGCCATTTTTTTTTAGATTAAATATATTTTTTAATTAGTTTTTCAATATTTTCTAGCAATATGGTCAGTATCCCCATCCTCAGCAACAAGATCAACGAGGACCTATGGAATCGCTACTGTCAGGACTTCTGTCCGGTGGAGGACAACAACCACAACAACAGCAGCATGTAAGTATCTGCATCGAATTTTTAATTAAATCTTTTACTTTAGCTGAAAATTTAAATTAAAACATATTTTTTGTTATTAAGCAATGTATGTTTACTCTTACGCAAAATAACCTTTTTGTAGTGTGTGTGTAAAAACGTAAATTTTAAGAACCTTACTCCTGAAATGTTTCTAAAACTGTATAAATCACATATAAGGCCAAGACTTGAGTATGCTCAGAGTATTTGGAGCCCATATTATGTAAAGGATATCGAATCTTTGGAAAGAGTTCAACGTAGAGCCACCAAGCTAGCCATGGAATTAAAAAATCTACCCTATCAAGAAAGACTGCTAAGACTAAACCTACCAACCCTTCACCAAAGAAGGCTTCGAGGCGACCTAATTGAGACCTTTAAATTAATCACCGGTCATTATTCCTGCAACCTAGAAATCTTCCAGCCATCGGAAAACCAACAACTTAGGGGCCATAATAAGAAATTATCAAAGGAAAGATGTGCCAAACTTCTAAGAAGAAACTTTCTCTCAAACCGTGTGATGTACAACTGGAATCGACTAAGTCAAGACACAGTCAATGCAACCTCTATAAACCAATTTAAAAATAGACTGGACAAAGACATTAAACAATGGAACAATTCATTCGTCCATTATACGCTGTAATATTTTGTGATTTTTCCATGTGACAATAGAATAGATGCAATAGTCTCATCGGTTTTATCGCTCACTATTGCTAAGTAATAATAATAATAATAATAATAATAAATAACTTTTATAAGAAATTACTTATTTTTGTATCTTTCACTTTTGGTCGCTTCGTCATCTTCTAAACTCATCCAGATCTCAAAAACAAATAAAGACAATGCAAGTCCAAAACTATTATCTTATTAAGTTTTTTAAAATAAAGTGCAATAAACACGAAAATATTTTTACATTTGTCAATAAACATACCGGGTGACAACGAATGTTGTTACCCCCCCCCCTTATTTTTCCGTAGTTTTAGTAATACAAATTTTAAAATTTCAGGTGATTCCAAGTGTGTATTTTGTTAGTTTTTAGTAAAGTCATACTTTTAATATCACTTCCGGGATAACCGGAAGTGGTATCAACTCTTTTATTTTAAATAGAAACCTATTATTTTTATTCGATATTTGAATTCTACGGCAAATTTCCTTTAAAATGACATATCACACATTATCATTTGCTTTTAAAATGGCTTCCAGGAAAACTTTTCAATGAAATCCTTAGATGGCCATGGAAGTTTTAAAGTGGTCAAGATCACTGGATTTAACTCCGTTGGATTACTTCTTATGGGGTCATATAAAGAATAAAGTTTATGAAATGCCTTTTAACACATTGCATGAACTCCAGGAGAAGATACGAAACGCGTTTTTGTCTGTTACACCAAGGATTTTAGAAATTGTCTAGTGAAAAACCCGCACGGTTGTAAATAAATGTATTGAAGTGAAAGGTGGACATTTTGAACATTTGTTACCTTGATTGTTAATACCTTACTAAATAAAAAGTGTTTGTAACAAAAATTGAAGAACCCCATTTTTTTTTTTTGAAATATGACATGTCTTGATTTTTTTTCAATTTTAGCCGCTCCTTTTAGTATACTACCATACTTATGAAACATTTTTTAAAAAGATAATTTATTAAGCTATTTTTTGGCCCAAAACGAATGGCTTGTTGCCATTTAAAAATATTGAGTAATTCTTTCTCATTATTTAAAAAATATGATATATCTAAAATATTTTTGACAGAAGCATCCTTCGCAAAGAATGTTTTTGTTTAACATAAAACAGGTTAAAATAGACCACTTTAAAACTTCCATGGCCCACTCTCAAAATGTCACGTTATATTAGCGAGTCCTAAGGATTTCATTGATAAGTTTTCCTAGAAGCCATTTTAAAAACAAATGATAACGTGTGATGTTTTTTTTTTTTTTTATGATAAAACACCTGCACTGTAGGAAAAATCCTTTAAGGCGCTCTGGGAGCGGTGCGAGTGCGAAACGTTGAAGATTGTATTCATTGGGAAACACGACCTCAGGAAGATCATTCCACAAATATGACGTTCTCCAGATGAAAGAATTCTTGAACAATGAAGTTCGAGGAGTACTAAGCTGAACAACATATGGATGAGCGGCAGTGGTTCGCCGTGTATTTCTGTTTTGCATTGCTCTAGGTGGAATCAAGTGGGCAATGTCAGTCGAACACCTGCCATGGAAATATCTGTAAAAGAGAGCCAAATCACCAACCTGTCTTCGATGCTCCAGGCTATCGAGGGTCTTGGTCAGCTCGGGGTCGCCGATCAGACGAACGGCTCTCCTTTGAATGGAATCCAGTAGCCGAAGGGTGTGCTTGGGTGCAGAGCTCCAGACATGAGAGCAATATTCTAATGATGGTCGAATCTGGGCTTTGTAGAGTGTCAAAAGTTGATGAGGGGTGTACAACCTTTTGGTGCGGAAAAGTACACCAAGTTTCTGTGCAGCTGTCTTGGCAATTGCGGCAACGTGATCATGCCAAGACATGTTACCTCCCAGATTGACCCCCAGCAAATTAATAGACGGTGCCAGGGGAATTGCGTGTCCTGCCATGACTATATCCGGTTCTGCAATGTTAACCTTTTTGGAGAAGACTGCTGCCTGGGTTTTCTTAGCATTAAATTCGACTTGGTTACTGTCACCCCAAGCCAAAATTTCTTCCAGGTCCTTGTTGAGGCGCAATACTTCATGCTGCCTGCGAAGATGTGCGTCGGCAGCGGATGTTTGGGGAGTCAAGGTAAAAGATGAGACAAGTGTGCTGTCATCAGCAAAGCTATAAATTGGATTTTGGGTTTTCACTAGAAGGTCGTTAATATACAGTAAAAAGAGGGTAGGCGACAATATGGACCCTTGAGGAACACCGGCATTGATGGTGAAGGTGTCTGAGAGAAACCCGTCAATCGCCACTTGCAGAGAACGGTTCTTAAGGAAGCTGGTTAACCATAAACAGAATCCATTAGGCATACCGTAGGATCGCAATTTACTTAGAAGCCCATCGTGCCAAACACGATCAAAAGCCCTAGAGATGTCCAGTGCAACAGCCCGGGATTCTCCATGATGTTCGATGGTGTTGCTCCAAAGATGGGTGACATATGCCAGAAGGTCACCTGTTGATCTGGACTTACGAAAACCGTATTGATGGTCGCTGATAATGTTAAGCCCTTCCAGATACTTTAGGAGTTGTTGGTTAATAGCTTTCTCCATTACTTTTGAAATTACTGAAAGCAATGCGACGGGTCGGTAGTTGCTTGGCAGGGTCTTTTTACCTTTCTTTGGAATGGGCTGGACACGCGCCGACTTCCAGCAGGATGGAAATATTCCTTTTTTGTAGGATAAGTTGAAAAGTCTACAAAATACTGGTGTAAGTTCATCGGCGCATGTCTTGAGAACAATGATAGGAATTTCGTCTGGACCAGAAGCTTTATTGACGTCGAGTCCTTTAAGAATCCGTTTAACAAGACGCTGACGGAACACGATTTCAGACATTTGCGATTGAACTGAGGGAATGTTGGGTATACAGTAAAAAGAGGGTAGGCGACAATATGGACCCTTGAGGAACACCGGCATTGATGGTAAAGGTGTCTGAGAGAAACCCGTCAATCGCCACTTGCAGAGAACGGTTCTTAAGGAAGCTGGTTAACCATAAACAGAATCCATTAGGCATACCGTAGGATCGCCATTTACTTAGACGCCCATCGTGCCAAACACGATCAAAAGCCCTAGAGATGTCCAGTGCAACAGCCCGGGATTCTCCATGATGTTCGATGGTGTTGCTCCAAAGATGGGTGACATATGCCAGAAGGTCACCTGTTGATCTGGACTTACGAAAACCGTATTGATGGTCGCTGATAATGTGATGTCATTTTAAAGGAAATTTGCCGTAGAATTCAAATATCGAATAAAAATAATAGGTTTCTATTTAAAATAAAAGAGTTGATACCACTTCCGGTCAAACCGGAAGTAATTTTAAAATTATGACTTTACTAAAACCTAACAAAATATACAGTTAGAATCTCCTGAAATTTTAAAATTTGTATTAATAAAGCTACGGAAAAAATAGGGGGGGTAACAACATTCGTTGTCACCCGATATATTTAAAGAAAAAAACGAACATAAACCATCAACTTATAAAGAAAAATAACACAAAAACCTTGTAGTTGCACTATGCAAACAATGTAAAAAGAAAAAGGGTAACCTATAACATACAGTAACAACAGTAAATACTCGTTATATGCTCTATGCTCTTTGGTTTACTGAACAGGAACATAAAATAGAACCTATCATTCTATCAAAGTTATCAAAAAACGGGATTTCTAAATGATGCCTTTATGAAAAAAAAAACATGTTTTTTTTAACGTTTTTTTTTTCCGGTGGTCAAAAAAACGGTTTTTTTACATCACTAGTCCATAATCTTTATGCAACCCGACAATCTTAATTATTAGGATGGGGTTCGTATCACGGTATCGGTAAATCTGTAAGATAAAAGTACGTTAGGGGATAAATCAGGACCAACTGACACGTTTATGAGGACTTGATCAATAGTCAAGAATACATAGCTATACTCCTTTAAGTTATATTGTTTTAAGGACATTTTTACATAATTTCACGTTTTTTTACAGCAACAACCTCACCTTCCTCAAGTTGGAGGTGAAGGTTCCGTTGGAGGTTTAGGCAGCATGGGCGGTCTCTTGGGCTCATTGGCCGGGTCTCTTCTACATAGACCAGTAAGTTTGTGTTTTTAAGGAATACTTAGTATAATCCTATGATACTTATTACTATTTAAACTTTTTTATTTCTTTCAGGACCCAAACCAACGCCATTAGACAGAAAGGCCAATCTTCAGAATATTTCTATTTAATACTCGGTGCTTCGAATACCTCATAATTTTTTGTTTTGTTCTTAAAAACTCGAAAAAATTTCAAATTTATTTTATTTACGGCTAATAGTTTTGAAGTTAAAAAATTATTATTTTTTTAGAATATATCTAGCTTTTAAAAATATTGTGTAGGTATTGTATTTATTGGTGATTCTAATCTTACCACACTAGACTAAAAAAAACTTGGAAAAATACAGGTTTTAACACGATTATTAAACAGTTTTTTTTGTAGGAGTTATGAAATCGCCATTTCGTTTTTTGTTTAAGACGAAATACTAATTTTAAAAAATGGTTAATGCGCCATTATTAGCTCGTAAATTGTTATGCCTTTGTTGGAAAAAATCTTAAAGATGTTTCACATACGTCGAATGTTCATATAATTAGTAAATGTAATGATTTGATATAAAATGACATTTATATTTTTAATGTACAAATTTTTTTTACACCCGATTTTTTAGATGCTTTTTTTTTTGTTTTTTTTTACTTCTAGGTTAAAATATAAGAAATATTTGTTGGTTACGTTTAAGGTATAACCTATGTATAAGAATCTCTATTGAAAAATAATCCGTCTGGTTAACAGAAATTGACTACAAATTTTCAGCACTTATTTAATATCTACATGTTTATCTCAACATAAACTAAAAAAAAATAATAATAAATTACCCAGATAGTAAGAGCCTTCCATACCAGCGTGAAACGCGGCATCATTTCCTGGCTTTTGCTAAGAAGTTCTCAAAAACTTCTAGTTTGGCGGATGGTACCTCATTTTTCTTTCAAAAAATGTATATAAAAGTTTTAAATTATATCATCTACCATGCAGAACATAAAAATAGAAATATTGCGGCTATTCATGTTAATTCCTTATTTTCCATTAAAGTTACAAACGATGCCCCGATATTATCCTAAAAATCTCCACTGACGCTGCGCCACTTTTCGTTTTTATAATATTTTGTATATAAAAAAGACATTTAATTGCCATCGCCAGATACAGGTACAATATCCAAAGACCGAAAGTTAATGTGACCTGAAGCTGAAAGGTAACCGAAACAAATGATATTTTTTAGAATACACTAAGAACTGCGTCAAGTCGTATAATTTGTAGTCAATTTCTGTATTACGTAATTGTAAAGCTAAATGTTGTAAAGTGCCTATATTCTCTTTGTCAACGACTTTTCCCAAATATAAAATTCTCTTGGCTGAGATATACTATTAAGACTCTATATAAAATCTATGTCTTGGTAACTCTACCAGCAAGGTTATTCCCAAAGAACCCATTGTTAAGACAGTTGTTTCAATAGAAATAATCTGGCTGGTAAAGTTACCAGGGGAGATGGATATAATCGATGATATAACTGACCCAAGTGATAAAATAAATAGTCACTGAAGTACCAATAGTCTTCCGCGGTGTATTGTTCTCTAGTTTTTATATCTTAAGTCGAAAATTCCTGTGGGTGATTAATCTCTTTCATATAGAGCGCGGCGGTTGTACGAAGTAAAGGGAACAATTTCAGTGTAATTTTGAAATTCTAGCAGATTATTTATTTTCACTGACTTCGTACAACCCGCTACTCAATATATAAAAACGTGATTTACTTTTTTTTCAATCTGACGTACTTATAGCTTGTCATTATGTTTTTTTTTTATTTTTGTATCATTTTTTTGTTATTGGTAAAATGAAAGTAAGTTTTTATTATTTATAAAAAATTCGAGAAAAAAAAATTTAAGTATTTTTATTGATTTAGGTTATCTAGATTATGTTAATTAATTAAAATTGTTGTTTATGAAAAAAGTTATTGGAATTTAAAAACATATTGATCATAACTGGTTTGGTTGCATCCTGGTTAGCCACAATTTTAGGTCAATTATATGGAGGACTGTTTTTATGTAAGTTATGGGTGAAATTAACTGCTGGACAAAATTAATACCTACCGCGTAAAATTCCCCCATATTTGACGCTATATTTTTTTGGAAATTATGATCCTATGTGAATGATTTTTTTGTATTGTAGGTTTGTTTTTGGCAATGTCATAGTTTAGATACTTATTTTTACAGTATTAATAATTATAAAAAATGTTTAGGTATATTATTTTCAAAAAATCGCTTCTGTAACTTTTTTCAATCGAGTTACCTGTGCTTTGGAATTGGCAAGATCATTTAATTTTATTTTGTCAGTCAACATCAAATTTATAGTATCGATACTTTACAACATCGAACATCTCATATGTATTGTTAATTATCTGGTTGCCTACCTACAAGAAATCGCCTTCCATGTTATTATTGTAGAATCAAAATATCAAGTTACGGGCTTTCAAATAGATTGTTTTTATTATTAACCATGATCAATAATAATTGGCAAGGTAAAGAAAACAGATTTGTAAGGTTAATAATCGGTCAATTAGGCAATCCAACGATGTGTCCAAATGGCGGCTGGCTGGCAAATACTGTGTTGTAATTGGTGCACGTGACTATATAAATAATATTGCTGGTGACATTTACCGGGTGGTTCAATGCTTTTTACCAGCCAACCGCCATATTAAAAGTTATAAAAATGTATACTATCATATGTAAATACATTTGTTGAAAGGTTTGATAGATAATTCACCTAAAGACGACGGCAGATACTTCCCAGTTGAAACGTGATTTAAAAACAAATACCTAGAAAAATGTACGTCCAAAACTCTTGTATCATTCAACATAAGCAAAGCATGTTGAACTATAAAACCATAGGCGCAGTTAGGGGGGTACTTATGGGTGCTAAGCACCCCCAAAATCAAAATTAGCACCCCAAAAAAAAATTTACATTTACAATATATAGGCCATACGCTAATTTTAGAACTAGCCTATTTTTACGTCAGCACTCCCAGTGTTGACCGTCTAACTACGCCTATGTATAAAACCTCATAACATTTCCTCTAATGAAGAGAATCAAAAATGAGAATATGAGGGAAAGATGGAGCTACAGTCTAATTTCAACTGTTATATGTTACAGTTGCTAGTATAGCGAATATTATGACACTGTTAAAGAATCAACCTACCATGCAAAAAGAAATCATTCGAATAGGATCATAAGTTCAGAAAAAATATGTGACAAATTTATAATGTGGCGTAATTTTGTCCAAAAGTGTATTTGTATTTATATCCTCTTCTTTGATATACCTAGATACAATTTTGCGACTATGTTTTAAAATGCATATGTATGATACGTCCTGTTGCACAAAGCTTTATAAAAAATAAACGTAAATATACGAAATAAAAAGCACCTTTTTAATTCTAGAATATCTACCTTGTAAATATTAAAAATTACACACACTTACAAGTTTGTAAAATCTCTCAATTGACAGAAGGACACTTCCAAGCTTGTAATTACAAGTTTCAAAGTATCTTTCAACCTTGACACATCCTTACATCATCATATCTCAAAGCTTTTGTTTTGTTAGTTGGCCGTACATAATCATTAAGTTCTGCTTTAAAAGAACGTCTACTTTAAAACCATTTCGCTTGTTTCAACAGGTATGTTGCCTCAAGTTTGTCAAAATTGCCGATTCTGTAACTAAATTTTACACCACCATAAAGTTACAACTGCGGAGAATGTGTCAAACGACTGGCCTATAGTCTTGTTCATAAATTTATCATACTGGCAATTCCGTAAGTAAATTCCAAGTCCAAAATTACTCTTGGTGACTTATCGCTTCCATATGGGAAGAAGCGGGTTTTTGATATTTTAGGAATGGTAGACAGATTTATATTTAAAAAAATCTCGCACAACAGTTTTTGAACAAGGCTTTAGTTGTAACAGCAGCATAAATTTATAGGGGTGTAAAATTGGTGAAAAAATTGTATTGTAAATAAACATATAAATAATTATTTTAGGCAACACCCGGTCAGTTACCATATTCCAAACTACCCCCTGCCCATATAAATCCAGTTGCTCTATCCTACCCAATAACTATCACACCAGGTGTAATACCACCACTACCAGGTCAACAACAATCGTATGGGCATCCACAACCGATTCATCCACAATCGTATGGACATCCACAATCAATGCCTCCGCAACCTTATGGGTATCAACAACCAATTCCTCCACAATCTTATGTACATCCTCAACCAATTCCTCCACAAACTCATGGACATTCGCAACCAATTCCTCCAAAATCTTATGGACATCCACAGCCGGGTACCCATTCGTCATTTGGACATGCGCAACAAGGAACCCAACATTATTTTGGGCATCATCATCATCCTCCTGGTGGACATCCATACCCTGTTCAACATACTAGTGAAACTGCTAGGGCTATGTATCCAGTGCAGCCTATAGGATATGCAGGTAAAAATGGCTGCTTATTGGTCATCTCTTTAAATAAAGCTAGAAAAAACACAGGAACGAGAATTTTCTGTTTTTTTCAAATATCCTCGGAAATATTCAGATTTTATCAAACGGCTTTTAGTCATCCTACAAATTGTGCAACTTTGACACAATTTAATAATACACCCTATATGATTTTTTTATATTTCTTCAGGTTATCCATTTCCTGCACTCGGACATTCCAAAAAACCAAAAAAGTCAAAGAAAGCAAAAAAGGCATCCAAGAAACACCATAAGAATAAAAGTAGTTCCAGCAGTAGCAGTTCAAGCGATTCGGATTAAGAGTTTATGCTCTGGAGAACTTAATACCCAAGAAACATATTCCAAGTTGTTTTAAAACCAAAAATATACTGAAGCGTAAAGTCTAAATAGCAAACAAAAACGTATTTAATCAGAGTATTTTTAAATTTATTAAAGCTATAAAACCTGTATAAAGGTTTTTATACTTTTTAACTTTGAAGAACGCTTCAACACATAAAGCATCCGAGGACACAAAAACAATTCAAGACATTAAAATAATATTTATAAAAATATCCCTTTATTTTAACCACAATAAAACACAAAAACAACTTCGTAAAATTAAGAATGTTTCTTGGGTTTTCTACAAAAAAATATGACTGATATTATAGAGCTTAGGTGGTGGATTTTTGTTTATATTTTTCGTCCGAGATAACTGACCAAAAATTTTAGACGTTTCTAAAAGTATTAAATTTAAACTGATGCAACACAGTTCACATACAGTAACAAAGCATGAGCGCTTACGATAAGTGTACTTACTAGGTTGTAAAAGTGGATTTTTTCAGAAATAAGCTTAATTTTGTGTCAGTCTTTTCGTAATTTTGAAAACCTTATTATTTTACAGTATTATTTATTTGGGCTCGATGTTACTTTTTGGAAGAAACAAAATATGGTCTATTATTTTTTATTTATACCTAGATATAAGCTTGTATCTGTTTGAAGGTTGGAGACAATGATGTTTCTTTAATGATAGAATAGTTTTAGACTTGCATTGTCTTTAATTTGTTTTACATCACAACGTTTCAACTGGTAAGTATCTCCAGTCGTCTTCAGGTGAATACTAAATAAGTAAAGTAACTACAGCTCTATTTATACCAGCTAGATGCACTGAAGCATGACTGAGATGGGTGCAGTCATGCGTTTAATTCGTGTGCGGTATTTTAAGTTTACATCTACTTAACAAAGGTTTCCAGATATTTCTTATATCTAGTGAGGGCTTACTAAAACAATCTGGGTTCTGGTATATGGTAGCAGCTTCCTTGAACTTCCTCTTCCTCCAATGTGGTTCTTTGTGCAGGATTCGAGCTTCTGTCCACTTAATGTGATGACCGTGTGTCCAGGCATGGTCAGCTGCCCCTGACTTTTCGGTTTCTCCTTTAAGCGTGTTGTTTCTGTGTTCCTTGACCCTAGTTTCAAGTGGCCTTAGAGTCTCACCAATGTAGGATCTGCCACATTCGCAGGGAATCTGGTAGACACAGTTTTTCTTATCTTTTTGACTTGTTGGTTTTGTCTTCGTCAGGTGGCTTCTTAAAGTGTCTTTTGAGCTGAATACCGTATTAATGTTGTATCGTTGTACTAGTCTTCTAATTCTCTCAGATACTCCTTTGACATACGGAATGTTAAGCGTTGATTGTGACTCTACTTGCTTCTTTTGTGTATTTGGCCGATTCTTGCGATTTTCCAATAGTTTATCAACTAGATGCCCGGGGTAGCCATTTTTGTTGAGGTCGGTCTTGATTTAGTTAGTTTCCTGTTTGAGGGCTTCATTTGATTTACAGATGGTAATTGCTCTATACACCAGCGTTCTTACTATGCCATGTTTTGTGCTGTTTGAGTGATTTGAAGTGTAATTCAGATATTGACCTGTATGCGTGGGTTTCCTGTACACTGAAGTATGGATGGTGTTGCCATTTTTCTTTACGTTCACATCCAGGAAAGGTAATTGACTATTTTCTTCTCTCTCCATGGTAAATTTGATTGTCGGCGTCAGGCTGTTAATGTGGTGTAGGAATTCCTTGAGTTCGTCATCGTTTCCATTCCAAATAATGAAGGTGTCGTCCACATATCTCAGCCCAGCCATATACCAGATTGTTTTAGTAAGCCCTCACTAGATATAAGAAATATCAGGAAACCTTTGTTAAGTAGATGTAAACTTGAAATACCGCACACGAATTAAACGCATGACTACACCCATCTCAGTCATGCTCCAGTACATCTAGCTAGTATAAATAGAGCTGTAGTTACTTTACTTCAATGTTGCCAGGTCTGGTGATTTTTCACCAGATTTGGTGATTTTGAACCCCATCTGGTGATAACTTTTTAAAAAAGTCTAATTTCTGGTGATTTTTCGACACTGATGATAAGCTTATATCTTAAAAAAAAAGAGAGAAAAATGGCTTGATTGTGTTTTATTCTTCTTTGTTAAAAATGGTGACATCGATGCAAAAACTTATTGGTTTCAAAAGCGAAAAGCGTTTGTCTTTGTCTGGAAACTCTCTACTTCTCTGCGCCGAATATTTCTTAGTAGCGAGGGATTTACAGAATTTGTATCTGTTACTGTTTTATATATACTGTTTTTTATATAGTGATCTATTAGTGATAATGCGAAGAAATTAAGAATCTGGTGATTTCTGGCAACTTTTAAAGCAAGGGTCTGGTGATTTTTAATTTTTTGACCTGGCAACATTGCTTTACTTATTTAGTATTCACCTGAAGACGACTGGAGATTCTTACCAGTTGAAAGGTTGTGATGTAAAACAAATTAAAGACAATGCAAGTCCAAAACTATTCTATCATTCTAGATATAAGCTTGTTAATTACAGGATTAATTTTTTTAGCTTTTTGGTACTGGATTTTTTTAAAATTTAATAAAGCATAATGATTGTATTCTCTAGGTTTTTTTTGTAGCTATTATTTAATATCAACAACCAATCAATGTTCTTGGGTTGGATTTTTACTCGAATTTTAATATACCTACTTGTCTTCCAAACATAGATCGCTTAAAGTGTTTTGAAATGCGCAAAATTCTAAAAAATCAGCAGCCCGGCACTCGCCATATACAAGGTGTTACAAATTCTACACTCACCATGTATCTTGTAAACGGTAAGAGATACAGCGATAGTTAAATTAAGGCAAAGTTGTATAATTTGGAGACGACTAAGAAGCCGTTAACGAATTTTAAAAATCCTGAATGCTTCCGAAGATATTCGAAAAAAATACGAAAATTCTTCTAGCTTTATTTAAGGAGATGGCCAAAAATGATTTTACATTTTTATTGGCACTTTTTATTTTCCATAATCTGTTGTTATCAAAAATTGATTTCAACGTTACGTCTTCCGGGTATGTTTTTTTTAAATACAGTCTAAAAATTATCATTTGTGTTCCTTTTTATGACGTCATTCATCAGTCCCATTTTATTCATCCTTTTCATAAATGCTGTTATACAATGCTTCGAGGCATCGCACCGTCTTGTATATCCCGGTGATCTTAAATTTTATTCCATTATTTTACCAGGACACAATCATTTGCAAGAAGCGCAAAGTTATTACATTATATACAAGACAAGATACAAATACTTGAACGGCAGTAGAGTTTTGGACTTGCATTGTCTTTATTTGTTTAGAATCACTACGTTTCAACTGGTAAGTATCTCCAGTCGTCTTCAGGTGAATACTGAATAAGTACGGTAACTACATAAAGACAATGCAAGTCCAAAACTCTACTGCCGTTCAAGAAACGTCATTGTCTCCAACCTTTAAACAGACACAAGATACAAATAGTTACATTTCGTATCCTAGTTCGGAGAGCCAGGTAGCTCCAGTTGTTTTTATCATCTCCCAACCCACCCCATTCACGCCGGTAACCAGGCCGGATGAGATCGGACATCTCGTGGGGTGCGGAAGAAGATACACACTCCCCAATCGGTAGGTCATGCAATGGCAATAAACCGAGGGGTGTCGCATGACTGAGGATCGTGGTTCGGAACCCACGTTAAGCTGTAGATCCAAGAGCAAGCTTGTGCTGCAAACTTAATGTTCGAAAAGATAAGTGGCCGTCGGTAACCCAGAACAAACAAACGACAACCACGTTATTACTATTGAGAATATTTTATATCATTGTATTATTGTCACACTTCTTTCTACGTCGTTTTTATAAATAAAACAGTCTTGCTTTTTATTTATAAGATACTTTTAAAATAAAATTTCTTCTTCCTTTTGTATAACCAAATTTATTCAACTTTTAAATAATTCTTAAAAAATTATAAATAAAATTTTAAAATAAAGGCTTTACAATACACTTGACAATTTTAGACAACCCAATTTAATAAACCATTACTTGATTAAAACTAAACGAAGATTAATGCTATTATTTTGAATCAATATAATACAAGAATATTGTGTCGGTGCAGTTTTACACAGGTATTTCAATTATTAAGAAATCCAAGAAAGCCCCGAGAAGAAATTTCAATATTTATTAAAATAGTCTTTTAAAACTGTCCTTGATTATTTTTAAATCTTTTTTAATTTAATTAAAAATTGTAAAAAACACTGTGACCGCATGCAAGCCAAATCACTAATAATAGAATGATCGGTTTGAACTTTTCGCGCTTTTAAATTTATTTCCAAGTAGTTTTGGTAAAAGTTATAGTTTGAAACAACAATCACTTTACGTCTTTTATAACAATCAATAGCCCTACAGAATATGTTTACTCTGAACAACGGGCTGTAAGCAATTTCAAACAGTTTTTTATTCCTTCGAAATATCCCCCCGCATAAACTGGTAGTTTTTATTGTGGGTTGATCAGTCGATTATTGTTTAAAAGTTTCAATCGTAGATTAGATTTAAATTTATTTGTTTGATTATTAAGGTTGTACATTTTGTGCCAGTCTTTGATCATCAGATTTTTGGGGTAGGTTTATCTTTACACAACAAGTGTTTACTTGTCATTTAATGCCAATCGGCTTTGTTTACAAATCCACCAGTAGTACGAGTACCATAAATTTCAAAATACAATACCTTGAGGTCTGAAGATCTCCGAAACGGCAAACATATGTTACCAAAATGACGTAACCGCTATTGCCCGAAAGTGTGTGAAGTGCACAAAAAAAACTAGCTCCAACTCACCCTCCGCAGGTGTATCTAACTTTCTTAAGCATTTCCGCATGAGCTCATCTTCTGCGCCCTCACACACGCAATATCCACGAACCGCCACTGCAAAAATTTAAAAAAGCAACTAAGGGAATGTAATTTTTTATAAGATAATCAACTGAATTTTTTTTTGTTGATGAAAAAAATCGTTGCATTGCATTGAAGATTATGGGTGATTTTGTTGAAGTATTTTTTTTCTTTGTTAGGGAATGCATTTTCATTTCCGAAGACGGCTGAGGTCCGAAACGTCCCAACGTATCGACAAATTTTAAAATATGACTTTCTTGGATTAGTATAAAATTTATTTGATGTAAATAAAACGCGGATATGTCTAGTCAGATGTCAAAACGAAAACAATTTTATTCACTTGATAACATTCACTCTCTAAATTTGCAAGTGGAAAAATATTTGATAAATGCTGAATTAACTTTCAAGTATTGGTGGTTGTTCTAAAGCAAACATAATTTCACACAATTAATTTTTTTTAATCGCCAGCCACCGACCAATTGGTTTCTATATACAACCAAAGTGATATAAAAGCAACTAAGGTCATTAAAGACTTATTAAATGTTTGAGTTGGTATAAACGCGTTTCTTAAAAAAAGTTTTTTTTACATCAGGTGCAAGTGCAACAAAAATTGCCTTTTACTCATTACAAACGACCATTTAATTGCATCGCAAGAACTTGCATGCAGTAGCTTGCACGTAATATAGAGAGGCTAAAGAAACCAACGCAAAACATTCCATATTATGTGCCAGGAGCGCATGAAATTTTTTACCAATGAAACCAAATTTTCTCTAAGATGCTCCTTTCCAATGCTACACAGCGTGTCAAATTTTTAAAATTCTATATTTTAAACCTCAATATATTAAAAACAATTGAATTTAGACACATGACATTTTATACAAAATATAAGGAATTAGAAAAAAACAATGTTTCATTAAAAAAAAAAGTATTTCGGTATGCCCTGACTATTTGGGAAACCCTGTATAATTTAAAATAATTTTAGATTGTAGATCTAATGACTCTATAATTCTGTTTTTGAAAATTTTTAAAAAGTTGAGTAGTTTAAATGCTAGTGAGTCACTCTGTATATACAGGGTGATTCCTAAGTTGATACTTCTTTTTTAGCTGTGTATAAAAGGCATTAAAATAAACAACATTTCCAAATACCTTTTTTCAAAAAACTCAAAAATAAGGTCCTGCCTAACTTAAACAATGTTTTCAAATTTAAAATTAACTTGCTTCAGAAAAACACACCGCAGCGGATTGCCAAATAACTAATAAGACAAACAACATAAAGTAAAGCAGGCTACGTTTTGATGACCAGGCCTGAACTTGTATCTTCTGTAACGCCTATTTTTAAGTTTTTTGAAAAAGATATTTGAAAATGTTGTTTATTTAAATGCCTTCTATACACAGCTAAAAAAGAAGTATCAATTTGAATCACCCTGTAGAATTTTATTAAAAAATTTATTTTTGTATTAAAGGGGTGGAGAGGCTAGATAAAACTAATTTCTTTTAATATTTAAAAAAAGAATTTGAAATTTGGTACTTCAGCTTAGGCTTTAGTTAAAACATAATTTGATTGTTCCTTTAGTAGAAAATGGTAAACATAAAGGTATGTTTACTCTTACGCAAAATAACATTTTTGAATTTTTTGTAGAAAAAATTAAATTTTTCACAACGTGAATCTCATTTATTTCACAAACTAAAAATTTTTATAAGTGACATTTTTATGTGTCTTTAAAAATTTGACCCTTTTCTAAACTCAATCCGCGAACATACTGTAAATTTTTTTCTCTTATTTATACATATTCTTGGCATATTAAGTTAAGTTATTTTTTGCTCAATATAAACGTTTATGCGGACGTTTGTTGCAACTATGGTCGCATAGCTCTGACAGTTGAGCCCACCGAAACGAACGAACTCAGATATACTATCTTGTAACCAAAGAAAATAGCTAACATTGAGGGTAACTTGAGGATCATTACACGCATATATACCACCTCAAACATAAAGCACCTGCCTGCCTCACTGAAATTTGAAATTGTCTATCATCCGTTACAGTCACTAGCGTTAGATATACACAGTCAGAGAACTACACAGTATTTTCAGTTTTTAAGTCAATTTATTAAGAGTCTAGTTTGAATCGGAATCGGCGCCGACGCGATTTCTTAAGTTAACTCTAGCTTTCCTAACTCGTTTCCTAAACCGTTCGTTTCTATGCTCCTCGTCACTACTATGTCCATTTTGCGAACTACCACCAACTTCAGCTGGTGTAGTACTTTTCTTGTTGTTATTATTATTAAAACACACATATTTCTCCATAAATCGGGACGATTTTGCAGATTTCGTACTGCTCGGACCCGTACCGCAACCACTATCTGAATAACTGGTTGTTCTTCTTTTCTTAGGCGGGGTACAATAGTCGTACTCGTACTCAGAGTCTGAGGATGAGCTGAAACCGTCGGGGGCCCCGTGCCCGTTGGCCGCGCTGGTTGCCGTGCAATCTTCGTCGTTGGGGCAAGTGCAGCCGCTGTTTTGGAATGGGGATTTTCTTTTGCTATTGCAACATTCTATGGGACCTGAAATTGAATAGGAATATTTTTTTAAATTTTTATTTCCAACCAACTATAATAGTAGTTTTTCTACTCCCACATGGAAATTTGCTGTTTCCTTTACACTTAAGTGGCGAGAAAAGTAGACTATTCCAGGCAAAATTTCATAACAGTGCTGCACAGTGTTGCAACCTTTAAATATAAAATTTCCCATTTTTATAGAAAAATTCCACAGCAGACACAGTGATCCTAAAGAATATCCTACGAATATAACACTGCGTAAAAATTTCCCTTTTCCCTTTGGAGACAGTCTGACCTATCATTCCTCTGTGCTTTGTTCTCACGTATCCGGAAATTTTCCATTAGTTGACAATATTATTATAAAAATTATATTTTTCTGTGGCATTCTCAAAGGTACTGACCAATCACAGTTTATTAAATTTACTGAGGCTCCGCCTTCTTTTTCAAGACACTAAATTATATAATTTATATGTATATGGTACAATATGTTATTAATTTGTTAAATACTTATAACAAAATCTATACGCATCTATAATAGATTTATCGACAATGCAACCTGCTGAATGTGCATAGAAAATTAATTTCATGTAGCATCATTATTGAGTTGGTTTTACCATAATTTCTTAAATGATTCTGTAGTCGAGACGATAGAGCGTTGACCTTCAGATCCAATGGTCGTGAGTTCGAGCCCGGCAGCCTGCAAACTATTTTTTAGCATAAGGTTTGTAAGTTTGGTCGTAGAAAAAATATACTGTTCTACTCGAGTGGATTGTCTATATCGCACTCGAAAGTTTACTCATCATATCCACTCTTGTTGCACAAACTACTATTGTACTACAGAAGTGGATATAATGTTCAAATCGTAAAAGGAAGTAAATTAGGCACGACGTCGTAGGCGGAGTGCTCAAACTTCCGAACGCAATCCAATCGAGTTGTTCAATATAATATTTTTTCTACTACTCAACTTTCGTACTTCATACTAAACATGTAAAAAAATGATTTAAATCAGGCATTATAACTTGTAGTTGGCCGTGAACTTGTGAGAAAGATGATAAAAACAATTTTTAAAAAAATTAATTTCATTGGAAAATCCATGGACCAAATTACACTGTAACATTTGCACTTTGAATATATCTATCTTTCTCACATTCGGCCTTTTACAGAATAACAGACAAAAAGCAATATATTTATTAAGAAAAATGGACAATATAATTTGCCACCAACCATTGCCTGCTTGTGTAACAAACCCGAACAAACCATTTTTGTGTGCAAACCAAACCGAACTAATATACACTTAACTTTAAAACCAGTAGTAATCCAGAACAAGATATAAGGGGAACAATTATTGGTGTATGTCATAGGCTCTGGGCTAAATGTTTTGATTCAAATATAAAAAAATAACAAATTTGATCTGACAGATTTGCATCTTTTTAAAGTATATTCTTAACCTCACTTTTGTTAAGTGTCATAAAACAACGAAATAGCCCACCCGTTCAATTACTTTCGTGTAAAGGAAACAGCAAATATCGATTTGCGAGTAGAAAAAGTTTATTACTGGGAATGTTAAACTAACTTAACCGGGCTGAAAAGGTGAGGAAACACAAAAAATTAAGTGTAAAAACTGCAATTCGCAGTTCCAGAAATAGATCACAACGAAGTACCCACTATAGGGTACGACGCCTTCTGTACTACGGACACTAAACTTATTTTACACGGCTAATAAAAATATTATTTTCAGAAAATCGATTGGAGAGCTTGACGTTTTGATAACATTTCTGAAAGAAAAAGTCAATATTTCCTTACATTTAGTCGTTACTAGGCAACGGAAAATAACTGTTAGGAAATATTTATTTTTGTACTGTAAGGAAATGTTATTTCTGTACGGCTTGTAAACTAAAATGTGTTAAGCTAGACAATTAAATATTACTGTGTTTCCATAGTTACAAGTGGCTTGTAATAAGTTATGTCATTTTAATAATTTTTGATTTACGGAAAAATAGTATGTATGCCTTGTAGAAAAAGCCACATTCCCGGATACTCCGTATTGTCAGTCTCGGCTAGCGCCTCGGCATACAATCTTTACGGTCGTCCGGGAATGTTCACCTTTTCCTACTAGATATACAATGTACTATTTTTTAAATGCAATTATTCTTTGTGCTGCGTTCAATTGAATGATATTTTTGTTTAATTACCTCTACTCGTTGATGCTCCATTGTTATATTCGTCGCCATTTCTTAAGGTCACCACATTTCCATTAGTAGAACTCGTCCCATTTGTGATTTGTCCGTTGCTATTTGATGCTTGTCCATTATTTGACGGCATATCTAAACCATTAAAGACGTGTTCTTGTGTACCTAATTTTAAAAAATATATTATATAGTTTTTTTCAGCTGAATATTGATCAATGAATTTCGGATTACCAAGGATAAACTATGTATTTTTCAAGGAAAATGCCAATGCTGAGGCTCTATAATACAGTTTAAAGGCCTGCACGCAGTGGTGGCGTAGCTAGAAAATATGCGGGGGGGGGGGAGGGGGGGAAGGGCTCAGTGGGCGTAAGTAGGACTTTTTTCAGGAGAGAGGGACAGCCGGGACTACGTGTATTTCATGACATTGCACCTAGTGAAGGAGGCGGAAAAGCGCCGTAGGCGAAAAATTTTCGGGGCACCGCCCAAAGTTCGTTTAAAATTCACCTAACTACTATCAAATTTCAAAAATTAAATTATTACCTCTCCCCCTCTGCATGGTTGAATTAAATTTGTTTTTGTAAATGTTTTTTTTTACTTTTTTTTGATATTCCTAGCTGGATCTTTATTTAAAAAAAATTTTTTTTTTTTATTTGTGAAAAATATGAATATTGTTGTCAATCCAAAATTTTAACATAAGACGTATGTAAACAAAAGAAGCTTAGCGGCAAGCGGACAGAGTAATGCGTCTATCTTTTGCATTAAAGTACACAGGGACTCCCAAGGTAATGGAATCCCTGGGGCACAGGTAGGCAATGACAGGCTGTTTCTAAGACGTATGTATCACTCTAACCAGCGCTTTTCGGGCTCGGTATTTCATGATTTAAAAAAAAAAATATCGCTCACCATGCCAAAATTGATGATTTCTTCAGAAATCATGTATTTTAAGAGCAGTTTTTGGTGCAAATGCTTAGGTTTTGAAATACTCTTTCTTAAGTGCCGTTTTGTATATTCATAATAAAGCATTGCCGTTTCTTCCCGCACTATTTGTTTTATTATAAAATCACACTTCTTCCATAAAAATTTTTCAATTAAAATTTTTATTTTAATTTTTCTCTTTAAAAATAAATACCTGATTGTTTTTGTTGTAAAAATATTTTATTGCATTGGGTTATATTTTTATTGATTTAAAATAGCTCTAAAAAAAGGGAAAACGGAAAAGACAAGTATATAATAGAAAAATACTATAAAATATTATTCTTTTTACTCGTTTTCCTATAAAATAGCATCATTAATCAATAACTAAAACGATATGCGTCCGAAACCTTAATCTCTTTATAATACAGGACTTTTAGAAGGAAAAGTTTAGAAACTAAACGTCTCCCACAAGACCTTTGTAATGTAAGCCAAGAACACATTATTTAAAGATTTAAATTAAGAGTCCAAGCGTGAGACGAAAAATTAGGTTGCAAGTAGACTTTTAGACCCGAGCTCCTAGGCTAGGGGGGGGGGGGGGGGGGCTGCAGCCCGGCCCTAACAATTTCTTTTGGGCCTGTCGGGTTTGACGGGCTTGCCGGGCCAGCCGGTCTTTCGGGTCAGCCTTCGATTGCTTACGTGCTATATTATAATATTAGTTTTAAGTGCATTAAACCTCCTCATCGATAACCCCTAAAAATAATTTCAATCGTGTTATAAAAGGTATTTACCATTTAATGGCGTTGGAAGAATATTCACTAAATTTTCCTCCTCATTGTTTGATAAATTTTCCTCGGCAAGGCCGTTTTGAGGACTGTTTATAGGTTCTTCATCAGAAAATTGATCTAAAACCTATAAATAGATAAAAAGTGTTAGGAATAACTTGTATTCAACAAATCTGAAAATAACGTCTAATAAACTGTACAAGGTTTTTATGTTTATAAAATACAGTGTGTCCAAAAAAAGTATGCAACATAGGGGAAAAAATTTCATTACCGATTTCTCATAAAATGTTATTCTTAATAAAAGTTCGTGCTTGCCTTAAAACTATTAACGCATATTTCAGATTTCACTTGCGGCTAATAGTAAGAGAACAAATGCCATTTTTTCGAAATGGCCTTAAGAGTAAAGTAAGGTGAAGTGGGGTAAGTGGGGTTCTGGGGCAAGTGGTTTTTTTTGTAATAATTGTAAAATAATTACCTTTAAAACCTAAAAGTACAATAAAATGGTTTTTTGGACTTTTATAGACCCCAACATATTGTTAAATAAATTTTAATATTTTTTCTTAAAGTAACACATCTTATGTCAAATGTATCTAAGCTTCATCTATAGTTACAAATTTTTATCTGTACTAATTTAAAACTTAGGGTCAAAGTTTTTACATCCTCAAAGTTGTAATCACTAACGTTATCTCTTGTATTTTTTTAACACTTCGATTTTTCAGGTTTTCAGTTTTAGGTCCATAGTTCCCACTTGCCCCGCTTTTTTGTTAGTGGGGTACGTGGGGATTAGTTCCCACTTGTCCCATTTAAATTTTTTATATTAATAAAATTCAAAGTGAAAGTTTTAAGAAGTTGAGAAGTGAGATTGTGCGTCATCTGCAAAAACTATAAAGTAAATAAAAACTTAAAAACCGTATTACGTAGTTTTAAAAAAAGTTCTAGAAGAAGAAATCTCTAACATATAAACTTCTTTATTTTTAGGAATTTTTTAAATCTGAAAAAAGCCTGTTGTTGGTGAAGTCGCAATAGATTAACCCATTTTCTCCAGTTGAATATAACATTACTCAAACGCGATTTATAAGTTGAAAACCCACTTACCCCAGTACCTGGGGCAAGTGCGTTCTATGGGTATATTTTCGTAACAATTTTTTGTTAAAATGAAATTCTTGGGTAAATAATTAAACAAATTTTGTTGTAATTGTAAATATCACTAAGTACTTTCTGTCTAAAGCGCATCGCTGTAACTCGATTTAAAAAAAAGTTATGTGGTTTCAAATGCGATCTTTTATATTTTTAATCCCCACTTACCCCACGTCACCTTTCCTAATTATAAAAAAAACAGCAAAATTTTATATGAAAATGTTACAAGCTAAAAACTTGTACGTGTGTATTTTTTTAAAGTAGGTTTTTGGACTAGAGCGTACTGAGTGAAAATGACAATTTTTAAATTTTTAGGTACTTACCTACCTATTTCCTATAGTATGAATAGAGTTGGTTTCTATCCTAATTTTTATTAGAACAGTTGGGTAATATGTGTTTAAAACTGCGTGCAACACGCTAATATCTAAACCAACTTGTATCTTTGAAATGCTTTAAAAGGTTTGTAACTATTTAATAATACAAGAGGTTTAAGGAAAAAAATTAAAAACTGAGATACAAATAACTGAAAATTCGTATTTGGATTAAGTTTTTAATTAACAGCATTCCATATAAAATGTTGCTGAATTTTTCATAATTAAGGGGTTTACTCTTAAGGTAATTGCGAAAAAATGGCATTTGCTCCCTTACTATTAGCCGCAGGTGAAATCTGAAATAAGCGTTTATAGTTTTAAGGCATGCACTAACTTTTATCAAGAATACAATTTTCTGAGAGATCGGTAATAAACTTTTTTCCATAAGTTGCACTCTTTTTTGGACACACTGTATATTGGGATATAATAAATGTAAAGCTGTCCAATGTTCATCTTAATTTTCCAAATACAATTCTTTCTTTTTTAAAATAAAAGAAAGATCATTTTGGTTTTATCAAATTTTCTACAATTCAATTAAATATCTCAACAAGAAGTTATCTCTTTATCACTAATAAGAGTCAAAACATTTATCAAACAAAATAACATTGACTAATTATGTGTCGAAAGTAACAACACATCATAAAGTACACATTTTTATAGGTTGAATAAGGACACAAGACTATTATTTCATATATGCTTACCCTGAACACTGCAGAATTTGAACTAGTTATTCCTGTACTGGTGCTGGGAGTATCCAAGGGCATATTTAGACCAGCATTTTCGCATGCTTCTTTTAAACATTGTCGTGTGCGATACCTTAGAGATCTACGAAAACAAAGGTACAATCAGCGCAGATTTGAATTAAAATTTGATCTGCTTGGCCCGATTACAAAAAAACTATGCAAACTATTGAGACTTTTTGTTGACCAATGGAAATGTGGTATTTATGTGGGCGTTGGAAAGTTATTTTCACGCAGAAAAAAAAATTCAAAGAAAAAAATATAAGCCAATGAAAACAATTATTTTAGTAATTTAAATTTTCCAAAAAAATCACTTTCTGACACTTTCCAATATCTTTAGAATTCAAATTTTAAAAGTTTTAAAAAATCAATTAATAAACATGGCCAGGATTCGGGCCAAGAAACCGCAATGTTTTTGGTTTAGTTTAATATACATATGTATACAGGGTGTTACAAATTCGACATACCAGCATTGGAATCTCGGAAACCATATTGTGCAATTCGGTGCTGATTGTAATGCCGCTTTAAAAGTTTTCAAATTCCGAATACTACCGATTTTATTCGAAAAAAACCGAAACTTTGCAAAAGCGTTTTTATTTTTTCCTGAACTCATTTGACTAGCTATTTAAAAAAAAATGACACTTTGTCATTGCCACTTTTTCTCCTCTACAAAATGACGTTACTAAACTAAAGATCCGCGGTTTCGTCTCGGAGCGGCCATCACCAACTTTACTTTTTTAAATACAGACCTGGATTTTTTTAACCGTTTTTTAAACCCTCCTACCCTCAAAATATTACTCATAATGATGAATTGTCCTTGCTTATTTTTTTTAATTAATATTTTTTAAAATTGCATTTGGTAGGATAAGAAGAAGATCGGTTGGGGTACAAGTAAATTCGCCACAATGACGATGACTTTCAAAAGGTTAATTTTGGCCGCTCAGGTATAACAGGTAATTTCGCCCCAAACACCTTTACTTTATGATGGTCACTTAGAAAAAGGATAATTAGGTATAATAAAAAAATAAACAATTATATACATTATTGATTCTATTAGGCACTACCTTCTATTTGATAGAAATTCATTTTATATTAACTGTGTAAAAGAACCTGGAAGTATCAGCGGTTCACTATACGGAAAAATAGTAAAAATTAGTGATTATGGAAATGACGGTAAAAGTAATAACCAGCAACCGAGGAAGGCAAATGTTAGTTGTGAACGATTTTAAGTACAGTTTTCATAGAGTGTTAAAAAGTAGCGATGAGAAAATGTGGAACACTGCTCTGTGTCTAACATTGCAAAAATTAATCGACAAATAGTTAGTTCTGATTGCAAGAGAAAGGCTGTTGAGAACTTAGCAGAAAAACCGGCGAAAATCATCAGACAGGCATTACAAACCAATCTTCCATCAACTTTATCGGTTGAAGATGTCACATATATTAGAAAAAACTTGTACAACAGCAGACGAAAGCTTGTTCCTGCATTGCCGCAAAATATTTCCGATGTGCATTTCAAGTTGGATCTAATTTATGACAGTGTAATAACTAATTTAGGTAAGCCTTTTGTTCTTATTAATAATAAGGTGGACCAAATTATAGTTTTTAGTTGTAAAACAAATCTAAAAACTTTAAGTAATTCAACAAGAATATATCTTGATGGGACATTTGATTATTGTGTGCAATATTTTTGTCAATTTCTTACAATTCATGGCTATATTAACGGTCACTATATACCTCTGGTATTCGCTTTATTGCCAGATAAATGTGGTGCCTCTTATGAAAAACTATTTTGTCTATTAGATAAAAAATGTAAAACAATAGGTATAGAACTCAATATCTGTGAAGTAGTAATAGATTTCGAACGAGCGATTCACAAAGCAATTGAAAAAGTTTGGCCGTTGGCAAAAATAATAGGTTGTAGATTTCATCTGTCTCAAGCGTGGTACAGGCAAATCCAAAAATGTAACCTGACGCAAGAATATAAAGACAAAAATTCTCGGATAGGCGAATGGTTGCGTATGATATTTGCTTTAACTTATTTAAGCCCCTATGAGGTTGGAGATTGTTTCGCTTTAGATTTGTATGAGTTAATACCCAATACTGATGACGAAAGAATTGTAAAATACGCAGACTATCTCACAGACACGTATATTTCTGAAGATTCCCTGGTTCCGCCACAACTTTGGGCTGAAAAGTCTGCAACACTTACAAGAACGACAAATGCTTGCGAGTCCTTCCATCGCAATTTTAATAGTTCTATGTATAGTTCACATCCAAATTTATATGTTTTTATTGAAAAATTAAAATAGTTTCAAATAGAAACATATGTAAAAATACAAAGTACGCATAAAATAGCAAAATTATTCATAATGTGAAAGTTAAAAACCGGCAAAAATTTATTGAAAAGACAATTAAACGGTACAGTGATGGTGAAATCACTAGACTTCTTTTAATAAAATGTATTTCTTTTCATTGTGCACCTTAAAAATAAGAAAATTAGACTTTAGAGACTTAGTTTTAGGAACTGGAAAACTGTTGTTCGTAATTACCGTAGATATTCAATAAATTGCACACCTGTATATGACAATTTTATTAATTATTACCTACCCTAATACCTCAGGTAGCGTGGGGCGAAATTACTAGCATTTATTTTCGGTTACTTTTGGACTGGGGCGAAAATACCTATCTTATTCTACCTTTAATTATCATGGGGCGAAAATACCAACACCCATCGGTTGAATGGGCTGTCGCTAAAATTGGAGGAAAAATCGATCGTTTTATTGAGCAAAACGGCTATCTCTTTGAACATTTAGAAAATTAAGATTTATAATTAGTAAATTTAAAATTATTAGAAAATTCTTATAAAATAAATTATATTACTTATGTATGAATGTTTTAAATAAAATAAAGTTTTTAATTAATATTGTAATTCGTTGCCAGGACCGGACTGACAAGAAGTGTAAAAAATATGAATTTAAAAAAAATAAGCAAAGACAATTCATCATTATGAGAAAGTAATATTGCCATTACATTTTGAGGGTAGGAGGGTTTAATAACCGGTTAAAAAAAATCCAGGTCCGTATTTAAAAAAGTAAAGTTGGTGATGGCCGCACTGAGACGAAACGGCGGATCTTTAGTTTAGTAATGTCATTTTATAGAGGAGAAAAAGTGGTAATGACAAAGTATCATTTATTTTTAAATAGCTAGTCAAATGAGCGTAGGAAAAAATAAAAACCATTTTGAAGAATTTCGGTTTTTTTTCGAATAAAATCGGAAGAATTTTAAAACTTTTAAAGCGGCATTATAATCAGCACTGAATTGCACAACTTTGCCCCCATTTAATCCCTTCTCTTACTCCTATGGTTTCCGAGATTCCAATGCTGGTATGTCGAATTTGTAACACCCGGTAGTACCTATACTGGACTCGCGACATCCCAGGACTCGCCTGGCGGCTCGCCCTAAAAGCTGCCTGTTTCGTCCTATAAAATATTACTTTTCGATCTTGTAACGTAAATAACCAACCATTACCTACCTTGAACTGCTTTCACCCAGAAAATTATTTTTCTTTGTTTCCAAGTAACCTTTCCTCGGTGCCTTTTTTAATGACCCATTGAACCTATCTTTTGCTTTTTGTTTCAATGCGTTTCTCTCTTTTCGTTTCCTTTTTTCCTTAAGTTGCATTCTACAACAAAATATACAAATTTATTTTAAATATTCATTCATTCTTTGATATTTGAACAACATTTTCCAGTTTTGTTTATGTTATTTTAAGGCTAAAAATTATAATGGAGTCCTAAAAATACTATTTCTTACTTTTGAATTGAACTAGGTGCCTTATTGTGTGCCATTTTGGCCAATCTGTGCCTCTTCTTCAATATCAACTGAGCTATTTTACTATTTTTATGTTTCCTCGGTTCGTCACTTAAATCTCTACCATTCCTAAAAATTTTTTGAACTAATTTCGGCCCATCGTGTTCCAGGTCCGAATCGCTATCTGTCGTTTGGAGCTCTTCTGAGCTAACCCAACCTGCAATAATTGTAAATGTGATCAATTGAGTTGGGCTTACCACTATTTATTTACCTTCTATTTCTCTTTGAATGAGAGAATCAAAAAAGGCCATCATTTTGGCATCTTCTAAAGTTGATTGGTCACTGTAGTCATGGGATATCCTCTAAAAACATTATAGAATTTATAATTAACCAGGAGAATATCTTTTCATATACGACATTAAACAATACTTGTAATTAGAGTTGGTCCTATTTAATTATTAAATGTTCCCGCCTTAGGTCGGGAAAAGGAGATAATAGCTAAGTAAATAATAAGTAAAATATTGTAGTTTTTTTATGAGCTTAGAACTAAGATCAGACCCAATGAGTATTATCAACAACATTATTATACACATAAAAACTGGTATTTTTTTAAGCATACTAAAAACACTGATGACAACAGCCTAAGTGCTTTTCCTTATTAAAATGCTGATGCTGATGGGGGCGACCGGGCTAAAATATTTTCATAATGGTGGCACTTCCGGTTATACCGAAAGTAAGTGTCAACTTGCTTATTTTAAATGGGACATCCTATATATTATTACATTTTTGCATTCTACGCAAGATTCTAGGCAGATTTTGTATACCATGTCCTATACCTATGTCTAAACGTTTTTGACATATTTGAATTTTTATGTCAAAAATGACGTTTGCAAGCCTTAGAATAATTATCAATTTTTTCTATAAAGAAGCCTTATTTATTTAATTTAAGTGGGATTCCTTGTTATAAAGGACCTGCTTTAATAGATTTTTTATAATATTTTGATAACTATTAATACAGGGTGTCTAAAAAATAAGATTAAAAATTAAATTGAAAAAACTGCAAAAAGTCTAGATTTTCAAATGGAAACACCCAAATTTTATAATTATTTTTTATTTAGAATTAAAAATAAGGGTAAGTTTGTGTAAGGTTGTATATCTCAAAATTTTTAGTTTTCGAAATATTGCCAATTTAGTATTTTTATATGGCGATCTTGCAGCGGATTTTAAGTTCAGTTACTCCTAGTTGCATCTCTTCTTTGTTCCTGCCTTTCTTCACATCTGCAGTTATTTATTACAGTGCCTTTTGTCTCAAATTTCTTGATAGTCCTTTCGACTGTAGATTTTGCAGGTATCGGTCTATTCGGATACAGAGCAGCAAACATGTCTGACACATTTTGATAACTATTTCCTTGATAATACCATTTAATCATCAATATTTTTTCTTCAGAAGTGTAATTCATGGCTAATATTTTCGATGTACGAGTTTTTATAACAATAAAGCACACATTTCAAAATGACAACTTTATTTGACAGTCATCTTTTACCTTGACTGGTGCCCGCAAATACGGGGCCATAAAAAGGAGAAATAGTAAAAAAGAAATCGGCGATAACCCGTAAACGGGCTCATTAAAAATATCTAAAGTTATTCTTTTGAATGTGGGTTTTAGTGCTCTTTAATAAACCTAAATAGAATTTTTCTCTAAAATAATTAGGGAAGCCAATAATTGACCCCATTTAAAAATACATGGGATTTCCTATGTCCCGCTCGACGATGCAACACCCGGTATATGCTTCACCACTAAAGTCGTTTCATATTCAGTATCATTTCCACATAAAGGTTCTCACCTGGTAATTTTGAATTTTTAAAAAATCATCAACCGTTATCCCAACTTTGATAGTATGTTTTTCTCTCCTATTTCTATGAAAGTTCTTTGACATTTTTTATTCAATTAATTATCTTAAAAGCTCTATAAGGATGTCTGACAATTTCCTAACTTAATAACTTTTTCAATATGAATTATGCTTCTCCTGAAGATGAACGTGTATACCTACGTTCGAAACATGTAGAGAGTGAAATAAATATATTTTTCCTTGAAATACATCCTAGTGAAGGTTGACTTAGAATATTATTTTTTTCCCCATTTAACTTGCAACTTCATTTCAAGTATGGACTACTTCTTCAATCTACCTATAATGTTTCTATAGAAATAATATTTTCTTACCTCCCCACTGCTGCCAACCAAATCAACATAGTCTTGATGTGAATATACAATTCTAACGGGATCAACATACTCTTTCAACAGAGAACCTCTCCAAGTACCTATAAGGGGTTATAAAGTTAAATTAAATTAAAATTAAAATACGTTTCATTTTGTTTTGATGAATCCGTGGGTATGCGGAAATGTAATTTTTTCATTGTGAACAAAAAATAAATTCGATTAGTGTTAAAAAAAATTATTTGAAAGGTAAAAGTACGACAGAAGTTAGATGCAGCTTCAAAAATTGTATAAGACGATATTAAAAAGTAAATTTTGATATTTCAGGCGTTGTGTTGTAGTTTTATGTTTTAATTGTGCGTTGTAGTTGTGTGTTATGTCCTCGGATTTGAATATTAACTGCAAAATTCAACAGCCGAAATCAGACTGTTACTTAATGATTGCAACCTTTTATCGAGGATTTATTTCATACTTACCAATCGGTATAGTACTCCATAGTTTAATCATCTTCTCAACGCCAGATGAAGCAATTAGATTGCTGTGTTTGTTGTACCGCACCTGGTTCACAATGGACCTGTGGCCTTTCATAACTACATGAGCCATGCCCCATTCATCTAAACGAAAAAAACTTTTAAATATATTTGTTCTAATAGAACGATAAAGGTAAGTTGTTCTTTTTTGGTTAGAACTAAAAAAAAATTAAAACTAGCCTTAGTAAAGGGTTTTAGATAATAGCTAAAAATGCAGTCTGATTCCTTAGCTCATTTTAGGTCTGATAGTCGTTATAAAATACATAGCTTCTAATCTGCATAGCCTTTGAGATACAGACAGTGGCGTGCATACAATATAGGCAAAAAAGCAGTGCCTACCCTGGGAACAATAAAATAAACAGAAACAATTTTTTCTATACAGGGTGTGTCAGTAAGGTGTCTGTCTTAGATAGCACCTAAACTATCAAAGATAGGGAAAAAAGTGTCATACAAAAGTTAAAGGGTTTTTAGGATGCATAATCTAAAAATATTTTCTAATCTACACGGTGGTCCTAAAAAGTGGTACTGAATAATAAAAAAGAAAATTAAATGGGACACCCAGTATAATTTTCTAAAATATGATTCAATGGAATAAAGACTTTGCAATCCTATTAAAATTTTTGAAGTTAAATGCAACGTTGCCAAGTAATTAATTTTTTTCCGAAATTTTAGTAATTTTAAGGGTGTCGTTAAAAAATCATAGCGACCTGTGGATTAATCCTAGGCAAATATAGTTTACGTTGTAAGTACTTTAAGGTACGATATATTGATCTATAATAATGTTTTTTAAATCTCTTATACAGAGCGTTCATTACAAGTTGGACAACTCGATAGTTTTAAAAATGCTTTATTTCAATGATTTTAAATGGGACCCCCCTAATTTTTTTAGGCAAAAGAATTTACCTTTCGAAAACCTTACTTTTTTGTTAAACATGTCATATATCTAAATATCATAAAGTAAGTTCAGGAAACTAAAATTTAAACAGTAATAAAGCACAAAATGTTGGCGAAATAATTTTACAGTGACAGCTGTGACAAAGAAAATGATTTATTTTTTGATCCAAAGCAATCTTGACTAAATAGTTTAATTAGAACTTTCCTTTTTTACCCTGATTTAAGACAAATCCTAAAATATTTCAAAAACTATGATATTTAGATATATTACATGTTTAACAAAAAAGTAAGGTTTTCGAGAGATAAATTCTTTTGCCTAAAAAAATTAGGGGGTCCCATTTAAAAAAATTGAAATATAGCATTTTTAAAACTATCGAGTTGTCCAACTTGTAATGAACGCTCTGTATAAGAGATTTAAAAAACATTATTATAGATCAATATATCGTACCTTAAAGTACCCACAATGTAAATTATATTTGCCTAGGGTTAATCCACAGGTTGCTATGATTTTTTAACGATACCCTTAAAATTACTAAAATTTCGGAAAAAAATTAATTACTTGACAACGTTGCATTTCACTTCAAAAATTTTAATAGGATTGCAAAGTCCTTATTCCATTGAATCATATTCTAAATAATTATATTGGGTGTCCCATTTAATTTTCTTTTTTATTATTCAGTACCACTTTTTAGGACCACCCTATAGATTAGAAAATATTTTTAGATTATGCATCCTAAAAAACCCTTTAACTTTTGTATTACACTTTTTTCCCTATCTTTGATAGTTTAGGTGCTATCTAAGACAGACAACTTACTGACACACCCTGTATATTAGTTTTTATCTGTGTAATCCAACTTTGGCAATTTATCTCTATATTAATATAATAAGTATTAATATAGGACCGAAAAATTAATCCTATATCATTTCCACGAACGGATTCTTTGCTTATTTATATCGTAAACTAGATCCCTGTATAAGCATTCCGTAAGACCGTTCTAAAAGCAAAGATCTCGCAGTGCGTTAGCGTCTTATGCAAAAGCACTGCTTTTGTACGAGTGGACGCAACCGAGAGAGCCGGTAGGCAGTAGGGTAGAAAGAGATGTAACAAATAAAGCCGTCGCAACCTTCGACCTTCTTTCATCTATCAGCCCGCGCCAAGAAAGCACGGGTTTAGTAAGTGCATTGGTGCCAATCTTTAGGTTTTACAATAGTTTAAAAAATACTTCGCTTTCTCAATATAAAATATGAAACACGCTTCTATAAGTTTTAATATTAATTAGTTTAGTTAAGATATTTTTAAAGGGATAACGAATAAGGTATCGTAAAATAAGAAGCACTTTTGTGGCAATTAAAATAATTTTTGCTGATACGTTCATATTATTTAATAATCAGTAAGCTTATAATATTTCACATAATAATTGACCTCGTTTTTGGCAACATTGGTTTAATCAGGTGGATGATAGAGTTTTAACTTATAATTAGTGTTTTCGGCCTTTTGCTAGACTTCGCGCCGTCGGGGTTCGGGAAAAAAATTAATATGGAGGCGTTAATTGTTACTATTCCGGCTAGCAGCGCGTCTGTAGAACGATGCTTTTCTGGATTAAAAAGAATTCATACCTATTTACAAAACCCACGGGGAGAGACACGTTTATTAATAATATTCTCTCTGAAAAGCGACCTTTTGCAGGATTTAAAACGCAAAACCAATTTTTAAGACGATGTTATAAAAGAAGTTTTACGTTAAACTCATTTACAAATATCGATTAATTCTTCTTCTGCCAGGGTTCTTTCCACAAACTTAAAAACAAGACATTTTGTGACAAAATTTAAAGTTTAGATGCTTGAATGCTACGGAAGGTAAATTTTTGTCTTAAATGCAATTTTTGCCTAACCTGATTAAAACAGCATTGCACGCCACTGGATACAGGATGGTAAAAAGTTCTAGTTTTTTTTAATATAATTTATTTCTCTAGCAGTTTTTAAAATCATACCCCAATGAAAATAATGATAATTAGAGTGTAAAATGCTGCTAACCAGCTCAACATGTGAATACAAACTCTGCCCTGTACCTAACACCGACTCGAAAGCCTCCGATTGTAATGAATAGTCTATTAATTATCTGTTATACAGGGTGATTCACGTTGAGTGGCCTATTAGAAGATCTCGGAAACGAGTAAACTTATCTTTCTAAAAATTTGATAGCAGGCATAATTGACTTTGAGCTTTTAAAACATTATATTTTGACGTTCTTATTACTTCCGGTTATAACGGAAGTTAATGCCAACTTTGCTATTTCAAATGGAACACCCTGTATATTTTAGCATTTTTGATAACCTTATTAAAATCTAAATAACTTTTGTTAATATTAATCTATTCCTATCTCTAACCGTTTTTGAGATATGAATTATAAAAATATTTTTTTGTGTAAAAACGCTCCGAGAAGAAAGTTTAGTAACTCTGAAACTAATAAAAGTAAACATTTAAAATTTTGTAAGTTTTCAAGTAATACATAGATTTTTAGTTTAAATTACTTAGATTTCAAGTTTTTTATACAGGGAGTTCTTAAAATTGTGCCAATGTTTCCATTTAAATAAATGTGCATAAGTCAATTTTTGCAAATGGATCACCCTATTTGTTAGCTTACCAACGTGTAGAGAATTAAATTTCCTATCTAATACACATTTAAATAAAAAATCTTAAAATTTCTGTTTGTGTTAATGCGACATTATTTTTGAAAAGAAGGCTTCGACTGGGATTTTCGTTTGACTGAGCTTTGTTACCATTTGCTATTAAGCGCTTATGTTCGTTGCTTAGCTATTTCTAATTTTCAAAGTTAAACGAAAATCCCAGTCGAAGTCTTCTTTTCAAAAATAAGGTCGCATTAACACAAACAGAAATTTTAAGATTTTTTATTTAAATTGCACATAATTACAAAACCACTAAAAATGTGGATTGTAACATATTAAGCATTTAGATAGGAAATTTAATTCTCTACACGTTAGTAAGCTAAAAAATAGGGTGTTCCATTTGCAAAAATTGACTTATGCACGTTTATTTAAATGGAAACATTGCCACAATTTTAAGAACTCCCTGTATAAAAAACGTGAAACCTAAGTAATTTAAACTAAAGATCTATGTATTACTTGAAAGCTTAGAAAATTTTAAATGTTTACCTTTATTACTTTCAGAGTTACTAAACTTTCTTCTCGGAGCGTTTTTACACAAAAAAATATTTTTATAATTCATATCTCAAAAACGGTTAGAGATAGGAATAGATTAATATTAACAAAATTTATTTAGATTTTAATAAGGTAATCAAAAATGCTAAAATATACAGGGTGTTCCATTTGAAATAGCAAAGTTGGTAACAAAAACCTCAAAAGATAATGTTTTAAAAGCTCAAAGCCAATTATGCCTGCTATCAAATTTTTAGAAAGATAAGTTTACTTGTTTCCGAGATCTTCTAATAGGCTAATGATAAAAATTTTAAAAAATGTTGGCCATCAAAACATGCCGCTTTATTATTTTTTTACACTCTGTGAAATGTTCCTAATTCGTCTTTTTAAAATAACCCTTTTAAATGTTTTCAGTTTACCCAATCTCTTTATCCATATTCTTACTTACCATCATCTTCAGGTATCCTCCACATATACAAATTAAAATCGTCCGATCCGCTGAGAATATACTCGTCATTATCTCCAGCGAACGAACAAGTCTTCATCGTACAGCTGTTGTAGTACTGGGGATGATAAAACTGGCAAATAGACTGTTCGCTTTGCGTGTTGTACAAAACGGGGGGCAACCTGCGTCTCAACGCCAATACTTTTTTGCCGGACGAGTCGAAACAGGCGCTGATGCCAGATGTTTTGCCTACAGCTGTATCGTAGTGAACTAATTCCCTGAAAGAAATTGCTTTATTAACTTAGTATTTTCTCAACATAATAAAAGCTCCGAAAAGGATTTACAAATAAATAAATTTTCAAAGTACAAAAATGTAGAAAAAATGTCTTTGATTTTTATTACAACAATCAAAAAAAAACAAGGACGTCGGAACCCAATGGACAAGCTTCAAAAAATAATAAAATTAAAAACACTTCCATAAAAAAATTTCTCTGTCTAGCACCTTTCTTTGGCAACGACGTATTGCGCCATAAAATAGGGCCGGGAAGACGTTGGGTTATATTTTTATTCATCTTTATTATTGTAATAAATAAAAATGTGGAGTTGAACCACACGCATGACTGCACCCATCTCAGTTATGCTAGTACAGTGATCGGCAAAAAGTTGGACCCATATGGGAAACTTTTTTATTATTGAAATTGTAAAAATAATTTTTATGCTGATAGCCTCTGCATGATTGGTAACCTAGAAATTTGTTTTGACATTAGTCACGTGACTACTGGTTTGTCTGGAAAATTGAAAAGTATATATTTTGTCGTGAAAATCTGGTATTAGAGTACATGGTGCTAATAAGTTATTACTAAACGGAAGCAAGACGGAGAGAGTGGTCTTTTCACTGAGAGATGTGGGAACGTTGAATGATCATGTGTGTATAAATTCCTTGGTGTCTACATTGATCCAAAAATACAGTGGGGTGAACATGAAGCTATAGCCTCAAGGTTAAATAAAAATTTATATCTGCTACGTCGTCTGGCAGAGAATGTGTCAAATGCAGTATTAAGAACGGCTTATTTAGCAATTTTTCAGGCACATCTTTCCTATGCTATTCTTGTATGGGGCCATGCACCGGGTGCAAAGCGTTTGTTTGGACTGCAGCGAAAGGCAATCAGGGTGGTAAGTGGTCTTGGTTTTAGAGACGATTGTAGAGCGGCTTATGGGGAGATGGGTGTACTTACTGTGCCGTCTCTGTACATCATGGAGAATTTGCTCTATATAAAGAAGAATGGGCATCTGTTTTCTGCTCATGAGGACATTCATATATATCAGACCAGAAATAGGGGTGATTTGGTGTCTGCGTATTGGCGGCTGAAAAGGTGTCAAAATGACCCAGGATATTGGGCCGTGAAATTTTTTAATGTTCTGCCCAAAGATACAGTGGCGGCGCCAGGATTTTTGGGATGGGAGGGCACAAATGGGCTCGGTGATTTTTGAGTGGGCACTACCGAAAATAAAAGTGACTTCTAAAAAAAAAGAGTTCGCGGCCTTTCGACGCTCTAGAACGCTATAGGCAGCGACAAACAAAACCTTCCCCTCTTGTGTTCTAAGTGATGTCTAAAAAAAAAAAGGTCATCGTTCTCTTCAAAATACCATACAACCACTCATCAAAACTTTTATAGCCAAGTCCCTTACAGAACGGATCCATCAATTTTGGGGGGGCACTCATGTTTCTAGGGTGGGCCAGTGCCCAGATTTACAAAATTTCGTAGGAAAAGTGTGAATTTCGTAAAAAGTTTGTGAGTTTACACTATTTATACGAAATTTCGTAAAAAAGTGTAAATCGTAGGTTTTTCGTAAAAAAAGTGTGAATTTCGTAAAAAAGATTGTAAATTGCAAATGGCCATTTAGACCAAGCGATGGGTACAAAATAAGGGGTTCTACTCGCAAAAGGTCGGAGAGAAATGAAATTTGGTGGGATCGTAGAGATAGGTTCCCTGATAGTCCACCTGAGTTTGCGACCTCGGGGGGTTGCTGCTCGAGGGGTGAGGGGATGAAAACTCTGACTCATAGCGCTTGGTGCAAAATAGCACGCTTAAGGCAGGTGCTATTGAAAAAAAGTTTAAATAGAATATGTAGAGAACAAAATTGTGCACAACTTTGACTCTTTGTATTTTTTGGCTCCGACAAATAGTTTTCGCTCCACGGTGCGCCAAAGTTGGGGGGTAGTTTTCAATTTTTAACAAAATCATAATTTAATCGCGGATTAAGACAAAGATGGCTACCAAACAATTCTTTAATATTTTTTTACTATAAGAGTAAGGTTTTTTAAGTAAGTAGATGCCCGATTCGATACATTTGATCTTATATAATAAAAGATATGATTTTTAGAAGTGCGCCTTACATACTATCGATATGGGCATTTTTTAATTATCATGATCTACGGTCTTATTATTGTTGACCTACACTAACTTTTTTATTTTTGTGCAAATATGATAGGTTTTTTTTCCAAAGGCCCGTCCGTACGCCGGATGCACTTAGGCCAGGTTTGGACCATTGTGCTCACCCTGTTTGGTTGTTACACACACTCCGTGATCCCAGTTAGTTGCACTAGTTTGTGTAGGTCAACTGGGGAGAGGGTAGGGATGTCCTCTGGTTCCAGTTTTGGTTGCCCGAGTATTTGTTGCCTCTTTCGATCTAGTAACTCGCAATGGCAAACTATGTGCTGTACAGTTTTTCTATCTTGTACGTAAAGTCTGCAGTCAAGGTCTCCATTGTACAATTGCATTATGTGCAGATGGTTCTTGACAGCCATGTGTTCTGTCAGAATTCCTGTAATGGTTCTCAGCTGGTTCCTATTCATTTGAAGCAGCTGTTTCGCAAGTCTTGGGTCTGGGTTCCCAATAAAGTTTTTGCTATGAGCTAATCCATGTCTGTTTCTTCAGTGGATTTTGTGTTCATTCCTGATCCATCGCTTTATAGCATCTCGTGCCGTGCATCTTGGCACTCCGAGTGCCGGTTCTGGACCAATGAATGTGTTTTCGAAGCCTTTTCTCTCGAGTTTATCGGCTTTTTCGTTTTCTGTAATACCTTCGTGGCCTGGTACCCACTGCAGTATTACTTTGTTCACTGTTGCCAGGGCCTTCAGTTTCTCTTGGGATTCCTATACCAGTCATGAGGTTACCTTGTTGCATATTAGCGCTTTAAGGGCTGCCTGACTATCAGAATATATATGGATTCGCTTATTGAGGTAAGCCTTCCTGTTGTTTTCGTACGCACATTGCAATATGGCGTAGATTTTGCTTGGAACACTGTTTGAACTTTTTTTCAATAGCACCTACCCCAAGGGTGCTATTTTGCGCCAAGCGTCACAAGTCAGAGTTTTCATCCCCCCACCCCTCGAGCGGCAACCCCCCAAGGTCGCAAACTCAGGTGGGCTATCAGGGAACCTATCTCTATGATCCCACCAAATTTCATTTCCCTCCGACCTTTTGCGAGTAGAACCCCTTATTTTGTACCCATCGCTTGGTCTAAATGGCCATTTGCAATTTACAATCTTTTTTACGAAATTCACACTTTTTTACGAAAAACCTACGATTTACACTTTTTTACGAAATTTCGTATAAATAGTGTGAATTCACAAACTTTTTACGAAATTCACACTTTTCCTACGAAATTTTGTAAATAAATTGTGAATTTCGTAAAAAATATGTAAATTCACACTTTTTATACAAAACAGCTAAAATTTACAGTTTTTTTACGAAATTCTGTAAAAAAGTGTGAATTTAAAAAAAAAGTAGGATGTGGCCCTTCCACGCTTTCGTACAGTTCTTTCTAATTTTGAACAAGTTGAAGTTTCTCCTACCAAATTAAAAATATCCACATTATATTACTTAAACCATTCATTATGACTTTATAATTATTTATATATTATATACTATAAACAACATGATTAAAAATTTCGGTAAGATCCCGATACGATCCCAAAAATTGGCGAATCGACCTTGAACTGAAAACGAACTCAATACGGTTAAAATACCTGTTTTCATGTGTTCAATTCGGATTCAAATCGAACTGAATCCTCATGAAAATGTAGTAGGTTAGGTTAGGTTAGGTAAGAGTGGCAGACCCTTGGTTCTGACCAAACGGTCTCACGTAGTCCTGATTAGGTCCGTTGTGATACCACACGTGTTCCGTAGAACCCACCTTCATCAGATCACTGATGGTTTATGCGACGTAACCGCGGAAGGATTTTAACAACTCATTCAAACCAGCCACTACTGTTCAGAAATCTGCTCAGCCGTCCAAGTTGTAAGTTGTTTAGTTCCTCCAGGCTATCGAAAGATGATTCACCCAGAGTAGTGAACCTCCTTCTTGCAAGGCCAGGGCATTCACACAGAAAATGTTGAATACTTTCTTCCTCTTCCTCATCTCTGCAGCTTCTGCAGAAGTCGTTAGTGGGTATTTGCATACGTTCGGCATGTCTACCGAAGAGGCAATGTCCGGTAACAACCGCAGTAATATTTCTCACGTCTTTTCGACTGTGTCTCAATAGCTCTGCGGTTCTCTTTTTATCGAATGTGGGCCACAGTTGCCTGGATGTACTACAGGTTGTCAACCCTGTCCATCTGTTCTGTGCAAGCTGCTTGGCCGTGTAGTCAATCTCCTCTTTGACCAATCCCAGTGGTTTGTTCACTGTATTGTCTGCTAGATCAGCTGGCATGCCTGCGCCCTCTCTTGCGAGCGCATCGGCAGCCTCGTTGCCATCTATTTTGGAGTGTCCAGGAACCCAGCACAGAATAACCCGATGTTGGTTGCCAAGTGTGCATAGATTGTTGCGGCATCGCTTTACGAGCTTTGATTTGACGCTGCTGGAACAGATTGCCTTAATCGCCGCCTGACTATCACTGAAGATGGTGATTGACGAGGCTACTCCCAAGCCAAGGTGTTCTTGCAGGATATTGACCGCCTTCTCTACTGCCAGTACTTCCGCTTGAAAAATACTACAATAGTTGGGGAGTCTATACGATTTCTGTATTTGTAAACTTTCGGAAAAGACCCCGGCTCCCACACCAACGTCCATCTTTGAACCGTCTGTGAAGATTGCGTGATCTGTTTTCGTTATATTCTGATTGCCTTCCCACTCTTCCCTACTCGGAATGAGTATAGAATACCTTCTATCGAAGCATGTTATTGGGACAGAGTAATCAGTCGGGTCTCGTAGATTATTCCCCGGGTGAATCTTTAGTATACTAAATGTAGTATCTAATACCAGATTTTCACGACAAAATATATACCTACTTTTCAATTTTCTAGACAAACAAGAAGTCGCGTGACTAATGTCAAAACAAATTTTTAGGTTACCAATCATGCAGAGGCTATCAGCATAAAAAGATTTTTTACAATTTTAATAATAAAAAAGTTTTCCATATGGGTCCAACTTTCTGCCGGTCACTGTATAAATAGAGCTGTAATTACTGTACTTATATAGTATTCACTTGAAGACGACTGGAGATACTTGAAATGTTGTGATTTAAAACAATTAAAGACAATACAAGTCGTCAAAGATAGGCCTATTCACATCAATCAAAGAGAATGCAAAGTAAAACATATTACCCGCATTTAACGTTATTTTATAAAATAATTTGCTTAATCATCGTTGACTTACTCTTTGGGTTTACGGCAATCCCACAGGGCTACTCCCTCCTCGGAATTAGCTGACACCAAGAATCTAGGATTCATGGGGTTGAACATCACAGAATGGAATCCAGTCTTTTGTTTAGCTAGAACTTGGGCCTCTAAAAAGGAAATTTGTGTTGAATAATTTCTTATTTTAAAAATAATATTATTGTATAAGAGATTCGACTTTAGTTAATGACACATTATTAAATAAGCAAATTAGAATTACTATACCTTGGTTAGGCGCTTCTCGAACATCGTACAATAGCAACCGACCATCTTCACCAGCAGTCGCGATTATCTCATCTTTTTGAGGGTTTATACTCAACCCATAAACGGGTTTTCTATGGGGTATACTAGTTATTGCATTTCCGCTAAAAGAATAATAGATAGTGTCAACTATTCATATTAAATAGTTAATCGTCAACAAAATGTACATGAATTAATTTTTATAGTGGTTAAAACACCAAAAAAAAACAGGGGTACTTTAATAGCCCCAAAAGTTCCAAGTAGCCCCGATTAACGGTAATTCCAGAGATTGATAGTGGCCATATTTTTATTTTTTAACAGAAATAATGTTAAAAAACGGAATCTTTATGCCCCGAAGACATGTAAATGATAGATTGCCCTTGGCAGCTTAAAAAACACGGTTCTAAATACGTCTTTTTCATGCTTAAAATAAGGGTAACCGGGCCACCATGATTGGGAGTAAATAATGCCCGTCAATGTCATTTATCACAGGCAAACTTGCTGGTAAGTTAATTATTGTTAAAAATATTTAAACAACCTGACATAAGTGTTGTAAACATATTTAAATAAGTAAAGGTTTAATAACGGACGTTTCGCGTTGATCATATTTGGATGATAGAAAAAAATTAATATTTAATTAAATAAAAAACTATTCTTACGAAAAAATGTCATGTATAATGACTTGATCATCATTCCCACCAGAAAATATCCTTTGATTTCTTGAATCAAAGGCCACACAGAATATGTTGCTGTTGTGGGTCTTTTTCATTGACACTGGGTATCCCCTGTCATACATGGCCTCTGAAAGGGTCCATAGTAAAACTCTCCTGTCATCTCCACCTTCAAAAAAAAAAATTAAATAAAATGATATCCTTTACAACTAAAATTCCACAAATAAAAAATATATTACCTACTTCAAAAATCGCTCTGAAAATAATATTATTTTAAGACGCACAAAGAGATCCTTCAAACTACTTAACTTAGAAGTTTATTATGATATAAGCCTATGCCAAGCAACTGTCAAAGTTTGAACTGATATCAAAAAGCTTAGTATAAGAAATGAACTAGTTAAAAAAGGAAAGACACAAAGTCTCAGTCTCAGAAAGTTATATTTAAAAGTTACACGTATTTAGCTCTCTTTTGATAATCATCAGACCTAGAAGTTAAAATTAAAAACCCTGCGGTTTTGTTCGTTATGTTAGTATTGTGTAGTGAATATTTTTAATTTTTAAATTTAACTTGCAACGCCTGAAAAGGCAAATGTAACATTTGAATTTAATTTTTTGAAATAGACTTTGTGTCTTTTTTTTCTTAATCTATATCAGCTGTTGAGAATCATGGACGATTTCTTTAATTTGCAACACCAAATTTTGAAATATAGCAGAACCTAAGTTTACAGTTGAATTTATAATGGGCTCATGCTGGACTCTGATTGCTGAATGGATTTTTTTTGGAACAAATAAACTCCATCTATCTATCTAAACAAAAAGCCTTTAAAATAAATAATGTAATATCATAGTTAATAGAATTAAAATATATACCTTCAGGTGCTACTCTGATGAGTGTAGGTAGTGAGTTTGGTTTAAACATGCTAAAACTGTCATTTTTGTGCCACAAAAGAAAATAGTTTGTTACTAAAGCCCCTCCTTTATACCATTTTCGAAACTGAGACTAGATCTCAAAAAGGTATCTTTTTTTACTGCAAGAGATGAGTTTTCCTTTCTTTGAGCTATTTTATTAGGTATATTTTTTAAATAGACAGACCCGTTTTTTTCATAAAAAATGCAAGGGTGCCTATAAATAATCTTGTAAATAAATTTATTTTTTAAAACTTTTTTAACTCTTCACTAAGTCCTGAATGTTTTTTTCGCCATAAAAACGTAATTCAAAAAAAACATATTTTGAACAACAAATTGATAAACTTTGCAAATAAATCTATTATCTAAGCTAACATATTATTTATAGATGACTACCACCATCTTAAAGCTATTTTATTATTACTAGATAAAATATTCAAATTTTAATGCATATTTAATTCAGCCTCTCCTATAATTTAAAAATCAAAAACCTAACTCTTTAATAAACGATATTAAGAAAAAAATATTGCAATAAAAGTGTGGGATGGTGTTGAACATTTCTAAATGGCAACCATTTTCTATGACTTGAGCTTGTTTAACTTTCTGCTTTTTTGAAACAAGTTAAAAAGTAGGTCAGATTGCCCTTATCTAGATTTTCTTTTGTTCAAATTTAAGCTAAAGTACTTGGGAAATACTCGGAGATGCCAGAAAACCCTTACCTGAAACCAATAGTTCACCTTCATTGGAAAATTCAATGGCATTCACACACCCATAGTGAGCAAAGAGGTCTTTCCTATAAAAATTCCTGGCTCTGGCTAACCGTTCCTTAAAAATCCTATTTTTTATCACTAAAGTATCACTGTATTGTCTTTCCACTATACATTTCAAGGGATTTATTGCCGATGGACCGGCCATTTGTATTTTTTCCGATTTTATTTCACTATAAATTCACCTTTGTTGACAAAAAGTCCAAGCTGAACGTCAAAACCGAGTGCTTCTTGTCAGAATCAGCTGTTTTGTGATTTGGTTGCCGTACTAGGCGTTCATGGAATGTTTTTGATTAGGCGAAAACACCCGAACTGAGAGCTGTACAACCGGACTATATCTCTCCTTATTCAACAATATCAAATAGAAAAGGATAAAGATGGTAGGACTAGATACTAAATTTAACGGATCGAAATTATGATAGAACAATCGCGAAAATCACACATCTATTAAGCTATCTCTCTTTTTATACATCCAGAAATTAAAAGATAAAAGGAGACAAACTTAATACCGGTGATCGGATTGGCACGGAAGCTTTTTGGGCAACTGGGAGCTTTTGGCTGTTCAGTGGATATTTTTTTCGTTTCAGCTGGAGGCTGGAGCCCATATTTTATGTTGGAGGTTGGAGGTTACCGTTTACCGTTACCGAGTGTAATAAAAAAGTTATGTAAAATATTTAGGTTTTTATTCACGATTGAATGTTTAAAGTTTGTACCAATATATGTAATTGTCCAGATGATGTAATAATTTTTGTCGAAACTTAAAGTAAATAGGTTAACTTTCATAATTTTATTGATCTAATATTTTGGCACTGCCAGAGTTTTTCTCCACTGTATAGTCGCCGAAAAAAGCTTTTGGCGCGATAAGACTGGAGTCGAGCAAGGCCGCAAATTGAGGTTTCGGCTTCGGCGTCTTTTGCTCTGCTATATAGGTAGTTTACTGTACTGTAATTTTTTAGACGGACGTGCAAAAAAGTATGGAGTGTTTTTCAAGGATACACAAAAGGAGCAGTCTCCCATTTAAATATGCTCCAATTCTATGACCCCTGTATATCATTTTCTGAACGGTTTTAAACAAATAGAAAAACCTAGTCTTAAAATAAGAAAAAAGGTCATTTAATTAAAATTTGATTACATTTACCTATAAACAATATCCAACGCTTAACGCTTTTACTTATTACAGTGTAAAATACAAATCAATGTGATAAAAAGGCTATTTACAATAACAAAGTGGAAATAATCTATTATTTGTACCAATTACTCCAATAAATTAAAAATTCAGTTTCAGTCTTCCTCCTGTATGCAGGTCTCCACGATTTCCCGTAAATTTGGATTTTCCATGGCTGCCGCTATTCGCTCTTTATCGTTTATTTGTTTATTAACTAAAAAATATATGCATACTTTATTATTTTTGCAAAAAATTATTGTAGTTAATTATTATTTTGGTTTTTCGCATAATTTTAAATTTAAAACAGTAATTACGAGAAGTGTAAGGAGATAGCTAAGCTTTGTACCTTGAATGTTTATTTTAATTGTTGTATAGGTAACTATAACTATTAGGTACCTATCTTACTTATGGTGACCTTACGACACGATCATTCAGACTGACAGTCGCTTGATAAAGGAATAATCGTGTAAGAGCAAATTTCAAGGATTGATGTGATTGCGCGCAGAGTCTCTCCTACTTAGCACTCTTTCACTTATCTATGTCAGTGTGAGAGAAAGGCTATTTACATTCACATGACAATATTTGGCCTGCAACAGAAGACTCACAGTTTTGGCAGGTTTGGGTTTTAGAGATGATTGTATAGAGCTCTCAAACAACTTCAAATTTTATCCCTGCCTTCAGCATGTCTTCGGCGATAAAAAAAAATACTATTGATAGATGCATGAAGCTTTATTTAGTGTTCAGGAGTTTATGGACTTTCAATTTTAATTAAATTTTAGGTTGTCTCTTAAATTTTCAAATTGGCATATTGTTTTTTAGAAAACTCTGTTTTAGTGGTTTGTGGTCTTCAAACAAATTTCTATATTTATTTTTCCTACATAACCCAGTTTTGCTGAAAAGAAAAAGTAATCACCTTCATGGTTTAAAATTAACTTCAAGTTCATAATTTTTTTTCACTTTTCAACCCGTTCCCGCGTCGTTATTTATTTTGTTTAATTTGATGCCATTTAATCTATAGATGGTGACATGTCTGACATCACGACGTATTCCCCTTTTACCGTTTTGGTCATGAAAACGCAGCGGTATAGCAATACTATAGTTAGTTGCTTTTTCTCCCAATGTCAGTATAGAACCCAAATCACAGTTTATAGACTAAGACCAAACTTACTTTCATGTTCTGTTGTATGTGCCCCATCCTTAATATAAATATCCAATTTTATAGGAAAAGGCATAGTCCTTTGAAGTTTTATCCTTATACATAGTCCTATCAATGTAGCTAAGGAACAATGGGGAATCGTAGGGTTAAATTCCACCCTTACTACATTTATGTTTGCACCCGTTGACTTTTTAATCTAAAAAATATGAAACAAGATAAAATATACATCTCGCTATAAACCAGTGGCGTACACAAAACGTTTATCCCAGGAGGAGTTTAGAACTATGTATAAAAATGTGTAAAAAAAAAATAGGTATATGATATATTCTAAAACCGCCTCTCTCCAGAGTGCAGTACACCTTTGCTATACAATATGCTGTGTTGTTAATTTAAAAGACATAAAAAATGTATAGGCTAATACTAATAGTTATACAAATACTTCAATTTATTATTATGATGTACTTTATTGATATCAATTGGCCATTGACCGAAGTCCTTAAGCCTTTTATACCACATTATATGATATAAAACTATCTTTAAAATGAGAAGTACTTCAAAATGACCACCTTGTAAAAGGTGACTAATTTCTCGGTCTCGAAAACTATGATTCATTATAGTTAAATTGAGGACATGTGGACTCAGTAATAGTGGCAAAAATTCAACAATATGATTGACAGTACTGGGGAGAGTTGGTTGTACACACCATACTTACAGATAAGAATCTTATATTTTGGTAATAAACAATATGCCTTAATATCATTTCTGGTTTTAACGGGAAAGAGGTCCACAGATTTTTAAAATATCAAGCCAAGAAGTCATTACATAATGGTCAATAATTGTAGTAGATACTTACAATAATCCCGTCTTCATATATAACATTCAGCTCTTCCAGTGTGTTGGGTTTTTCTGGATCTTTTATATTTTTTAACAGATCTGAAAAAAAAATAGGTACCTACTTACTTATAGTTAATTTACCATTGGCAATAGGATTTGTGCAGACTTTCATCACAGTAGAAAAATTGTTTGTTACTTGGTGGTTAAATAAGTTAAATGAATAAAAAATAATTATAATAATTATTATTACTTGCATTAACATTTGTTTGTTTGTAACATAACTCCTGACTTTGACATCTTTATACAAATATCACAATACTGAAAAATTGGATTTAACTCTATATTATGTTTATTTTTTGATTACTTGTAATAACATTATGCTGTTTTATTATTTACCAAAAATCATGTCTTTCACTTCAGTGTCCTTAATTTGTAATTCCTCCACATCTTTCGTTTTTTCTTTGCCGTCTCCTAATTTTTTTCGTAAAAAAGATAAAAACATATTAGTAAGTAAAAAATTGGTTATGGAAAAATAGTCAGCTGATTGGTTTTGTTGACGAAATTTCAAAATTTGACATTTCCTCTAACCTTTATTTCGGTCCTCGGACTCCTCGGGTTCATCGGGCATTTTCCTCGATTTTTTAAAGCTTTTCTAGGTGGATTATTTATAAAATTCTACTAACTAAATCATTAGTGAAGTTACTTGTTAAAAACCCTTAAGCCACTGAATTGATAAAACAACGCTTATCTTTAAAAAAACTGACGATGATTTAAGTGGTTTGGGCACTTATTTTATAGTAAATTTACTAAGGACAGATAAACTCAGTAAATAATAGCTAACTTTTAAAATAGAAGTTCAAAAAGGTCAAATTACGGTACGAGTTGAATGCAAAAAAAATTTAAAGTTGCAAAAAACGTCCAGGAATTTTCAAATTGTTTGGCAACATCGGTATCTATAACTACTGATAGAACGTGTTCTGAGGATAGAACAAATTTTTAACTTTTTCTTTAAAATCCTAAATTTTTGTGGTAAAATTTTAATGAACATTTGTGAAAAAGACAGAACATTAAATAATCCAGTTACTGTTTTTATTTAAAAAATAAAATAGGGTGACTCATTTTGAAATGAAACGCTACTGAAAATCCGGCAACGTTTAATTTTGACATTGGTTTGTCAGACGAACGTCAGACAACTGTCAGGTTTTATCAAAATCAAGAAAATTTACGTTGTTTTAGAGAATTCTGTGAGTCATAGTTATATTCTACAACATTTTTAATTGTCGCAAAGTAATTTAGGTGTGGAAAAATGTCCTTTTTCGGTAAATTATTCGGGGGTAAAAAGGAAGTTGCACCCTCGACCAGCGATGCTATACAAAACCTTCGCACGACCCAAGATTTGCTGGTCAAAAAACAGGAGTACCTCGAAAAGCAGATTGATGATTTAGTACTCGTAGCTAGGAAGAATGCATCCAAAAACAAGCGAGGTAAGTTGCAGAACCATTGTTCTTACTAAACAGCTTTATATACTATATGGGGTTCCGTTGTATGCAAACAGCTTAATATGCGATATGGGGATGATCTGTGGTTTGCTGTCAAGTCTAATATGGCTTTCATGTACTCATTTATCATTATTTAACCTATGCAAACACTAGTGATTTACGTCAGACCGTGGAAATATTTAATTTAGTTTACTAGACCTCCGGAACAAACCTGAACATACCAAGCACCCAAAGGATGATAGGGCAGTCACTATCGCTGTTATAGGTACTAAGGGTTTTTGTTTTACACAAAATGTAATTGTCCTATGTCAGGAGCGCTATATTTTATTAAATCTAGGATTTTTTTTGCTTTAAAAACCAGTTAAACATCGCTAACCTATGAAAAATTCACCAAATGAATCATTGTAGTTTAAATTTAATGCAACAGTTAACCTTTTCCTTTGTTTTCATAGTTGCCTTGCAAGCCCTTAAAAAAAAGAAGAGGTTAGAAAAGACCCTGCAACAAGTAGATGGAACCTTAACTACCCTCGAGTTACAGAAAGATGCCTTAGAAGGAGCCAATACCAATGCAGCTGTTCTTATTTCTATGAAAGAGGCTGCTGAGGCTCTTAAAAATGCCCATAAGAATCTGTAAGTGTTTAAAGTTTTTTTGTATTAGTTGCAACAGTTAGGTATAATAAAGAGAAAGCTTAAATATGTGATAAGGTAAAACCTATAAAAAATGTCTTCATCAGCTTTCTTAATTATTTATGTTTTTTTTTAAATTTCCTTTATTGTTTTATTTAGTGATGTTGATCAAGTTCATGATATCATGGATGATATAGCTGAACAACATGATGTGGCTAATGAAATATCCAATGCTATTAGCAACCCTGTAGGTTTCGGAGAAGATATAGATGAAGATGAGTTAACTAGGGAACTGGAAGAATTAGAAACAGAAGAATTAGAAAAAGTAAGTAATAAAATAGAGTATCATTTTCAAGCAATATTACAAAGTAATCAAAACCATTTTTAGTCTTGTATATTATGTTTTTTGTGCTCAAGATGATTTCTTTTTAATATTTATTAGGCAAGAAATAATTAATCTGTTTACATTTAAGAATAGAACTAAATAAAGTTATTTTCTAGGGACTTATCGATGTACCTGGGCCTACCAAGTTGCCTGCTATACCAACAGAAGTGGATGAAGAACCAACAACCAAAGTTAAGAAACCTGCCAGTAAGTTTTCTTTTAATACTTTTTATTTTACAATAGTTGCCAGCACATTTATTGGGAACAATCGTAAAATGAACAAAATTCACTTGATTTACCAACAGCTTTTACTTCCATATGGTTAGCTGACCCATACTAAATTTTTTTTAAAAATTTTGAACTATGGATTTGTTCTTTAGAAAATAATAACTATGGATTTTTCAAATTTTTGCAACTCATTTTTGAGATGGAGGAGAGTACAACATTTTGAATGATAGAAGAGTTTTGGACTTGTATTGTCTATTTGCTATATACTCCCTTGAACTTTCTTAATCTTGGAATAAGACTGCGCAAGAACTAAACGCATGAGTTCCCCATCTCTGTTATGCTTTAGTGCACCTAGCTGGTATAAATAGAGCTGTAGTTACTATACCTATTTAGTATTCATTCATCTGAGGATGATTGTCGATCCTTACCAATTGATATGTTGTTATTAAAAACAAATAAAGACCATGCAAGTCCAAAACTCAAAAACAAAATTAATAAAGATATATCAACATATTTGGTAAACATTTTAATTTAAATGAGTTTGTTTTCAGAAAAAGTTGAAGATGATGATGATATGAAAGAATTAGAAGCTTGGGCCTCATAAAACAATAACAGCTAATATAAAAAAAGTATATTAAGAACAGTAGAAACCGCTGCAGAGATTTGTATAAAGTTATTAAACAAAAAATAAATACTTAGGCTTATTTTGAAATTTTGCACCGAGTCGACCGAATTTGATAATTTCATGAACAAAAAATTCAAAACGAAATCAATAATGAAAAAAATATATATCTTGAGGTGTGATACCTACTTAGGTGAGTTTATGTTTCTGTGAATTGAGCCGTTATTTCACCAAGTTTTGACAAACATCATTGGGGAAATAAATAAATATAATCTGTATTACTGTCAAAAATAAAAAAAATATTGTTATTGGAATATATTTGGTAACATATGGTATTATACAGTAATACTGTCATTATGTTCATTTATATTAGATAAAACTTTTTTTTCATCTTTATACCTTATTTTCTTTAAAAAAATATTTATTAAAAAAAATATAAATCTCATTTAAATGGTTTTTTTGGTTGTCAACAAAGATAGCTTTTAAGACTGCCACCAGATGTCGTAAGTGGTGTCCTCAATATTTTTTTTATGATTTTGTGGTTTATCTGTGAATTCTACCATAACTAAAAGTATAAAAGTCTTTATCAAAGCTTGGTGAAATAGATAGGGGAACGGTAAACCTAGAATATTTAATATATTATGTTAGGTATGAGTTACACATAGGTAAAAGTTAAAGCAAATTGTGGGCTTAATTTTTAAAATTAAAGCTTTTGCTAGCTTGAGTAATTTATAAAATTAATTTGTATATAAGTAACAATGTTAAACTAAAAAAGTTAATTTTAAAAATTTAGTTTCTTGTAATTTTTGTTAATATTTTATTACAGTAAGAATAAGGATATTGTAATTGGTAAATTCAAAATATATTTGTATTAAGATACTGTGCATGTTTCTTTTTAAGAGAGTGAGGTCTAGTAACGCATTCGCCATTTCGTTTTATGATTTATATTATGTTACTCTTTCCTTTTAGAATTTCCATACGTCCAAATTTACCCGGACATGTTAGGGTTTTTGGGGTGTCCTGGAAAGTCCAGCCAGAATTTGAAAAATGTCCGGGAAACCCGGAGACCGTAAATGTATTAAAAATAGCTCAACTTTGTTAAATATTTTAATCGCTACATCTCTACTGCTACTTTGCAAAAATAAAACAAATCAACGTAAAAATTAAACGTTTTCATTTAAATTTACCTCTTAAAGTAGGTAGATAAATAAATTTATAAAGTATTTTTTGGCCTGGTCCGGACTTCACGGCTCATTTGTCCTAAATTTCAAAAAAATCTTTATGCATACTTACCTAAAATTTAAATCAAAGCTCGTAAAGCGATGCCGCAACAATCTATGCACACTTGGCAACCAACATCGGGTTATTCTGTGCTGGGTTCCTGGACACTCCAAAATAGATAGCAACGAGGCTGCCGATGCGCTCGCAAGAGAGGGCGCAGGCATGCCAGCTGATCTAGCAGACAATACAGTGAACAAACCACTGGGATTGGTCAAAGAGGAGATTGACTACACGGCCAAGCAGCTTGCACCGAACAGATGGACAGTGTTGACAACCTGTAGTACATCCAGCAACTTCGATAAAAAGAGAACCGCAGAGCTATTGAGACACAGTCGAAAAGACGTGAGAAATATTACTGCGGTTGTTACCGGACATTGCCTCTTCGGTAGACATGCCGAACGTATGCAAATACCCACTAACGACTTCTGCAGAAGTTGCAGAGATGAGGAAGAGGAAGAAAGTATTCAACATTTTCTGTGTGAATACCCTGGCCTCGCAAGAAGGAGGTTCACTACTCTGGGTGAACCATCTTTCGATAGCCTGGAGGAACTAAGCAACTTACAACTTGAACGGCTGAGCAGATTTCTGAACAGTAATGGCTGGTTTGAATGAGTTGTTAAAATCCTTCTGCGGTTACGTCGCACTAACCATCAGAGATCTGATGAAGGTGGGTTCTACGGAACACGTGTGGTATCACAACGGACCTAATTAGGACTACGTGAGACTGTTTGGTCAGAACCAAGGGTCTGCCACTCTTACCTAACCTAACCTACCTAAAATTTAAAGTTAAACAATAAGTTTAAATTTATCAAGTAATAAAAGCAGAAATAGAAATTGGACAAATTTCACAAGATTTCGTTTCTTGCTTTTATTAACCCGTTAATCAAAACTTCTTTAGTTCAAAACTGTAGGTAATCACTACTCAAGGACGGGTCTTTAACCCCTTTTTGAATTAAGCGAAAAGGATAAGAAATATTGATCAACTTCACTCTTAGGTTCTTAGGTAACCGTTTCGGTTATGTCAAAACTAATTTAATAGAGAAAAAGTATGGATGCCCAAAGGGAGGCACCCCCCCCCCCCCCTTTTCAGTCGATGCTGCAATCGATATTCCAATGAAAAATATTTGCTCTCTCCTGGAAAAGTTTCTTTGGACCCGCATTGTTTCAGTATTTAACAACAGTTAAGCCTGTAGAGATGACACTTTAGAACAAGATCTGTTTTTTTCGAAACAGATTTATATTTGAAACAGGTATGAGTCAAATAAACTGAGTAGAATAATGGAACCCCAGACCGGCGCGAAAGAAAAATTCGCGACGTCAATGTTTCGCGTTGGTGTGTGGTTATATGGTATATTTATTTATTTATTTTTAACTGTTGTTACAATTTTATAGAACGTCTTAGAATATATATATATATATAAAATTGATTAAAATATGTTAAACCTTTAGAGCATTTTCACACGGCACCATATATCGCGAGCGACAAATGGTCGCAATATTGCTGTTACACCAAATTATGTGTTTTCTAATGAGCCATTTTCACACACAAGCGATATTAGAGAACACATAATTTGGTGTAAAGCAATATTGCGACCATTTATCGCGCGCGATATATGGTGCCGTGTGAAAACGCTCTTATAAGGCACCTAAATATTAAAACACCTGTGTGCAATCAATCATTTATTAACAAATTATAAAGTTATTAACATATACAATTGTAAGAACTATTTAAGGTTTTAACAAAACTTGTTAATGCTTGCACCTAGATGACTAAACATCTGTATGTGCAAAAGTAAAATTATATTACTATTAATTTTAAAGAAAGAAAAAAAAATTTTTTTACAGAACATAATAGTCTAATCTAAGAACACACACACCTAGCCAAAAGATATAAAGCGGGAAGTATATCTCAGTATAAGAGTTTAAGATTAAAATTGTTATAAACAAAATTTAAAACAGTATTCCAAATTTGGGCCAATTTGTAGTAATAAAGGCCTTACATTTCATGTTAAATGTTTTTATATTAGTGATACTTTTCAAGTCTGGTGTTAAAATATTATATATTTTTGGAGCAAGATAGTTAATAAAGCGTAAGTTGACATTTTTATTACTGTTTGGTATTTTTAAGTGTTTATTTATTTTGATTCTAGTGTTGTATGTATGATCCACATAAGTTTTTAATTTGTTATTTTTGTGCACAAAGCAACAGGTACTCAAGACGTAAAGTGAGCGAACATTCATAATATCTTCAGAGTATAACTGTTGAGTGGGCAATAATAATATACTTGAAACTAAGTAAGTAACACTTTTGAACCACATTCTAAACATATTTTTATAGCACTTAAAGCTACTCAAATACCAATTGAAAAATACTATAATTTTTAAAAATACATTTTTTAGTCTTGATTAAATTTATTCCTATTCCCCACGTTTCTTATTTTATGGGGTATTATAATTATAGACTTTAGGTCCTATGTAACTGATAAACCTCAAATGTGTAAGAAACAAAGAGGTTAAAAAGAACGAAAGAAAGAACACGCGTCACACCACTTATTCTTGTATCTACTGAATATCATTTCGTATTTCCAATTAAACTTTATTTATTTACGGCTCTGATAGTGACATGAATATCTTAATGACCACGAAAATTTTAATTTCTGTAAACGTCTATCTATTATTATAACTAACAATTTCTTTGTCTGAAATCATGATAAGACAACGTTAATTGTTTATTAAATAGTCGTTATGGGAAGCCACAAGCAGTAAGCCCTTACAGTTATTTGTTCAAAATGCCTTGTTTCCCTAGATCATGCAGAAAAAGAAAGAAAAATAAAAAAAGAAAATCCGCAGAAAAGCAAGCCTTACAAAAATTGGAAGATACGCAGAAGATGCTGCAAAAGCAACAGGAGGAGCTTGAAAAAGAGATTGACGATTGCATAGTAACAGCTAGGGAAAATGCTACTACTAATAAAAGAGGTAATTTATTTATTTACGTATCAACCTTGCAATAATAGCCATATTTAGTTATTTACATAAAGACCAACGACGAGAGAGTATACCGTGTGTAACAGGATCATGGTACACCCCCCGTATCTCCGTTAGTTTTAAAGGTAATTGATTGAAACTTGGGATATCCCATATACATAATAAGCGGCATTTTTTGACCTACAAATGATTTTTTTTCACTTCCGGTTTCGCGGGTTACGCTTGAAATGTCACTTTTGTAGTATCATTGGATTCAGAAAATTATACAGAATTCAAAAATTTAGTAATATACAGGGTGTTCCATTAAAAAATCGAAAGTTGGTGTCACTTCCGGCGAAACCGGAAGTGAAAAAAAATCATTTATAGGTCAAAAAATGCCGCTTATTATGTATATGGGATATCCCAAGTTTCAATCAATTACCTTTAAAACTAACGGAGATACGGGGGTGTACCATGATCCTGTTACACACGGTATAGACCAATCATTCCCCTTCACATTCCCTTTTTTTTCTAATATTGAAATAAAAGTTAATATTTATTGAAATTATTTCAATATCGTCTTCAAAGTCATTGTAATTACGTCATAGGGCCGAATGTCTCTTTCATATTTCATAACTTTCAGTTGCGTTACGAGCCTTACAAAGAAAAAAGTATTTGGAAATAAAGCTTGAAAAAATCGACAACTTTTTAACTTCAGTCGAGCTACAAAAGGATGCTCTCGAAGATTCACCCACCACGGCTGCCGTTGTGGTCTCGTTGAAAAACGCAGGAGATGTACTGAAGAAGAGCAAGATTACGGTGTAAGTTTTCACTTATAAATGTCTTCTATTTCCGGAAATTTTTTCAAATGTCAAAATTTTCTTCAACTTTACCTAAAACTAATGAGTAATAATTTCCGGGTTTTAATTCAAGAGCGGGGGAAATTCAGTAAGAAACAAAATTATTTTAAGAAAAAATATATTAAAATTATATGTGAAATAAGTAAGATACATTGTAGGTGATGCCCATGATCGGCATTTTGATGTTTTTCGCTGACAGGTTTCAATTTCAGTAGCGTTTTATCCGTTATCTTGTTTTCTTCTCCGAAAAATGAAGCATTTCGAGTTGTTCAGTGCTCTAATGGCTAATGCTCACCACCATAGGCGCCGTAACTTCAGAAATGCTCTGGGGGCTTGGAGCCCGGATCTCAACGAATAAAAAAAAATTCCTTTATTAAATATACACATAATATAATGTAATAGTTAGTAATAACATATTTCTAAAACCTCAAAGGTAACAAATTTGGCTAAAAATGGCTGGAATGAAATAGTCAAAAAATATATACCTACTTACCAAAAAAAATTTAAAATTGCCGTGTTTTTGAAAAAAATATTTTTAAAATATTGCATTTTTGTATTGTATTTTAGACGACTTTGTCTTATTTGCTACAAAATCCGAAAAATCACTAAAACTGGGATATTTAACGAAAGTTTTCACTAAATCACTTTGGATTGGTTTCGAAATCATTAAATCTAGTGAAATTTCACCAGACCTGGCAACCTTGAGACTTTGAGACCAGGGACTTTCCAAATTCTCTACGTGCTCTAAGCAAAGTGGCAGACCAGGGTTGCCAGATCTAGCATAATTTAATTTTCAAAGCCAAAATAATTTCTTCCTAAATATGATAACCTGCTAAATTAAAAAAGGAAACGACAACTGCAGATAAATTTTATAGAAAAAAATTAAATTATCAAATCTCAAGTAACGCACGTTCGCAAACGAATTGCTATTAGTATCATTATTATGTAAACGTACTGTGAGGTTAGGCTATGGGGGCTACGCCCCCAAAGAAATATGGCTCTGGGGGCCCAAGCCCCCAGAGCCCCCACGAAATCGGCGCCTATGCTCACCACGCCAAAATTGAAAATTTTTTAGGAAAGATGCATTTTGGGTCGTAGAATACGAATCTAAAAACGATTTTCGTTGAAAACGCTTAGTTTTGAGATATGAGCAGTGACTTCCAGGAGCATTTCACAGACTAAGCGTTGCGTTGAAAATCATTTTCAGATTCGTAATCTACGCCCCAAAATACGTTCCTGAAAAAATCATCAATTTTCGCGTGGTGAGCGTATAATAGATATTCACCCAGCGGCGGCGCCAGGGGGGGGGGGGGCAGGGTGGGCACCGACCCACCCTAGAAACATGAGTGCCCACCCTAGTGCCCCCCCAAAATTGATGGATCTGGTTTTGTAATGGAATTTTCGGGGGAAGAGGGACTTGGCTATAAAAGTTTTTTTTTTCTTTTTTTTTTTTAGAAGTCACTTTTATTTTGGGTAGTGCCCACTCAAAAATCACCGAGCCCATTTGTGCCCTCCCATCCCAAAAATCCTTGCGCCACCACTGTATTCACCTAAAGTTTAATGTAAATTGTGATGGAGAAATTCATAGTTTCGCAGATGATACTGCAATTTTAGTACAGATACAAATTGAGACAACTTAAATAACAAAATTAAAAAAGATTTTAAAATAATAAAAAATTGGTTTGATAAAAATTTATTAACAATTAATTTTGATAAAATTAATTATCTTCCTTTTACTTTAAATCCAAATAACATACCACAGAATATGAATAGTATTAAAATAAATGATTACATTCAAATTTTGAAAGTTAATCATCAAGTAAATATTTAGGAATAATCTTTGACAGTAAATTAAATTGGAATTTTCACATAGAATATTTGATTAAAAAATTAAGAAGTTTACTACTAATTTTTAGAAAGATTAAAAAATTTTGAACGTAAAACATATGGAAATATTATATTATGCATTAGTTAAAACTCATTTAAATTACGGAATTTTAGGTTTGGGAGGAATAAATAAAACTTTAGTTAAAAAAATTAGAAATATTACAGAAAAGGTTTCTAAAACTTATATTTAATAAAGATTATCTTTATCCTTCAATAAAATTATATTCTGAAACAAAAAAAAATGCTATGACGAAACGCGTCTAGGGATGAAGTCCGATGAAGGAAGGGAAACAAAACTCTTTTCACTTTAAAATTGCTTCGGAGCTTTGTACCGACGACTACGGTAGCGCGTACCTAGCGGTAACACTTGGAATTGTGACGAATGTCTTTGCAAGTGATCTTCTCTGGCAATTGTGCTTATTTCTATAGGCTTTGTTAGAGGTGCAGGTACTTTATCGAACATTGACTAGATGTCGCTACTCGTAAAACTTCACTTCTTTGATACTTTGAAGACTGTATACAGTAGACCGTTTCCCTTCACTCATCGACTTCTAGCCCTACTGATGAGTCATGATATGACGAAACGCGTCTAGGGATGAAGTCCGATGAAGGAAGGGAAACAATGAAACAAAACTCTTTTCACTTTAAAAAAAATGAATATTAGACAACTTTACATTTATAACATCTTAATCTTAATATACATTGTTAAAAATAAAAATCTTATACAGTTGAAAAACCATAATCATAATACACGTCATAAAAATAAAATAACCATAAAACCTAAAATAAATAAGTCCATAGGACAAAAAATTTCAAATATTTATGTTTTTATTTAAACGATTATTTACCAACAAAAATTAAAAAATATATTTCATTAAAAAAATATAAAGTCGAAATAAAAGCATGGATATTGGAAACAGATAACTTTAAAAAAAATTAGGAAATGTTTTAATAAATATTGTTATGAATAATATATTTTTCAAAATTTGTATAGATATCCTATATCTTCAAAAAAAAGCTGCGTTTATATTTATATACATATAGTTAAACGTTTTTTATTTGCAATTTAACTTTTATAGAATATTAACAAATATTTTTAAAACCATATTTTATTATTCTTATATTATATTTATAATTTAAAATACTAAGATTCGCCCCTAACAAGCACGCCTTCGGGGGATCAAAGAAGAAGTTTATTGAGGAAGATAAATAAACACATATATTATAAATATTGAAAATAAACTTATTATTATTATTATTATTATTATTATCAAACAACTATTTAAAATAAATAATATTTTTCAACAATTTTTGTTGATTCGCTAATGCGACTTCTCGGGCACGATTGCTATGGGCCAGCCCAACAGCCCCAACTACGACAGCCAATCGCGCGATCACCCGATCTCCCGGTGTCCAGTCCGATTATGAATACCCTGTATATCAGCTAATTTTATTAGGGATGCTGACAACGTTCAAGAATTAATGGACGACATCGCAGAACAACATTCCGTTAACCATGAAATTTCGAAGGCCATTAGAAACAGTATTGTATTGGATACAACTGAAGAGGAGTTGCTCGAAGAACTTGAGGGCCTAGAGGCAGCAGAATTAAATAAGGTAAGCGATTTCGGAAGATCAACATGTCGTAAGTAAAAACTCATAATAAGGAATTATTGTGTAATGCCTGGTTTGAGCGTGAACATTTTAATCGAGTGTCAGCTAATCGCAGACTATGATTATTGATTAGCTAGCTTTAAACTTGCATTTATTCGGTGTGCGACTAGAGCGCTCCGTTCTATACTCGGTACTCACAAATCTTTCCTCAGTTCATAAGTGTTATCTTTTTATTTTCACGCTTTTCAATTTATTGTCAGATACACGGTTCTGAAAGAGAACGAGACTGTCTAAAAATGTCGAATATTTCTGTCAATTAAATAATATAAAATTTAGTTTTTTTTAATCTTTCAGAAGTTTATGGAAGTACCAGAAATAACAAGTTTTCCACTGGTGCACGCAGGATCGCAGAAAGATACCAGCGCATTTAAGAAAGCACCCAGTAAGTACTTACTTTTTAATATATCGTATCGGCAAAACATTGCCAAAAAACCAAATTGTACCCTTTAACATTTTTAAGTAAGTATATAAAATTTCATCTGGTACCGTATCTGCACTTTTCCCAAAAAATTGCAAATATGGACTTTTATCGACCTTTGTTGGCACACAAGTCAAATTAAGTACGATTCGTATATTAAAACTATTTGAAAATCATTACTTGAGATAGTCGAAACCAATCGTCAGTGTTACCAGATGAAAGAAATTATATTTTGGAATGAAGCTGGTAAACTTGGGGAAGAATTTAGAAATATTGGTTTTCATTACATTATTTCTTTATGCTTATAGAAAAAATCGTATGCGAAAAGTGTATTTTTCAGACTGCTAATTTAAAGGCGCCAAGGGTACGGCAGACCCATGCGCAAAAGTATTACTTTTCCTTTTCGCACTTGTTAGGGAAATAAGTACCGTTTATTTTTTTTAGAAACCCAAAATAAAGAAAGGAGCCAGATAAACTTGGAACCTGTATAAAATAGACAAGAAACATGGTACCCAGCCTGCAATTTTCTATAAACTTGTTTATAAAGTAGCAATAAAAATATTTATATATCATAGAGTTTATTTATTTTATTAAAACGTTTCTGTACTAAAACAGATTAGTAACAGATAAAGAACCAGTTTAAATGAGCTGCGTTCCTCGTAGCGATGCAGCTGAGTGATAATGATAATTTACATAATTTATATTTCTCAACAATCTGAAACTATAGAGCTGCTGTTTTCAATAATCAAATCCTAAATTAGTACTATATTAGTCAGTCATAGCGACATCTATTAACAACAATTACAAACCCGAACATATATCCTGTATCTTATTTTCAAAGGCCAATAATACTTGAAATTTTCAAGTATTATTGGCCTGTCTTGTTTTCATTATTGGTCGATGACGTAGGGTGAGGCAAGTAGCGGCTGTACTGCCCTGTAGCCTTTTCCCTTCCTGGGTGCGCTAGTCTGGCAATTGCTAAAAGACCCCGGACTTTACTTCTATTTAACTAGATCCCTAAACAATAATAAATATAGGTACCCTATTTAATTGTCGCTCTCATTTTTTATTTTAGAGGGTCTGTGTAAAATTGTGTAAGAGAGATAGATATATTTTCGTAATGGCGTACAGACATACATTCTTGGTTCTTAAGACCACGATCGTCTTAAAGCCTCGGCATCGATATAGAATCTGGATGTCGTGAGCGTGAGACCAAGGTGAAGAAAACAAACACAAATTTATAGCAGTGCATATGTTGCCAGTCATCGCAGTGGTGTTGCCAGATGCGCAATTTTAATGGTATTTATACCAAATATTTTGTCATAATATACCACTGACCTATACTATAGATCCGCAAAGGTTAAAACCAGAAGTGGCAAATTTATGGCCAAGCGTATGTAAACACGTAGTACTAGGCATGCGCACGGCAACATTTACTGTGTATAGTGTATAATTAAAAAACTATCGATAGGACTATCTACCGGGTGATTTGTGGAGTTAATAAGTCTATAAATTGCCATTTGTCGGCCAATTCATACCCACTTCCGGTTTATTAGTTACGTTCTTGTGTCCCGGTATAGTTCTATTGATAGTGTAAATGATAGGGAAAAAGTTACATTTGATGAATATAAAACTTCTACTATATGATCAAAAATTACTTCTAAAAAAAGACTCGTCTTCCCCCAAAAACTTATACCATTTCTTCAAAAACAGGATAATTTACTATTGATAGTAATTCGATAGTATGAGAATTACTATAGATAATTCGATAGCGATTTTTTGAATAAAAATATCGATAGTACAAACCCATTTTTTTCGTCCATAAAATGTAGCTTTTTAGTGTGTACCGCATAAGATGTGCTTATCCAAGTGTAGAGGTCGGATCCGACCGCGCTAATATTCCCCATGTTAAATTGCGGTTTTCTTGAAGTGAATTACAAAAAAACTAAATCACTCATTGAATTTTTTTCACCCCTATGTGGGTGTGAGAAAGTTATTTAAAGATATAAGCCAATGAAAATCTTTACCAACTTTTGGAAAGCAATATTTCTTTCAAATAATAAAAGTACCATTAAATTTATATAGGTTTTATACCATAAATAACTCACATATCTGGCAACACTGCGGCGCAGGGAAGCACGGAATAACGAAAAGCGCAGATAGGTAAAAAAAGACGTCAACAATACAACAATCAAGTCAACATTTTTCTTTTCAGTGTTTCATCAGGTGGTTAACAGTGTGGCTGAGGGCAAGATACAACAGTAAACAATTTGCGAAAGAAGCTGTAAGTTGAAGTTAAAAATACCAATAGAGCCCTGCTTTTAGTAGTTTTTGAGTTATAGTGACAATGACAAAACAAGTAGGAGGGCAGAGGTTCCGGACATTAAAAATATGTATAGCCTCTTTTTGTTAACACATTTAATTCGCAAAAATACTAGGGGGGAATTGTTTGAGTTTAGATTTTTGTTTAATAACTGTTCATTTTTTTTTATGTAATTTTTTCCTCTTCGTTCGCTGACAGGGCCATTCCCGAGGGGACCTACAGTTTAACGTGGTTTCCGAACCACGATCCTCAGTCATGCGACACACCTTAGGGCTATCAACCCATTGCATTACAACAGCAACAAAACAATACTGATTGCTGTTGTAATGATTTTTGGTTGTTTTAAAGACAATTTTAAGACTTTTTAACTGTTTATAAGGTCTGATGATGCCAGTTTGAGGCGAAACATGTCACAACGAAAATAAACAGACCATAAAAAATTTAAGGCCGAGACTTGGTGTGTTTTCTTACAAAATATCAAATATCAGGTCTCTTTGAGTAAAAAATGGACGAATTCCACCACTTCGTATGTTACAGACATGATTAATTGGTTAAATACATGGGGAATTATGATAAATTTTAAAATAAGTCAAATCTGCGTTAAAAATTAACAGGAGAAAAACAATATGGAAAAAGGAGCCGGATATATTAGACAAGAAATATTCTTCCCAGCCTGAAATTATTACACATCGAATATTGTTTTATACAAACACAAGCCTGCCTGTTGCATCGTTCAGTGCATCCGATAACCCTATCGCAAAGACATTATTTCATAAACTGTAACATCGGCATATATAAGTAATAAATCATTAATCATCAGCCATCACCATAAGTAATAATCACTTATTCGAGATAGTATACAACTAGTATTTGAAATTCATTCTCTCCAAGCAATATATCAGTGGCGGCTCATGACCGTAGGTATCAACAATAAAAATGTCTGCGCTTTCACAAATACTGACAAATTGGTATTCACTTTTTACTACTTAATGCAATTCCCATGCAGTTTGGCCTTTTCACTAAATCATCAACACCACTAATTGACCAATGTGCTTCATCGCCAAAAAATACACACACAAAATAAACTATTTTTTATCTCGCAGCCACAGATCCACCTGTATTTTTCATATATATTTGTATTAAATTTTCTGGTATAAATTTCTCCCCGGCTTGTGAAAACACTTCAATATTTAAGTTAGCCATAGGCATATAAAACCCAAGAAGGTTGATAGCATAACTTTTTAAGACTTTCTGTCTACAATTAATGACTATGACATCCTATCAATAGTTAAAAGTCTACCACGTCTTGGTATATGTATGTATTTTGATATCTAAAACTGTGTTAGACAAAAAATGTAGTGAAATGGTTAATGTAGCTAGATAGCTACTCACTCATCTTTGTGTCTTGTACAGTCTAGCTGTGATGGCCTGTTTTTGTCCGAAATATAAACAGTCACGTCCAGTTATTTTTTGTGCGTACCTAGGAATCAATAAAAATATTATATTGCTAGCTTTCCGGTACAGGTTGGACGCCTGTAACGCCTAAACTATTACTAAAATAAGTTTTATATTAGTCAGGAATCAAAATGCCTTGTCTACCGAATATGTTCCGAAAAAAGAAAAAAAACAACAACTCGTGGACAAAAGAAGCTTCGGAAAAATTACAGGACAACTTAGATCAGCTTGTGGAACAAAACAAAAATCTTGGACAGAAAATAGATGAGTGCGTAAACACAGCTAGATGTAACGCTACATGTAACAGAACAGGTTGGTTTAAAATTATAAGATTGAATAGCCTAGACAACCAGTGGCGTATTGCCTCGATATGCCTAATATTTTATAGTATTTTTCTATTATATACTTGTCTGTTCCGTTTTCCCTTTTTTAAAGCTATTTTAAATCAACAAAAATATAACACAATGCAATAAAATATTTTTACAACAAAAAACAATTAGGTATTTATTTTTAAAGAGAAAAATTAAAGTAAAAATTTTAATTCAAACAAGTGTGATAATTTATAATAAAAAAAAAATAGTGCGGGAAGAAACGAGAATGCCTTATTATGAATATACAAAACGGCACTTAGGAATAAACCTAAGCATTTACACCAAAAACTACTCTTAGATCAGCTACGCTCCTAAATGCATGATTTATGAAAAAATCATCAATTTTGGCGTGGTAAGCGATACTTACTTTATTTTTAATCATGAAAAACCGAGCCCAAAAAACGCTGGTTAGAGTCATACATGCGTCTTATGCTAAACTTTTGGATTGACACTAATATTCATATTTTTTACAGATATAAATAATGTTTTTTTTTTAATAAAGAGCCAGCTAGAAATATCAAAAAAAAGTAAAAAAAACATTTACAAAAACGAATTTAATCCAACCATGCAGAGGGGGGAGGTAATAATTTTATTTTCGATATTTGATAGTAGTTAGGTGAATTTTAAACGAAATTTGGGCGTGGCCCCAAAAAGTTTTCGCCTGGGGCGCTTTTTCGCCTTCTCCCCATCATGAAATACATGTAGTCTCGACTGTCCCTTTCTTCAGAAAAAAAAATGTCCTACTTACGCCCATTGCAAATTATGCAAAATCGGAAAAATCCTTTTTTGAGCATGATACCCTTGAACAACAACGTTCAGGTTAGGATAACAAAATATTGTTATTTTAAGAAATGAAATACCATGTTCCTCAGGCTATAAAAGAAATATGAAATTTTTTTTTAGTGGCATACGCAGCCGTAGAGAACAAAAAAGCATTAGAGAAAACGAGAGGTCAAATCGATAATATGGTGACAATAATCAAAAAGCAAAAGAATGAGGTGGATTATGCTCTAAGAAGTGAGACACTCAAGGTTTGCATGCGGACTGAAAAGAAGCTTAAAAACGCCAGTAAAATGTAGGTAACATTGTATGGGTGTAATAACAAGTGCTTGGTAATTGAATTTCGCATTTCAAGTCACCATTTAAAAATAATCTATTATAGAAAGTCTGATCGTAAGCAACGCAAGTTAATTGATGACATTACTAATCAGCATAACATGGTCAATGAAATTACGAATACCATAAGACTGAGTTTGGCTCCTGACCTAACTGAAGAGGAATTGGCCGGAGAATTTGAAAGGTTGACGATGGAGGACAATGAAAAGGTATTTATACTGTCAAATTTCTCACAGGTTAAATCACGATTTTTGAATTTCGTACTATAATATGATTACCTATTTTTATTGTATTTTTGGAATTTCGTCAAGATGCTAAATGTTTTTTGTAAAACAAGGGACACATCTAAGTAGTTTAGGAGATATAAGCATTTCAAAAATCACATTTTTGACAGAGTGTAGCAACTTAACGGTGAATCTTAGAAAAAAACAGCTCTCGCGTTCCTATCTGAGCTTTTTATTTTCTTTCCGGTTGACTTTCAGATGTGGTCAAACCAGAAGTTAGAATTTTTTGAATGTGTAGAAAATGATTATCCAACACAGAAACATGTAAGCCGTTTTTCTCCAAGATGCACCGTTAAAATGCTATAGCCTGTCAGTCACATTTTTGAAATGCGCTATCTCAAGACCTATTCAATTTAGACATATGACCTGTTATAGAAGACTTGTTTAGAATCTTGAGCAAAATCCAAGAAAAGAACAATAAAAATAATTATATCATGTTTAAAATAAGAAAGTTAACAACAACTTCCGCCGGAACTGCAACGAAAACGCCAATAATAGGCACATTAGAATATTGACCAAAGTCCCAGCCTGGTAAATTTATAATTTCTTTGCATTTAATTATTACTACTAATAAAAAGAAAGAAAACATTAAGTGGTAAAAAAAAACTAGATAAATAAAACAGTCTTAAAATATTAAAACTTGAAGAAAAATTAATTTATAGTATAAAAGAAAATATTTTTAGTTCTCCCAAAAGTTCAAACTAACACTAGTCGTGAATCACCCTGTATAATTCGAAAAATTTAAAGAAAAAATGATAATCAGTTCCTGATATGGAACACCCTGTATATTAGGTAATTTTTGAATTCTTTTATATTACACACATTTCCCCAACTAAGGACTGAAAAGAATCTAGCCTTATTCTCAAAAATATTCCTGTTCGGGAGAATATTCTTATTTAACCAAAATATGGGCCAAAGTATCTTATAATAATTGGTTTTTAGAATAAACCTAGTACCAGCAAAACCACAGAACTACAAAAGAACAAGACAACCAAACTTAAAAAACGAGTTGGTAAGTTTATGTCAGGTTTTTGAATTTATGTACAGCCAAATATAGGTACTTATTTTTTTTAGAACTTCCACAATGAGCTGCAGGAATTGTGGAATCAGAAATCTAGCAAACAACATACAATATGGCGTTAGAAGAAATAAGTAGTTTATTTAAGTATTAAGTAGAATCATATCACATTTTTTAACTTATATTTTAGATATACCTACATATAAAGAAGACTAATAAAAAATAAAATTAACAACCCTTACTTTTAAGATATTTCTCAAAATCAACCAATACCCCCTGCATATCTTTGTACCCAACGATATCACATGCCTGCTTTAACGGTAGCCACTTAAAGTCTTGATGCTCATCAGAAAGTCTTACTTCAGCTTGAGGATTTATTAGTTCGGCCAGCCAATAATGTACAATTTTTGGCCTACCTTTGACATTGTAGTGTAGAGTTTTTTTTGTATCCTCGTACACTTTGAGGTCGGCCTGTTGAAGTCCAGATTCTTCAACAGTTTCTCTATATGCTGTCACTAGATCTGTTTCACCGGGGTCCACGTGTCCTGAAATTAAGTAATTATTGTTTTGTGTGGTCAGTAACCCAAAATAGTTTATTTTTACAATATTCTTGTATTAAAGAAGCTGGATGGTATTAGTTGTTTTGGAATATGGACAGTAGTTAAATTAAAATAGATACCTTTAGGAGGGGTCCAGTGGTGAATGCCATAGGAAGTCTGCAGCAGTAGAAATTCAATTTGATTTGGAACATTCCTGTATATTACAAAACCAGCAGCAACTTTTGAACACATTTTCTATAGCAGTAATAATAGGACTGAATATAAGTTCGATTTTCTCAATATTTCCTCAGATTAAACACCGATTTAGGTATAATTTTTTTTATTTCAAAATTAATCAAAAATACAAAGTGAGGTTGAGATTATGACAACACTGACACGAGTGACATGTATTTGAAGCCTTGTTGCCAGTGCAATGTTATTAAAATAAAGTTAATTATTAATTTATTTTTTAAATCCCACCTTTGTTAAAATAAGCACAAGGTCCTACTCAGTACCAAATCCTTTGTGCAAAGCTTTTGCCTCTGCCAGTGATATTGGTTTTAAAGTAAACCCTTCTAGTCGTGGTTCATGTTCTAGATCTCGTAATTTGTAAACATTTGTCTTAATTTCTTCACGTAAATTATTCAGATCATCTTCTGCTTTATCAATTTCTAAAATTAAGATTTATTCAAGTACTTATTACTTATTTTTTATCATTGTACTAAAAATTACACACCTTTGCGTAGAATAGCTTTGCATTCCTCTGTGGGCCTCTGAACATAAACGGACCCCACCTGAATCCAACTATTTCTATCATCTCCTTGTTTTAAAGCTCTTAGGGCTTCTCTATATTTATTTTGAGCATTTGCAAGTTCTAATTTCTCATCCTTCAAAGTTAGAATGTTTTGTCCTACCGTTTCTACTTCTTCAAGATATTTAAAGGATTTTTCTTGTTCTATTTCTGGTAGATTAGACATAGGAGGACTGGTTCTAGGCTTCTATTTTAAAACAGCTTCGACCTTTTGTAAAATAAATCGAAATAAATATTTTAAACTTAACGGTTTTAAATGGGGTTATGTTCTTATAGAGGAAACAAGGAAATGACTACTTGGCATCATCGCTTATTTTGGGCATTATCTGCTAGGGCTAAAATGTCCTTTTTGGCCATATATTAATATTCATAGTACCTATTATTCTTCTGTGATTCGGTGCCGCGTTGCTTTTAAATTTAATGTAAATTGGTCAAAAAAGAAGAAGTTTTAGTTGATATTAGAAACAGTTTGAAATCTAGGGAGTTTTAGTTTTCATGAATCATTCCTGCCTTCTGCCACAAAGTGACATCGGTCGGTGACATCATTTGACAATTCCAAAAACGAACCCAACCTAAACATGGCGTCTGACGGAGACGAAAGTATTTCCGATCATGAAAAAGTGCGAATAGTTTCGGATTTTATTCTTCACTCGCCTCCCGGCGAATTCAATGAAGTCTTTAACGATGTCAGGAAGTTGTTGGATAACGACGACCTGCTTAAAGAGGGGGCCAGTGGGGCCTTCGCGCAATATAACAAAGACCAGTTGACTCCGGTGCGGATAGAAAATGCTGATCATTTAGTGCTTGTTACTGAATACAACGATTTAGGAAATAATAGGTAAGCTTTATTAATAATCTGTTGTGATTCACAACTTCAATACGTGAGAAATCTGCCGTAAAACTTTGTTAAATATGAGGTCGCCCTTCTGTGCTTATTAGTCATTTTTCAAAATTAGGTTTAGCTTATCTAGTCTTACTAGTAAACTAACTACTAAAAAAGAGATTTTACGTACTGCTTTAAAAGTATTTATAGTGTCAATATCAGGATCTAGTTTCCCTAAACACATTCATAGGTTGAGCAAGCAGTTCAAAAGCAAAAGAACAGCACCATGTTTATAAAATTAGTTACCCAACTTGATCTTGTAACATTTTACTGCTGGCGAGCAGATAACAATTTTTAGAAAAGGCTACAAGTAACCAAAAACCTGTTTCTGTGTATGTTTGATTTAATAGTGATATTTGTCACATTATATCGACTGATTATTTGACAAAACCAAATTTTAAATAACAAATTAAATTGTTGCCCATAGATTTTTTGACCCCCGTTCCAAACAAAGCTTCCGATATGACCATCTGAGAAAGGAAGCCACTGACTACCAATCATATAACCCCAGTTCATTGGCGGAGCCCTGGCGTGCTGCTCTTGACAGTGAATTCACTCAATACACAAGAAACCACTATAAAGATGGAGTTTGTTTGGTGGTGGGGAGCAATCCAGGTGGTGTTGTTAATTTAACGGCGTGTATTGAGGACCATCAGTTTCAACCTAAGAATTTTTGGAACGGTAAGTAGTTTTTTGCCTACTATCTTATAGCTTTACATTTTACCAGAATTGTAATAAGTACTCAGGACGGAGTGTACTCTGTATCTTAGGGAAAAGATTAAATATCAGTCAACAATTCATGATCTACAAAACCAGAAACACATATCTTCTCCAAATACCTAAACACAGAACAACTTTACTTGCACGGTCGAAACATTTATAATTCTATTGGGGCTCACCTAAAAACTTTAAATTATCTATTGCAATAATAATTAAATACTGGCTTTTTTGCTTTATGGATGTTTTCATAAAAACTAAAATTCAAATTATTGTTAAAATTGATAAAACTGATCAATCAAAAAAAAATGGTTGTTATCAGGAATAAAAATATCATAAATATATAGTATACTTCCTTTTATTTGCTTAGTTCTGTAATTTATTTTAAGGATATATTAAATAGTAACAGTAAACCTCATAAAAATGAAATAACCATAAAACCTAGATTAAATGACTAAATAGGACAAAAATTTCAAATATTTATGTTTTCATTTAAACAGATATTTATCAACAACAATTTTAAAAAATTTTGCATTAAAAAACAAGTCTCAAAAAAAACATGTCTGGGGTGGACAGGGTTTTCCTTTTAAAATAAATTAAGGCAGTGTCGAACCCCACACTGTTGCCAGATTGTGTAAAAACTCTTTTATTTACGGAAATGTAGGTATTTCATTTCTGGCTATCTTCAGTGTGTTTGACAAGATTATAGTGGGTTCGGGACTTTGGGCATTATTGCCTATGTTAATATTTTCACTACTATATTTTAGAATTTACTGATTTACTGAATATTGAATCTTAGAGTTGGCCTAATTATCTTATTCCTTCCTAATACGAAAATCAAACACTGATGTTGTATAAAGGGAGCTTAATTTATTAACTTATGAGTTAACAGTGTACAATGTACATTGTACAAACAACATTGCAAACATGACAATAAAAATATCAAAATTAAGAAAGAACGCAAATTTTTGCATACACTAACCTACAAATACTCGAAGCAAACCCAACCCAGCCTTTATCATCGTAATGTCAAAATCTTTGCTATAACGTAAAAATGTCTAGTCTAAGCAAACCTGATCGTCGACGGTTAGATGAACGATTTTTCACCGAAAAGCACATTTCACAATTCACTTAATTTTTAAATAACATTGTTTTAAAACTTTTTAACTATGAATGGAAAACTGATTATATGTGACTGTTGACTGACTGAATGACTTCTACTGAATAACTTTTACTGAATGATTTTAACTGAATAATCTTTGTTCATAGTTTGCTAGCGTTTATATAGAAAGATTTTGCCATTAATCCTAAATTATTACAATAATTAATTACTACTACTAAGTAATTTAAGTAGCCATCTGTCACATAATTTCATGCGACTTCTTTGATACTGAAAATGTATGACTAATTATTGTCTATAAACATCCGGCAGGAAACAATAAAATATCAAAAATTAGGTGACAGTTTCCGGCTGAAAATTGCATAAGATAGGCGGATACATAACTTTATATCTTTGACATTTATTGAGGATACTTTGAAACATAAAATAACTTGACATTTCCGACATACGTCTTTAGAAAATATGTTTGGGAAATTATAAATATAAAAATAAAATGACAGCAGGAAATATAAATTTGTAACAAAAATGCTAAAAGTAAACAAAGATAAAAGTACCGCTTCTAATAAATAATTGATATAATCGACAGATAGTAATAAATTATGATATACGACTTCCGGTTAAATAGACGAATATGGTAATTACGCAACATCCGGTATAAATTTAAATTCTTTTAATTAGTTAAATTGCTTTGGCTGTTTGTATAACAAAATAATAATGAAATGAATAGTAAAAAATATATTACTTCAAAGGTCCTATTGTCGCCAATTTTTGCTATTACCACATTCCTCGATACCCTGAAAAAGATGTTATTATCTTAATGATAAAACTTCTTGAACTTATCTTTAATTTCACTTCTTATTCCTTTCATAAAATAAACTTATCAATTAATATTTAAATGTGACACGTCTCGTAAGTGTGAAACATAAACCGACCTAGACTGTTTAAGTGCCAAGATGACAGATTTATTGGTAAAGAAGTTAAAGGGATACAATTATAGATTTAAATTTTTAAAATATGAATAATTTTTAAGTTTTGGCAAAAACTGTAACTAGCCCAAATAGAAAAACATTATAATTTTTTTTTTTTACCGAATAAAGCTAGTTAGAACGGTTTACTTACTAAGTTTCGTTTTGTTTTTTAAATTTAAAAATGATATAGGGTTAGGTTTGCATTCATCGTAACTAAGTTCTAATTACTAATTAATTTTTATACCTAATAGTATATAGTAGTTACATATAAAAAAAAACTTGAACAACAAAAAAAACTGACACAACACATATCACTTGTTAAATAAATTCACTCCATGAGATAGTCATCTAAAATGTCAATTTCCTCTGGAAGCACTCCATGACGTATCCATGCGATTATCATGGCGGCAATAATATCTACCAGCTGGTTCAGGTCATCAGGCTGGTTCTGTGGGGGTTCTTCATTAACGTTAGGTACTACTTGATCTGGGTATTGCGGAGGAATGTTTGCCTGTGGAGGTTCAGGCATGTATGGGCCCGCTTGGTCATCTTGTTGTGGATAGTTCGGTGGAACCTGTTGTTGGGGCGGATACATGACCCTATCTTCTTCTGGCACATGAACATAATTCTCCCTGGGTGGGAAGATTCGCGCCCCTACATCGCATATTGCACAGTTGCACGGGGGAACTTCGGCTAGCCCTTGGTCAATAGTGCGAAAGGTATCGACGCGCCGAAGTTCATTATGCGTGCGATCGGTAAAGAGGCGATTTACAGCCCGTGGCGCGATTAACAGGGGATGACATGGCATGTCGGCCCCCAACGTATAAAATTCCTCCCGCAAATCGCGGATGGCCATTAATAATAGTGCCCGTTGCTCCTCCAATGAAATATGCCGAATATATCTTAAGAATCCTTCCATTTTTTCTTTTTCGTTAAAATTTCGTTTCGAGAAGACGCGGTGTTAAGACGATCAGACTTAAACTAAAGCCTTTTTCCTATTTCGTGTTGGTCCAACTTCATTTTTATTGACATCATATTTTACTTATTATAGTGTTTATATTATTATAATGTAAAAACCTTATTCGTTTAATTAAGTCCTCGAGTGGTTACAGGCACTGTCAATAATGTTTATTTTAAATAAGGTCCATCCATTCATTCCCGTAAAATTTATAGGTTTGCTTTTCTAATTAGTTCGATGCTTAATACTAATATAGTGCGTATAAATCACTCTGTATAGTGTCTTTCTGCCTTTGTATGACGTCACGCACTCACGATTACGCGAAGGCGGGTTTCTCGGGGTTGCTTTTCTTAAGTTCCGTTTTGTACCCGTATGGCCATCTGTTACCGAATAGTAAAATAGATTAGTGCATGCAGTTGGGAGAAACGAAGCACCTAGTCACTTTATTTTTATGACTTTTAAGGTTTAGTTATAGGGGCCGTTACTAGTGTGATTTTTGGAATAATATTAAACTTGAGCATCATTGGCATTTTTAAATGGAATAAGTTTACTGACTTAACGTGTGAAATGTCCAAAAATGTCTGCTTTCTGGTCCACTTATATTTTTATAAGTTTCTAGTTCCTGTTGTTGATTATCTTGTGAATGAGATGATCCTGCAATTGTAGAGATTACCGGGGTAACGCACTGTGGATTTTCGTCTAAATTCCGCTCGTCGTTAGCTTGTCTAGTTTGACTATTTCTCTTGAGTATTTTGGCTTGTTTTCGGTTTAAAACAAAAAGAGTTAAGGTATTCCAGAACGAAGCTAAAAGGTACATAGAACAGCCATCTAATTTATGCAAAGCCATGGCATTTAGAAGAGTTTCAAACAAAAACTTTATGACTCTATAGATGAAATAACAGCCTAATATGCTGCTTGTCCACTGTCCAAGAATAATAAAATATCCGTATAATCTTTTAATTGTTGAATTCGCCATCTCTTCTAACTCTTTGGTGTCAAATAAATTTAAAGATGAATATCCCTGTGATTGCACGGGCTTTCCAGCGAGTTTTCTTATTAAGATGTTACTTACAGCAGGCCTTTCTAATCCAAATAACATAGTTTCTTGAGCTTTTTCTATTATTTCTTTGGTGTATATTCCGCCATTACTAGCGCCTTTAATGGTTTCCAAAATCATATTTTCTTCTTCGTCAACTTTCAGTTCTACTGGTTCTATACCAGTTAGTGGGTAGGGGTTAAATCCGATCGATAATTATTTTATTTTACTTCGTGCCCTTTGTTTCGTATCTATCAAAAATACTTCATCGAACAGGTAGAAAATTTCTTAGTTCTTGCGGCTCCTTATGTTTTCTTATTGTTTTATGCCCCCCGGACTATTTTCCTTTACCATGTTTCATATTAAAGTTTGTTATTCTATTATTTGATTCTCTGCCATACCTTTGTTTATGAACTCAGTTTGCCTTCATTTAATATTTTTTTTTTAATTTTCATTTTTTTTTACTGTTGACTAGAAATGTTCTTACTTTGCTCCTTTTCGATACTCAAAACATCTTCTTTCAAGATTTAATTTTATAGTGCTTCCTTTCTTTACTTATTCATAACTAAAATTGATTTTCTCATCTAAAATGGTTTCTTTTCATTCATTGGTTCTCACTACCTTTTTGCTTCTTGTAAAAATTCTCATACAAGCAACGTATTTTTCTTTTGTAGCTATTTTACACAACTGTTTTATTTTATTTTCTTAATAACTTTTGCAAAATTATGTTTACTTCCATTAATTAACCTCTTGCTGCTTTTTGTAAAATCTTCCTGACCATGCTTAAATATCCCACATAATTTTAGAACTTCTTTGAGCCTTGGCTCCTTCACCTTTTATTTTGAAAATTCACATGTTGAGTCGTAACTCTGGATATTCTTACTCTGGCCTCAGTGGCATCTAACTTTTATGAGGAAATGTATCTTCGTCACATCGTGTTCCCTGAACACACCCTTTTTCACCTGTAAACTTCTTTTATCTCCTATAAACTTCTTTATTTATTCTTTTTCCATTAATTCTCTGACTGTAATCATCTTCACATTTTTTTTTCTGTTCATCGCTTCTTTTGCAATACCATCCCGGGGAAACCGGGAACCTACTTGTTCCAAAATCAGCTCGAGGCTTTCCAACTAATTCTTCTTAGAAAATAAAAGACTTCTGTCTTTCGTCGCCTTGGCGACTGAATTTCTCGAAACAAAAATGCTGGACCTCTCCTTATTTTCTTCATTATCCTCTCCGCTTAAATAACTCATGACAATCAGCCTCTCACTTTGTAGGCTCTCTCACAAATTTTCTATTTGTCTCTCGTCATAACTTTTCTTGTTACTTAAAATCACCAAATTGACTTTCTCAATTTCTTCTCTCATATTTCCTCATAATTCTGTTACAAAATACAAGTGTAATTCGCTAATAAGCGTTCAATGCATGAAAATTCAAAACAACTACTTCCCTGGCAATATACCACGTCGGATATTGAATTATAGGAACTTTCACTATAGAGGCCGTGGTTCTTTACACTGTTTCTTGACTCGATGGCGAAACTACTATACTTCATCATTTCACATCTTCCTAACACGTTTCTGGTTTCTTGCAAAAGTTATAAATAAAAATGCTATTCTTTGCTTGATTGTATCATCTCTTGCTCTTTATTTTCCAAGTAATGGTCCTTGCTGGTAAAATTTTCTGTGCGTTTTTACTTCGGTAGCAGCATTTTATGCAAACATTACTAATGACTTTTTAAACACAATTTTATGGCATCTATGAGTTCTTAAGGGGGTATCTGCACACAGTTCTAAAACTACGTGTTAAGCCTTAACTTTAGATTTGTCCCTTACAGCTGCTTTATAAATACCTTGATTTCTGGGAAAAATTTTCATTTCTTCTAAAAAGTATTCACAATTTTCATGAACTTTTCAGTTGTATTTTGTAGTGACTCTGTTTTCAAAAATTCGTTATTTCTCTTTGCTTGTTTGTCTTTGCATTTCCAATCGCTGGCCAAGCGCTTGAACATGCGATCCTTTAGTTATTGGCCATACCAAAGAATCCCTGGTAATGTAATGTATTGTAACAAAGTCTCTATTTAATTCACCATTTTAGTAATTATTACTTTCAACGAATGCTTGCTGCTGATTCTTTATTCTCGAAATTTCAAATATGCCTACATCAATTCTTTTAGTTATGGGTTTTTATACTATTACGAGGTCTTGGGGTATCATTCAAGGAGCACGTATATATCCCTGTAACTGCATCTACTTCTAGTCCCAAATGGGATTGTTATTTATAACTACTCTATCTTCCTTTCTGTTAATAGCATTATTTTCCTTTTTATTTTTGGGCGCGGCCGCTTCCTTAACCATTTTGGTGGAACCGTTATGAATTTCTTGTTCTTCTGATAAGTTCAGGTTGCCATCACCTGATTTACAAAATCTTCTTTCATGGCAATTGACGAAAGATTTTTCATAAGCGCTTCCTCCAATTTGGCGTCTAACCTTTTTTTAAGATACCTTAATTTCAATAATATTTGGTTATCAGTTCTTTCCTTAAGTGACGTTGTTAACCAACTTGCTCTATTCACTTTAGCTTTTTCTTCGAAAAGAGCTATTATTTCTTCAAAAGCATACATCCATCCATTTCCCCAATCTACTTTAATTCCATATTTATGCAAGAAATCTAACCCAAGTAAAATGTCAGCTTGAAAACTCATTGGTGAATCTACTACTATAAATGAGTGTTCGATTAATTTTCCTGGTAGCAACATGATAGGCAATACTACTTCTCCTTTGCACGGTATACCACCTCCTTGAATATCAACTAAATTATTTTCTATATCTTGAGAAATTTTAAACCCCTCGGCAACATCGGGTTTTGCTAGGGATACAATGGCTCCTGAGTCTATAAGGGCGGTACACTCTCTATTTCCTATTACCACTTTAGCTATATTACGAGGGCGTAATAACTGTTCAGAGCACTGTATCCCAACCTCATTTACTTTTACTGATGAGTTCCGCCTTGCTGAGCAGCCGGACTTCGGGGTTGAAAAGGAGCTGCTCTGGCGTTTAAACCTCTTTGGTTATTTATTGTCCTGGACTGGTATGTCGGGCAGTTGATGCGTAGATGTCCAATCTTATTGCAATTATAACAGGTACGCAATTCCCTTGTATTTTGAGTTCGACACGAACTTGCAAAATGTCCCAGTTTATTGCATTTGTAGCACCTTAAGTCGCGAATTTTGGATTGTCTACACTCCTTAGCTACATGACCTGATTTTTGACAATTATAGCACTTTAAACTTTGATGACGTCCAGTATTCTGTGTAGGTTTGTGAGTTAATCCCATACTCAAGCCTCGACATTCTCTATGTGATGTAGAAGGTCTTATTATGCCTTCAATAGCTTCCTCTAGTTCTGCCATTTTCAAAGCCGAATTTAAATCACTTGGAGATTTTGATAAAATTTTTGCTTTTAAGGGCATAATTAATCCCATTACAAATTGAGTGGTTAATTCTTCCTCAAAGTTGGCTTTTAAAACGGTATCTATATTTTTTGTTCCAGTATACGAGACAGTTTTATTTGCAAGCATTTTTAATCTAGTCAAAAATTGTCGACAGGTTTCACCATTTCGTTGTTTACATTCCATATATTTTCTGCGCGCTTCTCCATTGATTTCAGATTTTTTAAATTGTTTTTTCAGTCCACGAGATAAAGCATGCCAACTTGGCGTAGTTTTCAGGGTTTCTTCGGCTTCAATGAATTGTTTTGCTTCCTCTCGGAGTTTAAGGCGAGTAATCGCTACTTTTTGTACTTCAGTCCAATTTGCAAGTAAAGCAGTTTCTTCAATTATTGACAAAAATTCTTCGATATTACTTTTTCCATTATAACTTGGAACTGAATCAAGTCCATTAACGACATTATTTAAAACAACGGGATTTACTGGGTTAACAGTTTCTTTTCCTTTTTCTTCGGTCATGGTCAAGTTTAAATTTTCCTATTAGGCAAAATGCTGTTGTGGGGGAGTATTTAACATCCACAGTCTCAAAGTCCTAATTTAATAATAGCTCACTGTTTTCTTTTAATCTACCCCACACCTGACACCATTTGTCGAACCCCACACTGTTGCCAGATTGTGTAAAAACTCTTTTATTTACGGAAATGTAGGTATTTCATTTCTGGCTATCTTCAGTGTGTTTGACAAGATTATAGTGGGTTCGGGACTTTGGGCATTATTGCCTATGTTAATATTTTCACTACTATATTTTAGAATTTACTGATTTACTGAATATTGAATCTTAGAGTTGGCCTAATTATCTTATTCCTTCCTAATACGAAAATCAAACACTGATGTTGTATAAAGGGAGCTTAATTTATTAACTTATGAGTTAACAGTGTACAATGTACATTGTACAAACAACATTGCAAACATGACAATAAAAATATCAAAATTAAGAAAGAACGCAAATTTTTGCATACACTAACCTACAAATACTCGAAGCAAACCCAACCCAGCCTTTATCATCGTAATGTCAAAATCTTTGCTATAACGTAAAAATGTCTAGTCTAAGCAAACCTGATCGTCGACGGTTAGATGAACGATTTTTCACCGAAAAGCACATTTCACAATTCACTTAATTTTTAAATAACATTGTTTTAAAACTTTTTAACTATGAATGGAAAACTGATTATATGTGACTGTTGACTGACTGAATGACTTCTACTGAATAACTTTTACTGAATGATTTTAACTGAATAATCTTTGTTCATAGTTTGCTAGCGTTTATATAGAAAGATTTTGCCATTAATCCTAAATTATTACAATAATTAATTACTACTACTAAGTAATTTAAGTAGCCATCTGTCACATAATTTCATGCGACTTCTTTGATACTGAAAATGTATGACTAATTATTGTCTATAAACATCCGGCAGGAAACAATAAAATATCAAAAATTAGGTGACAGTTTCCGGCTGAAAATTGCATAAGATAGGCGGATACATAACTTTATATCTTTGACATTTATTGAGGATACTTTGAAACATAAAATAACTTGACATTTCCGACATACGTCTTTAGAAAATATGTTTGGGAAATTATAAATATAAAAATAAAATGACAGCAGGAAATATAAATTTGTAACAAAAATGCTAAAAGTAAACAAAGATAAAAGTACCGCTTCTAATAAATAATTGATATAATCGACAGATAGTAATAAATTATGATATACGACTTCCGGTTAAATAGACGAATATGGTAATTACGCAACATCCGGTATAAATTTAAATTCTTTTAATTAGTTAAATTGCTTTGGCTGTTTGTATAACAAAATAATAATGAAATGAATAGTAAAAAATATATTACTTCAAAGGTCCTATTGTCGCCAATTTTTGCTATTACCACAGCAGTTCTTCCGTGACTCTGACTGATCCTGTATACCTACTTAAATTTTTTTGCAGTATAATAGATTTTTATCAGTTGGGTTTTTTAAAAACTTTTACTCACAATTAACTAACCAGCAAGTTTAACTGTTTACATACATGACATTGGCAGAAATAATTTTCTCACAATCATTGTGACCCGGTTACCTTAATTTTTAATTTACTAATCGGGTACCTTAGATTGTGAGTTAATAATGCCTGCCAATGTCATTTATATCACAGTCAAGCTGGTTAGTTAATTATGGAACGGTAGCTCATGATATCCAACAATAACAAATAATTCTGTTGACAAAATATAATTCCGGTCTGAAGCTCACTTTGAACCCCTCCACTTTGTTTGCTAAACTTACTTCCTTAAAAGTATTAAGATGTATGTTGAAAACAATAAACATAATCTAATATTGCAATATTGGCAACACAGTTTGAACAATGTTGTCAGCATATTTCTATAGCATGTATGAATGATTTGTGGGCATATGCACAAAAAAAGAGTATGTCCGAATTTTAGTAGGTTTAAAAATGTAGGGAAGAATGAAAAATGTACCATCTGCGATCCCATCCCATTCACACCGGTAACCAGGCCAGATGAGATCGGATATTTCGTGAGGTGCGCAAGAGGGTACACACTCCCCAATCGGTACATCATGCAATGACGTAAGAAACCAAGAGTTGAAGTTCCCTCAGGAAGCATCGTATGACTAAGAATCGTGATTCGGAATCCACGTTAAGCTGTAGGTCCCATCGGGAATGGCCCTGGCAGCGAATGAAGAGAAAAAAACCTATTTTCTAAATTATTATCTACCTTAATAGTTTTTTTGTATTATTTTTGGAGGTGGAATAAAATAAGAATTTGAGTGAAATGTCGTTTTTGGGATTATTAAGGTCAAAGAATGTTGTGTACTAAGTATTTTCCAATTTTTTAAGGCCTTTTTACCAGGATTGCAGTAAATCACGATTTTTTTGAAAAAATTAATAATTCTGTTGTTTTTTTTTATTTTTATTAATTTATACTGATTTTTTCCTCAAATATGGCAATGAACTTTAAAATCACTTATTTTCATTATTTTGTCTATATTCGCCCAAAAATATTTGTTGTCTAGATTTACAGTTAAAAAACTCCTCGGCGACATAGAAAATAACTTTTATTGATTGATTTATCATGTCCCTTCTGGAGAGTAGATTCGACTTCGTTAACTTTTATTGACATGAAAATTTTCGGCCAATGAAGATTAGTTATGTTTTTACACTTACATAATGTATCTAAACACTTCGTTTTGAATAAACTATTTTCCTTTCTTTTTGAATTTACTGATGAGTTATTTGCCTCGGCGACTTATTTTTACAACAATTTTTAATTTGATTTAAATCACGATTAAACTTGAAAAAATCAGTTGATTTAAATCGTCGCAACCCTGCGTTTTACATAAGATGCAAGTTGCAAGTGCAAGTCAATGGTAGTTTTAAATAAAAAAAACTTGCATCACCTGATTAAATTGTCATTTTTAATCAGCGGTGCAAGTTTTCCCATTGAAAACGAACGCTTGCACTTGCAACTTGCATCTAATGTAAAAAGGCCATTAAATTTCTAATTGTTTTTAAATTATGGATCTGAGAAAAGTCACCCACCTAACAGCACAATTACTGGTCCATTTCAGGTAGGTGGCGTAGCCAGTGGTTCGTCTCTCTAGCTGGTGCATCCACAGCCGAACTGCGAGGCATCCTAAAGGTCCAAGTTCACTATTATGAGGAGGGCAATGTACAGCTCGTAAGCACAAAAGAAATCAAAGAGACGATAAATGTGGGGTCGGAGGAGAAGACAGCCAAAGAGATAGTGCAGGCTATCGAGAACGCGGAGAATTTGTACCAAACTGCTATTTCAGAAAACTATCAAACCATGTCCGATACCACTTTTAAGGCTTTAAGAAGGTATAGTCTGTTTTTGCATTTTTTTTTACAGAGCTATGTAATAATTGTTAAGAAAATTTAAGGAGCAATAATGTAGATTTACAGGACGTTACAAATTCGTGTGCGTACATGTGGATCTCGAAAATGGTAAGAGTACAATGGTTAAATTGAGGCAATTTTGCGTATTTTGAAGATTAATAATTTCTAAAAAGAAAATTGTAAATATTCCGAAAATCTTCAGAGATACCCGAAAAAAGAACAGAGAGTTTTAGTTTTTATTTTTATGCGTCTACATTTTTGAATTAAAAAAAAAAACACTTTTTTATAGATGTTAGACAAGACCTTGCTTATTAGAAATGGAAAATAAACATAACAAAGAATTTAGAATAAAATATTTTAGTTTATTTATCTTATTTTAAATCTCTTGCTAGTTTTTTCACTGTATTGATCCCTTTTTTGCAGGTTATTGCCCGTAACGCGCACGAAGATCGACTGGAACAAAATCGTCTCCTATAGTATCGGAAAAGAATTGAAGACGCAATGATCAAATGCCGAAAGCTAAACAAAGTGAATATACAAAGTTTAGGTTAATATCTTCTTACGACAAGTCGGCATAATACAGAGTGTTCCACGAAAATAGGACTTTTTTAGAAGTTCTTTTATTCAGCTAGCTCAAGATCTATTAACAATATTTAAATATAAAGCATTTACAAAATGGTCTTGAAGTTGTTGAAACCAAGTCTAGAATGGTTTTATCGTAGCAGGCGCTTTTTGTTACAGTTCTTAGCTATTTATGTTCAGTGAGGTATAATTTTAAAAAATTATCTTATAAGAATAGAATAACTATTGTTAGTTATTCTTGTGGCAAAAATACCTTTTTTTTTTGGCTGTATATAGAAGGCATTAAAATAAACAACATTTTCAAATACCTTTTTCAAAAAACTCAAAAATAAGGTATTTGCATTTATTTATTACACTATGGATCTAATACGGTTTTGCCTAACTTGCCCCTTGAATAACATTAAGAAACTTCTGGGTGTAGGATGAGCCCGCAAGGAAAAGCGTTCTGCGTATAATCTCGAAGCAGCAGCCGCATTTTGACGACACTCACCGAAAATTAGCACCATATCTACTAGTTCATTGTTGTCAAAGTTTGCCATTTTTACGTGTCACCAATTTAAAATTAACTTGCTTCAGAAAAATACACCGCAGCGGATTACCAAATAACTCGCCACTGATCCGTAAATTGCATGACTAATAAGACAAACAACATTAAGTATAGTATGATACGTTTTTGATGACCAGGCCCGCACTTAGATTTTTTACTTCTGTATCTCGCCTATTTTTAAGTTTTTTAAAAAAAGGTATTTGAAAAAGTTGTTTATTTTAATGCCTTCTATACACAGCTAAAAAAGAAGTATCAGCTTGGAAGCACCCTGTATAATGTATTAACGATCAATCTATAGCAAGTACAAAGCTACAAGCGCGGTTGTCAAACGTTCACAATACTTAATCGCTTACATTTTAGAAATGGCAAAGAAATTATTAGAATGTGCCCGAAGGAAAACCGGTATTCTTATATTTAGATCTTGGGTAAAGCACTATTTTACTTGCATATTTATAGTAACAAATATTTTTTCTTGGAACACCCTGTATGATGCTATCTACAAGGAAGTATCTAAGGAACTACCAAAAGGCTAAAAAAAAGTTAATATTATTTGCCATTATGCTAAATTATAGGATAGAAAGAAAAATTGGTGCGCTTAGATCTTATTGTATATATAATTCTATACGAGGCGTCCCACGCTGATTACAATAAACTGTGGAGGTTGTATTTTTCGGGACAGCCTGTAAGATTCGCGTTATATATATTTCTCGGATATTCTTTTCTTTGTGTTATTATTTTCATTAAACTTTTAAAATTAGACAAAAGATACTATACTTACAGTGTTCAAATAATGTGTAAAGTATACAGGGTGGGTTTAATCCCGGGCAAAATAACCCAATAGAAATTCCTTAATATATTAGATTTTGTGGAAAAAACTGTTATTTAATAGCCATCCTGTATATGGGAAGTGCAGCGGTCTTTAAATGAAAATAACATTGCGTCTCAGACGAAGAATTAAAATAAACGAAGCTATCTATTCATACATTAATGTCCGGAAGGGGGTTGAAAGAGAGAGTTAATTTTCCTTATTGTTTCCATAGTAAATCGTCTCTGTCCCCTGGTAAAAAATATTGTCACTTCTATATAGTCTATAGGATTTCTCGAAGTAAATAACTATTTTTTTAGTTTATTATTATAACACATTAAAAAAAAATAGTATATATTTTATTTTAACATTACAAAAACAACAAAACAAAATATGTTATGATTCTAGTAATAATAATAGATACAAAAAATATATTAAATAAAAGTAACAACAACTTTGTAATAAACAATCATATTGATTCTTAAATCTGTAGAAATACTGAAATATCAGATCTGGCAGCGGTGTTCGTATATTCAAAATACAGTAATTTTTCTTCAACTCGAGCCTCTCCGCTAGCTAAAACACACAGGAGGAAATATGTTAGCATGAGACGGATATAGACGCGTAAACCAATGCCGCACACTAGCTGAGGAATCCTGAGGCCTGGCAACGGCTTTCGTTTCTTCTCGAAAAAGCACCGACCCGTAAGAACTTCTGCGATGTTATCCGAATGCTACTCGGTATTTTCAGCGAGCGTCGCGCCATGTAATTTACACTACGCGATGTCGGGCGCAGTTGCCAAATTATCACATTGTTGCCACTAACTTATAAAATAATAGTAAAAAATTAAAAAACAAATAATAGATGATAAAATATATATTATTCGAAATTTGTTTAGTGTTTGGTGAGGCTTAACCGCACCTGCCTCATGCTACCGATCGCCACCACTGTCATTTAGTTACTTTTGTTATAAAGAAATGTTGATCGACCTCCTAAGATTTTTGCCGTGTCGCTAGTTTTGCTTATTTCATTATTTTTTTTCAGCTTAGACATAAACAGAGGGCATTACGGGACGCTATGTTAACTTTGTAAAATACATTTTTACGGTCATTCAATATAAACAAGAAGTAAATATTTCAACCATCTCTAATTACCACATTTTTCTAGTTTAAAAACCCAGAAAACTATAATTTCTGCCGCGATCATTAATATATCCACTACGTAACGTAGTTTAATTTGTGGTATATACTGTGACCCCAGTATGTCTCCATCACTGCCAAATGTACATAGGTTTATCGTTCCTTGCTTCGTTCGTCTGGGTACTACGTTGATGTTAATGCAACAACTGATTAAAAAGTTACCAAGAGTACTGTACTTTATTTGTTCCTTGTACTTTATAGTTATTTTTAAAAGGGCTACGGCTATGTTTTTATTTGTATTAGGTTTATGCTTGTTGTGCTCTTATATAGTTCTTACAATTACTAGCTTGATGCACGTCACAGCTTCATATATTTTTTCAATTCTATCAGGACTGAAACAAGTTTCAAAATGAGTAACTCTTTTGCTGAGTAATGAGAATAATATGTGCCAATTAACTATTTTTCGATTTAAGGGGGATTTCTACTGTGATGGTCCTATTTTCATCGTTTCTTTACGATTTTTTTTTTCTGGGGATAATAAGACAAATGCAGAAAAACAAGTTTTCAATTCTTTTTTTTTTAAATAAGATGTACCAAAAAAAATTTTTCAACCCCCCAAAAATGAAAAACTTGAGAAAAAAAACCGTAACTTGCTGGCGGAATTCAAATAAATTTTTCTATTCATGACAAAAATAAAATTGACCCAGATTCTTCAATTGTAAGCACGTAGTTATAGCCCCCACTAGAATCAAGTGAAAACTCGAGTAACTGTTAAAATGGCGCGAGATTTAAATTTTTTTTTGAAAATTTACCATTTTTTTTTGTATTTTAAGGGCCGTAACATTTTCTGTAATATCGCCAAATACTTGATTCTAGAGGGGGCTATAACCACTTGTATTCTGAGCATTTTAAGACCAAAATCATTAAATTCTGATAATTTGAACATACCGAAGTACTTTCCGCCAGCGCGAAAAACAGAGTTTCGAAAAAAACAACTTTAAAGTTTCAACGGTGGCTCACAACAAAATAGTCTCACTGTCACTTAGTATGCGATGCCTGGCCCGTAGCGCGCCTTCCTCGAAAAATGATAAACGAGCTGATTCTTCGTGCTTCTTTGCGAGCCTGGCCTGACGATCCTGATTGGTCGAGATGATGTCGCTGGCGACAGAACGTAGCTCTGAGAACGCGGCTTAACTCAAAAGCGGCTAGTGGTGAGAACTGACCGGCAATCATAAAATTGGATGAAACTTTTTTTTGGAGTAGATTTGGTAAAAACGTTTACGCACGGTTATTTTAGAGGCTATAGAGAGTCGAAAAAGTCGGAAAAAAATTTCGATTTTTTGAAAAGCATAGTAGAAATCCCCCTTAATCACTTTTAACACGTAAAAGTAAAATTTTATTAATTAATCATCATCACCAGACCTATAAATTTAAACTATCCAACATAATTTGAGCATGACTTGTCAGCTTGCTTAATTTAAATAGAACACCTTGTATATTATTACATTTTTAAATTTTACGTAATATTTGAGACAGATTTCGTATATCATGTCCTATACCTAAGTCGAAGGATTTTTGACATATTTAAGTTTTTATGTCAACAATGACGTTTAAAAGCCTTAAAATAAGTATCAATTTTTCTTATAAATTTCAAAATTTTCCTATGTATAGTTTTCCATATACCCGGTGACAACGAATGTTGTTGACCACTTTAAAACTTTCATGGCCCACTCTCAAAAAGTCGTGTTATATGGACTCCCTACCATGGCCATCTAAGGATTTCCTTGAAAAGTTTTCCTGGAAGCCATTTAAAAAACAAATGATAATGTGTGATATGTCATTTTAAAGAAAATTTGCCGTAGAATTCAAATATCGAATAAAAATTATAGGTTTTTATTTAAAATAAAAGAGTTGATACCACTTCCGGTCAAACCGGAAGTGATTTTAAAAGCATAACTTTACTAAAAACTAACAATATATACACTTAGAATCTCCTGAAATTTTAAAATTTGTATTAATAAAACTACGGAAAAAATGGGGTGGGGGGGGACACACAAGACAACATTCGTTGTCACCCGGTACAGATCGTGGCGATTCCTATGTGTCACGTCGGTTCTTACGTAGCAAATGAGTCATAATGCGCCTATCCGGCTTTCTTTAAATGTTGAAATTCAAAGCTATAATAATGTTGAACTGCCACCCATTTTCCAGTTTACAATAATATTTATAATAACAGGCATAAATCGTATACATATTAAATATCGCACCGATCTCTTTAAACGCAGTTTAAATGGAATTTATATTCCATAAAAATCAAAATCCTTTGTTCATCATAGAACCACTCTATTTATGCGCATAATTACAAATGTTACAGAAGAGCTGCGCATTCCCACACTTAGAAAAATGTGAATTTTATACTTTGTAAACATTGCACTAAAGCGCATTACATGCACAATGTGTTTATTTTTTATCTCTCTCGTCAATTGATCACGTTTTAACTTCCTTATTTCGTCATGCCTCTAAACTGCTACTACTCTGTGCAATATACTTTGTAGCACTTTTCAGGCTTTCTGAAGTTTGTATCGCTTTCCTCCTCATCATAATTTATTTTAATTCCGATTATCCAAGGACACTAACTCTAAGAAAAAATACAATATTTTTATCCCTAATATTTTCTAAGCGAAAATTTAAATACCTATTATTGACTTTATTATAATTTTCGTAATTTTTTATTTTATCTAAATATTGAAATATGAATGCTGATAAAAGTATTATTCTTAATTTTTATTTGTTAATTTTAAATGTTGTAAAGTTAGGGATAGATTTAACCTCTTGTTAACTTTAATCGCTGAATTATAATATTTTAACTCAAAGATGTATTACAATATTTCTGATTATCCCCGAGTGTTAACTGGAGGTTAAATGTATTTTCTTAATATAAGTAGGGAAATTTTCAACAACAGTGGGTTATTCTTGACGGTGTTTTACCGCCCTAGAACCACTGAGGGCTGCCCTTTTAAATATATTTAAAATAATTTATATTCTTGTTAGAATCAACGTTGTATGGGTTATTTTTAAATAAAAAGAAATTAAGTAACAATACGTGGTTTATTTTCATATCGCATTTTCCTTGCATTTTTTATTGTAGGATTAATTAAAAATATGGTCTGCCAGGCACTTCCGCTATGGAATCTATGACCAGACGGACCAATATTCTTTAAAATAAGATAGATAAAAACGGTCAACACAAACAATAAAATGAAACTTGTCCAGTGTTTTAAGCAATGATAAGCAACTAAATGAGTAATTACAATGTTTTGCCAAGAATAAAAAAAAACATTCTGGCTTAGATTTTATTTATTTCTGCAATTATCTCGTCAAAATCTTTAGCATCAAAACCCGTTGTTTCATTGTTATAATCTTCGGGATTTGGCATTTCTGTTAATTCGGCTGGTTTTGGTTTTTCAGTAAAAAAGTTTTGATTTAGCGCCTAAAAAATACACGACGTCAATATTATTTTAGGGCAATAAACACACAAAATATATTTATATTTCCTAGGAGCGTATCGTTTATTATTTCGTATAATATATTAATTTATAAATAAAAAAAATATTGATTGTTGATGCATGAAGTAAATTATTGCCATTTTGCCAACCAATAAAATCCCGCTCGTCGATTTTTCAGGCGCTAAGATCTCGGTAGTGGCTCATTCCTAAAACAGGATTTCCGATTCGCTGGAAAGAATTGGAACTTGCCGCTAAATATAAAACAGGTTTTTACAAAATTGTTTGTGTAAATTCGGAGAAAATCACGTTTGAAATATCGTTGAGCGGAATTTTGTTGTTTGGCAAAATGTCACTAATGTCTAGTCACGGTAACTTAACCGGGGTGAAAAGGCGAGGATACACAAAAAATTAGGTATAAAATTTAAAGTCAAAGCGGGCCTAATTTATTTTTGCCTATATAGTTTAAATTAAAATAACATATATTTAGTAGTGAGCCAGCTGACAATATCGCAAATTTTTTGATGCATCATTATAGGTGATCCACACACAGACGTTGATGCGCGTTCGTACATCTCTATGTCTATGGCCGGCTTTATATAGTAATTTAATTTATTTGGATATTTATAAAGTTTTTCTTTGTAAAAATTAGATTTTATAAGACCATATTCAAGGTGGTAACTGTTTGCATTTTTTTCTTAATAATGCAAGGGCGATAAAAAATAAAAAGCAAATTTTTACTTTAAAAAATACTTAAATGTTCAATATTTATACCTCTTTGGCAGTCAATCTTTTGCTCCCATCATACAGTAAAATTTTCTTCAATAAATCTAAAGTAGCCGAATCGGCTTTTGGCAATATTATCCTCCAACTCTTGCCATGGCTTGATATAAACGAGATTTTATTGTAGTCTGGCAATTTTTTTAAATCGGGCCAACTTTCTTCTGTCGGAGAACCTAAAGTGCTTAGAACTATAGCCAGCTGTTCTATATCCGTTTCTCCCTTAAAAAATATCTATATATATAATCAAAGTTGGTTTACACAAAAATTTTAAACAATAATTAACGAAACGGATAATTTTGATTGACAGCAGTGGCGTAGCCAGAAAATATGCTTGGGGGGGGGGGGGGGGGGGCTCAGTGGGCGTAAGTAGGACATTTTTTTTCTGGAAAGAAGGACGGTCGAGACAACTTTGTGACATTGCACCTAGCAATGAAGGGAGGAAAAGCGCCCTAAGTTCGTTTAAAATTCACCTAACTACTATCAAATTTCGAAAATTAAATTATTACCTCTCCCCCTCTGCATGGTTGGATTAAATTTGTTTTTGTAAATATTTTTTTTAACTTTTTTTGACATTCCTAGCTGGCTCTTTATTAAAAAAAAACATTTTTTATATTTGTGAAAAATATGAATATTGGTGTCAATCCAAAATTTTAACATAAGACGTATGTATGACTCTAAGCAGCGTTTTTCGGGCTAGATTTTTCATGATTTAAAATAAAGTAAATATCGCTCACCACGCCAAAATTGATGATTTTCTTATAAATCATGTATTTTAGGAGCGTGGATCTAAGAGCAGTTTTTTGTGCAAATGCTTAGGTTTTGAAATACTCCTTCTTAAGTGCCATTTTGTATATTCATAACAAAGCATTCTTGTTTCTTCCCGCACTATTTATTTCTTATTATAAATTATCACACTTATTCCATAAAAAATGTTTGATTTAAAATTTTTACTTTAATTTTTCTCTTTAAAAATAAATACCTAATTAAAGAAGAAGTTATTATAAATACCTAATTGTTTTTTGTTTTCGATGTAAATTTTTTTTATTGCATTGGGATATATTTTTGTTGATTTAAAATAGCTCTAAAAAAGGGAAAACGGAACAGAATAGAAAAATACTATAAAATATTATTCTTTTTACTCGTTTTCCTATAAAATTGCATGATAAATCAATAACTAAAACGACATGCGTCCGAAACCTTAATCTCTATATAAAACAGGACTTTTAGAAGGAAAAGTTTAAAAACTAAAAATTTTCTACAAAACCTTTGTAATCTAAGCCAAGAATACATTATTTAAATTAAGAGTCCAACCTTGAGACGAAAAATTAGGTTGCAATTAGACTTTTCGACCTGAGCTCCTAGGCTCAATACGCCACTGGATGACAGACATGATATAGTCACATTTAAAGTTGACCGGTTAGTGAAACAAGAATTAAGCTGATCGGGCCACTTTGATCGTAAGAAAATTATTTCTGACAATGTCATTTACGTCACAGTCAAAACCGCTTGACTCATTAAAAATATCAGTTAATTTCATTTCATGTAAAAATGCTTACTGGAAACAAAGGTGCCCTGTTAATCATTTCCGCTACGATGCAGCCTACAGACCACATATCTACAGACGGGCTGTACGTTCTTGATCCGTACAATAGTTCAGGAGCCCGGTACCATCGGGTAGCGACTTGGTGTGAATATTGTCTGGTGACATTTTCATTATATATTCTCGCTAATCCAAAATCGCCAATTTTTAGAATTCTTTTCGGAGAGATTAGAAGGTTTGCAGGCTTGATGTCCTAAAAAAATATAGGTAATAAAATCGAAAGTTGTAAAAGTATGAAACTATAACATTTTCATACACGAGACCAGGCTGGATTGAAAGAAAAGTTTTCTTTTGGGTACGCTTGTGGTTTTCCAGTTAAGTAGAACAAAGAAACTCAAGCTGAATATTTTTTTAAAATTTGGATTAATATCGTGTCGGTGTTATCTTTATGCAGACTCAGACCCTACACGATCATTTGGACTGATTGTCCTGAATAATCATTCCTTATTCGTCATTCACGCACCGCATCAGTCTTGTTTCTAATGAGAATTTACATCAGTCCGGCCTTCATTACCTTAAAGTTACTGGATCGTGCGTAGGATATTAAGAACTATTTTGCGGACTCGGGCACCACACGACCTATAGTGATATAGCCTCCTTGATTTAAAAGGAGTGAGTTGGACAAAATTCAGCCGTTTCATTTCGACTCATTGACTGATTCAGGTGCGGGAACGTCTTCGAGGGGGCCTAACAGGTCGTTGGTTAGGGTAAAGAAAGGATAATTTAAAATACTGATGATGTGTTGTTTGATGACAAAATGTTAACATTTTTATTTCCTTTTAGTCCCTAAAACTGTATTTAAAATTTCTTATTTAAAAAATTTAACGAGAAGGTGGTATCCAAAAAACGAAACGTCAAATTTATAAACTAATAAAGCCATCTTGTTGAACATAAAAAACGGCTAGGAAAAAGTTACTTTTGTTTTTGCCCAGTCAAAAATTTAGACGTTAAAAAGTAAAACTTAAAACTGAAAATTTCCGATGATATTTGGAATATTTACAATAACGATACGTGGATTATTTGTAGTTGGGAACTTTTGAGAAAATGTATGGAATTTCCAAAGACGGACTATTAGTCACGAAGGGTAGCCAAATTAAAAATTTTAGAACAGAAACACCGCCCAAAAGCAAGTTTTTATTTTTTAAATACCTACCTATTATTTCGTATAGTTTTTAAACGGGGTTTGCACCAGGATTTTTTTAATAATACAATTTGAACTTGTAAAAGACAATATTTCAATCCAATTTTATTTTGCTGTTACACGTTAATAAGTAGATAATCTTACCCTATGCATGATGTGATTCTTATGCATAAAATGTAATCCTTTAAGCAACATATTCGAATAGGTTTTTGTTTGCGCCAAAGTCAGTTCGGTATTCTTCAAAACTTCTTGTAAACTACACGGTAAAAATTCCATCACTAACACCACCGAACTGCCCATGCTCGTAACGTCAAGAAGCTTTACTATCTAAAAAAAACAGCGTCTTCAAATCATTAGGTATTACACATAAATCATTTATATTTAAAAGTATAAAATTTTTATATTTTTAATCAACTTGTACAAACCAGAAAGTTTATATATTCTAGTTTTTCCTAAATTTTTTTATTTTTCTTTATTTAGTAAGATATTTTATTGGCTAACTATAATTACATTTGCATTTGCCAAATGGCCATCGACCTTAGGTCCTTCAGCCACAGATTTTCCTGTGTCTATTTTGTATGTTGATATTATATTGTACATAATTTAAAAATAAAAAAAAAAACTATAGTAAAAAATCAGTCTAAGATAAAAAAGAGAAAAAAATCAACATATAAAATGAACACTTTTTTGTAAAATGTATGAAAATATACATTATTTTTTGGATCTGCAACGACGGTAATATAAGTAATCGTATATTACAATTTGGAAGGGAATTGTTTTATAACTGTCGAGAGATACGCGCCTCGATAAAGCTTCATCTCTCTATAGTAATGAATCGTTCTCGTCCAGAATTGTAAAATACAATATTTTTACTTCGTTCAAAGTTACTCGTCTATATTTGTCGGGTCAGTATAAAAACCTCATAAGCTACTAAAAAATGTCGCACTTTTACTCATATAAAGAAATGGTAATTTTCTATTATAATAGCTACACAAAGTCAAAACCCATAATTTTTTCAGGAACCATGTATTTTGGGGCGTAGATTCGGACTCTGCACTGATCCTTTTCACCTCTAAAAAAGGGTAGGTGCTTATTTTAAGCAAAACTGTTCAGACAAGACAACAAGGCATTCAGAACCGTCCCAAAATACCAAACAATTCCTGAAAAAAATCATCAATTTTGACGTGGCATACCTTTTCCTTACATTTTTCGCTTTCAGTGCCCTTAAGGTACATATTTCTCTCAAAGTGTTCTTCGGTATCCCCAAATCCGGGTTCACAGTGATCTTTTTCAGCGCTACCACTTTGTTAGTCCGTAAATTGACACCTTGAAAAACGTACCCGTGGGCCCCTTCACCCGCCCTTCCGGTAATTTTGTAATTTTCCATAACTTTTTCCTCTTCCATTAACAACAACTTTAAATTTTCTATGTTAAGGTTTACTTTTAGATTACGTTTGTAGACATTGACGTCGCCAATAGCAACAACTACACGTCGATGGATAGGCGGTTTCCATGGCAACGGTTCTTGTTGAAAGAAAATAATCCAAAAAATACTTTACAAAAATATATTTACTATTTCCTCAACGCGTTTCGGATAAAACGACCATCATCAGTAGGTAAAATAAAAAAATATGCGACATGACGAAAATAAAGAATAGTACAAGCTAAACTAAGGGAAACGATGCAATGTAAAAATGTTACCGCTCATATTTTTGAAAGTTGTCTAAATCTGTAACGGGTTGTTACGCCAAACGTTGCCTGTAATAAGATAAGATAAGAAACATTTATTTCAAAACAGGTTTGTACAATCACAAAGTTTGAAATACGTCAAATAACAAAGAAATAAAATAACACTAGGTATAAAAGACACATACTATTTAGTTAAAAACTCAGTTATGTTATAGGGCTCTATGTTGCACAAATAACTGTGCAAAGTTCGTTTAAATATATCCAATTTTTCGAGACTATGTTGTTAGGTAATGCATTATAGAACGTAATGGCAGAATATGTACAATTTTTCTCACTTAAGGTTAATTTATGTTCAGGAAAATTATAATCTATATTTTTACGTCTAGTGCTGTATGCATGGTTAATTTTGAAGTGAAAAAACTTTTGAGTATGTTTCTTAATAAACATTATGCTGTCAAATATAAATATTGCCGGAACGATCAAGAAATTGTGCTTTTTAAACATTCCGCGACACGATTGCTTATTATAGTCCAAATTTAAAATCAATCGGAGAGCCCGTTTTTGAATCACCAAGGTCTTTTCTAGATTAGATACCTGGTGGCCCCAAAATATTAAACCATACCTCAAAACCGACAAAAAGTTACTAAAATAAACCACTTTAGAGGAATTGAAATCCAAGTACTTTGTTGTCACTCTAAGTAAATAGCAAGTTTTAGACAGTCTTCTACATAGATCTTCAACATGATAACGCCACTTTAAAAATGAGTCAATATACACGCCTAAAAATTTACTCTCGCTCGCAACACTTATATCATTCTCACCGAGAGCAACAGTTTCAGGAAAATTTGATTTGTTCTGTTGTGTTCGAAATATAACGCACTGAGACTTATCGGCATTCAGGATCAAACCATCGTCATGGAACCACTCTGTAATAGATAAAAATTGATCGGCCGATTTATTTATTAAATTAGTTATGTTTTATCTCGTATAATAATATTTGTATCATCAGCGTAATTAATCAAAGAAATAAGATTACTACAGGCATCTGGCAGATCATTTAGGTAAATTATAAAAAGTAAAGGACCCAATATGCTGCCTTGTGGTACCCCGAGTTTAATAAAAAGTGGATCAGATTTATATTTAGATTGGCCAGTATTAATTACTACATTTTGGGTTCTTCCCCTTAGGTAACTCTTTATCCATGACAATGCACATCCCCTAATACCATATTTAGATAACTTATTCAGCAAATCAACATGGCTCAAGCAATCAAACGCTTTGGAGAGGTCGAGAAACAGACTCATTGCCAGATCCCCCTCCTCCAAAGAATCCATTATGCCACTAACAAACTCAAATATAGCAGTCTCCACAGATTTCCCCTGCAGAAAGAGCAGAATAAACATTCAGCTAACGAGAATATCTAAAGTCAATTAAGTGAAGACACAGTTAATGCAACCTCAATAAATCAATTTAAGAATATACTTGATAGACATTAAACAATGGAACAACTAATTCGTCCATTACACGCTGTGATATTTACGTGTGATAATAGAATAGATGCGATAGTCTCATCGGTTTTACCGCTTACTATTGCTAAATAATAATTTACATCGCAGCCTTGAGCCACGCTTTAACCCGTTTAGGTCGGATGTTTGTTTTAAATATTTGTAACAAAAACTCGCTACACAACAAAATTTCATCAGATCTTACAAAGACATACATTTCAGTACACAATAAAAGGCAATCTATGTATATATTTGCTATAATTTAACAAATTATTTCTTTTTTTTTTGTCTTCATGGATAAAAATCTTCACCCCGGAGATATCTACAATTCATTGAAATTACAACGTTTAACGTTTAATTATTACGTAACTAGGGTGGTAAATACGTCTTTACTACACGCATAAGTAAAAGTTAGACCTACTATCGTTTTAATTTACAAAAAGGGTGGTTTTCTACGTTTTTCACAATTAATAGAGCGTGAGCGAATCAGGAGACACTCTGCAGGAGAAATAGGGGTAGCGAACGTGTGCTAAATAGGTACGATCACTATCGCTATTTTTCATACAGAGTGCTACACCAGGGTCTTTTATTGTAACTGTGTTATTATCGTCACCTTTTTCTTTTTAAATAATTATTTTATTTTTATGATGTATCGCTCGACCCTATTTACTCACGTTTCGAAAAATAGTATTACATCAGGAAAATTAGGTACAAAATTAAAATAATCAATCCTGAATAAAAAAACTGAATATTTTCCTGATGATGTTATATAAATAGGATTTAGTGATACATCATTATATTTGGGGTAAATAATACTTTTACAAATTTGAAAAAGCATCTAAAGGCATTTTACACACGAAACCCCATTAACAGGATAAGATCGTTGTAGACCACGGCCTCAATTCTTCAAGCGATGGACTTTATTCTCTTGGGGAAATATTCCTGGTGCAATGTCTCCACGGTAATCCCCAAAATCTACTTTTTTTAAATTCTTGAGTTAAACTGGAATTTCAGTGGTCCCATTGGAAACTTTCCCTACAAAATGTGTTCAAGAATACGAGATCGCCACTATCATGGAAAAAATGGCATATCCCCATGGTCTACTCTCATGTACCAAGAATTGAGGCCCAAAGAGGCTGGCATGTTAGCCTCTGAACTTTAAAAATAAAGCAACATAATCAAATTTTAGCCATATATTCTTTTGTATATAATGTACACAGTACAATACAAGTGCTAGCTATCTACTTATGATCTGGTCAGTAGATCTAGTTAAGCCTGACAATTAACCTTAAGCCTAAAAACTTAACCTTAAATTATGTATATCATCATTGATAAGTGGTATTAGAAAAAGGACAATATGTTACAAATATTTTACACGCATCTTTCAGTCAAGTCAAATTTATCGAATAATCACTTTTATTCTTAAAAGGAACGGTCAGAACTTCATTTTACTTTCAAAAAGTTTTTCGGATAAAGTTTCTAACAAAAATCGTGAATTGTTTTTAAAAAAAACTCTAAAAATGTATTCTATAAAAAGAAATATTTTCTACACCTACAAATCGCTGACACTGCAACTTTCTTTGCATGATAATCTAACCTATGAAACGAACTCAACGTGGATAGGTTAGAAGGTAGAGGTGCGATAGACTAACTGTCACTGTCAACCCCTTTAGTGAATACGGATGCAAGTTTTTATCTGTGACAGATTCGAAATTAGAAATCCCATCTCTAGAGGCCTGTAGCTCGGGTTATGGAGGAAAATAGGACAAAATGTGAAACTTTTATCCAATCTACTGATTAGTTAATAATTATTGAACATACCTAGCAGTACGCTCATCGTTCTACCCTCGTACCTACCCACATGGAGTAACTCCGTAGGTTTATACACTCTTATGCATGATATGAATGGAGCAAATACACTTTTCTTAGCTAAAGAAGTTCTTAATATTCACTACCAAACCTCCGCCCTACCTACTCGTACCACAACATAAACAAAGTACAAAAACAACAACCAAAATACTTAACACGTTTAACAACACTAAAAAAAAAATCATCTATAAGTGCGTTTATAAAGAGAAAATTCTATCCATTTCAAATGATATAATGTGAATTGGATTGATTTTTCCCCTTAAAAACGTGCATAATTATTAAAAAAACAATCGTTGGACACGATTTTGATTTATTCCAATATTTTTATGTAGGGCAAGAATATTATTAAAATAAAGCATTCTTAGAAAAATATGGAGCAAAAAATTCGTAATATACGGGGTGTGAACTAAACTATAAATACATTATCGGTAAAACACACCGAACCCCTATACAATAGTACAGGACGTAGTGAATTTTTTGGTACTGAATTTCCCAATCAACAAACTAGTCAGTCAATGATTCTAAGCAAAAAATGGTTCTAGATGGGTTAAGACTGTTAAGAGGGAAAATTCCTTAGATCAGTTTCACTACTTTTTTAGACTAATGAAAATGGTTCTACTATCAAGTTACGTATTTAAATTAAGAAAAAAATCTGATGTCGGCATGGCAAATATATGTGGCTTAACGTATATTTAAAAAAAATAATTTTTAAGACATACATTATTTGCCATGTTCACAGATCAAACGTACTTAATTTCAGTATATACTTAGTAGAACCATTTTCAGCAATGCAAGAAAAAGTGGAACTCATTTAGACCTTCCGAGGCATTTATCGGACCCTCCCCCATTCTCTTTCCATACAATATTTTGCTTAGAATCACTAACTGAACAATTACATTATGTTTGCCGACTGGGAAAATTAGTACAAAAAGAAATCACTGCCTCATGAACTAAGATCTTTGGGAGACTTTCTTTCTACTTTATTATCCATCCAATAATTTCATGTTATTTTCAAAAGTGTTTTTATTGACATGTTAAATCTGTGCTGAAGTAATATCAATTTTTGGCTTGATTGTGCAGTCTTCAAATTAAAACGTTTCTACAAAGACTGATAATAGTTAATGTAAATAATAAATAAACTATTGCCGTAGTAACTTTAGAAATAAATAGGCAACATTCTTAACTTGCAGCTTCAGGATGAGTTGCAGATTTTCTCTAACGTCGCCGTCAAGAAATAAAAAAACAAGCGTCGCTTCTTTACTTCATCTCGTCACAAGAATAGCAAATAACATTGCTTTTACATTCGCTCGCATAACACGCGACAATGAATTTGCATCTGCGCGCTGTGTTGGACTTTTTTAAAACCATTTCTATAGATGAATGAGACAGAAAAAGCGGGATTTCTTAATATGATTTGGTATATGTTTAAAAAAGCATAAAAAAATTGTTTAAAATATTTTACAAAAGTGTATGCACCTTTTAATTTATGTATTATATACCTTATTGTTGTTGTGTCGCCACTAACTTGGTAAGCATTGTAATGCAATCCCCCCCCCCCCCTTTCCTTCTACTGGTTTTGTTTACAACTGACGGCATTGGCATTATTACCTATCTTCGTAGCAATGTCATTCTAAGCATCCAACACAGACGTTCGAAAATATCATATAACTTTTTTATTTTTAAGCCGATTTTTACGTTCTTTAACCAGCTTGTAAATACATTCACGAGATTATCCCAACCCCAAAGAACATTTATGTGATGAACTCTTCCGTTGTCTTTCTGTGCAGCCACGAACTCTGCAATATCTAAGATTGGTACTGACAGAGGAATATCAGGTTATTCCTCAAGAAATAATAACTAACCTTTTTAATTCGATGCCACGAAGACAGGAAGCTGTCAAAAATGATATCACATTTTACTGAACTTGTGATAAAACGAACCAGAAATATCGACTCTATTAATAATTAGTATTAAAAAAGTCATAGAAACTACTAGCGCAGATTAAACCTGTACTGATCTTTATTCAGTGACTATCTGTACATTTAAAAAATAACTATTAATTCAACACAGAGAAACTGTTGTATAAAATCAAATTTAACTTACCATTTTTAATAATGTTCCTACACAGAGCGCACATAATTAAAAGTCAAAAACGCTGTTAAGTTTGTGCTACCCTGTACAAAGATATTTTCTTATTTAATCTTATGGCACCAGTGATAAAATAAAGATAACTTTTGTAACTATAGATACACTGTATAAAACACCGGGTAAGTTTGAAAATAGTAGTTAAAAAATAAAACAGTACCGAATTCATGCATTTACAAATATAATGTATTTTTTAACCACTATTTTCGTAACCTTTATAAATCCATATTTTCGTCGGTATATACTTTTTTACTAAAAAATAATGGATAAAAAGCTCTTGTATTGCTACCTTTAGGATTACACGATATATTTACAAAGCATTTTTCCGCTTCCATAACATTCTCACAGGGAAAACATTACGTTTCCGTCTAAAAAATGTTTAACTTTTTTTTTAGCGAAAACTTCAAATACTGGATACTTTTTCACTTAAAATTTTATTTATAAAAAGTGCGTTTAATATAATTACAAATTTATTTTGCGTTAGTTTTAAATCATTGGCACTGAAAATGTATGAAAATATTTGGAAACATTTTCAGATATACAATTTTTATTATATTTTAAATTGACATTCGCTTGTTGCATGTATACAGGGTTGTTATTATTTAATTGACCACAAACGGTAATTTCTATGAAGTGGATTAGAAAGAAAAATTCTACAATTTTTAAAGATTCAGTAACAGCGTTGCAGAATCGTTTTAGATTCATGAGATGCATGGTAATTTTGTAAGAAACGCTCAAAATTAATTTTGTATCTTTTTTTTCTATACAAAACAGCGTTATCGATTTTTTTAATACTTTGATCTAATATTTTCTTAAACAAGTACCTGCATTTTTGTAATTTATTTTTTAGAATAGTTCTTACCTCAATTACCTTAATTTTTTACCTAATTTTACTGATGATGTAATAATTTTTGCCGAAACGTAAGTAAATAGGGTTGAGCCATACATTATTGTATTTGGGGTAACATACTCTGAACATAAAATATAAAAAAAAGTTGATAACTATTATAACAAATGGAATTTAAAAAACTGCCAATGTTGTAGAGAATAAAAACATATAAGGTTCTTATCTAAAGAATTTTTTCTAACTTAAAACGTTTTAAGTTATTAAAAATATTAATTTTTGACTTTTATATTACAACAAATCACCCTGTATCTTATAAATAACAAACAATTAGGCAACGCAGTTACTGACTGTTAAGAGAGCTTTAAAAGTGACACATTTTCTCTAATATCTTCGTCGAAATTATCGTTTACAAGATATCATACCACTCCTCCTGTCACTGCAAAAATAAACGGATTTTTGTAGCTGATAACGCAAACATTGCTTTGGTTTCCCGGCCTCAAACTTGGCAAAGATTTATAATTTTGGACTAAACTATCGCTAGCAAGGGCAAACGTCCTTTTTCTATTGGTTTGAAACCGTCCTATCGGCAGGACGATCCACAGGGCGAGTCAACGATAGAGTAAAGTTCATTTTCTCCTCTATCTTAAAAATTCGAAATGCAAAAGTTGTAGAGATCATTGAGGTGCACATGTTAAAATTATATTGGGTATATACCATATACAGGGTGTCCCACCGGGAACCGAATCGATCTATATATAGAAAACTATACATAGGAAAATTTTGAAAATTTGACAGTATGCTTGATGCTGATGGGGGCGACCGGGCTAAAATATTTTCATAATGGTGGCACTTCCGGTTATACCGGAAGTAAATGTCAACTTGCTTATTTTAAATGGGACACCCTATATATTATTACATTTTTGCATTCTACGCAAGATTCTAGGCAGATTTTGTATACCATGTCCTATACCTATGTCTAAACGTTTTTGACATATTTGAATTTTTATGTCAAAAATGACGTTTGCAAGCCTTAGAATAATTATCAATTTTTTCTATAAAGAAGCCTTATTTATTTAATTTAAGTGGGATTCCTTGTTATAAAGGACCTGCTTTAATAGATTTTTTTATAATATTTTGATGACAATTCATATAGGGTGTTTAAAAAATAAGATTAAAAATGAAATTGAAAAAACTGCAAAAAGTCTAGATTTTCAAATGGAAACACACAAATTTTATAATTATTTCTTATTTAGCATTAAAAATAAGGGTAAGTTTGTGTAAGGTTGCATATCCCAAAAATTTTTAGTTTTCGAAATATTGCCAATTTAGTATTTTTATATGGCGATCTTGCAGCAGATTTTAAGTTCAGTTACTCCTAGTTGGCTATGACTCTGTACAATTTAAGCGTCCCGGCATGGTTATTTATTATTGTCAAATGGCAAGTGACAGCTTCAATGCCGTCATAGCCAACTAGGAGCAACTGAACTTAAAATCTGCTGCAAGATCGCCATATAAAAATACTAAATTAGCAATATTTCGAAAACTAAAAATTTTTGAGGTAAGTATACAATTTTACACAAACTTACCCTTATTTTTAATGCAAAATAAGAAATAATTATAAAATTTGGGTGTTTCCATTTGAAAATCTAGACTTTTTGCAGTTTTTTCAATTTCATTTTTAATCTTATTTTTTAAACACCCTGTATTAATAGTTATCAAAATATTATAAAAAATCTATTAAAGCAGGTCCTTTATAACAAGGAATCCCACTTAAATTAAATAAATAAGGCTTCTTTATAGAAAAAATTGATAATTATTCTAAGGCTTGCAAACGTAATTTTTGACATAAAAATTCAAATATGTCAAAAACGTTTAGACATAGGTATAGGACATGGTATACAAAATCTACCTAGAATCTTGCGTAGAATGCAAAAATGTAATAATATGTAGGGTGTCCCATTGAAAATAAGCAAGTTGACACTTACTTCCGGTATAACTGGAAGTGCCACCATTATGAAAATATTTTAGCCTGGTCGCCCCCATCAGCATCAGCATACTGTCAAATTTTCAAAATTTTCCTATGTATAGTTTTCTATATATAGATCGAATCGGTTCCCGGTACACCCTGTATATGGGTGACCCAAAAAAAACTGACGAATATAACTTTTTTTTTTAATGAAACACCCTATATATTGTATTATTTCCTAATTCCCCACTAAATTCTACGTTTATTTTGTATAAAATGTTATATGTCGAAATTTAATAGTTTCCGATATATTGACGTTTAAAATATGGCATTTTCAGCCTTTGACAGGCTGTAACATTGGAACGGTTCAACTTCCGGTTTAACATGTTAAACCGTTAAAACCGGTTTTTTGGTTTAACAGGATAAATCGAAAGTTAGTTTCTTTGGATAGAGAATAAAAAACCAAGATAGGGAGATAAAAACCATTTTTGTGATATGAACCGTTCCAATGTTACAGCCTGTCAAAGTCAAAAAATGCCATATTTTAAACGTCAATATTTCAAAAACTATTGAATTTAGACATATGACATTTATAAAATAAGCGTAGAATTTTGTGGGGAATCAGAAAATAATACAATATATAGGGTGTTGCATTAAAAAAAAACACAAGGATATACCTTGTGTTTTTTCGCCACGTTTTTTTGAGCCATCCCGTATACTCATACGCATAATTATCAAATGTATCACCTCAATGGTCTCTACAATTTTTGTATATCTAATTCTTAAGATAAAGGCGAAAATGAACTCTGCTCTAGCGTTGACTCACCCTGCATAATCTAGGATTAAAAGAAAACAAATTTAATTAGAGATTCACCATACGACCAAAACACCTTCATACATTTTCAGCACGCCGTTAAATACCTCACGCCTCTTCCCAGATATCTGAACTCGTTTTCCTATCACACAATGCACAGTTTCATTAAATTATATACAAAATATTTTTAATTTAAAGCTATGTCCTCTAATACATTGTATGGATAAAAAAAACTATCGAACGATCATTATAAATTGTTTTTCGGGAAAAGCCCACGAAAAATGTAATTGGTCAGAATATTTTGAAGAAAAATTAAGTAGCTAAACACCGTGGTTCAATATATTGCTGCCTGTCATTTGTATTTGTACCATCAAAATTTGTACAAAGTTAATTTATGCTCTTTTATAGAAAATGTAAACTCCCTAAAGTATACATGAGAGAGTACTTCAATTATAAGAGTCGAGTCTTAAAAACATGTATACAGCGTGATTCACGCCGAGCGTTCGTTAGAACTTTTGGGAAAACTCCTAAAAATATTTTTATCTAAAATATTCGCGATTTTCTACCATTTCCTGTTATACTGAAAGTGCTTGTCAATTTTAAATAGAAGATAATTATTTTAATTGCATTTTTGAATTATTTACAAAGTTCTAAACGTATATTGTACAACAGGTCAAACGTCTAAAGTGAATAGTTTTCGAGATATTATCATTTGCAAAATGTAATTTTTGACACTTTAGTCTGTACATCGAGTGTCCATTTAGTGTGCCGGTGAAAGATATCTCGTTACCAGTCGATTTTATTAAAAAAAACTGCAAATACAAAAGTGGTGAAGGTTAATGATGTGCATCTTTAAAAAAAAGTATAGTTGGCTTTAAGGCGGGGGTCGGGCGTTCGGCCCAAGCTTCCTAGTGACTTATTGTACGCCTCTATCTTGCTAGAAAAGATTTGTTCCTTTTATAAGGTCCAGTAAATTTCTACCAAGTTTTTCATGCGGGAGGTTATCCCCCCACTGAATTCCTCCGAAGATTTTTTCGGGTCAGTGCTTCGCAGTTATATATGATGTGAGGCGGTTTTGTCCTCATCGCCGCAAAGTCTGCATTCAATGGGGCCATTGTAAATTCCTATTTGACGTAGGTGTTTTCTTAAGTGGCCTGTTACCACTTGTTTTAGCTGAGTGCGCGTTAGAAGCAACATTTCAGTTGATAGCTTTTTGGGAGGGTTTCCCAATTGTGGCGCTCGCTTGGGTTTAACCAGGTATTCTGTTCCATCGGGATAGGTCTTGTTGCGCCCACCTGTCCGATGTTGTTTTGGTTGCTTGTTTGGTGCCAGGGTGTACCAAACATGCATTTGTTTTAAACATGACGCCATATGTATATATAGTATATTATATTATTTTTTAATTAACAAATATTCGTTGTTTTCGAGATATTGACGTTTAAAATATGACATTTTCAGACTTTGACAGGCTCTAACATTAGAACGGTTCGTCTTAGAGAAAAATGGTTTTTACCTCCCTATCTTAGTTTTTTATTCTCAACAAGTTACAACTTCCGGTTAAACCGTAACCGTAAGGAAGGTACACCCAACATTTCTGAGGCACCCCATATATTTAAAATAATTCTTAAAAGAGGCACACCATCAACCCCTACCACTTTTGTGTATACAGTTTTTTTTATAGAGTCGACTGATATATCTTTCACCAGTACACTAAATGTTGTTACAAATTCGATGCATTAGCATTGCTATCTCTGTAATTCTAAGACACACTCGTCGTGAATCACCCTGTATAAGAAACTATTTAATTATTAACTTTCCAATTAATAAATTTAAAAAATCAATAACAAACATGATTTTACTAAGCACCCTGTGGAATAATTAAATCAAAACACTCTGACCGACTTCTCTGATCTCGACGAACTTCATCGCCAAAAACTAAACAAGAAATATAGAATAAATAAAAAATTAAAATATAATTATGTAGATAACAATTAACTTAGTAAAAATAGGGGAGTATAAACTTAAATAAAAAATTCTAACAAATAACTGTACAAATCTCTTACAATCTATCCACTTTTTTTTGTTTCTAGAAAACTAGTATTATACAAAAATTATCGAACACATTAAAAGAATATTTCCCTAAATAACGGCGTCATTTATATTTTTACATAATGAAAAAAAAAATAGGATTTGCCTCTAACGAGCATATAGATGAATGAGTTTATTAAAGAGTGAACTATAAACGTGTTTACTATATTATCATGATATTTTATTTAACTGTTAGAGAGTTATACAAGGTGTCCGAAATATTTAAGCCTTATCATTGTGATTTACGAAACTACAACATCGTAGCTAAAAATTATGGCTTGTAGTAACGTAAAAAAAAATTGATCCATCAATAGTTTATAACATTTTTAGAAAAATTCACTTTGATTTTAAAGTTTGCTCGGCGCATCACAGAAAAATTAACATGTCATCGTTGAGGCAACTTTTACCGGTCTATACCCCTGGCGTCTTCAAAATTTTGAGTACTTTTCGTTTCCATAGAACCATCATCAACTTTATTTACAATCTGTAGTTATTCTATCTTTAAAGCTCTTTAGGCTGCCTTGCATATAAACATGTAGAATATCTAATGGTTTTTAGATGTTTTGATGACATTTTTACATCATCAGAACTGTAATAATTACTTTTACATAATGACGACTCTGGCATTTAATTAGTTATAATTTTTACATTTCGGATGATGTTTAAAAACAAAATAAACCAGGCCGTATTTAATATTTTGAAGTAGATGATTGTTTCAAAGAAACGAAAATGTGCTAACATTTTAAAAGCATCTATAGGGCGCAAAAGGTTGTCATAAAAATGTAAAGCTTATTTTTCTAGTAAGGCCGAAATGTGTCGACCAAGTTCAAAAAACAAAAATTTCAGATTCCCTCGACAATTTTACACATAGCTTGACCGGATTTTATTTTTTTTCCACGACTGCACGAAATTTCGCAACATCGTTTTGCCGACGCGATGCTGTCTTGAGTTTCTAAGAGCACAATGATAAGACTTGAATTTGGGACGCCCTGTACATGTTTGATTGATGAAAACAATACTAATTCACAACGATAGGTTGAGCCGGGACAATATTAAAAAATGCATGCGTTTTCGGTGAAACTACAAAAGTTTTGTCATTATTAGTTAACGTCATGGACAAGAAAATCAGACATTGATATGCCTTAAATAAAAAACACAACAGAAAATGACGCTGTTATTTTAAAACTTCCTTTAATTTATCTTTCAAAAAACGCGTGAGTTCGAATCCTACAAAAAGTTGTTATAGCAATCCACTTCTTGCTAAAAATACTGTTTATTAAGATGCGAACCGTAGTATATTAGGCTATATTTGATTAAGTCCGTTGAAACTTCTTAAAAATTGTATACCTAAACACAGAATTTTCTAAGGATCTAAAGTTGAGTTTTGGAGATTCTATTAAAAAAAATACGTTATTGGTGTTCACAATCCGTTCAATTATATCTACAAAAATCTAAACGCTGATAATGAAATCTTAAGTTTAAAATCTTGGATTAAACCTTTCTAGGAAAATAGGAATGAAAAAAAAAGCGTCATTTAATAGTATATTACATAACAAGTGATGAAAGTGATACTTCTCAAATGAGGAGATATTTAGCACGAGGCGTCAGCCGAGTGCGGAAATTCTCCGAGTTTTAATACTTTCACACGAGTAATGTACACTATTTTTCCTAAGACCACAAAGAATTATTAAAACTTTGATTTGTGAAAAAAAATATTTCAACACTAGTGTTGAAATTAGCATACTTAGGATTATGTTCCACTTAATATCTGGTTTCATAGTTTGTCAATAGGCTTTTCCTTTATTTGTAGTTTAACTTTTTCCATATTTTATATAACATAGGAAGAACCAATCCTGGATTGGCTACTAGATTAACCAGAATACAAAATGTTAAATTTCATCAAGGAAAGATGCATTAAACATAAATTTAAAAAAACCATCCCACAAGGAAGATTTCAATTCAAAATAATTCTATAAATTATTTAATGTTTTTATAAAAAAAAGTCAAATACTCCTGATGGGATTTGAACCTGTGACCTTGAGATCTGTAGGCTAGAGCTCTATTCTCTACGTTATCGGTACCTGTAGAGATTTTTTGTTTAATACATGACATTTTCTTCAGCACGATTTGTTTTTTCTGGTAATAGATTTTCCAGTATATTATTGACATTTTTTTAAATTTCAGATGGCGTATTTTCACTCTAATTCTGAATCACTTGACAAATACATGATAAATAAGTTAAATACTTTACAATTACTGCTTTCTAAAATTTGTTCTCTTTATTAAATAGCACGGGTGGTCTGTCAAATTGGCACCATAATGTTCAAATTAAATAGTGTGCCTTGTATTTCGACACTAGTGTTGAAATGTTTTTTTTCAACACGCCTGTGATATTCGGTGCTTTGGAGCCAAGTTAACTGTGCTTTTTTTCTCATTTTCATAGGTGGTCGTAGGAAATATATTTTTTGCAGTACCGATTTTTATGGCAGTTGTAGAATTATTTTTTACATTTCTTAGTTTTGATAATTTGTCGGTAAAGATGGTCGGTGCAAGGCCCCCTACCGCTGTATTTGTTTACTTAGCAAATACTCAATATCGCCTTACCTATTTTCATTGAAATGTTTAATCCAAGTTTAAAATAAGTGATATTTCGTTATTTTTTGTAGTCGTTAAGTTTAGGATTGAGGAAAGTTAACATTTTTTAATGGTGTCGAAGAGTATTTAAAAATTTTAACCATGTTAATGGTTTAATGAAAAATTTTAAATATCACTTACTTTCAGCCAGTTTTTTTACACTCCATGTAATATTTTCTATTGTAGGTAATGTATCAAAATTTTATTTATTTACCTAAACCGTTTTAACCGACAGCAAAGAAAAATGTTACGCATAAAGACACAAAAATTACCACTCGCTTTGTAAAAAAACAATTCATCAACATTTTCCCTAGACTAGAATCCCATATACCCTTTTGAATCTTTTTACATAACATTTTTGATCAAATTATCAAAAACTTGACTTATAGAATTTACCATATTGTTTGCAATATACAGGGTGTTCCTTAAGGAACATAAATACAAAAATCTTACATAAACGACGATTCTTTTTTATCTTAAAGAAATCAACAAAAAAAAATCTTCCTATAAATTGCAAACATTACGAACAACCCTGGGTAATTTTCTGCTGCAGATAAATAATACTCCAAAAACGTTCCTATTCAAATAAGGAAACACTGCTAGTAGTAACAATCTCTTAGTGCTCTAAAAATTATTTTATCACTCGAAAGCACACTGTAACACTAACTTTAATCAATACGAGTCCAAGAAGGGGCTTAAATAACAATAACCCCACTTAAGTAGTCTTATAATAGCTTTCCATGTTACCTCAAAGATAACTATAAAGAATTTTTTATTCATTGATATTATAAAGGCAGGAACTCATCTCTTATAGTGACCTTTTTAAGAGTTGGACAAGGGTTTCCCAACAGTACGACAAAGTAGAGTAACTTTGCTTCGATTACATATACAAAAAAAATATATACAGAATTATATATATAACGAGACACAAGCAAGTTTCACTTGACACCTTAAACCCGCGGTCACAAGCGTCCCATTGTTATTCCACAAAGAAAATCTTTATATTATTTCCGAGGTAATCTCTAACCAGCCACGTTCCAATCTCAACAAAAAACGTTTCTCAATGGATATTGAAAAAGGGGGCCCCGTCCTAGTTGACCATTAACGTGTGGGACTCCATGGGCGCCGCCGAGTCGTAGAGAGTGTCCGTGTCTTGAGTTGGCTCGCCTTGGAGCTGGCATTGATTCGTGAGCGTACCCGCGCCACAATCACAGAAAAATCTAAAACAGATAGAAGTTTTTCGATTGAGGCGAAGATTTTGGTAATTTTAAGTGTTTTGTAGAAATATTTTGGGCCGGTAAATCTGATCAAAAAGATAATAAACTTCGTTCAGTTTTTTAATAATAATTCTGTTCTAAAAATAAAATTCAAAATTTGAACACCATCAATCTCTGGGGCTACACTAGTTGTTCATGGTTAGTGGTGAAAAAGAACTTATTTTTTTTAAACCCCCTGCAAAAATTATGGGTTCATAAAAAAATTTTGAAATTCAAACAATTTTTCTAGGGGGTTTGGAATAAAAACATTTTCTTATCTCCAATGAAAAAGCTGCAGAGATTGATGATGGCCAAATTTCAACTTTTTTTTATTTTCAACCGAAATAATGTTAAAAAACTGAATTGTTATGCCCGAGGGCATATAGGTGATAGATCGCCCTTAATTAAAAAAATTATAGTATCAATGTCGTAATCATATAGTGAAATTCGGCCAGATTGGATAAAAGGTCGTGCCCATAGCATACATAATGTTATATTTAAATGAGAGACACAAAAGTAACTCTTTGGGATTCTTAGGGAATTAACCTTTTTTATTTAATAAACGATATGCTTTGTTCGTGATTAAACAAAGAATTTTCAATGTCGAGTTGCCTAATAACGTGTTATAAAGTTTTTGGACCGTTTTAATAATTTGTATTTGAAATGTGAAAATTTAATGTTAGTTGTGAAATTTTGGACATTTTTTAAAGTTTTATCCGCGCGTATTATTCGTGCAATTTAGACGGACCGGAAAACATCGTCATCGATGTGTTACCCAGAGCGTGAAAAGCAATAATTTTACTTATAAAACTAAACAGACGCATCTATTTTATCCAATGTGCCATATTTTTTTCCATTTCCATAACACCCTGCATACTATGTAAAAGCCAATAAATGTCAAACATCAGTGGCGTATTTAGGGGGGGGGGGGGGGCTGCAGGTTTGGGATGCATATAGTTTTAGTTATTGATTTATGATGCAATTTTAAAGTAAAACGAATAATATTTTATAGTATTTTTCTATTCTAGTCTGTTCCGTTTTCCCTTTTTTAGAGCTATAAAATATAAATAAATAAAAATATAACCCAATGCAATAAAATATTTTTACAACAAAAACAAAAAATAATTAGGTATTTATTTTTAAAGAGGAAAATTAAAGTAAAAATTTTAATTGAAACATTTTTTATGAAAGAAGTGAGATATTTTATAATAAAAAAAATAGTGCGAGAAGAAACGAGAATGCTTTATTATGAATATACAAAACGCCACTTAAGAAGGAGTATTTCAAAACCTAAGAATTTGCACCAAAAACTGCTCATAGATCTACGCTCCTAAAATACATGATTTCTGAAAAAATCATCAATTTTGCCGTGGAGAGTGATAATTACTTTATTTTTAATCATGAAAAACCGAGCCCGAAAAACGCTGGTTAGAGTCATACATACGCCCTATGTTAAAATTTTGGATCGACACCAATATTCATATTTTTCACAAATATAAAAAATGTTTTTTTTTTAATAAACAGCCAGTTAGGAATATCAAAAAAAAAAACATTTACAAAAACAAATTTAATCCAACCATGCATAGGGGGAGAGTCAATAATTTAATTTTCGAAATTTGATAGTAGTTAGGTGAATTTTAAACGAACTTTGGGCGTGGCCCCGAAAATTTTTCGCCTGCGGCGCTTTTCCACCTTCTTCGCTAGGTAAAATATCATGAATAGTCTCGACTGTCCCTCTCTCAAGAAAAAAAAATGTCCTACTTACACCCACTTAGCCCCCCCCCCTCCGCATATGTTCTGGCTACGCCAATGTCAAACATTATTGATACACGATCAATCCCATTAAAAAAAAAACCTGTAAGGTTCACTCACTACCTCACCTGTCATGTCGGATGAACTCGACGTCATGTCCGGCATGGCAAGTCTTGATGCAGTTAACACAAATGGCGTTGCGGTCGGTCGTGTTGCACGTCTGACATCGGTAGAAGTCGTGCATCGGGAACGACGTGTACGACGAGATCTTGTACAGGCACTGACCGTTGGAGACCGCCTTCTCCACGGCGTCTTGATTGTTGAATATCTGCAAGAAGGAAAAAAGTTATTACTAAAACAGTTATTTTTAAAAACTATACGTGTCCAGAAACCATCAACACAAATATGGAAAACTTTCTTATTTTTGCTTTTACAAAAAAAAATATTGCTTGTTGAGAAAATAACACTAAATTTTTGACGCTGCATATAATATAAATGCCGTAGATGGAAAACTACAATTAATTTTAATTACAAAAACCAAGAAAGGGTTATCTATCTAGAAATTAAAATCAAAGAAAATGGTGGTCATTGTTAGTGTAGTATTTCATAATATGTTATTTTTCTTTGTTTTGGTAGTATGCGATTTATTTATTTATTTATTTACGGTATACACCATTAACAAAGGAAATAACAATGTATCTACATAATACAATAAAGTAAAAGCTAATAACACAATAGATTAAGGATAGATATTTTAGAATAATAACAATTAGTATGAGTCAGTTAATAAATTACTACGAATTTTTTTCTTAAGATCTAATTTAAACTTAGGATGAGTGGTATGAATATCGAGGGCATGCCTATCGAAGTTACGCTGCAGTCTGGTTAAAGGGCGAAACATGCCATAATTGGTAGAATGAAAAGGTAAACAGAAGAGATTTCTGCTGCGAGTATTGTGTCTTGTATTAAAATATAATTCAGATAGAAGATATTCACAATCAATGTCACCCCCAATAAGCTTAAATAAAAAACACATATCTGAAAGGAAACGTCTAGCTTGTAGAGAACATAGATTTATATTATTAAGAATAAGTTGATAGTCAATATGATAATTTTGGAAACGAATTTGCAGTTTGTGCGCACAAACACGCATAAATCTCCTCTGCACACCCTCAATTGCCTGAATATGAACCTGATAATAAGGTGACCACAACACACTGGCATACTCCAGGCCGGATCTCACCATGGAGCAGTACAATAATTTAAAGGTCTCACATGAGAATTCCCTACAGTTCCTAGATACAAATCCAAGGTTTCTATACCCCGCACTTGTAATAGAATTAATATGGTTAACAAATGTGAGGGTTTTATCAAGTGTAATGCCAAGATCACGGATATTATCTACTTTATCTAAGACAACACCAGCTATATTATAATTACAATCAATAGGTTGACGGGATCTATAGAAGGATATACTGTGACATTTTTTAATATTCAGATCAAGACCATTCATCTGAGACCAACGGTAAAGGCCATCTACATCACTTTGAAGCAGATCACAGTCCTCACTGGAGTAAATTAATCTATAGATTTTAAGGTCATCGGCAAATAACAAGTATAGCGAGTATGTGATAAAATCACCAATGTCATTTATGAAAAGTATAAAAAATAAGGGCCCAATATGGGAACCTTGAGGTACACCAGAATGCACCGCAATCTCCTTAGATACATAATTATTTATTCTTACTCTCTGAACCCTTCCAGTGAGGAAACTGAGAATCCACCGATGAATGCCCGAGCCAAAGCCCAAGGCCTCCAGCTTAGCTACAAGTAGTCTATGATCCACTCGATCGAACGCCTTCGAAAAATCGGTATAAATGCTGTCGACCTGGAGCTTATTCTCGAAAGCATTCAACAGATAATCGTGGTAAGTTAATAAGTTCGTAAGTGTAGACCTTCCCGGACAGAATCCGTGCTGCTGCGCGACTATACTCGTCTGCACTCCCACGACAGCAAAGATGTGACAAGAGAGTCAAAAATTTTAGGGATGGCAGACTGCACGCATATGCCCCTATAGTCAGCCACATTGCTCCTATCGCCAGCCTTAAATATAGGTACAATAAATGATTGTTTCCAAAAATCTGGAAAGATTCCAGTCTGAAGCGACAAATTAAAGATAAAGTTCAAAGGCTGGCTAAGAGAGCATACGCATGCCTTCAGCACCACAGAGGGCACACCATCGGGGCCATAGGAAGAACTAGATTTGCAATGCATGATGGCTTCAAACACATCGGCGACACCCACGCTCAAGACGCCGAAATTAATTGGCTCTTTCATATTATTATAATACTCAGGAATGTCATGCTTAGACTCAGAATAAACCGTTGAAAAGTAATCCGAGAACAAGTCAACCGAATCAGCACAGGTGTCTCCATGCTGATCACCAAAATACATTGCGCTGGGGTAACCAACAACCTTTCTCGTGCCACTCAAAAAACGCCAAAAACCCCCCGGATCACTTTGAAGGTTGCGCTCAACTGACTGTAAATAGTCTGCATAACACTGACTAGACAAAACTTTACACATTTCACGGAGCGTCGAGAACTCTTCATAATCCGAAAGATTCCCAGCCTCCTTGAAGCGCTTATGAGCTAGTTTTTTTTGTATTGTTAATTGTTTTAGTTCACCATTAAACCAAGCTGGAAAATTTGAGCATCTAAATCGCCTCAGAGGCACAAACAAGGAAATGGCATGATAAAGCACACTATAAGGTTTCTGTAAGGCTTGATTGACATCAGAATTGTCTAAATAGGAGTGCCAATCTATACAGGATAAATAATTGTTCAAAGATACAAAATCGGCACCTTTAAAATCATAATATTCTAAGTCAAATTTTACATACTCTTTAGCACTAGAGTCTATAATATCACAAGTATAGGCAACATGGTGGTTTCCAACTGGAAGCAACAAATCAGCTGCTGCTGAGACAGTGCAGTCCAGAATGTCAGAAAAACACAGGTCGAGAAAAACACCATTATTATTGGGGATATTAATAAGTTGATGTAAGTTCAAGAGACCCACCGAATTGCTAAGTATGTGAGCCAGTGATGACGGATGAGCAATCGGACGAGTGCCATGCTCTTCTCTAATCCAGGTTGCTTCGGGTAAGTTGTAATCGCCAAAGATTAAAAAGGAGCTATTAGGATAAGTGGATTTTAGATCAACAATTGTGGAACAATGGCTCTCGTATACCTCCAGACCCGATCTTGGCGGAATATAAACTGCACCCAGGATTATTGATTTAAACATATTTATTTAAAAAAATACTTTTTCCGAAAATCGATAGGAAATATTGACATTTTTGATAATATTTTTGAAAGAAAGTCAATATTTCCTTGCACTTAGTCGTTGCTAGGGAACGGAAAATAACTGTTAGGAAATATTTATTATTGTACTGTAAGGAAATATTATTTCTGTACGGCTACTCGTAAACTAAAATATGTTAAGCTTGACAATTCTATATTACTGTGTTTCCATAGTTGCAACACAAATATTTAATGGCATCCTTTATTTGTGAACAAAGTTAATAATATTTATTTCAAAATTTTAACAAGTTGATTGTAATAAGTTATGTCTTTTTAATAATTTTCGATTTACGGAAAAATAGTATGTATAGCTCGTAGAAAAAGCCACATTCCTGGAGTTTGTATTATCAGTTTCGGCTTGCGACATACAATCTTTACGGTCGTCCGGGAATGTCCAGCTTTTTCTTCTAGGTCTACAATATACTATTTTTTTTAATTTCTACATAAATAACCATAAAGCTGTTTTGTCAAATTTTATATAGGGTGATGTCTCCAACCGTTTTTGGTATAGAGTACAGTTAAAAATAAAAAAGTGTGCCATCTGTTAAGTTGGATTCTGGACAAGCTATAAATCATAAAATCCAATGTTAATTGACAAATTGTGGAAGCGAGATGGAGCAGAGCATAGAATACCGTGTCTAGGAGTACTATGGCAATAATGACGTAAACAGCCTTAATTAATACTGCAGGCACTGACCTTATTTCCCCTAACTATCGGCTGCACCCCGCTCGCCAGACACAAGCCGCCGAAGCGATTGTTGAAGATCTGGTTAAATTCGAGCGTGGCGGTGGCGTTGTTGGTGATCTCGACGCCTGCCGCCAGCCCGTCGAAGATGCGGTTCCGCCTCAGGATCGGGTGGCTCTGTGTCGAGATTAGAACGCCAGCCTGAGCGTTGCGGAAAATGTCATTTTCTTCTAAAATGCCCTGTGAAAATAATTAAAAATAATATAGTAAAATAACACGTGAACTATTATAATTTACTTTGAAACCACATAACTTTTTTAAAAATCGAGTTACAGAGATGCGCTTTAGACAGGAAGTACTTAGTAATATTTACAATTACAACAAAATTTGTTTAATTATTTACTCAAAAATTTCATTTAAACAAAAAATGGTTACGAAAATATACCCATGGAACGCACTGGTACTGGGGTAAGTGGGTTTTCAACTTATAAATCGCGTTTAAGTAATGTTATATTCAATTGGAGCAACTGGGTTAATCTATTGCGCCTTCACCAACAGGCTTTTTTCAGATTTAAAAGATTCCTAAAAATAAAGAAGTTTATATGTTAGAGATTTCTTCTTCTAGATTTTTTTAAAACTACTTAATACGGGTTTTAAGTTTTTATTTACTTTATAGTTTTTGCAGATTACGCACAATCTCACTTTTCAACTTCTTAAAAGTTTAACTTTGAATTTTATTAATATAAAAAATTTAAATGGGACAAGTGGGGACTAATCCCCACTTACCCCACTAACAAAAAAAGCGGGGCAACCCCACTAACAAAAAAAGCGGGGCAAGTGAGAACTATGGACCTAAAACTGAAAAATCGAAGTGTTAAAAAAATACAAGAGATAACGTTAGTGATTACAACTTTGAGGATGTAAAAACTTTGAACCTAAGTTATAAATTAGCACAGATAAAAATTTTTAAAAATTTGTAACTATAGACGAAGTTTATATACATTTGACATAAGCTGTGTTACTTTAAAAAAATATATTAAAATTTTTTTAACAATATGTTGGGGTCTATAAAAGTCCAAAAACCCATTTTATGGTAGTTGTAGTTTTTAAAAGTAATATTCTTTACAATTATTACAAAAAACCCACTTGCCCCAAATCCCCACTTACCCCACTTCACCTTATAACTTCGTTAATATTACTTTAGGAAAGAAAATAAACGAAAACACACTTTTTTCTACGTAAATAATTGAAGAACTTAAAAATTGAAACCGTGGAATTTTTTTTTTTGCTTGATAAGCTGGGGTTAGGGAATCCAATCCCGCAAATGCTGGATCCCGCGGTGATTTCGCGGGATTGACATTGCGGGATTTGCGGGACTCGATGTGGGTGCTGTATGTTAATAAAAAGTTGTTTTATGCATATAAAAACAGAGTAGAGTAGCAGGAAAATATTTATTGAAAATGTGAATTTTTTTTCAAGAGCGATTACACATGACTCTGCAGGGAAGCTGCCGAAGATTCTCACTAGTCCTACGTTCCAAAGACTAACGGCTCCAGCGTTAAAAATGTGAAGATTTAAACTTAAATAGCGTCGATTTCTTAAGGATAACCACTCACTCATCAAATGTTACTGTGAATCGCTGTTTGGAGCTTTTAAGGCTCCAAGTTCTTTGATTGTTTTCTTTTTAATTGATTCTCCTAGGCCATGACCATACCTTGAATTGTACTGGCAGAAGAAGGCAATTTGTGGCCCTCTGATTCGAATAGTTAGCGCATATCATCTTAAGCTACTATTCTAGACACTTTCCTCCATCGAAACTTTTTTCTCATATGAAAAGAAAATCTGTAATTTTCATTTTCTTAGGTAGCACAGAAGAACCACTAACATCTGAGCGCTTAACAATTGCTATGCCGGAAATCCCGCGGGTCCGCGGGATCGATGGGCTCAATCCCGCAGGTTTGCGGGATTAAAGTTTGGGTGCGGGATTGGATTCCCTAGCTGGGGTCAATCAAAATTTAGTGAAAAAAATCCCATTCAATCGCGTTAATGTTATTTGAGATTTTTATAGCGTTTTCCTATAAATAAACATACATTGCTTATTAAATGATAGGTAGCATACCTTTCCACCGTTAAATATACAAATTCCCCCATCTCTCCCATCGAATATCTTATTCCGCTTCAACGTCGGATTCGAGTCAGTCTTGATCCACACGCCCGCCATCGCATTATCGAAGATCTCGTTTTGTTCCAGCAAGCCCAGGCCGCCGTTGTACACCAACACGCCGCCGTTCTGTCCTCCCCATATCTTGTTACCTCGTATAACGGGATTACTACCAGTCCTGGGAAAATATTAGTTTGTACAACAAGAGTGAATATAAAATATCGCACAAGGAAGTAAATTAATTGGCGTAGTAATTTTCCTTAGTAGGTAATCAGAATTCGATACAGTTCATAATTTATTGTTGGAAAACATTAAAAATATTGGATTTGGAGGAAAACAACTTGATATAATTAAAAATTATATCTATAAGATAGACCAACTTATATTCAAATTGATAAAGAAAAAAGCTATTATAAAGTAATTAAATATGGTGTTCTTCAAGAAACAATTTTATGACCATTATTTTTTAATATCTATATCAATGATTTATTTAATGTACATTGTAATGGAGAAATTCATAGTTTCGCAGATGATACTGCAATTTTTTATACAGATACAAATTGGGACAACTTAAATAACAAAATTAAAAAAGATTTTAAAATAATAAAAAATTGTTTTGATAAAAATTTATTAACAATTAATTTTGATAAAACTAATTATCTTCCTTTTACTTTAAATCCAAATAACATACCACAAAACATGAATAGTATTAAAATAAATGATGACTTTCAAATTTTGAAAGGTAATCAAGTAAAATATTTAGGAATAATCTTTGACAGTAAATTAAATTGGAATTTTCACATAAAATATTTGATTAAAAAATTAAGAAGTTTACTACCAATTTTTAGAAATATTTAAAAAATGTTCAATGTAAAACATGGAAACATATTATGCATTAGTTTGACCTTATTTAAATTACGGAATTTTAGGTTAGGGAGGAATAAATAGAACTTTAGTTTAAAAATTAGAAATATTACAGAAAAGGTTTCTAAAACTTATATTTAATCAAGATTATCCTTATCTTTCAATAAAATTATATTCTGAAACAAAAATATGAACATTAGACAACTTTACATTTATAACATCTTAATATACATATTTAAAAATAAAAATCTTATACAGTTTAAAAATCATAATCATAATGCACGCCATAAAAATGAAATAACCATAAAACTTAATCTAAATAAGTACATAGGACAAAAAAATAATATAATATTGCGGCTATTATGTCAGATGATTCCAAATACATGGGCTATTAAGGAAAATAACGACGTGAATTAAAAGTCATGATAAAGAAAGAAGAAAATCACACCCAGTATAATGAAAAGGTTAATGCCTGGACGGGCATTGTTAAAAATGCTGCTCATGTAAGGAAGTACGTAAATAATTTTTGGATAGGTAGACGGGGGTCAAAAGAGTGGCCATAGACAGTACCTTATTTGAACTCCAGAATATAAATGATTGAAAATGTCGTTGTCTTCTAACTTGCCGTGGCCGTTGTCGTAGAAGTAAACGCCCACCTGCTTGCCAGAGTGAATTCGGTTCCGCCTCAACACTGGCGTGCTCCCCGTCGTTATCCACACTCCTGCCAGCGTATTAGCGTATACCTGAAAACGATATGACGAAATAGATTAATTATAATCTAAACACAAAAAAATACATATGATCTTATGAAAATGACCTATGATAATCAAATGGGTAACTCTTAAGTATTCTAGAGAAACACTTCATATTTTTATTTTTTTTACAACCATCTAAAAAGTTGGATAAGGAAGCTTAAAAAAAAATCACAGCAATTTACTTATAGTTGTATTTTTGCTAGTAACCAAGTATCATAAATCTGCCAACATTTTGTGTGTCCGGATTGACATCATGCTAATTAGCGTAGTTATAGCGCCTTTGAATCTGAACATGTGGCGATTTAAAATTGTTTTAGCTATTCCAAGTAATTTTAGTGGGAAATATATCATTTAACAATCGGTACCTGACTTTTATAACAACGAATATCCTTATTTACAGAAAATGTGTATACAGGACTGTAAGGAGTTTAAAACAATTTTTCATTCCTCCGAACCGTCCCTCCGCATAGACGGGCGACTTTTATATAAAAATATCTAAGGAAATGGAGGAACTAAAGTCCTTCATAATTTTTTCCGTAAATAATAATTGATGAATTTAAAAACTGAAACCGTTGAAAATTTTATTTTTTTTCTTGTTCTATATGATCAAAATCTAAATTTAGTGCCCAATATAAATTTTACAAGCAATGACTTATTAATATGAATGATTATGACTTTTATCCATGGTAAAACTGGTTTTATTACAAGTAAATACACTCTGTCAACGTTTAATTACCTCGTTCTCCTCAATGAGCCCCTGCCCTTTCTCATGGACGTAAATTCCTCCGTGCTGCCCGTGATGGATCTTGTTGTGCCTGACTATCGGGTCGCTGTTCGTGCGAATCTGAATGCCAGCGAGCGCGTTGCCGTAGATGTTATTGTGCTCGATTAGACCTCGTCCTTCGCCGAATATGTACACACCACCCTGAAATATTAAAAAACTACATAAATAAACAGTCATTTTTTTATTATACAGTATAGTAGATCAATTTATTTATTTTTAGAAATTGATTACAAGAATTATTTTTTCTAATTTTTAATTTGGTAGGAACAATTTTAGGAGACACGTTAAAACTTGTTAAAAATTAGAAAGAACTGCCTCTCGTAAGCATATTGTTTCAGAAATACGTATAATTATTGGTTAATATGGTTGCTAGATACATGGCCTAGACATGATAAAAAGCTAAATTTTGAATTTTAGCAAATAACACTTTTTCAAGATAATAAAAATGTTTGTTTTTAATCATTTAACACATTTTCATTAAATTGATGGAAATATGAAAGTAACATTTGTTTTTTTTAATTAAAAAAGATTTTTTTTTGAATTTTTGTTTTAAACTTTGCACACCAGCACAAACTTTAAATCTAAACACTTCTTTTAATATCTTGTACTCACTCTAATACCAGATTTTCACGACAAAATATATACTTTTCAATTTTCCAGACAAACGAGTAGTCTAATGTCAAAACAAATTTTTAGGTTACCAATCATGCAGAGGCTATCAGCATAAAAAGTTTTTTTACAATTTCAATAATAAAAAAAGTTTTCCATATGGGTCCAACTTTTTGCCGGTCACTGTATATAAAATGTATGTTTCAAGATTTAAGTCACAGTAGAAATTCTAAGGCTAATATGATTTGAAATAAATTTATTAAAAATTTTATATAAAATTGCCTTTTAATAACGTAAATTACGCTTTGCCGTATAATTGGGCGCGTTCAACTCAAAAATTACTCACAATGTGACGTCACGATCCACTGCGCACCCTGTTGATATCATACCTGGTATAGTTATATCATGGGCGATACCAGTAGGTAAGTGTACAGTTTAAAAAATGTAAACATAACCCCTGTATGCCTCCCTACACATATGTATACCAATAAGCCATAACAACCTGTGTTATGGATGTTATTTATATATCTTGTAAAATATTTAATCCAAGGTCGGACCCAACCCACCTGATGTCCATTGTAAATTTCATTCCTTCTAATCGTTGGGTTGCTGTTCGACGTGATCCACACCCCCGCGAAATTATTGGAGTGGATTTTGTTGTCTATGAATTGCCCCAGGCCGTTCTCGTGTACATAAATGCCGCCAGTCTGTCCGTGATGGATCTCGCAATGGACGACGGTCGGGTTCGCTCCGGCTTTCACTTCGAAGCCTGCGATTCTGTTGTTATGGATATCGTTGGCCTCGAAGTAACCCTAGAAATATCAATCAAATCAAATATCACTTGACGAATAATTGTCCAAAACGGACTTATGCAGAAAAAAAATATTATTACCAAAGTGGTATCTACATTTTGTCTTAAATAAGCCAATTAAGTTCTAAAAACAAAATATATTATTCAACTAGCATAAAACTTTGCACAACTGGCAACACCAAATTTTTGACAGAAGATCGATCACTGCAATGACAGTTGAAAAAAGTCTAACCTAAGTAATTTGTCGATCTTTCGGCTCTATGAGCAAATAAATAAAAATAAGTTATTTTAAACAAGAATACATCAAAACGATGCCCATTGTAAATTTTTATCGGATCGACGCGAAGTCATCGTGTCAGTTTTGCGATTTTAAAATTGGTCGAATTTGTCCAGATTTTCAAAGCTGAAAAAATTTACGGTATGACCTTTGAATCTTCATAGCACCGACTTAACAATTTAAATATCAAAACTATCAAATATGAGAATAGTGAAAGAGCCCATAGTAACCACTTAAATAAATCTTGTATCTAAAACTAGAAAATCCTAAATCTCTTATTCTGTGTCATATTTCAGATAAAACAATGTTATTATTTTTTAATTTATTATTACAGGTCTGTGAATTGTGCACATTTACTTACTAGTCCATTATCAAACGTAAATATCCCCACATCCCTCCCATGATGTATATGGTTCCTCCTCATGATCGGGTTCGCGTAATTTTTCACCCAAATTCCAGCCAACGCGTTCCTGCTGATCTCGTTGTCTTCGTACGTGCCCTGAGCGTAGTCGGTAACGTAGAGACCTACGTTTTCACAGTCGCTTATGTCACAGTGTCGAATCACTGGGTTCGCGCCCACGCCGCTTACACATACAGCAGCACCAACTGAAACGTGACGAGATTATAATATTTACTTACATTTTCTATTATAGTTTAAGATACAACCTTAGAAAATTCAAGCTGTATAATAGGCAATAAACAACTTTATGATTATGTATGATATTTTTGTACACCAACACAGGATTTCTTCATAAAAAACATAAATTTTTTGATGTTAAAACGAGATCGAGCGATTGGCGTATGTCGTAGCGGCGTAAATTACTATATCACATGGAAAACGGCAGATCGCCTTGTTTTAGGTTCCTACTAGCCTGAAGAGGTGAATAATCAAGAGAAAAGGTACAAGTATGACGTAAAATCTCAAACTTAAATTACTCGCACTTACCAACAGACGTACTCCTAATGATACAGTGGTCTATCGTGGGGCTACAGTTCTCACCCACCTCCAAGCAGTAGTGCTTGTGGTGCGGCACCGTCGAGGTAACGTCCGGCGAGAATTTCAAAGTTAAATTTCCGGCATACGCGTTCTTGGCGCCCTCTACGAACATCACCGTCGATTCGGACTCCCGTTCTAGTATGACGGATTCGGCTACGTTTCCTGGAGCGGCGCCTTTCGAAAAAAAATTACTTACAGGGAATGTTAAACTAACTTACATATTTAGCATACAGTATTTTTAACAAATAAGTTTAAAAATTATTAATATATCAAAAACGAAATAAATAAAATACTTTGGTAACTACTGTAAATTTAGTTTTCCAGAAAAAAAACCTTCAAAAACATTTATTTTTCTAAGCTTTTAATGTCTGATATTTTTTTTGGTAAATAATTATATACATACAGGGTGATTCCTAAGATGATACTTCTTTTTTAGCTGTGTATAGAAGGCATTAAAATAAACAACATTTTCAAATACCTTTTTTCAAAAAACTTAAAAAAAGGCGAGATACAGAAGTAAAAAATCTAAGTGCGGGCCTGGGCATCAAAACGTAGCCTGTTATACTTTATGGTGTTTGTCTTATTAGTCATGCAATTTACCGGTCGGTGGTCAGTTATTTGGCAATCCGCTGCGGTGTGTTTTTCTGAAGCAAGTTAATTTTAAATTGGTGACACATAAAAATGGTAAACATTGAAAACAATGAACTAGTAAATATGGTGCTAATTTACGGTGAGTATCGTCAAAGTGCGGCTACTGCTTCGAGATTATAGGCAAAATGTTCTCCCTTGCGGGCTCATCCTACCCCCAGAAGTTTTCTTAATGATATTGAACAATTGAACGGGCCAGTTAGGCAGGACCGTATTTGATCCATGGTGTAATAAATGAATGTAAGTACCTTATTTTTGAGTTTTTTGAAAAAAGATATTTGAAAATGTTGTTTATTTAAATGCATTCTATACACAGCTAAAAAAGAAGTATGAACTTAGGAATAACCCTGTATATAACTATTCCATTATATAAAATCGATCTTTTTTCCAAAATGCCTCTTTCAAACTTACCAATTAACGCTATGTCAGAATCTATAACTAAAAACTCCCCCCTGTATGTGCCGGCATGAAGAAAAATCAGTGCTCCTTGTGTGCTGCCCTCGGTCGAGTGGTTACTACAGGAACCTGTGATCGAACCTGTGGTACTGTTACTGCCACTTCGTTCGTCAGCATAATCTAATGCACCCTGGAAAAATTTAATGAAATGAATAAAAGTTTTCTTTATAACAATACTATTCTGCCATATAAATCATTGGAAGGGAAAAAAAAGTTGTATTAAAGTGCAGCACTTCAAAAAAGTGCACATAGCCGCTACATCCTATTTTATATAAATCATTGGTGAACATTTTGACATAAGTGGTTAAAATAAGATGGTAAGAAGTAGGGGTTGGCCGACACACTATTTTTTTGCCGACTGTATTGATTTTCTTCAATATTCTATGTATTCAGCCAAGTGTACCTACCTGGACAGTATTAAAAAACACCAAATTCCTTCCTCTAAAACTGATCTCTTGATAACCTGGTCTGACGTGTATCCCCCTGTACAACTGCCTAAACGATTCTTTCCACGGATTGGCTAATTCGGATTCCTCGGGACTGACGAACTCGAAGCGACACGGGGCAGGATTAAAAAGAGGCACATCATACTCGTAGACACTTTGATAGAGTCGTTTCCTGTAAAAAGAAGCAATTATAAATTGACACCCAATCTACAAAAACTCTAGAGATTTAATGTGAACAGCGATATTGGGGGGGGGGGGGGGGGGGGGGGTTTAGTGCGCGAAAGTAGTACATTTATGATGGGAGGAACAGTCGGGACTACATGTATTTCATGACATTGTACCTAGTGAAGAAGGCGGCGAGGCCACGGATTAAATTTGTTTTTGTAAATGTTTTTTACTTTCTTTTTGATATTCCTAGCTGGCTCTTTATTAATTTTTTTTTTAATTTGTGAAAATATGAATATTGGTGTCAATTTAAAATTTTAACATAAGACGTATGTATGACTCTTACTAGCGTTTTTCGGGCTAGGTTTTTCTTGATTAAAAATAAAGTAAATATCGTTCACCACGCGAAAATTAATGATTTTTTCAGAAATCATGTATTTTAGGCGGGTAGATTTAGGAGCAGTTTTTGGTGCAAATGCTCAGGTTCCTTCTTAAGTGCCGTTTTGTATATTCATAATTAAGCATTCTCGTTTCTTCTCGCACTATTTTTTTATTATAAATTATCACATTTCTTCAATGAAAAATGTTTCAATTAAAATGTTTACCTTAATTTTTTCCTTAAAAATAAAAACCTAATTGTTTTTTGGTTTGTTGTAAAATATTTTATTGCATTGGGTTATATTTTTGTTGAATTAAAATAGCTCTGAAAAAGGAAAAAGGGAACAGACAAGTATATAATAGAAAAATACTATAAAATATTATTTGTTTTACTAGTTTTTCTTTAAAATTGCATCAAAAATCAATAACTAAAACGATATGCATCTGAAACCTTAATCTCTATATAAAACAGGACATTCGAGGGAAAAGTTTAAAAACTAAACGTTTCCTACAAGACCTTTGTAATCTAACTAACATTATTTAAAGATTTAAATTAAAGGTCCAAGCGTAAGACCAAAAATTAGGTTGCAATTAGACTTTTAGGGCGGGGGGGGGGGGCGTAGCCCGGTGCCCTCCCCCCTCTATATCCGCCACTGGTCTGAGGGACATAAAAACACATTTAAACCATTTTTCTTTTTCGTTTTTTTTTAAAATAAAATACGGTATTTTTTCACTTACCATAATTCTGTATCATTGGCGATTACATTAAATCGTTTACAAACTTGGCTGACGCGGCACAAGTCTTGTTCAAGAAGATAGTTGAAAATCGTGAGCAATACTTCATCTGGCAATTCGTACTGTAGATAATGTGCCGCTGTATTAGTACAAGCTAAAAGTAAAAGAAAATGTTAATAAACATATTTTTATTTGGTCAAAAAAATTGCAATTTCTCTAGAGTTAATGGAGATACATAATTTATTTATACATTATACATCTCAAGTACTTATGTATATCTAGATACAAAATCCAAATGGTACCAAATAATAAAAAAACATATTTATTTATTATATAATATGTACCTATGTATTATTCACTGAATGGATGAAACTAATTGGCAGGAAATATCTTTCTTTTTGATAATGTTTTAGTGACAATTTTTGTGCAACAAAGTATTTTTTTCATGTATTTTTTTAGTTTTTCCTTCATACCTGTTATTTATTAAACTAACGCAACGTCATTAACATCATATGAAGACCGTGCAAACTTTGCCCAATTTTGTTACTAAGCAATTTTTTGTTCAATCGATAAATTCGTTGGTATTTAATAGATATAAAAAACTGTTGTATTTTTTTTAAGTGTGAAAAATTTAAATTTGTTGAAACCAACATTAAAAAATTATACATATGTATATGGTTAAATATTAATAGAAGACATATTTTTACCAAATTTCAGATGATTATCTTTTTTAAGTGTCTTTTTATAACAATTTCTTTATGGCGATATGGTGAAACTTTAACATGTTTTACCTCACTGATGACTACTGTATTTTTCTTTAAATTGAAAAATTATAAAAAATTTAAAGTATTTTTCGCAAAACAGAAAACTGAAAATTTTATGTGGAAAATTTTTTATTTATACATTCCCCTGAACACCTCCAGAGACCATTTTTTTTGTTTATTTCGATCCTTCAGATCTAATATATTTTCTTTAATTGGTGTTCTTGCACAAACATGCGCAATACAAAATAACCTCTTAACTTAAATACTTACATTCATAAGACGCTGAGCAAGTTCTTCTAGGCCTCTTCCTAGCTGGCAACATGGCCGAGCTATAACCTGACCCGGTCGCCCCACTGGAACAGGGGGGACTCGCGGGGGCTCCACCCGCCGTAGCTGCACTAGTGCTGGGCCCGGGACCTCCGGCACCGCCATCCGCGCCACCATGATGCTGTGGTGATTTTCTACGGAGATCATATGGGGATTGATGAGCTGCTAGTGGGCCTCCCAATGGAGCACCGCCCGAGCCACCCGCTGGAGGCGGGGCGCCCTGGGTTGGTGGCGAGGGCCCAGGTACTGAAGGCGCTGGGGCGTTCTGGTTCGGCTGGACAGGGCAGGATGGTTCGCAAGGTTCTGGAAGAAAAAATTTTTTATTTACATGTCTGCCTTGAAATTATCCACATTCTTAGTGGATAAAAACGGATGTTTATAGTTTATTGATTTCCAACTGACAGCAAATGAAAATGAATTCAAAAGTTACAGCTGCACGATTTTACACAAGACATATAATACAAGCACCACTGTACAAACCACAAAGCCAAAATGTAAATAATTTTTAAAATAATAGAACAGTATGTTGTACAAAATAACGCTACAATATAATCGGAAAACGTGTTCAATCAAATCGGAAAACGTGTTCAATCAAATAAAACCTTTGACGGCAGTAGTAGAAGCTCTTCTTTTAGCTAGGAGCGAATTTCGAAATTTTTGACGTTTTAGTAGTTTGAGAAAAACATCCCTCCGCTTCTACACTAGTCAGAGGAATGATAATTGCAGATTAGGTTTAAGTTGGTCACCACTTTGAAATATTTCCATTTCTTGAGAGCTTCAACTTCCAAACTTTGTGTATTGCATACATATTGTATACAATACTGGTGTAAATGATAGATTTTTGTTTTAAGTGCGTTGTTAGACTTACAAGAGGACCTTTTTAAAACTAAAATTTACTGTTATAAATACATAATACCAGGATCAATCTCAAGTTACAATAGAATCGTGAGTAAAATGATAAAGGTATTTGATTTTTCCAATTTGGATACTGAACACTAGAAATAAGACCCTAGCACCCACTTAATTTTAATACAGTGGAAGTTTAGTTTCCGCAATAATAATAAAATAGAAAAAAATGTTCGCGGCATGCGGACAAAGTGTATTTTTTGCATTAAAACAGGGATGTATTGGGACACAGGTGGCACATGATGGCCGGAGGGTTAATAATAAGTAAATAGTGAAACAGCGACATCGCGAGCTAGTAGGAATCAACTCCAATGCAGAACTCAAACCCACCTGTTTATGGAGTTGCTTATGGATTATGACATTCCTTAGGGTCCTAATAAGGACGAAATAACCGTCATTGTCTACCTGTTTTTATTTTAATTTAGACCTTCAAAATTTAGATATCTTATACGCCAAATTAGCAATATCAAAAATGAGTGTGTATCAAATTGATACATATTTTTAGAAGCCACAATATTACAGGTAATGAAAATATCACCTAAAAAATATTTATCCTTTCCACTACTTGTAGGTATGTAGGTATCCCCTTAGATTAAACAGAATGAGCCTATATATGCTTTGGGCAAATTTAAAATACAATGAAAATTAAAATTTTAGATAACACCATGATGTAAGCAAGCCTTTTTATCTTATAAACTGCGCAATGGTATTTTTCTTATGATAAGGTAGAAAATACACTTAAAGTTAAACAAACTATAAAATATTTTAAAATCTACTTTAAATTTGAAACTATTGAAACCAGTGGCGGATCCAGTATGGAGTTTTTGGTGTGGGAAACAACAATTTTTTTTTAAAACTTCACTGCCCACAAAGAACAAAACCGCAGAGAAAAAAAAGCGATGCGTTTTTATAAATTATAGTGGGTATACAAGGTGTTTTACATTTGACGCTCACCATTGAGATATCGTAAACAGAAGAGATAAAGCAAAAGTTAAATTGGGGGAAAGTTGTATTTAGATATTCGGAAAAAAACGAAAGTTCTTATTTTGTTTTCATTTGTTCCTAGCCTTTTTTAGAGCATAATTCTGGCCATAGTTTGTACAATGAAACCTAACATTAAACCTACTTCTCCTTGGATAGGCTAGAATGCCCACAAAGGCCAACAAATCTGATGCTTTAACATGATTATTTAGAAGTCCTTGAAAAGAAACATTTAGGTATATTCTTCTATTTGCTCGTAAGAGAAAGTTTAAGGAGCTGCAAATGTCAGTAAAGATACCCAGCTTGTAAGCTAGCAGTTTTTTTCTAAAAGGCCTTTTTACATTGGGTGCAATTGCAAGAAAAATGGCCTGGAAGCATGCGCTTCGACGACGTTTTAATCAGCTGATGCACGTTTTCCCATTTAAAACCTGCATCAGCCGTTTAAAACGTCGACAAAGCGCATGCTTTCAGGCAATTTTTTCTTGCAATTGCACCCAAAGTAAAAAGGCCTTTTTAGATGCACAGTACAGCTTGTCCAAATCTCAAAAGTCCAAGTCCAATATCCCAAAAATAATTCAGTTTAGGTGTTTGCCCTGTTACACAAAATACCTGGCCTGGCCTGTTGGAAGTTTTCCAGTGCCATTGAAAATTATATACACACACACACAAAATACCGAGCAAAATACATTCAGAATCTTAGGAAAAATTTCATAAAAATAATCATATCCTATTTAAAAGAACAAAGTTGACAGCTACTGAGAGACACAGAAGTGAGAAAAAAAAACAATATTTTAGGTAAAGAAAATAATTTCATTGTTTCTCTCAAAAGTTCTAACGAACGCTCGTCATGTATCACCCTGTATACCACCAACACCTAAAATAATGCCGCACAGGGAAAAATTTTCAACCTCAGAGGGTACAAAACACGAAAATACCTCACAACAATTAATACCTCTAAATTTTTAATAACACATTCGGTAGAAAATTAACCCAAAATTCTACTCCAAAAACAGAATAATTGAAACTCTATACAAGTATTTATTCATTTGTAAATAAATCCTAAATAATTAATGAAACAAGTATTACGAAGTAATTTATCAATTATTCATATCTTCAAATCTTACTGTGTGTTAATTACAAATCAAATAGAGGTAGGTGGGGAAACTTGAGTTACCAACAAGATCAAGATGTGGCTTAAGCTACCAATATTACAATATACCTTTAAAAGTATGTTGATTGCTTGGACTTGGAAACCCATATAATTTGAGTGGCACTCACACAAAATTTGCATATCAAAAAAGGATGCCATCAGATTTCAGAGCAAGTAGATCTGAAATAGGTGCCATCTGCTACATGCTATTATTATTTTGGATACAGATCACTAATAACAAAACAAAAAATCTATAAGTGAGATATAAAGATTTAAGTTCCCCCAGTCTCCCCTATTAAATACAAATGGGTATGTCAAGTCAGCTGTTAAAACTGTACAGTTATTTCAGCAAGGTGAACACCTCACTTAAGTTCGTTTTTTCTTTGAACCTAAAAATTCTATTTAAAACCACTATTTAACTGTTTTTTATGCTGTTCTTCAAACCCTACATTAGAAAGTTTTGTTAGATAACAGATTTATTTTAATGCCAATTCCTTTATACCTGATTCTTAAAAGTAATAGCACTAATAATAATTGTATTTTAAAATTGTGTTAATATAGTAGGTACTAATATAACATATTCAACACAAAATAAATAAGAAGAGCTTGGGATATTTAAATTTTTTTCTCTCTACATTTTGTAGAATCTAATAGCCAGTTTTTAATGTTCAAACAGGAAATCCAATTTATAGCATGATTGTTTTTTGCACTTGAAAATCTGTTTTAGGCATTAGATTCTGGGTGGCCCAGAACAAAACAAAAACTTAAAATTTTTGACTTATGATTATTTCTGCCTATGTCACAGTCAAACTTGCTAGTTAGTTAATTGTGGTTAAAAATATTTATGCACCCAACATAAAGATCTAAATATTTCGATGGTCTAAATTTAAAACTCTTAATTGAATATGGGTTACTTTTAAATGAAAATTTGTATTCGTACTCAGAATATGATGTCCAACAGTATTTTCTTAGAACTTTTTTCATATCTCAAAAAAAAATTACACTTTCACCAGTTCGAAATTGACATTTGATAAGTATACCTAACCCACATCACAATCTTTAATTTTTTTTTCAGTTTCTATATACAATATCTCTTAACAACTTACTGCTTTTTGAGTGTCATAAAGGGATGGTATTGTCAGCAAAAATGGTGAACATGCCCTGAATGTCCTGCCAGATTATTAATGTACAATAAAAATAAGATTGGACCCAGCACTGAACAGAGACACTCCACTCTTAATGCCTATGGCTATTTTTTAAATATTTATCTTACCCTGAGGGTGTTGAACAATGTCAAGAGTTAACAATACTATAACAGTTCTTAAATTTAATTCCTTACAGCTTTTAACAATATAATAATATCTATACAAAGATGAAAAAGAAAAAAAATTGACAAGCAAAAATGTATCTTGCAGTACCTAAATTCAATAGCCCTAGTTGTTTATTTATTATCTATCTATCTATAAGTAAACAGTATAAATGGAAGGTGCAAGTGGAAAATCTTTAAAAGCAAAGAACAACTAATGAGCCAAGTGACCTCGTTATTTACAATAATACAATGAACATAATTCTGCTGTCTATGGGGTTACTGCCATCTAATAGGTCCAGTTTTGGGTATTATTTCCAAGAATCACAACACAAAAATACATATTTCTGAATATAGGTATGCTCAATTTCACAACCAACTTTCAGGTACAAATAATGAACATAACGAATGTATGGTTGATTGTTATTTATGATATGCACCATATAGGGGTAAAAATTACAAATGTGTATAAGCAAAATATTATCGGTTATCTTATTGAAGTAGGTATTACATATGATACTTAAATGGGTTGTATAATAAAAAACAAACCAACCATATTTCACTTCTCATGACCTTAAATGAAAGTTTTGAGGTCGTCTTAAAATTCTGTGAAAATAAATTGGGTTTTCATCGAAAATACCTGTTTCTGGCAAGGTAAACCGATCACATTTCTTTTATTACAGCACAATTTAGATTGGATGCTGGACAAAGATCTAAACTATTTTTGGATGTTTCCTCAAAATTATCATAAAAAAACACTGGGCCTGATTACAAATTATCAAGTTTCCGTTTAAAAAACCTCAATTTGCTTGATACGGATTTATCTGGTTAAAATATGTAGGATGTAGAATGTTTTATTTATAAAATGTTCACTGACATTTCCACTTGACAAATAAACTAGGCAGGTCCTTTGTGGCACAACTCCCACAAAAAAACCAAAATCGATTAAATCAAGGCGAAAAGGGGCTTTCGGAACAAAACTAAACAGTCTCCGGCCCTATTGCGGGACCCCAGAAGCGATTTCTTGGTCAATAACGTTGCAATCGAGTCGGGTATAAATATCAAAAATTTACGTCTTGCCAGACTCACCATTTGTAGTTCTGGAAGGCGTAGGGATCCTGTTGGCGCCCGTTTTCCTGCGTGAACGGCGTACGTACGACCTGGAGGCCGTGAACGAAGCGCTCGGCATTTTCTTCAGATCACTCGAGCACTTTTTCACACGATTTTTCAACTTCTAAACAAAGGAAACACTGGCACTTGGACAGGCGGCCATTTTCAACAGCGATTTCTGAAAAGAGACGATCTCGCACGGCGCAAGGCGACCTCTCGACCAATCACCTTTCACCTCTCCCTCACGTGATCGCGTAAATGTCAAAATGGAACAAGATTTCAAGGCGATTTTCGATTGTTTTATTTCTGTAGGGATTTGTTTTTTATTATCAGTGGCCTATTTGGTGAGTTTGCACATTTGGAACAGCCCATACAGCAGGTAAATATAATTTTTTTTACACGAAAACTGTATTTTCACTTCACTTACACGTTTTGCTCGCCTCACAAACTTATGGAGGCTGCCTCTTTCCCCGCACTCTCCGCTCCCGTCTATTAATCGGTCTGCATACAATGTTGCCGAATTAAGGATTCAATCATTAGAACTCTGCAAACTCGATGACCTTGCAGCTTTATATTATCTAATTTTGTTCTAGCTAGAGTGCTTAGGTATTATATTAATTAACGGAGACGGAAACATTACAGAAAATCTGCAACCTATCTTGCAATTCAGTTATTTAAAATGTTGCCTTTTTTCTCTTTTTTTAAATTCCAAAGGCAATAGTCTATTTTTGTTAGTTCACAGTCTAAACGCTTATCGAATGAATTCCTCAAGGTACCATATCTTAAGACTGTGAAATTCACATCATTGCCTTTCATTCTTGAAATGTTAAAGTGAATAAGGTATTTTTTAATAAATGAATTCTTAAATAAAATTAGAGACCCGTTTTTTACACAGTTTTATTTATAACTTTGCTGGCAGCTGGCAACTAAAAATTAAAATAAATGTCAAATAAGGTATCCTACCGAGTAGAATAAATCCTGCCTAAAATAGGCCTCACATGTTCACGACAATTTTCACTTAAATTTGGCAATAGTGCTACATACCGTTCGTATCCTTTTGAAACGATATAACTCGACGTTGTCAGAATGAAGAACTATTCTGAATATTTTTAAGAATACGACCGAAAACCGAAAAAAATATGAATATTATTCAAAATTGATTACATTTTCCAAATTTTGAAACTGGTTCTCGTATACATTTTATTTATGATAAAGAAATGTCATTGATAAAAATTAAACTACGATGGCTAAAGACATCTGTGGATGGGTATTTTTGCGAAAAGGATTTTTCCCAATAAACTTGGCAACATACAATGGGTCAAGATAACCCCGTGGGAACGGGGCGCAGAGAGGAAAATTCCGAATATTTTAATATTTAAATTATTCTGGAATAACGATGCACCCCAAAAATGGGGCTTTCTCTCACTTTGTTTGATTAAATGATTTTTCACCCCACTTATGCATAATAATAATTAATTAAATAACGGATATTCAAATTTTTTTATAGAGACCGTTTTAGCTTTAGCATGTCTGTATACCACATATTAGATATACAGTGTGTCCCCGGAACGACGCATACATAGATAAAAATGACTAACATTTTTGAGTAGAAACTTTTCGTTATAATTATTATTAGTTTCGAAAAATCAAAAGTATGCGTTTTATTTGTTGGTTATATCTATAGTCTATATTTATTAAAAACACATACAAAATGTTAATCTTTATTGAAAAAAAATTAACACAATAATAACGCTTCTAAAATATATAGAAATATAAACTATATCAGGCGCGGATCCAGAACTTATTCGTTGGGTTTTTCAAAATAAAAAATATTTTTAGTTAGATAATCTAAGACTGAGTAAATAATATTCCCAAGCCTAATTCCTAATTGATTTTTTTGTACGTGACTGAAGGGGACACGCGTCCCCCTGATGCGGGCTCATATGTTCATACAGAGAGTATTCATTCACACTTTCTAAACCACGCAGTTTTTTGAAACGCTTTTACGGCTTTACCTATTTGGTCGCCTAAGAACAAAAACCAAGCCTCAGGAGTTCCACGAAGTCAGTTCCTGGGTTTTTAATATTTTCCCGCGTGCCAGGCATTAATAAATGCCGCCAAAGTCAGGCAAAAGCCCATCCACTCTCTAGTACTTTACGGTCAGTAGATACTACTAACAGTCCTGAACGATTTCAATCCCTTCAATTTTTAAAATTTGTCCTTACGCATTAGTATCATTGTGATTTATCTGGTAACGAATGGTTTTACTGTAGTCATTTTATGATTGACTTCTAATACTGTCATAGAAACAATATCTGTTATTAAATTATTGTTATTGGATGCGAAAATTAATTCGCCACTGATTGACTGGTGACAAAGCTGCAGAGTTAGTCAAAACAGTATTTCTTGTCGTTTTTTTATTTGGGTTTGCTCTCTACACTCTACACGATCAGTATAATATATTAAAATTACTGATATATGCCCAGAGCTGTGAAAGTTACTTTAGAAAAGTAACTAGTTACTTTTTCGATACTTTTGCACAAATATGTATCTAGATACTTATAAGGAATAGTTACTTTTACCTAAAAGTAACTTAGTTCTTAGTTACTCAGTTAAAGTAACTAGTTATATTAACTAAGATACTTTTACAGTTACTAGTTACATTGATTGTAACTACGATAATTTAAAAGTAACTAAGATACTTTTAAAGTAACTAGTTACATTGATTGTAACTAGTTACTAAAAGTAACTAAGATACTCTTAAGTAACTAGTTATTTTAATTGTAACTACGAAACTCTAAAAGTAACTAAGATGCTTTATTTGAACTAGATACCATGAATTTACCAGGTAGTGATAACTCCTTTTCCTGTACACACTACCACTATTACCATCAGAAAACTAAACTAAAGAGTGTTAATTCGAACAACGAACAAGTAGAATAAAATGCTTTCCAAGAAATTTCGCGTTCCAACCAGTGTGCTGTTTGACGCTCGCAACTCGCCGCTTGTCCCTTCGTGAAAATCTGATTAACGGCCGCCGATCGTCCCTTGGTCATCATCTAATGGACGGCACGTGTGCATAATTGGTGGATACTAAAAAGTATCTAGTTACTTAAATTACTCACAGCTCTATATGCCTTTATGTGCTGAAAAAATACAGAACTACGGCTGCGTTTATTTTTAGTTTCGCATATACTTTTGTCGCGTCTTCATGAAATTTACCCCCAACTTTTTTTTCAAATGTAAATGTATGTATTGTAATAGCTCGTTGAAAAGGGCATAAAAAAGGGATTACGACCCACTATTTCTTTTTGCATTTTGGTAATGTAGAGGCAATATAATAGGTATGTACATATACTGATATATAAAGAAAGTGATATTGTATGTGTAGAGCACCCATTTCACCCCATATACCAACTGTATTTAAATAGAATTTTTAAACATTTTTATTTTTTAGGGATCATCCCTCTACGATAAAGAAAAGATTTATTAGCGTATTTTTTATGTTATTTATTGCACCATGTTTTCTTTATGTTGGATTAAACAACACCATATTAAAACAGGTAATATATGTTTTTATTGTATATTATGTATTATTTTGACGATACTGTGGGGACGCTTAAGGTCGGGCCGGTTTACCTACATTAGGATTAGGTGCAAGAAAATGATCGTTTTATTTTTAAAAAATTGCCCATAAACCTTAATATTTGCCACCCACTAAAATCACGCACATTTGCTTTCTTGTGTCACCCTGTACAGATATAATTCGCATGGAGATGGTAACCTTTGAGAAGAATTTATAAATATTGGTCAGATACTCTATGTCTATATTCTATTATACTGGGTGACCCCTAGATTACTGATCAGTTCGCCATTTTGTTAAAAGTCGTTTAAATTAAACGGTTTAGTTGCTTTAGATCAGATCAGTTCTCAAACATCAACCGGATCGAACCACATTTAACTTTGAATGATAGAAGAGTTTTGGACTTGCATTGTCTTTATTTGTTTTACATCACAACGTTTCAACTAGTAAGTATCTCCCGTTGTCTTCAGGTGAATACTAAATAAGTAAAGTAACTACAGCTAGAGCTGTAGCATTTTTATTTGGCTACCCGGTACATACACAAAAATTATTTATATCATAAGTAATTAAGAAATATAATGGTAAAGCTGAAAAACAAAAATTAAATATTAATACTTCAATTAGAGAGAAAATTAATGTCGGTATATTTTTTTATCACATCTGTTAATTTCTTTAAACTTTGGTAAAAAGCAACCATTCGAAATTTCAAGTCAATATTATTTCTGAACAAAATGATCAATAACTTTGTGATCACGGCTATAAAAAAGTTTTTCTTGTTTTTTTTCCAAAGTCAAAAATAAAGGCGCAAAAAATTAAAAACAAAAACTGAAAATTTCGTTTTTTTTTCGGATATCTCCGAAGGCATTCGAAATATTTAGAATTTTCTTTTACCAAATTATTAAGCCCCAAAATACGCAATTTTGCCTCAATTTAATCATCTTCGTATCTCTTACCGTTTTGGAGATCCCCATACACGCACGCGAATTTGTATAATTATGTTTTATACTTGAGACCTTTGACTTCTAACCCCTAAACTATACTCTTTTAGGAATCATTTCCAGAACTCTTAGGACTGAAAACGAAAGGATTGGTACAAGCCATATTTATGCCATTATTTCTGACAATGATCCTTTTTCTAGGACCCATATCGATGGAGGTCTGCAGTGGTTTATCCAAGTTGTATACAGGTAAACAAGAAAGTAAGAAAAATGTGTTTTTTTTTATTGCTGAAATAATCTGTAGACTGTCTTCTTATAAAGTAACTATTTCTAAATTTTTTTGGGAATTTTGTATTTTTAAATTGTTATTTTATTGTCACGCGCAGGGGTAACGATTCCGACGTTACGTAACGTCGGAATAAAAAGGCAGCCAGGTCCTCAAAACCTAAGATGTATATTTTGTACAGGGTGTCTTACCGGGAACCGCTTCGATCTATATATGGAAAATTATACATAGGAAAATTTTGAAAATTTGACAGTATGCTAATGCTGATGGGGGCGACCGGGCTAAAATATTTTCATAATGGTGGCACTTCCGGTTATACCGGAAGTAAGTGTCAACTTGCTTATTTTAAATGGAACACCCTATACATTTTTGCATTCTAGGCAGATTTTGTATACCAATGTCCTATACCTATATCTAAGCGTTTTTGACATATTTAAATTTTTATGTCAAAAATGACGTTTGCAAGCCTTATTAAAATAATTATCAATTTGTTTTATAAAGAAGAAAGAAGATTCCTTGTTATAAAGGACCTGCTTCAATAGATTTTTTATAATATTTTGATAACTAATAATACAGGGTGTTTAAAAAATAAGATTAAAAATGAAATTGAAAACACTGCAAAAAGTCTAGATTTTCAAACGGAAACACCCAAATTTTTTTATTATTTCTTATTTAGCATTAAAAATAAGGGTAAGTTTGTGTAAGGTTGTATATCCCAAAAAATTTAGGTTTCGAAATATTGCCAATTTAGTGACAGCTTTATAGATTTTTTAGCATTTGATTGTGTTTCAACGCCGTTATAGCCAACTAAGAGTAACTAAACTTAAAATCTGCAGCAAAATCGCCATATAAAATTATTAAATTGGTAATATTTCGAAAACTAAAATTTTTTGGGATATACAACCTTACACAAACTTATCCTTATTTTTAATGCTAAATAAGAAATAATTATAAAATTTGAGTGTTTCCATTTGAAAATCTAGATTTTTTGCAGTTTTTTCAATTTAATTTTTAATCTTATTTTTTAAACACCCTGTATTAATAGTTATCAAAATATTATAAAAATCTATTAAAGCAGGTCCTTTATAACAAGTAATCCCACTTACATTAAATAAATAGGGCTTCTTTATAAAAAAAATTGATAATTATTTTAAGGCTTGCAAACTTCATTTTTGACATAAAAATTCAAATATGTCAAAAACGTTTAGACATAGGTTTAGGACATGGTATACAAAATCTGCCTAGAATATTGCGTAGAATGCAAAAATGTAATAATATATAGGGTGTTCCATTTAAAATAAGCAAGTTGACACTTACTTCCGGTATAACCGGAAGTGCCACCATTATGAAAATATTTTAGCCCAGCATTAGCATACTGTCAAATTTTCAAAATGTTTCCATGTATAGTTTTCCATATATAGATCAAAGTGGTTTCCGGTGGGACACCCTGTATATATTTGAATAATAATAATTAAATGAACTTTATTTCCGATACAAAAAGAAAGTCCTTTATGTAAATTATGAGCTACGTCGAGCTAATATTCATACGAGAAAACGGATTTGACTTCACTCGCCAATCGTCGGTAAGCTACTGGTCTTTTTCTTCCTCGTTTCCAGGACTCCATAATTTGTTCTTGTGGCCAAACAGGTAAAACAAATAAAATTCAAAAAAAAAAATTCAAAATCTTTATTCATCCCCAAATACAAAACCAAAATATAATATTTAAGTCTTAAAAGCCCAACGGCGTAGGATATGTCACTTACACAATAAATCTAGTCTAGATAGATACCTAATTACAATGTAAATAAAGGTTAAAAGTTAAAATTCTAAATTCCACGGACAAACAGATTTTACAATCAACACTTCAGTACATGAAAATAAATAAAAAGACAAACAAATATGAAGCAAGGAGTATTAGCTCCCCATTAACCTGTGAGCAGTGATATGCAATAAGTGTTAGAAGAAGTAACTTACTGCCATGCCACATTATCCTCGAAGTACTCATTAATATTGTAATAGGCCTTTCTGATAAGTACTGATTTTATTTCCTTTTTAAACAACTTGCTATTCAATTCCCGCATTTTCCGAGGAATTTTATTATAAATCTTTATCAAATTGAATTGTACATTCTTTTGAATGAAGCTGAAATTACATTTTATATTCTTTAGATTTGTTTTATTTCTTGTATTGTGTAGGTGTTCTCTGATGTGCTCAGAGAAAAGATCTGAATTCTCCCTTACGAAAACCAAACACTCATAAATATAAGTGTCTTTGTTCGAGGCAACAATATTGATAAATAGATAAATTAAATACAGCAATTTTACATGTATTGTAAATACTACTGGTTTGTAATATTCATCTGTATACTATATTTTCTTACTTGCGTTTAAAATCGGTCCCTTGGAGTCTATAGCTTCAAAGGGCATCGGTCGCTACCAAATTTTTAAAAAGATAACTTTGGTCATAGTTTCCGAGATATTCTAATAGGCCACTCAATGCGAATCACCCTTTATATTAATTTTTAGAAGAAACATACTGGTATTCAAACTTCACGAACCTTATATGGATAAGGAATCATCTAGTGGCCCCATTGTCTGAAGAGTTCACCTACAGGAGTTGTATGATGCCCCTCCTGTTACAGAGCTTGCCCCCTATTACAGCGGTGTTTGTCAACCCGCTGTTATTTGGAGTGGGTAAGTTAATACGTTTTGAAAAATCGGCAAAGGCTATAGTCTCTAAGTCACTATGTCTACAATAAATTTGCAAAATATTAGTAGGTACTATTGTGCCGATAAAAAACTGGGACAAGAGATTTACAAAAACAATGTAAGAAATACATAATATCCCCTAGACTATAAAAGGTGTCTAGAGCTAAAAAGGAAAAACATTCAAAATTTAAAAAGTAACCTAGGTTACATAATGGAATGTTTTGTATTTTTCGATACGGGGTGGTTAAATTTGAGAGACATCATATAATATGGATAAAGTAAATTTATTAGATTTTTTAAAGTCAAATATTTTATAAATTATTATATTTACCATTACCACAAAATAATAAATAAAGCTTGGTCATAGAACCATTTCTGTTTATTACTTTTTGGAGCCTTTGTGGCATACTTAAAACTAAGTTTCTACATAATTCGACAGTTATTTCATCCCAAGCTTGATTTATCCTATGACGTAATTCATCCCTGTTTCTAGGTTGAAAATCATGTTTATACATAGATTTGACCATGGCACCCCAAATGTTTTCTATCGGGTTCAAATCGGGACTCTTCGAAGCCCAGGGAAGAACTGCTATGTTATTTTCTTGGAGAAAATTTTGTACAATGCGCGCTGTGTGTATTGGAGCATTATCATGCTGAAATGTGTAATTTTGACCGTATACAGCGTTTACCGATGGTATCATCACTTCGTTTAGTATATTAACGTATACTGCTGCAGTTAGTCTTCCTTCAACGATTTGGCAAAGTCCTGGTCCTCTAGCGCTAATCCAGCCCCAAACATTTATGGAGAAACGCCCACTTTGGTTGGTTTTGTGGGTGTATCTCTCATCATACCGCATGCCGGAAGGCCTATACACCCGAATTCTCCCATTATTGCATGACTAAAAAGTTTTCTCGTCAGAAAATATAACTGTTTCCCATAAATTTATTTGATTAATTTATTCATGTGCAAATTCTAACCTGCCCTGTTTATTTATTTCCGTTAAAAAATTTTTATTGGCAGCACAACGGCTTCGTATATCGGAATTTCGAACCCTGTCTCTAGCGGTATTTGCAGAACCTGGAAAATTCGTCTCTTCTTTTGCCTTGATTGCAGTTTCGAAGGGATGATCCCTTAGATAATTAACCAGTCTTCTATCATGATCATCAGTAGAAATTTTAGGGGGACCAGAACCTGCATTCCTAATAATAGTCCCATGTCTTGCTATTTTTTGTTTTGCCAATAGCACGGTATTCTTGCTTACTCCCAGTTCATCTGCAATATCCCTAATAGCAACACTATCTCGCAACCGACTATAAATAATTGCCTTTTGTTGGGGGGTTAATTGTGGCATATTTACAAATAATATATGATTGTATGTTTGACGAGTCAATCATAAAGTGACAATCTTTATTGACATGCAAATTTTCATGACATTTTACTGGTACCAGGCTTGATGTAAAATTATTCTTAATAGTCTAGGAGAAAATAGAAAATTTTCCTGTCCCAGTTTTTTATCGGCGCGATGGTACCTAATTATTGTTCTTTTGTCATTAATAAGTAGTCATTATTAATAAAAAGTAATTCAATATTCTATTATTAGTTTAGTACTGCGGGCACACTTAAGGCCCAACAACGCTTTTGTGTTTTAGCACATTTTCATCACATGCAAGAAAGGATCAAATTTGGTATGGAATTCGGCACAGCGTTAAAAATTGCATGTAAGTATCCGCCTTAGATTTTTGAACACAAATCTATACCGGGTGTTGCATCGTCGAGTGGGACATAGGAAATCCCATGTAATTTTAAATGGGGTCAATTATTGGCTTCCCTAATTATTTTAGAGAAAAATTCTATTTAGGTTTATTAAAGAGCACTAAAACCCACATTCAAAAGAATAACTTTTGATGAGCCCGTTTACGGGTTATCGCCGATTTCTTTTTAACTATTTCTCCTTTTTATGGCCCCGTATTTGCGGACACCAGTCAAGGTAAAAGATGACTGTCAAATAAAGTTGTCATTTTGAAATGTGTGCTTTATTGTTATAAAAACTCGTACATCGAAAATATTAAAGGTGTATTTATGAGTACAAATTAATCTGAATAAAACTAAAATAAAGTATCCAATTACAAGGTTAATTATGACATTTTACATGTTTCAATATTTTACTAATTAATAGGTAGGTCCTATTAAGTTGTTAGAACTTTAGGATTTAAGAAGATGTTCAAATATTCCTCCATTGATTGCTAGACAATAACCGAAGCGATCATAAAATTCTCTTCTTACATTCGCTAGTTGGTAAACTGAAATTCTATTGCATTCGGCAGAAATAGCATTTTTCAACTCGTCTAGATTTGGGTATTTTTTTATCTTTGTATATCCTGTTTTTTAAATGGCCCCAGAGAAAGAAATCATTTGGCGATAAATCAGGAGACCTGGCTGGCCAATTTACTGTATGATTTAAGCCAATAACATTTCCATTAAAAGCACGGTTTAAATATTCTCGGACAGCCAGGGTACTATGTGCCGGGCAGCCATCCATTTGGTACCAAACTTCCTGATTTTCCCTGGCGGCATCATGTAAAGTAGGTAAAATATGATCTTCAAGTAGTTCCAAAAAATATTCTGCATTTAAATTTCGTGTAAGAAATAATGGCCCGATAATATTTTCTCCGAAAATCCCAGCCCAAACATTAACTTTTTGTGGACTCATGATACAAAATACTGGTCACAGGTACTTGGTAACAGGTATGAGTGCATAACAGTCCGTCACAGGTATCGATTTTAAAATACTAGGTCCAGCAAGCGTATTTCTATAGGAACATGAGACGTGCACCAGCCATGACTTGCAAGCTCCGACTGCTGCGGACTGCAATGTTGCCAGGTCAAAAAATTAAAAATCACCAGACCCTTGCTTTAAAAGTTGCCAGAAATCACCAGATTCTTAATTTCTCGCATTATCACATACAACACCATATAATTAATGTTAATCAAATATATTGCTGTGATTTCTAAAAAAAAAAAAAAAGGTCATACCTCGAAAATAACATACCTCTCATTTAAGCTTTTGACGCCAGGGTGGGCACTCATGTTGTTTAAGCTATAAACATGAGTGCGCACCCCGGTGCCAAGACCTTAAATGAGATGTGTGTTATTTCCGAGGTACGACCTTTTTTTTTTTTTAGAAATCACTATATATAAAACAGTAACAGATACAAATTCTGTAAATCCCCCGCTACTAAGAAATATTCGGAACAGAGAAGTAGAGAGTTTCCAGACAAAGACAAACGCTTTTTGCTTTTGAAACCAATAAGTTTTTGCATCGATGTCACCATTTTTAACAAAGAAGAATAAAACACAATCAAGCCATTTTTCTCTCTTTTTTTTAAAGATTTTCTTATCTATCTATCATCAGTGCCGAAAAATCACCAGAAATTAGACTTTTTTAAAAAGTTTTCACCAGATCACCAGATGGGGTTCAAAATCACCAAATCTGGTGAAAAATCACCAGACCTGGCAACATTGGCGGACTGGGCCGCCGGAGCGATTACTCGGCGACCGGCGTACTTTACCGTCTGCGGCCGATGGCCGTTCAGATAACAGGTTACTAAAATACTGAAAATACCTATTACCTATGCTAGTATTTTATCATTTTGATCCATGATCCATGTAAGGTATGAAATACGCAGTGACAGCGGCGAGTGTCGGTGATGGTCTCAGTTCATAGGTAATAGCTTCCTAGCGGAATAGGATACGTATTTACTTAGTATTAAGGTATTTCTCTGTCAAGTTGGGGCTATCGAGTACAATACAAATTCATTTATTTGTGGTGTATATTAAAGTATAGTTGGAAAAAAGGATGAATACGTTATTATTTGTTTAATTTAAAACAATAAATTGTTTTTTTTCGTTATTTAATATGGGTTAATATTAATGTTAGGTATTAATTAAGTATATATATATTCAAACAAAGGTGTTTTATATGATCTCATATATTTTCCTTTGATCAAAAAATGGATGTTTATTTGAAATATATTTTTATTTGAACGACAAAAATGGCGATGGATGGTTATATGGTAACTTAATAAATAACTATTATTATGTAATATCACAACGGCGCGGCGGCGAGTTGCAGGGCTCAGGTGTTGCCAGTTATCGAAAAAATTCCCTGATAAATGACGATTCATGACCTTATAACCGTCCTTTAAATTTATATTTGAAAATATGCAACTTTAAATACTAGGTAAAAAATAACAGGTAATTGTAACAGGTACTAACTCGGAACTGGTACGTAACGTCCCTGTTACAGAAAAATACTGATTTGTATCAACTATTGCGTCCTTGTTTCGACAAACCTGTGTTGGTTTTCTTTGCTCCAATATCGATAATTTTGAACATTGGGTTCATTGTTTAAGGTAAATGTGCATTCGTCAGTGAAACAAATGTTTTTAAAAAATTCCCTATCCATGTTTGCTCTTTCAATCATACCAAAACAAAACTCCTGTCGTCGTATTTCGTCCCTATCTCTTAGCTCTTGGTGCTTTTCATATTTGTATGAATAATATTTATGTCGTTTCAAAGCTCGTAATGCTGCGGTGTGATCTAATCCTATGTCATCCTCAAGTTTCCTTGTGCTGATCTTTCCATCATTTTCTTCCACGCACAATAAAACTTGCAAGTCCCTATCATTTCTTGCATCTCTTCTTTGTTCCTGCCTTTCTTCACATCTGCAGTTATTTATTACAGTGCCTTTTGTCTCAAATTTCTAGATAGTCCTTTCGACTGTAGATTTTGCAGGTATCGGTCTATTCGGATACAGAGCAGCAAACATGTCTGACACATTTTGATAACTATTTCCTTGATAATACCATTTACTCATCAATATTTTTTCTTCAGAAGTGTAATTCATGGCTAATATTTTCGATGTACGAGTTTTTATAACAATAAAGCACACATTTCAAAATGACAACTTTATTTGACAGTCATCTTTTACCTTGAGTGGTGCCCGCAAATACGGGGCCATAAAAAGGAGAAATAGTTAAAAAGAAATCGGCGATAACCCGTAAACGGGCTCATCAAAAATATCTAAAGTTATTCTTTTGAATGTGGGTTTTAGTGCTCTTTAATAAACCTAAATAGAATTTTTCTCTTAAATAATTAGGGAAGCCAATAATTGACCCCATTTAAAATTACATGGGATTTCCTATGTCCCGCTCGACGATATGCAACACCCGGTATAGTTTTATAAACTGATATTAGCTGAAATATATTTTGGCCGCAGGCTTTATACTTATACCTACACTGGCATAGCAAAGGAATGGTTGTGGCCAGTGGCGTAGCCAAAAAATATTCTTGGGGAGGGAGGGCTCAGTGGGCGTAAGTAGTACATTTCTTTTCTAGAGAGGGGGACAGTCGGGACTACATGTATTTTATGGTATTGTACCTAGTGAAGAAGGTGGAAAAGCGCCGCAGACAAAAAAATTTCGGGACCACGCCCAAAGTTCGTTTAAAATTCACCTAACTACTATCAAATTTCGAAAATTAAATTATTACCTCTCCCCCTCTGCATGGTTGGATTAAATTTGTTTTTGTAAATGTTTTTTTTTCTTGATATCCCTAGCTGGCTCATTATTAAAAAAACATTTTTGTGAAAAATGTGAATATCATCCAACATTTTAACATAAGACGTATGTATGACTCTAACCAGCGGTTTTCGGGCTCGGTTCTTCATAATTAAAAATAAAGTAAATATCGCTCACCACGCCAGAATTGATGATTTTTTCAGAAATCAGAAGCGTAGATCTATAAGAGCAGTTTTTGGTGCAAAAGCTTATATATTTTGAAATACTCCTTGTTAAATGCCGTTTTATATATTCATTTTCTTCCCGCACTTTTTTTATATTATAAATTCTTCCATAAAAAATGTTTCAATTAAAATTTATACTACAATTTTTCTCTTTAAAAATAAATACCTAATTGTTTGTTAATAATAATATATATTGCATTTGGTTATATTTTTGTTGATTTAAAAGGAGAAACGGAACAGACAAAGTATATAGGTAATAGAGAAATACTATAAAATATTACTCTTTTTACTCGTTTTTCTATAAAATTGCATCATAAATCAATAACTAAAACGATATGCGTCCGAAACCTTAATCTCTATATAAAACAGGACTTTTAGAAGAAAAAGTTTAAAAACTAAACGGTTCCTACACAGTAGCGGCGCCAGGATTTTTGGAATAGGTGGGCACAAGCGGGCCCAATGATTTTAGAGTGGGCACTATCCTAATCAAAAGCGAATTCTAAAAAAAAAAAAGGTCCTCGTTCTCTTGAACTTGAACATACCAACACTCTTTTCTCATGACAGCTTTCCTAACTAAGTCCCTAGGAAATTCCCTTATAAAACCGAACCCCTCAAATTTGGGGGGGGCACCAGGGTGGGCACTCATGTTTCTAGGGTGGGCCGGTGCCCACCCTGGCCCCCCCTGGCGCCGCCGCTGTTCCTACAAGACCTTTGTAATCTAAGTCAAGAATACATTATTTAAAGATTTAAATTAAGGGTCCAAGCGTGAGACGAAAAATTAGGTTGCAATTAGACTTTTAGACCCGAGCTGCTAGGCTCGGGGGGGGGCTGGTTGTGGCAGTCCACCCCTTGATCTTGTTACCCTTAAGATGATATGCTATGCAATAGAGATGCTCCGAATAGTGGAATAACGAATATTCGGCCTTTTTAAAAATGGCAGAATATTCGGCCAACTGAATACTCGGCGCGTCTTTTTTTTTAAATTTACCTAAGATAAATTTTAAATGCAGTTTTATAATTGTGTAACGCGGTAAATGTATATTTTAGGCGCATTTTTTTATCTTTTTTCTTTGGTACTTCTTTTTATTTTGGCGGCAAAGCGAATGATATTTTGCCAAATATATCAGCACTACTTGCCGAGGGACGAATATTCGGCCTTTGCTCAAAAATGGCCGAATATTCGGCAAACCGAATACTCTATGCCACTTATATTTACAAAAATTTTATATTATACAGGGTGATTCCTAAGTTGATACTTCTTTTTTAGCTGTGTATAGGTAGAAGGCCTTAAAATAAACAACATTTTCAAATACCTATTTTCAAAAAACTCAAAAATAAGGTACTTACATTCATCACTATGAATGGATCAAATACGGTCTTGCCTATAACTTGCCCATTGAATAACATTAAGAAATATTCTGGGTGTAGGATCACCCGGCAAGGGAAAGCAGGAGCCGCACTTTGACGATACTCACCGTAAATTAGCACCATATATACTAGTTCATTGTTTTCAAATTTTACCATTTTCACGTGTCACGTCTCGCCTATGTTAAAGTTTTTTGAAAAAAGGTATTTGAAAAAGTTGTTTATTTTATGCCTTCTATACACAGTTAAAAAGAAGTATCAACTTAGGAATCACCCTGTCGCTGAGATAAGACTTCGAAAGTTCGTGCCAGACGATCCGCGCGAATAAAGAGTTAGTAATAAAGCATCGGACCACAACCAGATGGTTGTGCTCTCCGGTAATATAACCTTACAATTACTGATATTATAGTGTTGTATCTAGTTGTTTTACGTGTTACGGTAACCAGTAGTTAATAAAGTTGGTGTATCGTTTTGCTCATAACTTGTGCTTTATTGGATACTATCGCACTATACCGCACATATTGTCCTTCAATAATTAAACATTTCGCTTCAATAACGACCTAAACCAAAACCCAACGTTTTTTAATCCAATACACGGTATGTGGTATAGATAAGTAGGTATCTAAATAAATATTGGTTTGTATTTTAGGTTTTCAATTTATGTACACCACAATCTTCGGCGCCTATTCAGCCTACATATTCTACAGGACGGGACATTTCATATCTATATTCATAGTCCACGCCTACTGCAATCACATGGGATTTCCCGATATACTGGAAGTAACAACATACAAAAAAGGAAAGAAAATAATTATTTCTAGTCTTTTTGTGTTGGGACTGATATTATGGAGTTTATTGTTAAAACCTTTGACTGAGCCTGCGTGGTATTATCACAAACCTAGTTGGTACACAGTGTAACGTTATACAAATTGGTAAACAATTTAAATAAAAAGTCACTAACACTGCCTGCAATTTTGCTGGGTGTACTGCCTTACCTGGTCTATAATTTTGTTAAATATTTATTATTAAAATCTAGGCTCTTTCTTATTTATAGAAACATCATAGGAATTCGAAAAATGATTTATTATGAATTAAATCAATATACCAGGTATAGGTACCTATACACTATTGGCAAACTCGAATCTAGGGTGCCATTATAGACGCACTTGGAGATTATTAGTAGCTTTTAACACGTCAAACAGAGAACACGCTATTCTTTCCCAGTCAACCAAATAACATTAAAACCATGTTAGATTAATATGGTATTAAAAAACGTTGACTAGGCGAATCACATGTTTATCAATATGAAAATAACATTTAATCGGCCGATAAATAACATTGTGGTAAAAAACATAAGATATTTTAACGTTGTTTTTGTATTATCATTTATACATAAAATATCTTTATATTTACTTAATTCTAATGTAGAATAACGTTGCGGACAAAAACGTTTAACATTATTTTAACGTTTAAAATTTGTGATAAAGCACTATATTTTATCTTATTTATAATGGTATTTTATCATTAGATATTCTATATTTTCAACTTTTTACCTATTAGAATATTCTTGAATTATAATATTTTGGTATTACTTTATAAACGTATTCTTATAATGGTTTATGGGCTCAAATCGTACCAAATTTCCGATTACCTTTCGCCTACGATTGTTTGAAGCATCTTCTGGGATCTTGACGTTTTGAGATTGAAACACTAAATGCATCCCGAGACTTAGGTATATGAATTAGAGTTCTATCCATAGTCCGATACAAACAAGTTCAATATTCAGCTTGTTTTCCAGTGTTCTAATCTTAAAAGGTTCAAATCCCTGAAGATACAAATGTGCAATCGTAAACAAAATCTGAAATCAACTCCAATTTGATACAATTGGAATCCAAAAACCATATATAGTTCTATTAGCATCAACATATATTCACAGCGATCTTTTTTTGTCGATAAAAATTGGGTTTTAGGGAAAACAAGCCAATAACACAACTGTTTTTATATCATTTTTTTTATTTTTATACATTTAATTTTTTTAATCGGGCATTAGCATATCGAACATACTCCATTATCGTTTTGTCTATGCTAAAGTCAGATGAAGTATATGATTTATACTAACCTATGAAACGTAATTTTCGCCGTTTTCTTCTTTATCCACCGCTTTTCTGCTGGAACAACTTCGCACGGCACAAGAAATAATTAATATCTATCATACAGTAGCAATAGTTTTACACAAAAATTGAAAACCTTCTCATAAAATCTAAAACTACCTCGATTATGATTGATCGAACAGCTGACTACATGAATGACAGAAAGATCAAGCTTTAAAGGTCGCAGGTAGGGTCACTTTTAGTCACGTGTGTCTCCTCCTAGTTTATTCTATCTCGATGGTACAGGACGGCATTCAGCTTTTGCATTTGAATGACAGGTCTTTGTGAAACTAAAAAAAAAATGAACAAAAATTGGATTACCCTCGGGATTATTATTTCGATGCATTTGTTTTTTTATAAGTTTGCATAAATATGTACTTAAAAAAAAAAAATTGTTATAAGCCTGCAACACAAGCCACTAGTAATAAAAGTAACCAACTGGTGAGTTTTTTATATAAAGATGAAGCCAAATCTTCTAAGATAACAAATTTTCTGTCATAAAAATCCTAATCCCTCGCCTAATCCCAAAATAAAGTTTCAAGATTCTTACGATAGTTGACCATTGACTAAATACCTATTTTTACTTTAAATTTTATGACCTTTTATTTTAAAACAAAACGGTAGGATAGCCGCGGTCATCATCTTACCAGCAAGGTTAGGTGTTAAATCTGGTTAAAAAGGGGTGATATTTTTTTTTAAACATTATTTTCTTCTTTTATTACATATTTTTATTTTAAAAACATAAAATTTAGGTGCTAAGCATATCTTTTCGGTTTTAAAATTTGCGAAAGCCTACAAAAATAAGTCAAAATTAAACATGGCGATATTGGCCATTGGTGACACATCGTTTTTCGGCCAGTTTCTGTAGATATTCCGACGGTAAATAGTTATTAATATACAAAAAGAAATTTGAAAACTTACCTACACATCAAACATAAAAGAGGCACATATCACAAAACACACCACCACTAATTTTTACTTAAGAATCTCAAAACAAAACTAAGAAAGACCACAAGAATAAGACAACGAAAAAGGTAGTAGAATGGACGCTGGGCCGGGAGCCGGAGGCTGCTCGTGGGCGGGGTGGTTGCGACCAGTTCCGAACATAAGCGAAGTCAACACGAGGTAGTTTAAATCGGGCGCCAAATTTAAAAATACATTTTGTGCAAATGAAAAACATGTTGATTTAAGTAACGTTATAAGTAGTAATATAATTATATCGTTGGGAAATAAAACATTGCACAAATACCTCTAAAAATAATATATTCGACCCAACAGTTGTTATTAATAGGTTGTAAAAAATAATGTTGAAATTATTAACTTTTTTTTTACAAAATTAAATGTTGTGTAAAAAAACGTTAGTGTTCTAATGTTATTGCCATATGATTTTCATAAAGTGTGTTCAGTGGGTTACCTCCCACCTTCCATTCTTTAGAACACGCGATCGAAGCATTCGATACGTCGTCTGCTTCAACCGCGTGTTCTAAAGAATGGAAGGTGGGAGGTAGGGAATAGCGTGTTTTCTGTTTAACGTGTTAAAAGCTACTAATAATCTCCAAGTGCGTCTATAATGGCACCCTAGATTCGAGTTTGCCAATAGGTAATACATCTATCCTTTGGATGCAAAAGAAGACAGAGAACCTTCTAAAAGTACACTCTCGCTATATAGACTTTGTATTCTGTATATTAGAAAACTTAAAACAGGTTTGCTCATTGTAAATATGTTAATTTTTTTTGTATTAAAATTAAGACTGAACATTGGCGATGTCTTCGAAATTAGGTAGTTGTTCCGAGTTTCCGAGTGTTTTTTTTAAATATAAAAATTATTACAAGTGTTTCTAGTCTTTATTTTTAAGTTAATGGTGGCGGGGCCAGAAAGCTGATCCTGTGTTTACCCTAAAAAAAAAGAAACCCACTTATGCTCACCCATGACAATACTATTCTGTCCACGCTGTGGTTGCTTTTCTAATTTTGATTCAATTTGTCTTAATCTGTTAAATCATTTCTCGGGGGTCTCTAGACCCTTAATAAGCGTTGGACAAGTGAATTGTAGCACCCATAGTTTTCTTGATGTAAGAAGGCGAGTTTTCATTTAAATTTAGAAGACCAATGGAAAATTGGGCTGGAGGCTGAAAAGTTAGAAGTGGTTGAACCGACCGATAACAGCGCCTTCTGTGGTGAATCAATACATTCATAAGTCCGAACAATTTTTTTAAGAATAACCTAACTTGCATATTAGTTGAACAGATGACGCTACTTGAAATATTATCTTGAACATTTTCGAATAAAGAGGTATAAAATGAGCAACAGTTAACTACCCAACTGTTTCGTTCGTGCACCTGTTACGAGTAAACAGTTAGAAAGCGTTAAGCAACGAAAACTTGAATCTATTCTATTATTGACTAAAAGACTATCAACCAGCAGGCAACAGCCTGTGGCAACAGCTTTACTTACAGTTTGTACTAGTGAGTAGTGAGTTAAATAGTGAAGATTGAAGGTAGGTAAAAAACGAAGTGTTGTGATTTTCTTTCTGATTTGATTGAATTAGCGGCAACAACAGATTATTTGTACTACTTTGTTGTAGAATTTTTCTTTTCAATTCCAACTACCTGTTGCTTTTCAAAAATATAAATTTTTTTAGATTATTTAATATAAATATTAAATAATTTTATTTTCATTTGCGGAATTTGAAGAATTTTTGGTCGATTCGCTATTTCGTGTTTTAACTTGTCCATACACGTTCATTGTCCACGAAGCTTCTTGATCGGCAATTTCTTTAAAAAATTTTTCGGGTTGCTGATAAAAAAGGATATGGTACCGTACCTATTTCCAGGGTGGGCATCTTTTTTCCAGTTAAAAATCGGATCCTTTAATAAAAAAATTTGCTCCAGGCAAAATATTATTTGAGCGCCACACCCTTCTTTGGGTCATCAAATCCTATAGAAACATAGATTATAATGAAAAATAAATAATTTTAATTGAAAAATCGAAAATCTTTTTTACTGATATACCAATAGTTAAAATTGCATCTGGGCGATAAGATAAATTATTGAGTGTGTGAATAACACTGAATTTTGTCAGATTATTATTATATTATAGAAAGTATAGGGACTTTTTAGGGCTTGTGCAAATTTTGAGTGCTTGCAAGCACTTCAATTGAAATGCGAGATTCAATTACCAAGCACTTTTTATAAAGGGCTTTCAATTACCGACACTGTATTTTAAAAGTGCTTGCAAGTACTGTGCTCGAAGCGCTATTGTGCTTAAAGCACTTTCAAGGCAATTACTGCCCAGCTCTATCGGCGGTATCGGCAAAAAAGTGTATCGGTAAAACCCTTCTTTACTGCCTCTTAGTCCTGTTTGGCTAGAAATCATCAATTACAAATTAAAGTATAGGAAAACGTTTCCTCAGTCTTACTGAATATAAATACAGATGTTAACACGTCTTTCGGTGAAGTAAGGCCAAATGGACATGAGGGTAAAAGTAAGGACTGTACTTACTAAATAAGGCAGGTGGTAAACTTAAACTCCTTCCTCCCCCATGCATTGTATGTCTTTTAATTCTGTGTATCTTTGTTTCAGGTCTGAACCACAGAAATATAAAGACCACTTACCCTTGGTAACATCTGGTAGGATCTAAAGAGGATAGAGTTCTTTTTTTGATTTTTAATTCATTTCATAACTAGTTAATTATTGGGTTACATCCTGAATTCATATTTTCTTTTAATACATTTACATACATAGGAGGAGGGCATTTTAAAAAACATACTTATTATATAGAATTTCTGTCGATTTTTTTTCAACATGGAGGGAACTGTTGAGGCTCGATTTTTAGAGGATTTCGAACTCGATTATGTTGTTTCTCTAATAGGTATAAAAGGCAAAAATTTAGTTTTATCCGCTAAAAAATCTCGTGCTCAAGATATTCTTAACGATAAAAATTGGCCACTACTAATCGGCAAAATAAAGTGTAATTATAAGAAAGAACATAAGGATATTAAAATTTCTTTGGAAAGGATAAGTAGTTCAATTGAATCTTTTCATGGGTTCAAGAGTGATCCTTTATTTAAAGGTATATCTGGTAGGTTAGTATTGTTGAGCCAGAGGGTAAATAATTTTACAGTCGAGGGGGTACCTGAACCTGAAATGCTTTTGTATGCCCAGTTTAAATATCAGGCTTTAGCCCAGTGCTATGAACTAAAAACTAAATTGATTAAAAATCTTCTTGTTGACGGCATGGAACCTAATAATAACAAATCCATAATATTAAAAGAAAGAGAACAAGGGTTTACTTCCAATTTCAAAGTAAATTTTGAATATAGAAAGCTTCTTGGGAGAGGAGCTTTTGGAGTAGTACTTGAAATGCAGCACAAGTATGATAAACATCTATATGCGTTGAAAAGAGTTCGTCTTCCAATTTACCCAAAATCTCAGATTGCAGCTATGAGGGAGGTACAAGCTTTGGGCCAATTACAGCACAAAAATATCGTCAGGTATTACTGTAGTTGGGTAGAAGAACCATTGAAGAAAGTAGACGAAGAGGACAATGACAGCCAGATAAACCAATCTTCAAGTTCTGAATCAGCATCATCATCTTCGAAGAAAAGAAAATCAACATCTTCATCGCCTCCAAAGAAAAAGAAATCAACCTGTGGGAGTATTATTGATAATTTAAAAAAACAGAACATCGATAGTAATCATAAGGTGGAAGACGAAGATTTGAACATAGTTTTTGTAGAAGCATCAACACCAAATGAAGGACACGCTGCAAATGCTATTCTAGAATCCAAGGATAAAGAAAACAAATGTGAAGCCGATGACGATGTGCAAATTACTAAAAACAAGGCGGTTAACAGACGTCTTTCCAGAGCACTAATTAAGAAAAAAAGTACCTCTAAGCGTCGTAAGACTCCCGCTAAGCTTCTTTACATCCAAATGGAGCTTTGTAAAGGAGGGAACCTTAGGAAATGGCTCCAGAAAAATAAGAATCGGGATTATTTTTCTATAATAAATATTTACTTGCAAATTTTGGACGCTGTTGCGTATTTACATAAAATGAAACTAATTCATAGAGATCTGAAACCGGGAAACATTTTTTTTAATGAAGATAATATAATTAAAGTAGGAGATTTCGGATTGGTCTTAGATATTGGAACCGAGAATAAGACTAAAAAAAATGGCACTGCTTCCTACAGAAACCATACAAAAGGCATTGGAACACAATTTTACATGAGTCCCGAACTATGTTCCGGTGGAAACTATGACTACAAAGTTGACGTTTATGCTCTGGGCATTATTTTCTTTGAATTGCTATACCCTTTTTCGACGATGATGGAACGTGTTAAGGTTCTGACTGAAATTCGGGACAATGACGTATATCCTGACGCGTTTAAAGACGCCAATCCAGAAGCCTATCCTTTAATAAAAAACATGCTAGAAAATGATCCTGAAACGAGATTTACTGTTAATGAAATTCGAGATGAAATTTTGAAGCTTTCTTATGAAAATAATATTGCTAATGACAGCGGCTATGATGATTTCATTAGTTCAAGAGATAAATAACCAAAGCTGGCCGTAATCATTTCAATCTTACCTTATGCAAGGAACAATGATATGATATAAGCAATAAATCACGGTTTCAAAAATTCTTTTTATATAAATATGGTTACATGTTTCGCTCGCAAAAGAGCATCATATCAGACCTACAAACGTTTGTGTTTGCAAAATGTGCATATAAAAATATAAAAGTACCTTACCTACTTACACAAACAAAGTAAACATTTGAAAATTAAAAATATAAACACCACACCGATACTATTAATAAAACATAAATAAAATGATAATGAGTGGGGGGTAACAACCTTCCATAGATTGGCCAAAAACTTACTTCGTGGGCTACTTTTGGCCAATCTATGGAAGGTTGTTACCCCCCACTCATTATCATTTTATTTATGTTTTATTTATAGTATCGGTGTGGTGTTTATATTTTTAATTGTCAAATGTTTACTTTGTTTGTGTAAGTAGGTAAGGTACTTTTATATTTTTATATGCACATTTTGCAAATACAATAACGTTTGTAGGTCTGATGATGCTCTTTTACGAGCGAAACATGTAACCATATTTATATAAAAAGAATTTTTGAGACCGTGACTGTGTGATTTATTGCTTATACTTAAATCAGGTCTCTTTGAGAAAATGGACAGCTTCTTCGAATTTGGACAATGATATGAGAAAACGAGGCACAAGGATCTACAGAACTGCCAATCTTTTCTGTAGTGTTTTTGTGCAAAACAGTAAAAGAAACTGGTTACTATGTATATCAGCTACTTCCACCTGCGAGCAGCATAACAGAACTATTGGTGTCCAATGTTCCCACTATTCCAGGATGGCCAGCACCAGCTCAACTTGCCTGAAGCACTGGTCACTTGGTCAGCCAGAAGCAACGCTATTCCATATCTATAGCGAATAATGCTATTTTAATATAACTTTATTATATTTACTTTTTTTAAACTTTGTAATTATTGGAAATAATATATTGACAAAACAGTAATGGTGTTTAAGTTTGACATATGAACCCCAACAAACTTCTAACTCGCTTGCTCGTCAATACTCCGGGTTGATGGACTGGGACTGGATAGCCTGAGTTGCTGTCAACCTAGGAAGTCCTGGCCAATAAAGTTCATTTTGCAAATCATAAAGTTTACATTCCTAATCGTTTGACATTCCTCTATCTTTGTTTACTCCCACGTGAGTTCTTTTGCTTTAACCATCACTGGTCATATCTACACATCTCTTAGCATATTAGCGGCTTATAATTCTAGAGCTCATTCATACTCTCACACACATACATATTATACAGGGTGTCCTTGAAATGACTACAGCGCTTCACTACAATTTCCTTAACCAAAAATAAGGCGATCTACATGCAATGTTGCTTCGTTTTGACGCTACAGGGCGCTAAAGTTTTCAAATTAATATTGTTTTTTTCGGAATAATTTCTAAACGCCTTTATCGATTTCCACTAATTTTGGAACTAAGAATGACCACTATTAATAAGCGTGTTTTGACGTATGCGCCATCTTTTTTTAATACCTGCAAATTTAAAAATGGCTTGTGATTGGTAATTAGAAGTTCCTCTTTTTGTTACCCCCCGTATAAATGACTTTAATTATTTCTCTGACACTAGCTGACTTCGCGTTAAAGCTTTTTTGTCTCTTGTAAAAATTTAGCCAGACATGTAGTTTCTCTACAAAAATATTATTTACAATGAAAACATGAAAAAGTTTCAAACAATTGTTATAAAATCAAACAAGTTGGTAGTTATTTAGAATTTTTTCATGTTTTCTCGTTTTGAATAAACACCAATGAAGAATTACAAGGTATGGTAAATAATTTTTTTGTAGAGAAACTGCATGTCTGGATAAATTTTTACAAGAGACAAAATGTTTCAAAGTGAAGTCAGCGAAATAATTTACTTAAGTCATTTATACGGGGGGTAACAAAAAGAGGAACTTTTAACTACCAATCACACGCCATTTTTAAATTTGCAGGTATTAAAAAAAGATGGCGCATACGTCAAAACACGCTAATAATAATAATAGTGGTCATTCTTAGTTCCAAAATTAGTGGAAATCGATAAAGGCGTTTAGAAATTATTCAGAAAAAACAATATAAATTTGAAAACTTTAGCGCCTTGTAGCGGCAAAACGAAGCAACATTGCATATAGGTAAGTTTGCCTCATTCAAGATCATTTCAAGGACAATCTGTATATCATTATTATGGCACTTGGCTTTATGACTTTTTTTTGCATACCATCATTTGTATAAAAACGTATTTAAAAGTAAAGTTATTTCCAAGAGATTAGGTCAGGAGTGGCCCACTCTCGACACAGGATCCCATATTATTAAATTTTAAAGTTGGATTACACCAAATAAATATACATTCTTTAATTAATTAACTTATTGACCTTTGTAAAAAACAGTTTTCCCATTTTCAAAAATGTACTTTAATAAACAACAATATAAAGAATGAAATGTTTTATATTTATTGTAAAAAATAGTAAATTTATTTTTTTTTTAGTACACCTATACTCTATAGAAAATTCGTAATTTTTTTATCCATTTTTTCAAATTAAAAATAATTCCATAAAAAATAAATATGTGCATGATGACCCATGACGAGACAGAGCAACGGATTCTCTAAATTCAGTCTGTTTAAAGCAAGTTTTTTGCTATTTACAAATGAAAGAGTTTTAGGAGTCTTTTGCCTAGATGATCTTAACAAGTCTGACACATTATTTATTTACCATAATTTCTAACTTTTAACATTTTTAATTTCTTACGTTACAATTATACAGGGTCAATGACGGATCAGGGGCCTTGTTGAGGGGGCCAGTAATATTTTTAAAAAAAGCGTATTCCTTCTCTAAAAGCCTTCGCTCCCCGCCCCCCCCCCCCCCCCGGATCCGTCCATGTACAGGGGGGTAACTATTTATTGATTACTATTGATATCTTTATCTAATTTTTACGAAATTGATAGATTGGCTTAGAGAAAATGTGGCATTTTTAAAGTATTCGTTGTCGAGACACAGGGTGATTTGCTAAAAACGTCAAAAATTAATTTCTTTAATAACACAATAGAAAAAAAAAATCTTTTAAAAACTTCGTTATTTTTCCCCTACAGAATAGCGGTGTCAGTTTTCTTATGTCATTTATTATAAATGAATATTTTTTTTAAATACGGACCTGGGTTTTTCTTTTAGTTTTAGGAGTAAGTTTTATTCAACATAAAATGATGGTATACTCAACTCTATATTACATTATGTTTTGGAAACAATTAATACATCATCGGGAAATTAGGTACAAAATTAAAGCATTGAACCGTGAATTAAAAAAAACTGAATACTTATGTTGCTTAGTAATATTTTTTTTTTACGGTTCGCCGACTACGTAGGCCATCTTGAACCGGTCATCGACCACAAATGTGATCTACCGACTGGGAAGTGTGAAACGGCACCTTCATCCTACGAGATATACGATCTCATCCGGCGTGAATAGGATAGCTAGGTGTCGAATCATTTTACACTCTTCCCTGAGGCAAGAGCACGCTGTGTTCCCAAGCGGTCACCCGCCCAAGTACTAACCGCGCTCGACACCGCTTAACTTCGGTGATCTGCGGGATTGCTTAGTAATATAATTTCATTAAATGTTCGAGAGTTTTTCTGATGGTGTAATAGATTTTTCCGAAACGTAAATAGGGTTGACTGATACATCATTGTAGTTGGGATAAAACGAATACATTTAAAATTAAAAAGAAATAAATACAGATCTGTATTTAAAAAAAAATGACGATAACTTTAATAACAAATAAAAAATTGATAACACCATTTTTTAGATAACAAAAAATATGTTTTTTTATTCAAAAAACTTTTTTAAGATTAAAAACTTTTGAGGTATTAAAGAAATTAATTTTGGACGTTTTTAACAAATCACCCTATATCTCATGAACCAAAAACAAATCAGCAATGCATGGATCTTAAAACATCTTTAAATATGGCACATTTTCTCAATCTAATCAACCGTTAATAAGATACCAATAGTGGTATACAATGGTTAAACTTATTTACAACTCTACAAAGTAGCTGAAAAGTCGGGATACACTAAACAACGTCAACCCAACTTGAAAACCCAGTTGTATGGGTTCAATAGGTATGCAAGTTGATATTTTTAGACAACGAAGCGAATACTAAGATAGAATGTGAAAACTGTTTTTGACTTAGATGCGCCTGTTGAAAAGCTACAATCTGTCAATAAAATGGCTCTTTTTAAAACGTCACTTTCTTAAAACTATTGAAATCTTCGACATATAAATAAGTTATGTAATAAGTGTAGATTTTTTTCAAATTCAGGATTCTGCGTTTATAGTGATCCACCCTGTATACTCATTATTGGGCGTGTAGAACCACTGTTCAAATATATAATGTAATAAATAAAGTATCTTCTTGTAAAGAGCACTCAATGTTGAGATTTTTAAATAAGGTTTAGGTGACAGGAATATCACAATTTTTGAAAACTTAAAAGTTGAAATCTTAATAATATATCGAGAATGAAATTTGTATGATTATTATTAAATATTAATATGTACATTTTATTTTGTTCTGTTCTAGATTTCAGTATTTTAATGACTCGGCCAGCATATATATGAAATTTCCATCCAGGGCAGCCATAAAGTAGATTAATTTTGAGTTTATACTAAGAATTTTCTGCTGAATTATTTTAGTCGTTTTGTAACTTTCTTTAAAATTCAACATATTCTTTGATCCAAGGGGCGGCCATTTTTAATATGTAGAAATTTTTGGGCACTGAAGGGGTTACACAACGTAGGGTGTCTTGTGGTATACCGGGTCCCAAAACTAGACGGTCATCCGAGCCTTTTCTTATATTGCATATGGGTGTATTTGTTTATATTGCAATAACTTACCCATTCAGGGTAAACCGTAGTAAGTGGCCACGCTAAAATTTGCCCTCTTAAATTGCGGAAAATAAAAAAAATATTAGGTTTTTTTTCATCACACTCTATATACGGGGTGTCCGGTAACTTATGGGCCGTAGAGTAACTGAAGATACTAGATATCAAACTAAGTCGATTAAGTCATATAAGTTTTTTCGGATTGTCACTTTGGTTTTTTTTTTGTTAATTTAATTATTTACTATGCTTTTTATGCTTTGGAATGTTTAAAGGGAAATATCTCGAAAACCGTTAAAGATATTAAGATCAATCAAGTACACATTTTTGACTCAGAAAATTCCCTTTTTAAGAAACTATAATTGAAAAACACCTGATATCACAGGTAAGAAGAAAAATCATAGATTTATGAAGCCCAGTGTATGCAACTAGCGCCCTCTAGTTTGAAACTTAAAAATTTCTACAAATTCCTATTTCTTGCTCATAAAAACATAATATTGCCAATTTTAAATTCGATTCATTAAACCGTTTTAAAATTATGGCCTATTTTCGAGAATAAACTTTTACTTTCAACACCCTGTATCTCTAGAACGAGTAACAATCCGAAAAAACTTATATGATATAATCGGCTTAGTTTGTTTGATGTCTAGTATCTCCAGTTACTCTACGGCCCATAAGTTACCGGATGTTTAATCACAATGTGTTTATTAATAATGTTTAAATGGTAAGTGACAGCGTCATAGATTTTTTTAGCATTTGATTGTTTTTCAACGCCGTCATAGCCAACTAAGAGTAACTGAACCTAAAATCTGCAGCAAAATCCCCATATAAAAATATTAAATTGGCAATTTTTCGAAAACTTAAGAATTTTTGGGATATACAATCTTTTACAAACTTATCCTTATTTTTAATGCTAAATAAGAAATAATTATAAAATTTGGGTGTTTCCATTTGAAAATCTAGACTTTTTGCAGTTTTTTCAATTTCATTTTTAATCTTAATTTTTAAACACCCTGTATGTTATCAAAATATTATAAAAAATCTATTAAAGCAGGTCCTTTATAACAAGGAATCCCACTTAAATTAAATAAATAAGGCTTCTTTATAGGAAAAATTGATAATTAAGGCTTGCAAACGTCATTTTTGACATAAAAATTCAAATATGTCAAAAACGTTTAGACATAGGTATAGGACATGGTATACAAAATCTGCCTAGAATATTGCGTAGAATGCAAAAATGTAATAATATATAGGGTGTTCCATTTAAAATAAGCAAGTTGACACTTCCGGTATAACCGGAAGTGCCACCATTATGAAAATATTTTAGCCCGGTCGCCCCCATCAGCATCAGCATACTGGCAAATTTTCAAAATTTTCCTATGTATAGTTTTCTATATATAGATCGATTCGGTTCCCGGTGGGACACCCTGTATAGATATAAATTCGCATGGACCTAGTAATCTTGAAGAAGAATTTAGAAATATTGTTCGGATGCTCTTAAATTTATATCTATTCTTAAATACACACATATGAAATGTAAGTATCGGTAAATAATGGTTCTCCGCGTGGAATCGTGTGACACTTTTGTGTGTTAACTCGTACCTCTAGGGGACCCACATTTTTTTGTAAGGACAAGATCGGATTTATTGTTAATGTTGATTCTAATTTAAATAGTCATGAAATAATTAAAAATATTATTTTATATCAACAATACTTCTAATTCGGTATCGGTAATATACGTCTGCATTGAGGGGAGAGAGCTTGACATTTCAATAGTTTGTTTTATACAAAAAGTGGCTAAATAGCTTTTTTTGGGTGAAAATTACCTACAGTTTAGGTAAAAAAATAAAACGTAGCAAATTTTCCTCCGCTTTTTTTACTCTGACCCAAATTTGTATCAACATATTAAATCAAAAGTTTAATTTTCCTGTACTGGTTGATTTCGAGCCTTTTTCTAAAATGATTTTCTGTAAAAACATAAAGCATTATTTTATCTGTTTGTTTTTTGTACTTAAACTTTATACATGATATGTTCACAACAAGATAAAAACAGATTACCAGTTTTACAAAATAGAGCAATGAGAATAATTTTAGCGTGATAATGAAAATTGATAAATATATTGAGATAACGTAAATGCTAAATTGCTTAGAATGGATGAACATACAATATTTTAATGTTTCCTCCTTTGATTTTTATTCACAATATAAAAATATGAAAATTTCTTGACAAAATTTAATGAAGTTGATTGAACTTTCATACAAATTGAAGATCGATCCAAAAATAATTAGGTTCATGGGTTCGGATCCCACGCTAAGCTGTAGGTATTGTCTGGCTGACATTACCCACACGACAATGGGCCTCATAGGCCTAAGTAGGCTCTTCCGCCAACCCCACCGACAACAACAAAAATTATAAATATGATACATTGGGGAATGACATTCAAATTATTTATAAAAAAAATGCAAGAAAAATTTTATGTAATAAGTAATAAGAGTTTAATTCTAGATTGTATATGTATAATAAGTAGTAGAAGAGAAAAAATACATATTAATGTGTTTAAATATAACAAATTTTTTTTTATTACTATCATTAATATTATTATATTAAATTGTTACAATATATGCATTGATTTAGAAAAGTATATAATATGTATTTCCAAACTTGCTTTCTATTTCGTTACTTTTTCGTTTTATCCAAAGATTGGCCATAATATATTAAGAGCCTAATTACCTACAATTTTAAGTTAAAAGTCTGAATTTATAACGTAATAAAAGAAAAAATATGGACAAACTAGACAAAACTTCGTTTTTTGGATGACAAGATAGTAACGAAATATACACTCACCGGCACAAAATTCCGCCACCCTGAAATTTTGGCCAAGTTTGATGTTTTATAACTTATTTATTTTTTATCCAATTTTCATGATTTTTTTATCAGTTTGTAGATCCAGTTATTCTGATTTTCTTTAATTATTTTATAAAGTATCATTTTTCGATTAGGCTATATTATACAGGAGAAAATCAAAGTGTTATTTTTTGTCGTAATTTCAAAACACCCTGTAGGGAAATTGGGGTGAATAATTTTGTTTACATACTATCTCTTGTAATCGCTGATGTATTCTAAACATTCCTTTTTATGATTCATTCCATTATCTCATTTCTGCTGAGAGTTGCAAAATTTTAAATGAAACGATGTTATTTTTTGAAAATGTATGTCAAGCTTTAGGTTAAAAATTATCCAGGTTGGCTAAGGACTACAGTTCGAGATCCCTGGAATAGGTATTTACAGACGGGAATTTTTACTAGACGGCAAGGCTCTGGCAGAAGGAGAATGCACTGCAGCTGATGATCACTTTGTTATCATTAGTTCTTTAAGATATCGAAAATCTACTGCAGTGTGTCTAAAAAATGACTTGCAAATGATTCGTCGAGTAAATGTAAGTGAAAGAACGATACGTAGAAGATTGGCAGAAGATGAGCTTCATTCACGAAGGCCAACAATATGTCCACGATTACTTCCTCGGCATCGACAACAGCGACTGAGGTTTGCAAGATCGCATTCTGACTGGACTCTAGAACAGTGGGGAAACGTACTATTCACAGATGAATCCAGGGTTTGTTTAAGGTCGCCGTATGGTCGTGAGCGGGTATACAGACGTAGAAATGAAAGATATGCTGACTGCACCATATCAGAACGAATCTCATATCATGGCGTCATGATTTGGGCGGGTATTTCTACCGAAGCACGCACCAATCTTGTATTTGTTGAAAATGAAGCTCTAACCGCCTACCGTTACATTGAGGAAATTCTCCAAGAAGTTGTTATTCCATTTGCTCAGTAGAGATAGATGGGGGTTTCTGCATCCTCCATTTACTCCAAGGCCTCTGCGCATGCCCAGGCAGTGCGCAGGCGTGTGCCATATGTCATACGTCATCTGTCATGTCATACTCTTGGGCGTGAGCTATTTGGGCATTAGCTACTTGGGGCGTTAGCTACTTTGGCATTAGCTACTTGGGCGTTAGCTGCTTGGGCAATAGTATTCATTATAGGCAACGTGTTTAGGATGATGTCATATTATGTTTAGGAAAAGATGGCGGCTGTCACCTGTCAATTAAGATATGTCAAGGACACCTGTCACTTGTCAAATGCTAAAATTAAAATCTAACACGTGAAATGTATTTAGGGTGACGTAATAAGTCGTTTAGAGAAAACCCGAAAGCGATCGGTCAACTGGTTTGGAAGATATAGTTTTTTGCGATTAGTGTCCTTATGCCTATCAGTGGAGTGCTGAAATTCTGGTTGCAGGCAGAGGAATATAGAACCTATCTAACAGTGAAGGAATTTTTCAAATATCTCAACTAATAACAGAGCTAGATGTATTAAACCATTAAGGCCTTAACACAACACAGTCGTGCAAAGCACTGATAATGTTTATTTATTAGTAGAAATATACCTCGTATATTAATTATATTTACAAATTACTGTATCACCAGTAAAATCGTCAAAGTGTCAAAACGGCACATCTAAAAATTTTAATTTTTTCAGTATTTACATTAATAATCTATACCTATACAACCTCATAATCAAAATACATCCAAGTATTCGAATTATCAGTAAAACCATAATAACTGTCAAAACGGCACCTCAGATTTTTATAATTTTATCTAATATATTCATTATTAAGCCATACCTATAGAACCCCGCAATAAAAAAATAAGGACATTTTGGAAATGCGCAGAAACCGAAATCGGTGTTTCGGAGTTAAATATGAGGAAATATTATGCGCATATAGCGAAAAAAGTACCTTCGGTACTCCGGATGCCAAAGGGCACCTTTTAAATGTATATTTGAAAAACACTTCATTTCAACATTTTTGGGGAAAAATTAAACGAAAAACATAATGGGGCAGACGCCGTAATACATTCTATATATGAAACAATAATCGAGAGAATATCTATTATAAAATATATTAGAATCTTTAGATATCACGCTTTAGTAAAAAGACTTGTTCTAACAAGATGATGATCTCATCAAGCGAAAAAAAATCAACTTGTATGTAATTAATATGCAAATCATTAGTGAACGGAGATTGCAAGTATTTTTCCAACTATCACGCTATGATAACCTCAACACGAGGAGAAAGTCACCCGGCTTGCAACGTGTTTCGCAGATGTAATTAATATTCAATGTCGTGACTGGTACGTACAAAGTGAAGGGTATAGGGTATAAATACAGTGGGAAACAGGCAAGTAGTATCAGTTATCATCGAACAGAAGTCGTGACTTTTTGTGAAGATTAGCAAACAGTGTAAAATTAATAATATCGTAAGTACCATATTTATTATTATATATATTATATTGTGTGTTATTTATCTATCTAAGCCATGCATTAAATAAAGAATTCGTTCTAAACAATCAATATCTGCATTATTTAAGGGCAATATAGGATGTAAGAGAGTACTAAAGGGATATAAGTGATTATTAAAGGGTTATATTGATGCTCGCCAAATATTATGTTATGATGTGAACGTTAATTATTATTTAAAACAATTTTGCAGAAAATGTTTGTTTGTGAGCATTGTCATCGTTCATTCACCAGAAAGGACAACCTCAAACGCCATGGAGATTGTAGACTTGCAGCTAGAGTCTGCCAAACTTGTGAAGCCAGTTTTGCATCAGAAGGGGCTCTTCGGCGACATCAGCAAGAAAAACAACATAGAGCCCCCAAAAGACAAACGATGCCTTCACAAGGACCCATGGCCAAGAGAGCTAGACTCGTTTCGTCAGATGGTAAGTTATTGCATAATATTGTGTAAGATTAGGTATTACATCATATTGCGTAAGATTAATAAGATATTGCATCATACTGTGTAAAATTAGATATTTTATCATGCTATTATAAAAAGCGATAAGACATTCCTAGACAGCCCGTCTAAATTATTTGCTATAACTATCTACATATGTCTCGCTCTTATATGAACATCATCAGAGAACAGGAAATTAAAACAAAACAATACGAAGGCGTCATTACAGATATTTTTAAGTGTAATAATTGTATAAAAAGTTATCTAAGCGAATATTGTAATTTATTTCAGAACCATCAACGTCAGGTTCATCTTCGCAGCAGCAGAGGCATTGCAGCGATTGCAAGCTAGATGTGCCTGTCTCCCGCTGGTCTAACCACCTAAGGACCTTACGTCATCGGGAGAACTGCTGTGCAGTGCAGGAGGAAGGTGTAGAACTAATTAAAACATCATTCCGGAGCCGAATTGCTACCTATCGACTTTCCACAAACCAAGATCCCACCAACGTCCCCAGGTTCCTGGCTCATCTAAAAGAAAAATTTACAAGGTTGGTGGGAGGCATTGTTTCAAAATATGAACAACTGAAAGTCGGGGTAGAGCTTTTCGGCCGCTTCCTCCTGCAGACGAACGAGTCGGCTGAGGACAAGTCCTTTAACACTAAGTATGTGCTGGTGAATGGAGCGACGGACCTGGAGGAGCTGTTCGAGCAGTTTGCTGCCATCCTAGACCGAAAGTATTCAGAGTTTTCGGAAAAGGATAGTGGTAAGTATTATTGTAAGCGTTTAAAAACTTTTACTAATATTTTTTAAATCATAATACTTAACCATGTTTCTATTGTTACAGGGTGGACTCTTCAGCAGCTCCTACATTTAGAATTAGGAATTAATAAAATCAACCCTCTAAAGGCATCATCCTACATCCCGCTACCAAAGGAGATTGAAGCAAAGAGAGCTGTCTTAAACATTCAAAACACAGACTTAAAGTGTTTTATGTGGAGTGTCTTGGCAGCCTTACATCCCGTAGATCGTACTCAAAATGCAAATAGAGTCGCAAACTATATACCTTTTGAGAACGAACTGGACTTTACAGGTATGGAATTTCCGATTAAACTTAGTGACATAGCTAAATTTGAGCGCCTTAATAATATTTCTATCAATGTTTATGGTCTAGAAAAAGTCTATGACAATGGTAAAAATAGTATAGAAGTCGTGGGTCCCTTATACTTTACTACATCTCGTAAGGAGAGACATGTGAATTTGTTATTAATTAGTGATGACTATAAAAATAGTCATTATTGTTTAATAAGAAACATGTCTCGACTGATCTCAAGTCAATTATCTAAACATAAAGAAGCTAAATATTTATGTGATGGTTGTTTAACATATTTTTATTCAGAGCAAAAATTAAAAGCTCATCAAGAACATGATTGCGGACACGTTTTGGCTAAAGTACCGACAACTGATTTAAAAAAGAATAAATACGGAGAAGAGGTCCCCGAGAATATTTTAAAATTTACAAATTTTGAAAAGAAATTAAAGGTACCATTTGTTGTTTATGCCGATTTCGAGACAATCCTTGAACCTATACCCACAGAGGAAAATGAGTTGGACCCTGATACATCCTATACTGTTAAAACTCATAAACATGTACCCTATTCATTTGCATACTACATTAAATGTGATTTTGATGATGCCTATTCAAAGTACCAAAGTTATAGAGGACAGGACGCACACAAAGAATTTGTAAAACGGTTAGATGTTGATTGTAAATCAATATACAACCATTTTATGAAGGAAGTGGTGCCAATGTTACCTATGACGGCGGAACAAGAGGATGAGCATCGACAAGCACCAACCTGTCATATTTGCGAAAAACCATTTGACGTAGAAGCAAACGATAGAGTTCATGATCACGATCATTTAACGGGGCTCTATCGCGGTCCTAGTCACTCTGTATGTAACCTAAATTATAAAATTCCCAATTTTATTCCCATCTTTTTCCATAATATGTCCAATTTTGATTCCCATCTGTTTGTCAAGGAATTGGCTTGCGATGAAGAAAAGTTGGACGTTATCCCCCAAAATAAGGAAAAGTATATTTCCTTTACTAAACATATCTTGGTGGATAACGTCGAAAACAAGGAGGAAAAACAACGACAGGTATTTTTAAAATTGCGTTTTTTGGATAGTTTTCGATTCATGGCTAGTGGGCTAGATAAATTAAGTCAAAATTTAAAATCAGAGCAATGTACAACCGTGCGTAAATATTTTGCAGAACAAGATAAATTTGAACTTATTCGCCAGAAGGGTGTCTTCCCGTATAATTACGTAGATTCATTTTCAAAATTAGACGAAAACAAGCTTCCATCACAAAAAGACTTTTACAACAAACTAAAAAATGAGGACATTACCACCGATGATTATAAGCGTGCTTGGAAGGTATGGAATTTATTTGAATGTAAAACTTTAGGCGAATATTCTGATATTTATTTAAAATCCGACGTATTAATTTTGACAGATGTCTTTGAAAGTTTTAGAGACGTGTGCCTGTCTACTTACGGCCTTGATCCAGCACAATTTTTCACTGCTCCAGGCTTATCATTTTCTTCGGCCCTTAAGGCTACTTCAATCCAACTGGAACTATTAACCGATCTAGACATGGTACACTTCTTTAAACACGGTATTCGCGGCGGAGTCAGTCAGTGTAGTATAAGAAAAGCTTTTGCGAACAATAAATTTATGTCTAATTATGACGCTACCAAACCCACCTCTTACATCATGTACCTGGATGCTACCAATCTATACGGAGCAGCCATGTCTCAATTTTTGCCAACGGGGAGCTTTAAGTGGTTAAACGAAACCGAAATTCAAAATTTAGACTACCTAAATATCGCGAAAGATTCACCAACAGGCTATATATTAGAAGTTGATTTAGATTATCCGGAAGATTTACATTCTTTACACAATGAACTACCCTTTTGCCCAGAATCCATTGCGCCGCCAGGGTCTAAATTCCCGAAAATAACAAAATTAATTCCAAATTTCATGAAAAAAGAGAAATATATTATTCACATTCAAAATTTACAACAAGCTTTAAATTATGGCCTTCAGCTTACAAAAATTCACCGCGCTATATCCTTTGATCAATCGCCCTGGCTTAAGAAGTACATCGATCTAAACACAGCGTTGAGAAATCAGGCCAAAAATAAATTTGAAAAAGACTTTTTTAAACTTATGAACAATGCTGTGTTTGGCAAGACAATGGAAAACGTGGAGAAACGGGTAGATGTAAAGCTCGTTACTCATTGGGAAAATATTGGTAGGAGGTTAGGGGCCGGAGCGTTAATCGCGAAACCTCATTTTAAAGATCTAACCATTTATAGCGAAAACCTGGTAGCAATCCAGATGAAAAAACAAAAAGTTGTATATAATAAACCTATTTATGTAGGTTTTTCAATCTTGGAAATATCCAAAACAATTATGTATGACTTTTTGTACGGATACATTAAGCCGAAATACGGCAACAGCGCGGAATTGTTATACACTGACACCGACTCCCTAATTCTAAAAGTAACAACAGATAATTTTTATGATGATATGACGGTAAATTTAAGTAGATTCGATACTTCCAACTACTCACAAGATAACCCACATAATGTTCCTGTAAACCAGTCTATACTTGGTAAAATGAAAGATGAGTATGCAGGAAAGATTATTTGGGATTTCCATGGAACCGGGGCGAAAGCATATTGCGTTAATGTAGAGGGAAAGTTGACTAAAAAAGCTAAAGGGGTTCCTGACTACGTCACCCAAAAAGAACTGACTCGTGACGATTATAGAGAAGCGGCTGACGTAGAAGGAACTCAGATTCATCGTAGAATGAACACTTTCCGTTCGCATGAACACGATATGTATGTCGAACTTAAAAATAAGGTAGCGCTGTCATACGCGGACGACAAGCGCTTCATTATACCCGGTTTCGAGCACACGCTTGCTTGGGGTCATAGAGATATAGTATTGTATAATGAATCATCGGAAATTCCATAAGCTAAGACTGACCATAGCTATCTTTGTTTCAATCTTCTTGGATAGTTGATGGTTTTAGAGGGTTGTGATATTAGACTAGGTATTTATTATATTATTATTATTATTTAATTTGTTTATTTATAGTATTATTATTATTATTTATTATTTATTATTATTTATTGTATTAATATTTATTATATACATAGATGAAAATGTTAATTTTATTGTATTAAAATGTGTATCATATATACAAATAAACACAAGATTTCTTTGTATTCAAATTTTTTTGTCTTATTTTACCCCCCTCTCCCTACTAAGGAAAAAAAAAAAACAGATGTAAATTTTTTAACATTTATTTTACAACAGTATAATATTCAATGTTTAGTTTAAACAATGTAGGTATATGTCTTGCAAATAAACGAATTAGCTTGTCAGTCCATCGAAACAAATATTTGTCTGTCATGGCATCTTCAAACTTGAGGCTTCGCTTTTCGTCATTACGATGAAACACCAAAGTGTACTGTCCAATAATCATAAAGATGTCAACCCAGTAAGTGTTGAAACAATCAAACGTACTTATGAATTCTTCAAATTCATCACTAGAAAAATAAATCTTGCCATATCCAATAGTGTCTATGATTACTTGTTTACGCTCTTCTTCTGTAGTGTTAAATATAATTGTTATGTAATCATCAATTTCATAAACTCTGCTTGGCTTGATCTTGCGTAAAATATCATCATTATCCTGCTGACATCGAGAAGGAGATTCAAACACCTCATCCCAAGCGGATGATGAAGAGGAGGCCGCCATTGATAAGTATTAGAGGTTAAGCTTTATTAACTGTCTAACCAAATATTTATGATCTTCGTAACACTTGATATCTTTTTTCAGCCTACGTATTTTTCGCAGATGTTCTTGGAGTTTAACTCTAAGATCGACTGTCTTGGCCATGAGCTGGACATTAAATGACTAAATTCTCATAGAACTCTTATTAATATAAATAAAAAAACAATGCATACATTTTTAATCTTTATTTAGGTAAAAAATTATAAATATAGTCATACAAAATATAAGCATTCTTAATACTACAGCTACATACATCTAAACTATGATAAGGGCAATCAGTAATACCTCTAGATAATTTGGGTACGTTAACACTATCTTTAATAAATTCTAAATTAATAATATATGGTAAATTATGTTCTATATCTAAAAATGTCTTTGTTAAAAATGCCTCTTTAACATGTCCCTTGAGATAAATAATGTCCGCATCTCCCAGGTCGTTGCGAATAATTGTATAAAGTTGGCTGTAGTCGGTTTCTCCATAATTGTAGTAGAGACCATGATGATTCCCATATAAAAATAATGCTTGTTTTTGACAATCCTCTGACAACATGTAAAACGGCTTAGCTGGTTTAAACAGATAACTCTTCATTTGCTTCCCATCATAAATAGCCAGCTCCTTGGCGCAAAAGTCTGGGATGCAAAATCCTTGAACATCTACTATAACCACCTTCATCTTGCTGGAACTAAAGAACAACTGACTACAACATGTCTCGTACTTGGCCAGTTAAAGCCTGATACTCAAGAACACGATCATGCACAATAATACAAAAGGCTCGTGAATCCGCAGAAAAGTTTTCAGAACTTTGAAATTCCAACTTGACATCAATGGTGTTACTCTTGATGGACTCATTTTGCTTTGTGCAATCAATAACAAAGAGGGCTCTGCTTGCAAAAGTAGTAAAGTCTAAAAGTGGTTCACTCTGCTGTTTTCCTAAATATGTTTTTTGAAAATCCGTATACATCTGATAAGCCTCGGTAAATTGGCGGTTTTCAAAATTTAAGTTTAACGCTTCGTAGGGATAAACCTCTGAATTAAGATACAATTTGACATCAGTCACCTTTAAATTGTCAAAATAAGTACAATCGGCTTTATAGCTGTCTTTACGTTTCTTCATAAAAAATACAATAACATATCTTGCTCTCTCAGACATGGTCTTAACAGTCCAAATATCTCTCTTTGTTGTTCGTAGAGCAGGAAGCTCATGTATCTCCCAGTTTCTAAACGGAATAAATATCGATTTGTTCTTTGCAATTTCATCCAAAAGACGTAATTTAACTGCATCACTAGGATAGATGTGTTTAACTTTTAACTCGACAGTTTTTAATTTAATTTCAGCCTTCTGATCCCCACTGGACTTGTAGCAGTTGTCATCATGTCTGGCTCGAACCAGTTTAATTTTTTGTTTACCCATTAAAACATTCTTATAATCGGCAAACACTCCAAACAGCATAGAAAGGGGAATGCGAAAATTAAACTCTTTGGAGGTTTCGTCCAAGGTCTTGATTGCTACACTAGGCCAGTTCCAACCAGCAATATCTAATGCGCGGCTCTCTTGATCGTTTAGGCACAGCAAATTCTTAACTGTACAAACTATTCCAGGATCTCGAATCTTTTCAATTTCTTTACCATTCACTTCATATGATATGTTGTCAAACAAAAATGCTCCAGCATTGTTGGTTAGGTTACAATCGCCAGTCTTACCAGCTGTTGTTTCTTCCTTAAATGTTCCCTCTATGTAGAGTTGAGCTTCGCTCATATCCAAAAACACATCTTGCTGATTAATAACAATCTCAATTTCGTCATTATTATTAAATGAGGTGGTGAATGGGTGATAAGTATGCCATTCTTCGCGAATGACCGACTCATCACTCTTAACTTGATTAAATATTTGAAGTTTTTCTGACATGATGGCGATAGTGTGGGCCTATAGACTGTAAATAAGCTATATTTGAAAACGTGAGTGATCCCTTTGACTTCTGACTGCAGACTGATTGACCAGCTGATGCGTTGGTGTTTAAATAACTTTTACTATTAAACACTAACCCCATCTCGTCTAAGTTCTAATCTGATTACAACTTCTTCGCCTCTAAAATTAACTGGGTTCGATTCTTGGTCCAGTAAAGATAACGTAATGTTATATATTCTCCTCTGGTTCACTGGTAAATAAATTAAGTTTCTTGGTTCAATATTTATGCTATAACCAGGATCCACTGTTGGTGAAAATTCGTAGAGAGTGTGCGATGGATTATTTGTATAGTACGAACCGGAAATAATGTTACACTCTACTCTGATGGTAGCAACTTGTATAATTTCAACTGGTAGATCTGATTCATACAGCTTACCAGCTGTTAGAACTTGTGGTGAGAATCCCAATAACTTTGCAATGCTATCCTTTGGTTCAAAGTTTATGTGGTATACGCTCTTCAACTCACACCGTAACGTATTGTTGTTGGGTTTGAGTGATATAATAAGGTTCCGCTCTGGAGCAGTTGCCTTAGAATCAGCGAGATGTTTCTGCAAAAATTGTTCAATATCTTCCAACTCGTAGGATCCAGTTGGTATTTCCACTACTTGTTCTTCTTGTTTATCAACTTTGTAATAAAACTTGTTACGGCCTTCTTCAATATTTGGGATAGTATTCCAAGTACTTAGCGAAATCAATGCTAAAGAGTAATCGTATCTCGAATCTAGTTCTATTGGAGGTACAAAATAAGATTCAAGCCTACTAGTACGACCCTTTAACGTGAACGTTTGAGACATGACTGATGTGAGACAATAACATTCCTATATTTTATAAAGTTTTATTATTATAGAGAAATGATAATGCCAAGTGACCGCAATTTGATGTTTTATAATCCTGATATTGGTCATAGTTGAAATAAATTTTCGTTTTTTTCATATACTTGACAAATTCTTTTGGTGGTTTCAAGTTGCCAAAACTATCGAAATAAACAACTTTATCACCATTCTTCTTATAAGCTACCCAATGTGTACCGTCTCCTGTATTTCGATCCAAATTAACAACACCGCACTCTGTTTTTCGGGGTGTATTCGGTAATGTATCTCGCATAAATACACCTCGAAAATTAGGAATCTTTAAACGAGTGGCATATAATCTAATATCTTGATCGGTCAAAGGACGTTCAGGTAGCTTTATTGGTAGTTTTTTGGCATTTTACGTAAAAACAAACCATAGCCTGTCTTGTGTTTTTTCAAATACAAGCCACTGCCCTTCTTCCCCAATGCAATAGCCTCCATTGTCTCGTTGTGTCGTTGTGATTCTTTTAGTTTGTCTTTGGCACTCTGAGCATCATTAACTGCCTTGGCAATACCAGCAGCTCCACCACTTAATGCCCCGAGCGCGCTAAGTCCAGCAAATATCGGAATAAGTGGTAGAATACCACCTTGTTTTGGTAGTGGAATTACTCGAGGAACCTTGATTCTTTTGGAGCCGCCAATTTTCTTCACTGTTACTCGTGCTGCCTTTAGTAAGTTACTTAAAGTCTTCTTTCTACCAACATTCCCCGAACCTGAATGTTTAAGTTGTTTCTTAATCTGTCTTACAACCGAAGACAAGCATACAGATCTCTTTGTCTTCTTGCTGCCAGCACCTAACTTGCGTTTGACCTTCATAGCGTTTGTTACTAGCCAAGCTGATGTCTTTTCACCTAAACTAGAATCCTTGGCCTTGACACGTTCCCAAGCTTTGTTTTCTAGTACTTTATCTGCTTTATGTCTGTGTTCCAAGTCGGTGGACTTTGAGTATTCAATGTCGTGATCGCGGCAATAACTATCCAATTTATTCTTTGGCTGATCTCCTCGAGCTAATCGTTTTTGCAGCTTTGTTCCAGGACCACAATATGAATAGCTAGGCAGGTGGAGTTCTACTGGTAATGTGCTTATAACGCTATTTAACACACCTGCACCCTGTGACGTCTGCATTAGTAATGATGTCATTGAAGAGTGCAGACTTATACTTATAGAGATGCGGAAAGAGAAACAGAACATTTGTATTAAAGTACATAATTTTGATATGCAGAAAAAATCGGGAAATAGGAAACATGGCCGGCTTCTACCGTCCACCATAAGAGCTTTAATATGTGGCTCAAGTAATTGTGGCAAGACCGCTGTAATGATAAGTTTATTAATTGATGAAAACGGCTTAAGATTTGAGCATGTATATGTGTATTCCAAATCCCTGCAACAAGACAAGTACGAATTTCTGCGAAAGGCCTTACAGCATTCACGTCTTAGATATTTCGGCTATAGCGATAATGATGATGTTCTAGATCCTTCCAGTGCTCTGCCTCATTCTGTGTTTATATTTGACGATGTAGCCTGCGAGAAGCAAGATAAAATACGTAATTATTTCTGTATGGGGCGTCATAATGATATCGATTCATTCTACCTCTCTCAAACATACTCCAAGATTCCGAAACAGCTGGTTCGTGACAATGCTAATGTACTGATATTATTCAAACAGGATGATTTAAACCTGAAACATATCTACGATGATCATGTAAATACAGACATGTCCTTTGATACTTTTAAGCGTGTATGTTCCGAATGTTGGAAAGATAGGTATGGATTTTTAGTTATTGTTAAAGATAATGATATTAATAAGGGACGGTATCGTAGCAAGTTTGATACTTATTTATTACCCTAAGTCATAACACATCAGTCCAACACATGACGTCATTGAGTATAGACGTGTCTTAACAAATCAAATCAATAACACAACATAGCTGTTTTAGCTGTTTTTAAACAGGGCTGTTTTAGCTGTTTTTAAACAGGGTTGTTTTAGCTGTTTTAAACAGGGCTGTTTTAGCTGTTTTTTAAACAGGGCTGTTTTAGCTGTTTTTAAACAGGGCTGTTTTAGCTGTTTTTAAACAGGGCTGTTTTCGCTGTTTTTAAACAGGGGTGTTTTAGCTGTTTTTATCGGCGTTTTTAGCTGTTTAGCAATTATGGCTTCTTATTTGAAAAATCTCGATAAGGATGTTAAGCGAAGAATTATTCAGGCGGGTAATACCATACGAAAGAAATATTTAGCGCTAAAGTTGGAACGTGGTGAGGAGGATGATTCGCTTAATAGATTCTTAACGCCCATTACAAACCCATTAAATAAACTGGTTGAAGCATCTATTGATAAGAAAAACTCTAAAAAACGTAAAATAAAAATCGAAACTTCTGATGATGTCAAACCTCCTCCCTTGAAAAAAATCGAACTAAAACCACAAGTGCAATTTCTAACTGATGAAGCACAGTATGGTGATGTTGATCATTCTGATGATGTGTTTGAAGAAGCCTTTCAAGACCCTGCAGAAACATCGTTGCAAACTATGAAAGATGCTTTTGAAACTTCTCTTCGAAATTCGGAAGTGTTTAATAAGTTTATCGAGCAATACCCTGAGATCACTCAAGAATATGTAAAAAAATATTGGTATGACTCTCCTGAAATAGATGCAAAGGGAATAAAATACAATGTTGAAAATGATTCTTGGCAAATAGGATCAGAGCCTGTAAACTTTTTAGCAGATGGAAGCATTCAAGTAGGTAGCATCAAGTATAAAGGAACTCTGGGTTTATATGACTTGTTGTTTTTAAAAGATCCTAAATTTCACACTAAAGCTGATGAACAAGAATATGGAGATATTCTTAAACGCACCGGTCTATACATGAAACAAACTGGTCAGCTAAAGGGTAATAGATCTAATAAATATACATCTATTGTTAGACCGCTCTTGTCATCAACATCTAAGTTACCTTCGCCCAATATTACAACCAGGCAAATACACACAAGATCCAAATCGGAGAGAGGAAATAAATCAGGATCCTCCCTAATGCAATATAATGAAAAACCTAAGGAGTTTGTATACTACGACGACGTGAACGAGTTGGTTGAAAGATTGAAAAAGTTGGAAGCTTCTGAGGTAGTTGGCAATAATAATAACAGAAACGAAATCTTTAGTATATTACACGAATTGGAACGACTTGGAGTAATTGAATTTTATTAATACAGCGGTTTATTTATTCAACGTCATTATAGTACTAGCCATGAATAAGTTCGGACGTTCGTTACCCTCCTCATCTCAGCAAAAAATGATTCGAGTGCTACAAGCACCAAACCTAATTGCTGTTACTGGGGATGGCGATTATAATTTTTCAGATCATCGACTTTGTAACGTTAAATCGCCAACAGATGCCTCTGATGCTGTAAATAAAAAATTTGTAGATGATTTGGTGGTTTCACTTTCAGCTAAAATTGATAGATCTGTGAGTGATTGCATTATACAAACACAGAAGCAAATGGATAATTTTACAAATACAAACAAGGACTATTCGGAATCTGTAGCCAAGCAAATGCGAGAACATATGACTATTTTGAATAAAGAACTATCTAGTCATAATGATTCACTTAAGCTTGTTGATGACAAGTTAAAAGATAGAGTTTTAAAATTAGATAATCAAGTTAAAAAACAGCTAAAGGACATACAATCTGCTCATCAGCAAGCTGTAGAACGGTTATCAGCACAATTTGATACCCTAGAAAATATCTTGAAGGGGTACATAGATATATCTCTTAAAAATTCTCTTAAACCCGTTATTGAAGAGGTAAAAACTGTTAGTAATAATATATTGAAGTTAAAGCAGCGGGTCGACTTGTTGAAATAATATTATTCAGTATAAATTTAGCTACACACTAAAAAATATTTATTAAGTTTGTAAAAATGGCGAAGAGCATTACCAAAGCGAGGGAGCAGGTTGTTAATGAGTTACATAGACCGGCTAGAACTAAATTTAAACGTCGTAGATTTCTACAGTATGGATTAGATGATACTTTTGCATCCGATCTTGCTCAACTCGATCAGTATGCTCGAGAGAACCGCGGATTTAAGTACATATTGGTTGTAATTGACTGTTTTTCGAAATTTTTGTGGACACGCCCTCTCAAGTCCAAAACTGCTCAGGAGGTAACTACTGCTATGGAACATATACTTAAACATTCAAAGAGAATACCGAAAAAATTAGTCACCGATAATGGGAAAGAATATTACAACTCTAATTTTCAGAACCTTTTGAAGAAACATAATATACATCATTATAGCACCTTTAGCATTTTAAAGGCTTCCATTGCCGAACGTGTAATTCGAACAATAAAGGAAAAGTTGTTTAAGTTGTTTACCTTGAATGGCAATCATAAATGGATCGACTTGTTGGAACAAGTTACAGATACTTATAATAATACAAAGCATCGTACTATTGGTATGAAGCCTAAAGATGTGACTAAAAACAATGAGTCAGAATTATTAAATTCTGTTTATAATGATCTCAAGGTTGTAGGGAAACAGAAATTTAAAGTCGGTGATGTTGTTCGTATAAGTAAAGCTAAGCATGTTTTTGAAAAAGGATATGTGCCTAACTGGACTACTGAGCTGTTTAAAATTATCAAAGTACAGATTACCAATCCAACGACGTATTTAATAGAAGATCTGCAAGGGCACCCTATAAGTGGTGGTTTCTACGAATACGAATTGCAAAAGACTAAACAACCTGATGTGTTTCTTATAGAACAAATTTTACGCAAAAAAGGCAAGAAAATGTATGTCAAATGGCTTGGTTTTGATAAATCTCACAACAGTTGGGTTGATATGTCCAAGGATGTGGTTTAAATTTATTCATGTCACGTGTTTTTAGAATAAACAGGTTTCAACAGGTTTGTTTGTTCTCGTTACTGATTGGTTAAATATATCTATAAATACCGTTTTTCCCTCGGTTGTTTCTTCAGTTACAAATCAACAAGCATAGTATGTCGTCTAAAGTGACTAAAAAGCGGGGGTTTGTTCTCTCATCGGAGGCGGTAATGAGTACCATCACCGCAGAAGCTCTTGAAACAGATGTATCTGTCGTGCTGTTGAAAAAGTTTGATAACTACATAGATTGGGTCCAAGTTATAAATTGTGAGAGGTTAAATGAAGCATCAACGTTTCTTCCTGCGTTTCTACACTTTATCAGCAAGGTGAAATTGGTGAAACCATGGTTGAACAGAAAGCTTAAACATCATACAAAAAAAGATCAATTACTCAAGTGTTTTCAAGGACCACTTCAATTTTCATTAGAAGAGAATAATGATGAAAGTCAAACCACATCTATACCCACTTATCTCTTCATGTATGGCCGTCGTTATAAACGAGATGAGTTATTACACGATACTCTGTACATTGAAATAATTTTTGCTGCTTACCTATCACTTCGAATAAAAGATGCATCAAGACGAAAAAAAGTGTTGTATCTAGCAGTACATCCTAAATTTAAAAAAATCCTAAATTATTTGCAAAATACCGATGTAAAAGTTTATATTTCTGATGTTGTCTGTACTTGGAAGTTTGAAGAATCATATATTGGAGGAATTTTATCCATTTGTATAACGGAAATACCTGGAGATAATACGGCAAAGTTGGAAGGGCTCCACTTGTACTATTTACTTGAGCACAAATATTTACCCATATGGGCTAACAATGCTTCTCTATTAGCAAGTCAAGCTTATGCAAAAGAAAGACGAGATCTGTGTGATGCACCATCCTCCAACTGTAGCATCTGTCTATTGCACAAGTCGTTATTTGTTGATAGGCGTATCAAATATAGTGATTACGAGGACGTTCATTTCCGAGAAAAATGTTTTTATAATCTGACATTTCATGGATACTGGGATATGCTTAGTATGCTAAAACCGCTGGGTACATGGTTACAAACACAATTATTACAGTCTAATATCCTCCCAACCCAATTTCAAACTGTAGAAATTACAACACAGAAAATTATAGAAGTCGAGGGCATGATTCCACATTTACATGGACGTATTAAACTATTTGAAAGCATCGATGGAGAATGGAGTATTGTGCTTGATGTTAAAAATACAAATTCATCACCTAATTACGGTAATCCAGAATTGCTTAATCAAACATTTGAATAAAAACAACGTCTCTTGTGCAATCTCATCATTTGAGAACATTATGCCGTTTTGTTACGTCTGCAGCAGCGAAGTCGTATTGCTTAGCAGCCATAATCGTACGACAAAACACAAACAGAATTGTTGTGTGGACTTTGACTCTGATGTAAAACTTGTTCAAACAGCTTTTAAGAACCGGCTTGTTACTTATCATGTATCCGGTGATTCACACTCGACCGATGTCAAGCTTTATTTAGAATCATTGAAAGATAAAATTATTTCATTGTTAAAACAGGTTTTGAATTCAAATCAAAAAATAAAAGTCAATATGGAGCTATATGGCCGTTATCTGTTGAGTTCAACAAAAGAACAGGAAACCAAATCTTTTAACTCCAAGTATAGTGTTATTGATCAACACACTAATTTGGAAGATTTTTATACTCTTTATCAAAATATTTTATTAACCAAAGCTTCAGAATTTAGGGAGGTGGGTAGCGGTTGGGCCTTGTCTAAGCTACTGTTTCTAGAACTCAACATAAATAAATTCAATCGAGCAGTGGGGGGTATAATATAAACAGCTTTATGTTTGTCAAACCCAGTTTAATTCCAATCATGTTTGACGATAGTTGTCTTTCTGACTACTCTGCAGACTTTAGTGAAATGGTTGAAGATGATGATGATACCTCTCGAAGTTCGACGCCGTATTGGAAGTATCTCGATAGTATGATTTTAAGAAGCAAGGAAGAAATTAGAAGTGAAAAGAAGTTTTTAAATGAAGTGTGTTATCCTGCTGGCCATTTCAAGGTAGTGGTAGGACTCAGTGTCGCCAGAGGAATGCTGCCAAGTGTAAAGTTAACAAATACACTTTTAAATCTACCCGAAGAACAAGTTTCAATTTCTCTGGCTAACTTTGACTGGTATGAATTTCTCAAAATGGCTTCCAAGATGCTTGAAGATAATGGATCCGGCGAAACCGTAGCAACCTCCGTATCTGAAACTGAAAATTTTACCATGTCCGCAGCAGTTCTGTTGGGAGAAAAAATAATTAATATTAAATGTGATAATGTTACATTATGTTTTTGCTGTAAAGACATGCATGATATTTTATGTATTAAACATTTAGTTAATTATAGGTTAGAATTAGTAAAAAACTTAGACTTTAGAACCGCTTATGATGATTTATTGAGATATGCTTGTTATTATGTTAATATAGATAACACCATTATTGATGTTGTTAAAAGTATTTGTAATTTAAACATGTCTGAACAGAATTATTATATTTTAGAGTTATTGCATTATAATCCGCAGAAGGTGATGGATGATTTTGATAAAATATATATGTGTACTGATGTTTAATAAATGAATAAATAAACAATTTCATGTTTTATTTCTTAGTATAGTTACAACTCTCTAGATAGAAACATGTACCTAATGGATAGTGTAGATCGTCTAGATTGCGGTGATGATGGCCTTGGGCTGATTCGAAATTTTGAAGACAGATTAATCACATTTACTGGGTGGCGCAATAAAGTTAATCCAGAAGCCCTAGCATATGCAGGTTTTTATTTACACAACATTCTGATGTGGTTAAATGTGCTTTTTGCCACTGCGAATTTGATAATTGGAAAGAAGGAGACGATCCTCTAGCAGATCATTACAAGTACGCTAAACACTGTAAATTGGCAAAGATGTTATGGAAGTGCAGACAGCTTAAAGCAAATAAACCGTTCAGACCTGTTAAGGAGAAAAAGATGCAAAAACTAGAACCATCCTGCTATAAACGAAGTGGTTTTTACTTAATAGTTTTACTGATAATATTTATAACGGGTCTGTTTAATAGTTATGAAGCTATAAGTATCTTTAAGAAGAAAATTTAACTCATTTATATTCCAACCATGGCTGCGTTAAGTTCGTCATATGTACTCCTGGTGGCGCTGGTGCAAAATGTGTTTTACGTATACACTCCTTTTAACGTTCGGAACGTGTCAGTAATGATTGAAACCAATGACTTTCCATCTAATAATACATGGTTAAAGATGTCTTTTGAGATGATTGATAAGAAAATTACTCCTGCCTCTTACATAACAGTCCCATCAGCAGCTAACGAACTGTTTCGCTATAAGGTTAAGCTCTTGTTCCGAGATCACACTATTGGCGAGACAGATTGGAAGACTTTAATCAGCGTATACAAGAACACCACTTTCCCCCAATGTGACAACTTTACATCAACCGAGGATTTAGATGACTCATCCAGCAATTATAGTTTAATTGTATTTATAGCTGTAACCTGCTTCTTATTGCTAGCAATTAATTTATATAGAATTACTAAAACTCTGTATGTAATATGGCTAAATAAATAATTATTTTATTACTTGAGTGTTTTATTTCGCTAAATAATAGTTAATTGATTCCTGGTACAAGATGAATATTATGCTACTAGGAAATAAAGATGACGCAATCTTAACAACATATCAACAGTACCGTATTATACGAGGTATATAAATATAATTAATATACGAGGTATATTCCTACTAAGTAATAAACATTACCAATGATTTGCACGACTTTATCGTGTTAAGGCCCTAATGGTTTAATACATCTAGCTCTGTTATTAGTTGAGATATTTGAAAAATTCCTTCACTGTTAGATAGGTTCTATATTCCTCTGCCTGCAACCAGAATTTCAGCACTCCACTGATAGGCATAAGGACACTAATCGCAAAAAACTATATCTTCCAAACCAGTTGACCGATCGCTTTCGGGTTTTCTCTAAACGACTTATTACGTCACCCTAAATACATTTCACGTGTTAGATTTTAATTTTAGCATTTGACAAGTGACAGGTGTCCTTGACATATCTTAATTGACAGGTGACAGCCGCCATCTTTTCCTAAACATAATATGACATCATCCTAAACACGTTGCCTATAATGAATACTATTGCCCAAGTAGCTAACGCCCAAGTAGCTAATGCCAAAGTAGCTCACGCCCAAGAGTGTGACATGACAGATGACGTATGACATATGGCACACGCCTGCGCACTGCCTGGGCATGCGCAGAGGCCTTGGAGTAAATGGAGGATGCAGAAACCCCCATCTATCTCTACTTGCTCCTTTTATTGGGAACCAATTTACATTAATGCATGATAATGCTAGACCTCACGTTGCACAAGTAGTAAGCGAATATCTGGATGAAGTTGGACTACCAAGATTTTAATGGCCTGCATGTAGCCCGGATCTCAACCCAATCGAACATCTTTGGGATCAACTTAAAAGAGCCGTTCGTCGTCGTTCTGTACAATCACAAATCTTGCAAGACTTAAGACTGGCGTTAACCGAAGAATATCAAGCCATTCCTCAAGAAAGAATAAGTGAACTTATTCATTCGATACCACGAAGACTGCAAGCTGTCATTGCTACGAGAGGAGGAAATACACGTTATTAAATTGTTTATTAACTCTATGATATACCTAGTGTTTGTTTTTCTTAATAAAATTAGGCTTCAAATCAGCGTTTCATTTAAAATTTTGCAGCTCTCAGAAGAAATGGAATAATGGAATGAATCAAAAAAAGAAATGTTTAGAATACATCAAAGATTACAAGAAATAGTATGCAAACAAAATTATCCACCTCAATTTTCCTACAGGGTGTTTTGAAATTACGATAAAAAACAACATTTTGATTTCCTCCTGTATAATATAACCTAATTGAAAAATTATATTTTATAAAATAATTAAAGAAAAACAGAATAAATGGATCTACAAACTGATAAAAAAAGCATGAAAATCGGATAAAAAATAACTAAGTTATAAAACATCAAACTTGGCCAAAATTTTAGGGTGGCGGAATTTTGTGCCGGTGAGTGTAGTTTAAAATTTTAAACGGTGGGAGCTCTTATTATCATAAACATGTTAATTTTCTATTATTATAACGCTCTTATTTATATAGAATACATAATAGTTTTTTTTTTAAATATAAAATTAAAAGTCTGTAGTTGTTTTATTTTGGGTACCATATAGCTTTGGGCTCTTTCACTATAATCGAATTTATCATATTCAGCACTAACTAGAACCTATTGAAAACATATCCTAATAATAAAAATCTTCCTATACTATACAAACCTTTTCTAGAAACAATTAAAAACACGGCGGGAAAGCTGCAAGTTTAAAAGCACTAGGCGAGAAGGCATGTACGTCATCCTAGTAACCGCACAATTCTTTTATTTGCGAGTGGATATTATTAATTGGTGACATTTTGCAAACCAACAAAATCCCTCTAAACGCTATTTCAAACCTGATTTTCTCGGAATCCACACAAACAATTTTGTAAAAACCTGTTCCATATTCAGTGGCAATTATAATTATTTCTAGCGAATCGAGAATCTGGTTTCAGGTATCAGCCAGTGCGAAGATTTAACTGCCTGAAAAATCAATTAGCGGGATTTTGTTGGCTTGTAAAATGTCACCAATCTTTGTTCCGATAACTTTAATAGAACACCAATATCGAGAGATTAGTTTAGTCGGACATGAGTCTGAGCGTGTCGAATGAAGGCTGTCTCGGGTTGCCGGTTTGGTTGTGATGTCGGTATACCTTGCGCGTGTTTTTATTAGAGAGCGTATTTTTTCAGTAAATAATTGAAGTTAAAAACTAAAACCGTAGAAAATTGTATTTTTTTTATGCTCATGATCAAAATTTAGTGAAAAAGCCCTCCCACAGAAAAGGGATTGTAAAGACATCGGGCATCATAAAAACATTTAATATTTTGATGATATTACTGTTCTAAAATAAAAAAAATTAATTTTGGCCACCATCACTCTTTAAGGTTATTATACTCGCAGCCAAATAATTACTGTTTTTCTAATTGCTTTCACGTAGAGTGCAGTGGGTTGTACCAAGTTAAAGAAAACAATAATTCCAGTGTATTTTTAAAAGTCTAACAGAGAGTAGAATATTTATTTTCGTGGAATTTTCTTCTGACTTCGTATAACCCGCTGCTCTCTATACGAAAGTTATTCACTGACTCTCATTTTAGACCTGGAGTATAGGTTCCCAATCTTTGGAAATAAGAAAACATTTTTTAATCGAAAAAATTATGGAAAAATATTACTATAGGCCCATTTATTTTTTTTGGGGGTTTCTACAAAAATAAGTTATTTTTGTCCCCAAACAAGAAACTGGTAGCTCCAAAGATTGATGGTGGCTAATTTTTATTTTCGAACAGACATCGTCAAGAAACTGAATTTTTATGCCCCGATTAATCTCGGGCTTTTCCAAAGATGGGAAATTTGAAGCTAAGAAAAACTTTTTTCCCAACCGCTATAGAAGGTTTAGAAATAACCATAATTTCTGCGAGACGAGGTACATCTACATGTACTTTACCCAGTTTGACTGGGAAGTACCTATTTATTTTTAATAAGTTATTATCTTCTTCATAGTTGTTTTAATTGCCTCATCGAGTTTACTACTCGAGCCCGATAAGATAAAAATATTTTTTTAAGATAAAGAATATAATTAGCAACACTGATGCCTTGACATAAATATATAATTATTATTAAGTTGTGAGGATTATTATTGCTGATAGAATAAATCGAGAATAATCTAATATTAATAGTGACTTGTGAGATTGGAACAACAAAAAATATGAAGAATAAATTGTGTGTGCCATTTTATCAATCCGTTGAATTCATCCTTAGCATGTACGCATGGTAAGAAAAAAAATAGTTTCTATTTATAAGTGGGATCGTGCGTTAAGCGTAAATCACTATCACTGAATTATCTAAATTTTCTTTGGGTAAATCCCTTTCAATGGCTGCGGATAAAGAATTCTTTGTATCTAAATTTTATTTTTTACCATTTAAAATTTTCATTAATTTTATTATTTGTATTTTTAAGTCCAAGGGGGGGAGGCCCCTCAGCTCTATCCGACTCCCTGTTTTTCTAAATAACGTTATCCCCAAATTAATTTAACTAATTTCATAGGTTAATCCGACAAAGCCACATTATACATAGCGCGAATGTCATTCTCATCTTATATAAATGACTGGTCAGTTATATGTTTCTTTAGATAATTTCATATAAATTTGTAGCATGATACACCATATTTATATAAACCTTATACTTTTTGTGGTGCATTTTTGATAAAAGTTGGGCGTGTTTCCCAATTCTACGGCGCTTGGATAAGGACCATTTGGGTACAATATCTCGTGCATGTGTGGTTTGCTTACTTCCATTATCTTCAAGTGAATAGCGAAAAAAGGTATTATCTCCCCTTCCCCCCATTTTGTTCGGCGTCCACCTGCCCTGGTAAGATATATTAATATCCTATATTTTTTAAAATTTTTATTTTAACTAAAAGTCAACTTAATAATTTCAAAACAGTTGGCGTTCTTTATACAATTTTAGCATAAACTGAAGTTATTAGACGTCTGAAGTTATTTTTGCCGATCATGAAATTTAATAAAGCTACTTAAGTAAAGGCTTTTTTCCATTAGACGCAAGTTGCAAATGGCCGTTTTTAATGGGAAAACTTGTGTCGGCTGATTAAAATGTCATTTTTAATCGGCTGATGCAACTTTTTCTCATTAAAAACGATCACTTGCACTGGCAATGTAAAAAGGTCATAAGAAGTATGCAACTCTTATTGCAGAGGGTTAAAATACCTCCAAATAGGGTTGAAAACATATTTTTGGGTTATAACTTTAACTGAAAAATAATATGGCAGAATATTTTTTTACAAATGTTGTAGAGGTTATTACTACTTTTTTCTTATCTGAACTGATAAGCCATAAGAAATATTTAGATTTAAATGCTCTGCAACTTTTGTCTGAAACTTTTTTCTAGTGTTTTATGTTTTGAGCTACGGGTCAAAAAACATTTTTAAGTAATTTTCCCTGTCTTTTGCAAGGGTTGAATAACAAATAATGAATTATTTCTCCAAACAATAAAATGTAGTAGAGTTTTGGACTTGCATTTTCTTTATTTGTTTAGAATCACTACGTTTCAACTGGTAAGTATACTTCAGCATTCACCTGAAGACGACTGGAGATACTTACCAGTTGAAACGTAGTGATTCTAAAAAAATAAAGACAATGCAAGTCCAAAACTCTACTGCCGTTCAAGAAACGTCATTGTCTCCAACCTTTAAACAGACAATAAAATGTACTTGCGCCCAAAAAAAGCACCTTTCTAACTAAAATTTCTTTCTACATACAGGGTGCTACAAATTCGTGTGTGTACAAGGGGATCTCGAAAACGGTAACAGCAACATGCAAAGTTGCATATTTTGGGGCTTAATAATTTGGTGGAAGAACATTGACGATATTCTGAATACCTATTCGAAAAAACCGAAATTTTTAGTATTGGTTTTTAATTTTTGGTGCCTTCATTTTTGACTTGGAACAAAAAAAAACAAAAAACACTTTCTCATAGCCATTCTTTATGTTTTACAAGATGGTGTTATTAGTAGTGGCGATATTTTTTTGGATATATCCGAAAGCATTCGGATTATTTACAATTTTTTTTTCACCAAATTATTAAGCCACAAAATACGCAACTTTGCTTTAATTTAACCATCTTCGTACCTCTTACCGTTTTCGAGATCCCCTTGTACGCACACGAATTTGTAGCACCCTGTATTGGGCTATTAGGAAAGCTTCTCCAAGCTACTGTGAAAAATATATTTTTACTAGCTCGACGTTTAGAGGCGAGCAAGATTTTTTAAAAGTCTTTTTAACCCAAATCTACTTTCTTCGATTTTGTTTTAAATGCTAGTAGAATATCTAGTAAATAACTTACAAAGGTTATAGAACAGACCCTGTATAAGATATTGCCTTTTGTAATTTTGTATAAACTTATACTTATTTTTTCAATACTTTGAGTCACTTGGAGTACCTCGAAACCTCAATCTGGGAAATCATACGTTAATTTGCACATTTCTTAGTTAAGTAGCCGAATATATCTTCTAGCAGCTATTCCGTTTTGAAAATCACAGAAAAAAAATCGCAAAGTATAACGTCACCTTATCCTAATACATAATATAACAAATTAAAACATGGCGCCCCCAGAATGTTTCGCCCCTAGAGTCTGGCTACGCCACTGTGTGTTGTGTACGTCTTAACGAGTTTTTTTTTCCAAATTGAACAGACAAAAGAAAGGCTAAAATTCGGAAACTCTGGAAATATCATTGTATTTAATGCCGTTTATCTTTGTTCTAGGTCTGAACCACAGAAATATAATACCACTGGTAAAATTTGGGAACATCAATAAGGACATTTTACCATTTAAAGGTTATTTTTGAATTTGTATTATAAAACAAAAATAATTTTCTTCCTACTTTTCCAACATGGAGGGGCCTGTCGTTTCTCAATATTTAGAGGAAGTTGAACTTGATTATGTTTTGTCTTTAACAGGACAGTATGCAAAAGGACTGTCTTTAAGTGCTAAACAGTCTCGTGCTCAGGATATTCTTGATGGAGATTGGCTATTACTAATACTAACTACAGTAAAAAAATGTAAAATAGAAAAAGAGCATAGAGACATTAAAAATTCCTTGATAGGAATAAGAAGTTCCATTGAATCTTTTTCTGGGTGCGAGAGTGATCCTATATTTAAAGGTGTGTCTGGTAGGATAATATTATTGAGCCAGAGGGTAAAAAAATTTACAGTGCCGATAGAACCAGAAAACGTAATGCTTCACTATTCACAGTTTAAATATGACTCTCTTGCCAAATGTTTTGAACTAAAAGCGAAATTAAACGAACAAGTTTTTGTCGATGGTTCACAACCTAACAATAAACTTAAAGTCTTAAAAGAAGAGCAGACAAAAATTACTTCAATTTTCGAGAAAAATTATCAATACATGGGGAAACTCGGAGAAGGTGCTTTCGGAGAAGTTTTTAAAGTGAAACAGAAGTGTGATAAACGACTATATGCTTTGAAAAAAATCCCTCTTCCAATGTACAAAAAATTTCAGGACAAAGCTTGGAGCAAAGTTTTCAGGGAAGTACATGCATTGGCAAAATTACAACATGAAAATATAGTCAGGTATTACTTTAGTTGGAAAGAGCCATTGATTGACCACCCGAAAGAAGATGAAGAAAACCAAATGAAGCAACCTTCAAGTAAATCGACCGTGAACAGTGTTATTGTTGCTCTGCAAAAGCAAAATATCAATAGTGATGATAAAGGTGAAGACCAAGATTCGTATATAGTTTTTGAAGAAGCGCCACAAACAAATAATGAAAACTTTTCCAATAATGCCATTCAAGAATACGCTAACGGGAAGGAAGTTCTAGCTAATGACAAACGTAAGATTTTGAAAAAAAAGCGTCGACTTAAGCCTAACAAGCTAATTAACAGACAAATTTTCAGAGGTGGTTTTATTAAGAAAAGCTTTGCTTTTATGCGGCGTAAAACCCCTACCACATTCCTATACATACAAATGGAACTTTGCCAAGGGGGAAATCTTAAAAACTGGCTCAACAAAAATAAAGAACGAAATTATGCCTGTATGGTGAAGATTTTTTGGCAAATCTTGGATGCAGTGGTATATCTCCATTCGCAGAAACTGATTCATAGAGATCTTAAGCCTGGAAATATATTTTTTAGTAAAAATAACGACACAATTAAAGTAGGAGATTTAGGGTTAGCTCTAGATATTGGAAGGTGGAATGTTACTAGAAGAAAGGCTAATGCCCCTGGTAGAGGCCACACAAGAGGAGTTGGAACAATACTTTACATGAGCCCCGAACAAGGTTCCAGTGGAGTTTATGACTATAAAATAGACGTCTATGCTTTAGGTATCATTTTTTTTGAACTCTTGGTTCCGTTTTCGACGGAGATGGAACGCATTAAGATAATAACGGAACTCAGAGAGAAAAATGTATATCCCAAAGGGTTTAAAGAGACACATCCTGTAGCATATCAGTTGATAAAGAACATGTTAGAAAAGGATCCTGGAAAAAGAATTGCTGCTAATAAAATTAAAGATATGTTTAATCTTTCTGATGAACATGATAATAGTAAACCACGTCGGACACAGAGCAATCCAGTAACAAATTATTCTCAATTATTTTTAGAATGCAATGAATTTTGGTAATATTTTTTAGAGTTTTCATTGGCCTATATTTTTTTCCTAATTTTTTTTTCATGACAATAACTTTTTCACACCCACATAGATACCACCTTTCCATTGGCGAAAAAAAAAATTCAATAACTTGTTTACTTTTTTTGTAATTTTCACTTCAAGAAAAGCAGCAATTTAAAATGAGCAATTTTAGCGTTTGGATTTACTTAACAGGTTAAGTGTAGGTAAATTTATATAAAATGCCCCTACGGCCAAATTAAAATACTGTTATAAAATAACTTATTTTTAATACACTTTATAAGTGCGATATAGTTATTTTCCTAACAAGTGCGCAAAGTGATACTTTTCCGCACGCAAGTACAGTTGGACGAACGACGCGAAGCGGAGTTCGGATAAGTTCTTTCGTGCGGAAAAGCACTTTGCGCACTTGTTAGGAACAACATTTTTCCTACGAGCTTCATATCAGATAACAACAAAAATAAAAATATGATAATTTATTTAAAAGTGTTTAAGCCTTTTTATGATTTGATAAAAATAAAAGTGTCGGTGTTTGTAGATTCTTGTGGACATAGAAACTGAGGAAAAATCTGACATCATGTGTCAAAATCGACATGTACATTTATTGTTGCTTGGCAATATTATAATCATTTATCACTATACGAGGTACTTAAAAAATACAGTTTTTTTCGTTTTAAGCTGAAATACAAATATCGGGAATTACGATTAAAAGATAAAAGAGAATACTCTTGCAACGGCTTCTCACATTGCCATAAAATAGTTTACAGCTACTAAAATAAATATAAATATTCCCTACCAAGGAGATTTTTGAATAGTTTTACTTTTCCGCACCCAGTGCGGATAAAAGTCTTATCCGCACTAGTGCGGAAAAGTGTAACTTTGCACACAAAAATGCGTGCGCAAAGTACTACTTTGCGCACGCTCGTAGGAAAAAAGTATAGCGACGAATAAGCCACGAAATAAAGTGTCTCTATTATCTATAAAAAACGTCTTAGAATGTGCAGCAGTAGAGTGTAAGTTTAGGGAAGAAAAAGTGTTAGTATTGTTAATCTATAGACCAGATAAATCTGGAGGTTCAGAAGTTTTTCTTGACTGTAAGGAAAAAATACTTTAGATATTTTTTTAGAAAATAAAAAACTGTTGTCGAAGGCGATTTCAATATTAAAATGCTTAAACCTAATGAAAACAAGACTAAGTTATATCATTATTGTCATCATTTAATATAGAACAAACTGTTTTTAAAAATACAAGGATAACGACACATCCAGCTAGCTGTATTGACAACATCTTTGTAAATTGTAAATATATAAATACCTCAGTCTTTGCACATGAATATATCAGACCACACTGCTCAGAAAATCATATTACCTTTGCAGAAACCTCCTGTTTATAAAACACAATTTAAAAGAATTTTTTCAGAGGAAAATAAAAAAAACTTTTTGAATTGCCTTCAAGAACAAAACTGGAATGACGTTTATGAAAATGGAAGTACTGAGGTCGATATACAGTTCATGAATCTATTCTGCAGACTCTTTAACCAGTATTTTCCATTAAAACCAATAAAACAATTTAAAGTAAAATAGTCACACGAGGACAATGATCAAATTAAAGCTTGCAAACATAGACTAGGTATCTAGGTTAGGTTATCTAGACATGATAATTGATATAAAACATAATATAACGAGGTAAAAAAAGAGTATGACGCGCTTTTAAAAGCAGCGAGGTCTGAATCATATCGTTTAAAATTAAGACTTTCTGACAATAAGAAAATGCATGTGGTCAATTTGTAATGAAATTTCGGGTAAAGACAACTCTCAGTGTGACATTAAAATGAATGGTGATCCAAGTGAAATTGCAAATCAGTTTAATGACTATGTTGAATATTGTACCAAAATTATTAGATAAGTTAGAGAATAGGCCCTTCTTTTGTAATGTATCTGTAAATAATCGGTCAAAAGACCAGTAACACATAGGGAGATCTGTGATTATGCTAATCAGATCAAAAATAAACATAGTAGTGGTATGGACGAGGTACCAACTAGTATTGTAAACATGTTTGTGCTACATATTAAAAGTGTATTGTGTCATTTGATAAATAACTCCTTTAACCCATTAACGCCCAAATTAATTTTTTTTTGAAAAATTTTATGAATAATGAATTTTTTAGTTACAAATGATAATCGTTAGTTAGATTACACCTTCAAAAGTTTTAGTGATTGGTAGTTTTTGAAAAAAGGGCTGATCTATAAATAGATCGCTGGGCAAAAAGAATATCATTTTATATATTTTTAAATGAATTTTATTTTTAGATAAAAACTATTTTTTATGAAAATTCGAAAAACATTTAGTACATAGTGTTACATTACATTTGTTGCAAAATGTAAGCGGCCGACTTTTACAAGATGGATAGTGGCAGCGTCTTTGATTTTCTCTTTTTTCGAGAAAATGGTCTATTTCGTCTAGTCGTACTTTGTCTAAAACAAGTGTTTTAGAGGTTGAAGGAAAACTGAATGGTCGACTTTTGGAAACATTTCTTCCATGTCCTAGTTTTAGATATGGTACGGTTATTTGTCGTCTAAATTTTTTTATTGTAATTGATTTTTTCCATGTATCCTTCTATACAATAAAAATCCGTTCACAATTGCCATATCTATTATTCTCATAAATAAACACCAGTACCACTTCTTGCCCCGAATTGCAATACTGCTTCTCCAACAGCCAATCGTGATGATCCACTTCTCCCATAAACTTATTATAGTTTTGAATCAATCGTGGCTGAGGAACTGGAACTCGAGCTTTTTGTTCTTGATTCCATTGTGGAGCTGATGCTAGTGGTTGGCTCAAGTCTTCACCCTCAGACCAGTAGTCGCGCTCACTTGGTAATGTGAGATATCCACTAAACACTAGAAAACCAATAAAAAATTTTATATCAGTCTGGGTAGCACAAAATCCTTGTTTGTTTTTTTGAGTTATGGCATATCTATTAGTTTCTCGTACATTGTCAAAGAATTGTTCAAATATATCAAGAGAGGAGTGTTCACATAAATAATTTTTTAAATTACTTTCCTTTTCTTTGTAGTCATTCTTCGGTTCAAAAGCATCGTATGTAGGGTCCATTTTAGTCCAGTTTGCAATAAGTTTTTCCGGTTCTTCTAATTTGCACTTTTTCTGTATATGCGGCAGTAAACGTGCTAAAGGTAGATTATCTTCTTCATCACTATCTTCTTCAATGTAATGTGGAAGTACTTCTGTAAAGCCAGCAACATCCTTTACCGTAGGAGTACCAATATCTTGATAACTTCCTCATCCGTGACTTCGTCAACTTCAGGAGGCAACGATAGTATATCTGCGTCAATTTATTGTGAGTATAGATAGTCAACAGCATCTTCCAAGTTTTTAAAAACATTTTTATTTCTATCCATTGCAATAATCTTTAAAAAAAAAACGAATATTTTAAAACATTTTTATAACTATTTAAAAATTTTATACCTGGAAAGTCCAGTGATCTATTGATAGATCGCTAGTTTTGCTCAAGTATTAAAAAAAATGTATTTAAAATTTTACCAATATTCTTTATGGTAGTCTTTATTTGTTATTTTTACAACTAAATCAGAAAAAAAATTTACCTACCTGCAAGCAAATCAAAGATATACCACAAAATAGCTAGGGGCGCACAAGAACTAAAAATAGCAGAAATAAATAGCTGCATTACTCAATTCAACAAGCCGGTATAAACTAATCACAAAGATTTGTTGTTATAAGGTGGTCCTAACTGACAATAAAAGTGGGGATGTATTCGTTTGATGCATCGTAGACGGCAGAACGAGGTGATTTGTAAAATGATCTATAAATAGAACGCTGGGCGCTAATGGGTTAAAGAGGGTATTTTTCCAGATCAGCTTAAGACAGCTTTAATAAAACCATTGTTTAAGAAAGGGAATCCGGAACTTACAAATAATTACAGACCAATCAGCCTTCTGCCTGGGTTTTCAAAAATATTCGAGTTAGCAATGTGTAAAAGATTAATAGACTTTTTTTGTTTTCAGTAATTATTTATTTTTTTAAATCGATTTCAACTAAAAAAAATGCAAGACAATTATTAACCTTAAATCTTTAAAATAAAAAAATATTTCCCACTATTTATGGAAACAAGCTTATATTTTCGGTATTTCTGAATTGAATGTTTTGAATTTTAGTGTGGTTTGGTGTGATCTTAGGAAGCATTTTTTTATTGCTAAAAATTTTAGTACGGATTTATATAGGTTGTAAAATAATAATTCACCTTTAGCGATTATTAGTTTTCATTTTCGTACAACTAAAAGTTTCGGTATATAACAAATTCTGAAGTTTCTATCTTATTATTGTGGTCTGTTAAACTGTTTTTTAAAATTAACATTTTAACCTTTTTCTTGTCAATAGATTGTGTTTTTTTGAGGGTGCTAGATTTAGGGGTTTAGCACCCCGAACTACGCCTATGTCAATATTAGATATATTATATAACAACACATTAGTATATAAATATTAAATTAACATTTCTATTGTACGTTTTACTCAAATAGCTTCCACGACTTTTTCTATTTACCACTGTGTCGACCGGTAAGCATATTATCTACTATCTGTGTTATAATTACCTATTTCCAAGCGAGGAAAGAACACAAGGGATATAGGCGAATAAAAGAAGCTGTCATTTCCTAATCTGTTTTGCAACTTTTTACCTTCATCTTATTGCAATCTTGTTTAGCATGACAGCAATTAGTGGCTTTAAGAATATTATTCGTTTAAAGTTTAAACATACATTTTACATATTAAAAATTTGTAATTTCAAAGTTCGATCCTGTAATTTACGTCAAGTCATACCAACATAATACACTAAAATTAACCAGCATGTCATTCATATCACGTGATTGGGCCAGGATCTCGCGAGTTCTATCATGAATATTACTATACTATGCGTGTAAAGTTACAGGTTAATAATTGTAATATTGTAATTATTTTGTTCTTCTTTTTGACGCCATTTCCTTTTTGTTGAGTATATTATATTTGTAATGTATAAACACAATTCAAAAATAAAGTTTGTTATTATTATTGTTGATGGCAAATGCTATGTTGAAATTGGAAACAACATTGTTACAGTAGTTGAACATAACTATCCCGAAGACAGCCATAGGCAGCTGTGAACGCTCATGGTCAGTTTAAACAACACACAGTAAATAATAAAAGCACAACTTTATTGGTGAGACTATTATTAAAATCTAGATATATATGTATGTATATAATGACAACAATATTGTAAAAGGACATTAAGATCCGGTTGTACAATTACGGCTTAAGCTTAGTTCCACGTTGAATCAAGCTGAAACTTCATTTTGACAATCAACAAGAATGTAACGTGGTTGTCAAAATAAGGTTTTAGCTTGGTTTAACGCTGAACTAAGTCGGAATTGTACAACTGGCCCTAAGTGTCAAATCAAAGAAGCTATTTTAATTCATTTTTCATTTGGTACCTATTTCTTTTTATAAATATTGTATTGGGAATAAAATATTGTAAATATTTGCCGTAATATTTATTTGTCCTCTTCTAAACCCTCTTCGCGGACATACTGTATACATGGCGTTCCTTAATTATGTGCTAATATTTTAGTCATTTTATGAAGAAAAGTTCATATAAACATATGTCCTAAACGGCTTAAATTGTTTCCTACAGGATGTTGAATTTTTTTTTTGTAAGATCTCCAAAAGTACTTTAGATAATATTTTCAATTTTGGCCTGTGCTAATCGGGCATAAAACCACATGTTTTAGTTATAAAAGTTATTTTTTGTCCAAGCAGTGGCGTCCTTGCAAACATGTCCTCTGATATTTTTTAGAAAAAAAGTGGTACGCCACTGATATTTTTCCATGTGGATATTATTTCTGATTAGCCTGGTCAATTCAGCATAAAAATGGTCTCTCGCGTTTTTATCATCGGGCACACCGTTCTTAATTAAAATAATTAAATTAGCTTCATTTTGCATACCTATTAAGTGAAGGTGGTCATTTCCTACAATTTTTATAAAACAAAATTTTGCATTATCAATGTTAATAATAAATAGTAGAGCTAATTTAATTTAATTATTTTAATTAAGAATGGTGTGCCTGAGGAGAAAAATGCAAGAGATCATTTTTATGCAGAATTGACCAGGATAATCAGAAATAATATCCAGATGGAAAAATGTCAGTGACGTACCACTTTTTTTCTAAAAAATATCAGAGGACATGTTTGCAGGGACGCCACTGGTGGGACAAAAAAATAACTTTTATAGTTAAAACATGTGGTTAGAGAGATATTAAAGAAAAAAAAATTTAACACCCTGTAGCAAAAAAATTAAGCCGTTTAGGACATATGTTTATATAAACTTTTCTTTATAAAATGACTTGAGGAATCACACCTTAAAATATAAGCACGTCATTAAGGAACACCCTTACTTATCCGTTTTTCTTTAACCTGCCGCCCGTCATGTAGTTGAACCTCCCATCGCACTATTCCGACTCATTCTCCGTTAGCAAGCACAATTTTTTTTGTGATAAAAAATATCAAATTATATTTAGCACACAGACCTTCAATCACAATAATCGGTAAGTTAAAAAAAAATTGAGTACAGGAATGGTAGGAAATCTGTACCAAAATAATTTTAGAAATGAAATTACGCCTTTCTTGGACAATTTTATATTTAGGTCAATCAACTGAAACGTTGCCAAAGAAATAAATAGTGGTTCTCACAAAAAATAAACAAACTAATAATAAAAATTATAAATAAATCCTCAAGTTCCCGCTACACCCACACATTTATATTTAAGCTCTCGACTTCGCGTCTGAATAATTTGTCTATGCTGAATGTATACTTGCTCCTGATGATGACCTAGATCTGTGCTCGAAACGGTGATTATTAGTTCAAGTGGAAATACAAAAATTATTGTCCAAGAAAACAGTAATTTATTTCATTTATTGCTACTAGCTAAGTGGACTGAATCATATCATGTGAACAGAGACCGAAATCCTGCATAAAGAACCACACTGGAGGAAGTTCAAGGAAGCTGTTACCAGACAGTTGGTTTTAATAATCCTTCAACGAATTTAAGAGATATCTGGAATAACATTGTGCACGAATTAAACGCATAGTAGCTAGTATAAATAGAGTTTTTACTATACCTACTTAATGAGTATTCATTTGAAGAAGACCATACTTACCAGTTGAAACGTGGTGATTTAAAAACAATGCAAGTCCAGAACTCCTCTATCTTTCAAGATCATTGTATCCAACCTTTCTTCCTTTTATTATTAAACCAGAATGTATACGCTGTTATTACGAATATTTTGGAAAACAGGCTCTAGGGTAATTATTAATACATAAAATATAAAATTTTGTATAAAAAACTCTTATATTCATATTCGGTGGGTTAATGAAAAAAAAAGTAGTTTGGGAAAAAGCCCTGTTTTAATCTATTATGTGTGAACATGAAAATTTAACAAAAAAAACTTTGTTGGAATTCAAATTTAAAACATTTATTTAAGACCGAAGACTAGACAAATAATTAATTTACCTTCGCCATTCTATCAGCTTAACAATTTCCCGTGTAAACCTTATGGCAGATAGATTATTTGATTTGTAAGAATTACGTTAAATTATTTGTTATTTTTTTTCTGGCTGAAAGTTGTAAAATTGTATATTTCTCCATGGTATTTGCTTCACATTACGAGATTCAAAACCGTGTGTTAGTTATCGTATTTTTTTTATTTAATAGTCGATTTAGGCCATGTTATAGGCAAAAAAATTAAGAACTGGAAATAGCACTATAGTTTTATATATAACTATTACTTCTGTACCTTCTATTCGACCAATAATCCATTATTTTTTTAATAAAATGAAATTGAAGCTTATTGTGTTTCTGTTAGCGCCATTTCCATAATGCAAAAACTTGGCAACGTGGCAATTTAAATACGTCGAGTCGAGTCGGATAGGTTTTTCAGAAGGATGAAGGATGCAACATTTGAGCATTTGAACATTTCTCGTTTTATAATATTATGATATATCATATAATTTGTTGTGGTTTGTTATTTTTATGAGGTTCATTGTGAATATTACGATGATTGATTTGATTACATTGATTGCTAATTCAACATAATAGTATAAAATGTTTTCATCATAAGGGAGAACTTTTAAAATAGATTGTGAATAAGTAGTCTTCGTTTGTTTAAACTTTAAAGGTTGAATACAGACTTTTCTTTAACGGCAGTAGAGTTTTGGACTTGCATTGTCTTTATTTAATAAATAAAATAAAGACAAACCAAAACTCTGCTGCCGTTCTAGTGTTTGTTTATATGGTACATATAGGCTAGGGGCTACTATTTCTTAGAAGTAAAAGGGTGAGAGAGAATAAAATGTTGTTCAGAAAAAAATGTCAAAATGTTTTTTTTATTATTTTTGGTCTTAAAATGAATATTAAAGATTCAATTATTTATAAAAATGTCTGCTTGATAAGAAAATGCCATGTAAAAGTTATAAAACAGATGTACAGGGTGTTAATAAATTAGGAAAACATGCTTTAAGAGAAAAATATCATTTTTTGTTATTCTTAGCAAGAATTATACTAAACAATTATTTTATAATACAATATAAAGTCTAAATAGAAGTTTTGAAAAAAAATTCGGTTGTCGTTTTAGAGCTTGTGGTTAAAAAGGACCAATAAAATAGTTTGATATACCCAGTATAAAGAAAATGAAAAGGATGCGGGTAAGAGGGAATATATATTTATCAAATGTCAAGCTGAGTATCTACATATTGAATGAAATTCGAGCGACATGTGTAGAAGTTCGAGGCATTTTTCTTTTCAAATCTGTCGTACAGTAAAGTAAGTACCTACGTACGATTGGGTGGGCAGACATAATACGAATTTATGGAAAAATAATAGTAGTTTATAACAAACTCCACTCAAGCAACTAAAAAATAATTAACTTGAAACTGATGTGAAGTTTGCAGAAAAAGATAGAAGCCAAAATATCGAACATTGTCGCATGGGCATCAGTGGCGTCGAACTATTGACTAATTGAGCACTAATAGCACTAAAGATTAAATTCAGTGACGTTCACTCGCAAGCAGTTTCAAGTTTTCCATTTTTGACTGCTGTCTTATTATAATTAATAATTCGAAATCTAAACATAGCAACTTATTTATATTTACAGGGTAAGTAGGCAATGGCGTAGCCAGGTGAGGGCCAGGCGCCCCCCTTGCGCTTGGTGCCCGTCTACTAGTCTACATCATAATAAACCTTATTATTTGATATAGGTCCATTTTTGCAAGAGGAAGTTCGTGGTGGAGGTGTCGACCTCCTATTTTTTATAAGTCACTTTTTATGAAGAGGGGAGCGCCCCATCATATGTTTGCCCCTCCCGCCCCCAAAGGCTGGCTACGCCACTGTAAGTAGGGTGCTACTAGTGCTACAGTTCTCCATCAGTGGCAGTTATAAGCCGAAAATGGAATTCATTTCAAATCTTGGTGTTTTGTATTTGTATATACCTCATTTCAATAGTCCGACGCCACTGCCCATTCGACAATGTTCGTTATTTTGGCTGCTTACTTTTTCTGCCAACTTCACACCAGTTAACTTGAACTTTTTAGTCATAAATAAATATATTTTGCTTCGCCCGTCTATTTTTGATGTGTACCTATGAAATAGTTATCATAGTTAAATATGTTGTTTTTGAGGTTAAAGGTAAAAACATTTTACTTATTGATGCCTTAAAAATTTAAATGGGTACCTAGAAGAGAATATAAATTTTTTAAATGCTGTTTTCGCTCGTCATTAGAATAAAAAAATTACAAAAAATAAAAAACATGTTAAGTTGATATAGCCAGCATAAATCCTTTCAAACATAGATTCCTAATAAATTATAAGAAAAATAATTGAAAACAGTGGAAGTTATCAAGGGCGTCTATAAAACGTTTTTTAGGATGGGCAAAAACAGAACGTTATAACAACGTCCTATGAACGCCCCTTAATAAAGTAAAACTATAATAAAGTCAAACTCGGGTATTAGAAAATCTTAACCACGCAAAGGTACTTTTGTTATTCCGCATCGAATGACATATAAATATACCGGGCTCCAATTGAAAATTAAAAAAAAAATTGATGTAAAAGTTTAACACTTAATTTTGAACACTCTGTATAATTCGTATTAATCAAACTTTGTTGACAAAGCAGTTAGACCTTATTTATTAAGTACCTTGTAGAATTTTCCTAATGGAGCTTTATTTCTATTTTTCAATAATTTTTAAAACTAGTGGTTCTTTTTTATTTTATTTTCGCTGATATCACTGAACCGATTTCTATAAAATACTTGTTATATGTGGGTAAATATATAATAATAAATAAAGTGTCCAAATTAGCAAGAAAATATATGACATGTAATTTAAAAAAATATATCATGACGTCACACTTTTTGGAATACCCTGTATAATCAAAAATATTTTTTGGAAACGCTTCCTAGGATACTAGTAGAGTCTGCAAAACATGAAAAGCCTAACTTAATAACATCTGCGCCTTGTCCCAGATATTTTATACCTCTATAGACCATTATCTTAACTCGATCATGATGACATTCTTCTGGTTCTGATCTATTTTTTTCTTTTCTTTTCGCTGATATCACTGAACCGACTTCTATAAAATACTTGTTTAATGTGGATAAATATATAATAATAAATAAAGTGTCCAAAGTAGCAAGAAAATATATATATGTAATTTTTAAAAATAGGTATATCATTACGTCACAGTTTTTGGGACACCCTGTATAATAAAAAAAAATTTTGGAAACGCGTCCTAAGATACTGGTAAAGTGTGCAAAACATGAAAAGCCCAATTTAATAACTCTGCGCCTCGTCCTATATATTTTATACCTCGATAGACCATTTTCTTACCTGGATGATGGTGACTAATCTCTTCGTACCGGCTTGTCTTGAATTTAAAAATTAAAATAAAATATAATTATTAGGAAGGTCATTGGCGTTGTTGCCAGATATGGCGTAAAGTATTATTTCCATTAGCTTACATTTTTGACCGAGAGAGGCCGATGCAGTCAATCATGATATCCTTCTAGAGTAGTCTTTGCTCTTAATATGAAAAAAAATAAAAATTCAATATTTTATTTGCAATTAGAGCAAACGAGTTATAAATAAATGAGTCAACCTAGTTTATATGGGATCAAAAGAATACAACATTATCAACAATATTTACAAAATAATAAATGCAAATTTTAACAATGTTTCGAGCAGTTGCAATTATTTAAACCTTAGCGGTGCTTATGGCAATTAGGCAGCTAATTTAAGAGCTGGAAATAGTGACGCATACGCCATTTAATTTTCTGAACGATATTTCGTTTTAGTTAAATACCTAGTTTAAAGTTAAATCAAAAAACGAAATTTTTTCAATAATCAAACTTCAAATCGAGTTTATCATATTCAGCACCAACATCCTGAACTAAAACTTATTGAAAATATATCTCAATAATAAAAATCTTTCTAGAGTATTACAAACCGTTTCTGGAAACAATTAAAAACACGGCGCGAAAGCAGGATGTTTAAAAACATACGACGAGAAGACGTACGTCATCCTATTACCCACGTAATTCTTTTATTTGCCAGTAGTGCGACCAATTATATAGTTATCTTTATTTTGACAAGCTAAATACTTCATCGATTTTCTGAAAATACGAAAAAGTAACGAAATATTGTCAAAAAAAATTACAAACACGTAACTAGCTCCAACTCTTGGCAGGCACTTTACAAATTAAAAAGTGTCGGAATGACGTATTTTTTTGAGTTTAGACCATTTTCTATCACACATTAACGCTTTAACGTTTTTTTCTTCTCAAGTCGAACTGCTGCTCCTGTCACTGTCATTGTGTAGCTGCTGGTTCAAAAATGCCACGTTGCTCGCCTTCAGACGCGCAGCTGCGGCGAGAGAAGGACAGGGGGACATGCAGGGCGTCGAACACAGGCTGTTGCTTATATCACATTGGTCGAGCATGCGCAGAAGCTCGGAGGGACTTGGCCCGCCGTCGGTTTTTTCTGGAATTTTTTTTTTTGTTAGATTAGAAAATATTTCTCAACAGTTTTTTGGATTTGTCCGACCACGCTAATGTTTCTTACCTATATCAGTCTTATAACAGAGATCCAATGCAGTGGTCAGGTCCCACATCTGAATGGACCCGTTCGAATGGCCAGTGAATATGAACCGCCGCGGTCTGGAACCCATTCGACTCGAACCTTCACACTCGTGGACGCAAAACGCACTCACAGTGCTGCCATCTACGGCTTTTATCACGCACACCCTGAAAATGTATGCTGTGGTTAAATTTAAATTAAAAATAAATTAATCATTTTAAGTATTTTGTCGGATTTTTTAATTGAAGCCAAGAAAGAATCATTTGGTCTTTATAAATACTAAAATACATTTCTGCAAAAGTTTCAGCAGGACAAATAATTGTTGTATTATCTGCAAAGAGCTAATATTACCTTTTAAATGTAATTTTAAAATGGAACTTGTATAAATTGTATATAGAACAAGACCTATAATTGATCCTTGTGGAACTCCGCATATTATTTTTTTTCCACACACTTCGCATTAATTGTTCCGTGCAGTTCTAGTTCTACATAATTTTTGTTGTATTTATGGATATATTTTTGAAACACTTACCTCTTTCCATTACTGGCTAACCTTACAAATAACTGGTCGGCGTCTGGAACGACTTTTTGAACAAAAACCTGATAAATAGAAAATATTATTTACTAAAGACAATATTAATCACAGTGGGGGCTTTTTCATAACAAGACATGACCTCGTGCCCCCCTAAGAAAACCACACGCAATCCTAATCAATAGTATAGGGTGGACAACTAAGAATGGTGGCCGGCCATTTTTTTTTTGATAAAAGTGCCCTAGAGAAAATACTGGAAATTATTTTAGAGTTCGTAAAATACCCGCAAGGGGGCGTACCAGCCATCACCAAGGTTAAAATTAGGATTTTCATCGTGTTTTGACTAATTGACCGGTATAAAAAGTATCTGTATATTAATCCTTACACATTTCCTAATACTTTTTTTCCTACACAATTTTTCCGATCTAGTAAAATAAAGTGGTGGGGGGAATTTATTTTTTTCTAAAAATACGCCACGGTTACTCCGGTTTGGCATAACCGATTTAAACAAACTTAGTCTCCATTTCAAGCTTAAAAGAGTTTTATTTACCCTATAAACTGCGCTTTTGTTTTTTCCTTGAGTTTTGCCGTCGTTGCTAGATGGCGTTAACTGAGAAATAAGCAAATATTAAGCTTTTTCTCGGAAGAGTTAAATGCAATGATAAGTTGGTTTTATCATGGCATAATAGAGAAATAAATCCTTAACATTTCGGTAAAAAACACAATTAGTAACTTTTTTACAACCGGAGCTATGAAGAAAATTAATTACATTACATAATATACGATTTTTTTCTTTTTATGGGCGTTTCAATTTTATCAATAGAATAATTTAACCACATTAATAATAAATAAAAAGTTATAAAAATCGATGACTGTCTTTAAATTACAAAATACGAATATTTTTAATTTTTAAAATATGGCATGGCTGGTACGCCCCCTTGCGGGTATTTTATAAATTCTAAAATAATTTCCAGCATTTTCTCTTGGGCCACTTTTATCATAAAAAAATTTACCCGGATGCTGTACGATTACTAGTTTCTGAGATATTGCCGGCCACCATTCTTAGTTGACCACCCGGTACATAATCATTAAGGCCCGGTTGTCCAATTAGAGCTTAAGTACGAGTTTCTCAAAGCTCGAACTTGGTTCAAAAACGTAATTCTGTTGTATAAAACAATTTCTAACCACAGGTCTGCACAGGTAGGATCAAAAGTTAAATGAGCATGCTGGCAATGGTTACACTGTCAAAAAACCATCAAACTTTATTTGTTGTCAAAATTTGGGGTATTTACAATTTGCAGCTATTTTTTCCATGTATTCTAGTACAAAATTGTCTGCAAATTTTACTTTCAAAGAAGAATTTTTGCTATTAAAGGTATTTTGGAAAATAAAAAAAAACATAATATTACTAATAACGAAAAAATAAAATTTTGGAAAAAGATTCAGATTAAATTTAACAAAAATTTGAATATGATCAGGTCTCGGTCTGTAGTTTTGGGGCCGTCCTCGCGCGTTTTCTTTAGCTCCTAGCACATCCATAAATTCTTCATCATCGATTCGTCTGTTAAATCCAGAAAGCGTTCAATTTTATCATTCACATTCATAAATTTAAAATTATATTACCACACATTTTGGAATCAAAAAGAATTTATAAGGTTTATTTTATTGGGTTATATGTCATCAGTCATTAATAACGTTGAGCCGTATTCACCAACTTTAACTTAACAGTCTGATAGTTAACATCGGTATAAGGATTAACAGTCTGGTAATGAAATATCGTATTCACCAAAAATCAGGGACGCTCTATTAACAAACAGAGAGTTAGGTTGATGTGCGTACGTCTTAGCTAACGATTTTAGTTTACAACTAACTTCAGAGTAAAATATTTGAACCTCATATATTTTCAAATAGTTTCTATACCGTTTTATCAATCAATTCCGTCCTTTACGTCACTTTACCTTAATAAATTAAATTTTACGGATCGAGTAGTAAATTTTAATGACGAACAAAATAGGATATAGGGAGAGATCTAGTAATTATACTATGCGGGAGAAAGATCTTCTAATTTCATTGGAATAAAAGTACATCAAAATCTGGAATCCCCGATACTTATTTAAAATGATCCTGTAGCAGAATATCTTAAACAAATTAGTATTTGATTTATTCTTGAAATAGGTTGATTTCTATAATTTACTGGTTCAATTTCTCCATCTAACCGATTCGCTAATTGCTCATGCAAATGTGTTTTTATTGCTTCTAAACCGTGTTTTGAATTCAATATCGTATATTTCTTCAAATAAATTGTTAAGCACTTTTACGTTCCTTTCTCGTACGAATTTCCTCATCAACTGAGTCTGACGAGTCTAGTAAACGTGGAAAATCTATTCAGTTTAAATTCATTTTTAAACGAAAAAACTATAAAGGATTGTTATTATTTGTCATGCGTTATCAAGTGTTTGTCAAGTTATCATAAATATAACAACAATTTTAAAACTTAACAGCTTGTTATTTCTTATCAGCTCAAAATTTCACTGTTAATTTTAACTCTCTGATAAGGCTTAAAACCCAATGGTAAATACGAGATTTGAATTTAACAGACTGACAAGAATCTTAACCGACTGATAGTGAAAAAATACTTGTTGGTGAATGCGGGTGATAAGCCTAGAAAATTGACAACTTACCTGAAGAATAAAAGCTCAGTAGAACCAAACTCAACTTTATGTCGAGCTTTACAAAACTCGTACTTAAGCTCTTGTTGTACAAAAGTAGATAAACGGACGTTTCATATTTCATTTTTTAAGCTTTTAAATTTCCTGTTTTTCTATTATATGTGTCAAATTTGCCGCAACCAAAACAGTTCTTTGCGACAATGTACGAACCTCCACAGTCAAACTCAAATTTGACTTACCTGTTCATCGTCTTGTTCCCCAAACGGCCCGCAATCATTCCCTGCTAATGACGCAGACGCTAATCCGCTTACAGTGCTAACCAAATGTCCCCCCATGGGCCCCGTCGGGGGTTCCGCGGCCTCCAACGCCACTATCTTGAAGGACGCTTCGGGGGCAGATCCAGGCTGGGTACTGAGCATACCTAAGTCAATAATTACCATCAGCATTTATGGTTTGTAGATTAATTCTAAGGAAAGTTTGTCAAGAAAGTTGATACTTCATATGTCATCCAGTGGTAAGTTTATTCATAGCGAGTTGGCAACACAGGGAGTCAGGACCTATGAATATCTACCAAAGCATCTAAATAAAACATTCTGTTCACATTGTTCAACATTGTATTCACCTGATGACGACTGGAGATACTTACCAGTTAAAACGTTGTGATGTAAAACAAATAAAGACAATGCAAGTCCAAAACTCTTCTATCGTTCAAAACATTCTGTTGTTAGATACTGGGCGATGGGGTCATTTACAACTATGTTCAGTATGTTAATTCATTAGAAAGAGATGCAACATCCCCTATGTAAATCAATATTACTCTATTTGACTCGGACAATCGTGAGGCAGGATAGACAAAACAGGCAAGCACTCAGTTTTTCTCAGAGTTGCAATAAATCATGATTTTTTTGAAAAAATCGTGATTTTTCTCTCCTCGGCGACATACAAAATATCTTGTATTGACATGAATATTTTTGACACTGGACTAATGACGATTAGTTATGTTATTTACACTTACCTACATAATGTATCTAAACACTTCGTTTTAAATAAACTATCTTCCTTTTTTTTAAATTCCCTATGAGTTGTTTGCTTCGGCGACTTGTTGTTACAGCAATTTATAATTTGATTTAAATCACGATTAAAATTGGAAAAATCAGTTTATTTCAATCGTCGCAATCCTGGATTTTCTTGTTTGTTATGCTTTATTTTATAATAGAGGTTATTGTGTTGTTGATTGTTTTGTGTAACCGTTTTCGTACTACAGTTTAACTTGTGTATTTATATCGTAATCGTGTTTAACTGGATAAGCACTGGTAGAAAATTGATTACAAATAGAGGATAATACTTCTTTTTAACTGTCTTTGAATTTCAATATTTAAAGAACGACGGATCAGTGCAGTGCAAAAATGTGGCAACCGTTTTTGTAGACGAACTAATGTTTGTCTCCATTTTCGATCGATTTCAGACACAAGATATTGTATTATTTTATGCAATAAAAGACTGCGCGCTCCGAAATCACGTCGGTTCTTACGTAGCGAATGAATCATAGTGCGCCTCTCCGGCTTTCTTTAAATGTTGAAATTCAATAAGAGTTATAAAACTAGTCTTCGCAACCAATGCTATCGTTTTTCGACAAACGACAGCAGTAATTTGTCATCAATGAGCTGACATCGGAACCCCCTAATTTCCCCAGATTTTTAGTCATCCGTTATTAGCCTACACGTCACGCAGTGATTTGTGTTATAGAAATGAAACATACCAGAATTCACGTGTCTTTGACTCTATCTTGCGAGAGTACTCAAAAAATCTACTATAGTTACCACTAGATGATAATGAAGTGTCGCCAATCTTGACAATGCTTACATAACTACAATGACATTATTCATCGTACTGATTTAAAATAACAGCGATTTTTTAATTGTTAAAAATTGATCTTAACTTACCTCGGAAACGGGTCACTCTCCAGGACCGTACATGGTTATACTCTGAGCATACAGACACTAGATATTTTTCAGAGAGGGTGACCTGTAAACAAATTTTAATTAAAAGTACAGAAACTAAGTTCCAGCGTTTTAATGGACATAAAAAGAGAGGTTCGCGAGTATAGTGTAACATAACCGCGGCAGTAGCTCCATGGTGAGTTACCGGCATCAGAACGTAGCGCGGGCATACGTTTAATAAAAAAGTATGCTCGGAATTTAAGTGGATAAAAGAATCAGTATGCTATTAGTGAAACCTAATATCGGGACCTAGAGAGAAGGGCGCCGAGGACCTCTGGGGGAGTAAAAAGGATCGTAAACTACTGGGCATAGAAACTCAGGAAAAAAAAAATCATAACTAAAGTGGTCATGAGAAAATCCTGGAAATAATTTTTAAGTTCCGCATTTTGCCGCAAGAGGGCGTAATTGAAAAGTAAATTTTAAAAGTTTACATATCTCCGAAAATTCCACATTAAGTATATATTTGATAACACCATTGAAAAGCTTGGACAATTATGCATCATTTTGGTCTTATGCTCATTGGCGTACCGACTTTAATAAAAGGGGGGGAAGCGGTTGAATGTGTAATCATTTAAATCGCTGTAATTTATAAACGATATTAGCAAACTAAAGACTGTTTGGAAGAGAAATGTATGCACTTTCACCAATCGTATTTAGTTGTCCATAATACTTCTCAAAAAAAATGCTAGAGGGCGCAATTTGTAATAATAACACATTTTTTGATTTTACTCCGAAAATAATAATAATCATTTTTATGTATTAAAAAAGCCTTTGATTTGTAAAAAAAATATTTCAACACTAGTGTTGAAATTAGCATACTTCGGATTATGTTCCACTTAATATCTGGTTTCATAGTTTGTCAATAGGCTTTTCCTTTATTTGTAGTTTAACTTTTTCATATTCCATATAAATGATAGGAAGAACTAATCCTGGATTAACTTCTAGAAGATTAACCAGAATGAAAAATTTTAAATTTAATCAAGGAAATATGTATTAAACATAAATTTAAAAAATCCATCCAATAAGAAAGATTCCAATTCAAAATAATTCTATAAATTATAGCTATTTATACAACAAGTAACGAAATAAGTGTCTTTTAGGAACGCGACGTGAATTGTCCTACGAGGCGAAGCCGAGTTGGACAACACGTCAAATAATTGTAAATAATTACCTGCATTACTTTTAAGCACGTTGCTCCTGGTAACGCGCTAAAAAGTTTTTTAAGCACGCTGCGCCTAAAAGGAGGTTATTAAAAAACGTTAGAAAAAATAATTTTTTCTACTGACGTTTTATAATAACCTCTTTTTGATTGTCATTATGTTTTTTTAATAACCTCCTTTTAGGCGCAGCGTGCTTAAAAAACTTTTTAGCGCGTTACCAGGAGCAACGTGCTTAAAAGTAATGCAGGTAATTATTTACAATTAAAACGTAACCACAGACTAGGTATAATTTAATTTTTTTTGGCAAGTGTCAATTTTTGAAAGGGGCAAATGAAACATAGGTAATAAAATGTTAGTAAAATAAATTAAGTTTTTTATTATAAAAAATCAGTAGAAAAAATATTGTATACAACTCGTTACGAAACAATGTCTTTTAGTCACTTTGACGTGTTGTCCAACTCGGCTTCGCCTCGTAGAATAATTCACGTCGCGTGCCTAAAAGACACTTATTTCGTTACTTGTTTTATAAATAGCTATAGTTTTTATAAAAAAAAGTCAAATACTCCTGATGGGATTTGAACCTGTGACCTTACGATCTGTAGGCTAGAGCTTTGGTCTCTACTCTATCAATAGCAATAAAGATTTGTTGTTTAATACATGACACTTTCTTCAGCGCGATTTGTTTTTTCTGGCAATAGATTTTCCAGTATATTATTAACATTTTTTATAATTTCAGATTGCGTATTTTCACACTCTAATTCTGAATCACTCGACAAATACATGATAAATAAGTTAAACACTTTACAATTACTGCTTTATAAAATTTTTTTTTTTAATAAATAGGGGTTGTTTGTCAAATTGGCACCATATGTTTAAATTAAATAGTGTGCCTTGATATGTCAACACTAGTGTTCAATTTTTTTTTGACACACGTGTGATATACGTCGCTTTATAGCCAAATTAACCGTACTTTTTTTTTTCGTAGGTGGTCGTACAAAAATATTTTATCAGCATTTATTTAAAATTATGCAGCTCGTACCAGAAATGCATAGAAAAACAGTTTTTAATAAAATATCTAAAAAAAAAATCAAAGAAAAAAGAAACAAACCTTGGTGACTTTACTTTGATGCACAGTAAAAGTCTGAAAGAGTTGTGGACCATGACCCACCGTCTCTGGATGTTGGACTATGACTCTAACAGCTCCGGATGTGGTTCCGTAGGCAATCTCAATCCAGTTCCCGCAAAGATCTAAATTTTTTATAATATTAACTATACAAGTAACTGAAATACTTTTAGTTAAGTTAAATTTATCAATATGTGTTTCTAATTTCAGAAAATGTATTGAGGGGTAAGTAAAAGCATACAAAAATAGAGGAACAGTATTGGTCTACCATGGCTGTGGGCTATTTTACACTTGCGACTTTTATTTGTAACATTTACCCAAAAACGGCTGTAGCTATGAGAGATCCTGTAGTAATTTCTACACATATGACTTGTGTGCTAAAAATAAATATTTAAAATTAGGTCTGCTGTTCGGCTGGCACAGAACAGTGGCGGCGCTAGGATTTTTGGGATGGGTGGGCACAAGTGGGCTCGATGATTTTAGGGTAGGCATTACCCAAATCAAAAATAGAAAAACAAAAAAAGGTTATCATCGGTCTCTTTATCTCTTATTACATCCTTCTATAATACCCACTCCTTCCTCATCAAAAAGTTCATAGTCAATTCCCCTTTTTCCCACGAAAATTTCATTACGAAACCGCATCCCTCGATTTTGGGTGGGTACCCATGTTTTTAGAGTGTGCCGGTGCCCACCCTGCCTCCTCTCTCCCTCTGGTGCCGCTGCTGGTACAGAATATCATTACTAAGAATTAAACAAGTTAAAATTCGTCGCGTCATCATGTAATTTTTCCTAAATGAAAAATTACTTTCGTTAGATAAAAATGATTTTTAAAGATTGTCTATTTCTACTAACCCAAAATACTGTATATTTCAAAAATGAAAAGTTGATTTGAAACTTCAATACATGAGAAACACAGGTTGAGGACGCATCTTCCAATATGTTTAAAGGGAATTGTAGGGAATTTTAGAAGAAATTTAGCGAAAGACAAAAACTGCGTGCGGTGATGAAGTCTTCAAATTTTTTAAAATTAAAAATACAGCCATGGTCACCTAGAATAGGAAGACATTTATAATTTTATGTTTTAAATTTTTAATGAAAAATGAATTTCTCTATTTTTGTGTTTTCTAAATTGGTAGCTTGGTGTCTTGTGTTGTATACCAGCAAACCAACATAATGTGCAAAATTCTACTAGTACTTTAGTTACTTCAACAAAATACAAAGTTCGATTTCAAGAAAGCTTTACAACTTGCTCAAATCATTAAGAAAAATAAATGGTTTAACTGCCTTGAATCAAAAGCATTTTAATGAACATAAAAATTATTTAGTTTTTAGGGCCCAATTGTTAGTTTTCTTATAAAAAATAATAAGAGAGGAAAGTATATCAGCTGTAATATTGATAAACAAACTGCTTCTATTTATTTGGTATTAACAAACGAAAAGTTAATGGAATGGTTGTTAGGGATGCGCGATGCGATACAATATTTTTGAGAAACGATACTTTACCTTGTAATACTCCATATTTTCCATTCGATATATATCGAGTATCGATACTTTTTACAGTGTGATAGTTCAGAACAGAAGTATCAAAACTTTTTAACCGTTACACAGTTAAATGTATTGTGCAACTTTTTTTTTAAGTCACTTTTTTGGGGGGTTAGGTTGATCGGGGACTGTGTGTGTATCAATGTATCGATACTTTTGGTGTATCGGAAGATCCTTAATGATTGTGTAACGTGCATACTATTATTGATCTTCTCTAATCACGACACACCTACAACGGTATGCCGATTAGGAATTTTAACACATCACACTCGGGCGTCAGTTAGATATAACCTTATGGGCCAAGCGCGTAAATTTACTTTTATTTGTTCTGTGGCTGGTATTTTTAGTTCGGGTAGTTATCTGTATACGCTAAAACACAGATTTTTCACTATAATAGAATTTACCATATTCAGCACTGACATCCTGAACTAAAACTTATTAAAAATATATCTTAATAATAATAAAAATCTTCCTACAATATCATGAACCTTTCCTAGAAACAATTAAAAACACGGCGCGAAAGCATGAAAACATATGAGATGATATGTACGTCATCCTATTAACCGCGCAATTCTTTTGTTGCCAGTTGTGCGACAGATTATATTGTTATCTTTGTTTCGATAACCTAAATAGACAAAAATAGTGTAGAAACAGGAAATGAGACTCGAGGCTTTAGTCAGGTTAGGAGTGCGCGTCGTTTACAGAGCGATCGGCTGGTGCCTTTGCTTGGAATTGTTGTGGCGTCGGTAAATAGTTTGGCGTATTTTTATAAGAGAGTATTTTGTTTATTTTTTTATTTATTTATTAACGAGCTTAGCCCATTTTTTTTCTTGCTTAATACAATAGTGTCAAAATCAAAATACAGGGTGTCCTCAAAATGGCTGTTCAACGCCTCACCACAAATTCCTTAACCAAAAATAAGGCGATCTAGGCAAACTTACCTATATGCAATGTTGCTTCGTTTTGCCGCTACAAGGCGCTAAAGTTTTCAAATCAATATTGTTTTTTCGATTTCCAATAATTTTGGAACTAAGAATGACCACTATTAATAGCGTGTTTTGACGTATGCGCCATCTTTTATTAATACCTACAAATTTAAAAATGGCGTGTGATTGGTAATTAAAAGTTCCTCTTTTTGTTACCCCCGTATAAACAACTTAAATTAGTTCTCTAACACTAGCTGACTTCACGTTGAAACTTTTTTGTCTCTCGTAAAAATTTATCCAGACATGCAATTTCCCTACAAAAAAATTATTTACGATACAAAACATGAAAAAGTTTCGAACAATTGTTATAAAAATCAAACTAGACTAGTTGGTAGTTATTTAGAATTAAACATTTTTTCATGTTTTCTTGTTCTGAATAAACAGCAATGAAGAATTACACGGTATCGTAAATAATTTGTTTGTAGAGTGTTTTGTTGTTAACAGACAGTTATCTATGACCTGGATAAAATACCAGTAAGGTGTGGACCAGGAGAGCTGTCGAAAAATATGAATCTGTCAAGTAGACGTTTTTTTGAGTTTAAGAAAAAATAACATAATATTATTTCTGTAACACCACCATAATAATAAATACAACTTCCATGTACAAGTACAGTGTGTAGTCAATCATTAATATTGAAGAGAGATCTACAGTCCACTACAGGAGGAAACATTTTGTTCCGTTCGAACCGGATAGCGAGAAGAATCCGTTTTTTTGTATCTGTTTTAGGTATTTGCGTCGTCTTGTCGGCGACCATACCTGCTTTCGTCGATCAGCCAGTCAGCTGTGAGAGAAGGTACCAAACACACTGTACGAGTCCCAGGCAGGATTCAGGAATACAGAAGTTTAAAACAATTATTAGTTCAAGGGCGTGGTGAAATTAGATAAGCTGTGGGCCACGTAAGTCATTCAGTATAAAAAGAGTTGGTCTATTTGCTTGTTCTATTGCGGTGCTTAATCTTTGTAAGTTTGTCTAGTGTTTTTTTTTAAATTTCGTTATAAAGAAATATGACAGAATTAAATAAACTCAAGTTAAATCGCGGTACTATCAAAGGCAAACTCACTAGAATTAGTCAATATTATGATAAAGTCGATCCAACTAACCTTACGGAACTAGAGGTGGGTCAACTAGAAACTAGACTAGATAAAGCGGAGCCTCTTTTATCACAGTTTGAAGATATTCAGGGTGATATTGAGTCATTATTGACTGAATCTAAAAGTGAGACAGAAGGTTGGTTAGAGCTTGAAACCAAAGAGCGTGAAAATTTTGAAGTAAAATATTTTGAAATTATTAGCAAAATTAAAATCATATTAAATAATAATAAAAAGAATTCAGATAATGGTAGCTCACTGTCAAAAAGTAGCCATGGTAATGCTGGGAGGTTTGCACAGCCAGTGCATTCAGTCAAATTACCTAATTTAAAGCTGCCAACTTTTAATGGTTTGTATGAAAAATGGCTCGAATTTCGAGATGCTTTTCAAGCCATTGTTCATGACAACGCATCTCTAAGCAACATAGAGAAATTTTATTATTTAAAATCGTATCTCGAGGGAGAACCTCTTCAAGCTATTGCAAATTTACCAGTTACAAATGATAATTATTCGGTTGCTTGGTCACTGCTATCTGATCGATATGAAAATACAAGACTTATTATATATAACTATGTTAAGGGCTTGTTTGATTGCCCAGGTGTACAAACAGAATCCCATAAGGATCTTAGAAGTCTGTATGATATTTTTAATAAAAATCTAAGGTCTTTGCAAAGTTTGGGTCAAGACACTGACAACTGGGATACCTTGATTGTGTATTTGCTAACAAGTAAATTTGATAGAATCACTCGTAGAGATTGGGAGTCATATCCTATACAAAAAGGGGAATTGCCAAAATTGACTGATGTCAATGCATTTTTAAAATCCAAATGTGAATTATTGGAAAAATTAGAGTTCTCAAAGAAAGAGGTACATTTTAAACCCGATAATAAAGGTAAGATAACGGGTTTTCATTCTATACCTACCGAAGGTAAATTTTCTTGCTATTATTGTAAAAAAAATCATTCCATCTATAAATGTTTTGTTTTCAAAAACATGAATGTTAAGGCGAGAACAGCTGCTGTAAATAAATTAAAATTGTGTTTGAATTGCGTTAGTACCGGCCATACAAAAAACTGTCCAAATACTTCGTCTTGTCGCGTTTGTGGAGGTAAACATAACACATTGTTGCATGAAAGTGATACCACCAACGTCGAGAATAACGAACGTAGGACTTCTTCAGATGGTTTTGAAAGAGGTACTGAAATTATGTCGGTTCCAAGTACCTCCACTGCTGGCCACGCAATTGAATATTCGACGACGTTGTCAGTGTTGGCAACTGCGAATATTAAGGTTTTGGATAATCAGGGAACTGTTCACGTGGTTAGGGCATTACTGGACCCGGGATCCCAAAGTAATTTTATTGCCGAACATCTAGTAGAAAAATTAGGTTTACACAGGACTGCTGTTAATTTTCAAATTATGGGAATCGGGGAATCATTAGCTTCTACCACAAAGTCTAGGGTCAATATTATGTTTATGTCAAATACAAATGATTATAGCAAACGTATTTCTTGTTAAGTCATACCAAAAATAACTCAAGCTGTTCCAACCGTTTCTTTTGATATTTCAAATTGGGATATTCCCTCGAATTTAAAACTAGCTGATGCATCGTTTAATCTCAAAAGTGATATAGATGTTTTACTAGGAGTTGATATATTTTATAAAATATTGCTTATGGAACAAATTCGAAAAGAAGGAATGCCCACTCTTCAAAAAACAACTTTAGGTTGGATAGTCGGTGGAAATTGTAATCGTCCCAATGTCGCTAATAATCAGGTAATGGCTTGTCTGTCATTAGTTCAGACGATCGATGACAAACTAACGCGTTTTTGGAAACTAGAGGAAGGTTATAATGACCCTATTAGTCAAAAACTGAGCAGTTCTGTGAAGACAATTTTGTAAAAATCCATAGCCGGTTTCCTGACGGACGGTTTATGGTAAAACTTCGATTTAGGGACAATAAAAACGACACTGGGTTATCTTTAAATGATATACAATATATGGGACCTACTATCCAGACGGAACGTCTTTCAATTTTATTACGTTTTTGGAGTTACCCGTATGTGCTTAATGCAGATATTTCCAAAATGTATAGACAAGTTCTTATTGAAACTAGTGAACGAAGGTTTCAAAGAATTTTGTGGAAGGATCCAGACATTCTTCAGGCTCCGATTGAATGTTATGAACTGAATACTGTAACGTATGGTTGTGCGTCATCGCCATTTTTGGCCGTTAGATGTATGAAGCAACTCGCTCTGGAGACTCAGGCTGAGTACCCAGAGGCAAGCGAAGCTATTTTAAATTATTTTTATTTTAATGACCTTTTAACGGGTACGTTTTCTATCTTAAAATGGTTGCAACTTCAAAAGGAAATATCATCTATTTTAGCAAGAGGAGGTTTTCAGCTAAGAAAATGGTTGTCTAACCCAGAATTATTAAGTCAATTTCAAATTCATGAAAACTTGTCTTGTAATGTATTAGATTTGGGAGACAACAAGCAAAATAAAACTGTATCTTTATTACATTGTGGGCCGCAACAATTATTGTATACAATTCACGAAAGATTTTGGTCAATTTCTGGACGTTGGGTAGTTAGAACAATAGTTAAAGGGTGCCTCACATGTTTTAAAACAAATCTAATATCAATACATAATTATTTTATCGGAAATCTTCTTAAGTATCGGGTATCTGCCTTTCAATCAGTTTGTACTCATACTGGTGTTGATTACGCTGACCCCATTTCGATTAGAGATCGGAAAACAAGAAATCCTAAAATTCTTAAGGGCTATATATGTATTTTTATATGCATGAACACCAAGTGTGTTCACTTAGAAGTTGTCAGTGACTTGATCAGCGAGGCTTTTCTTGCGGTTCTTAAAAAATTTATAGCCAGCAGAGGTAAGCCTCTGCATATCTACTCTGATAATGGAACTAATTTTGTAGGGGCAAACTCAAACCTTCAAGCATTTTTACGGCTAAATTCTGATAGATTAGTCTCCGATTTATCAGTTGAGGGAATTACTTGGCATTTTATGCCTCCTAGAGCGCCTAATTTCGGAGGTTTGTGGGAGGCTGGTGTTAAAAGTATTAAATTTCATCTTAAGCGTGTTGTCGGTGACACTAGACTTACTTTCGAAGATTTGAGCACGGTTTTAGCTCAAATAGAGGGAGTACTAAACTCTAGACCATTGACTCCTCTTTCGTCGGACCCACAAGATATGACACCGCTCACACCATCACATTTCCTGGTAGGGAAGACATTAACTACTCTGCCAGAACCCAATTATACGGCTGTTCCTGAAAATCGTCTTCGTAAATTTCAACACTTGCAATGTATGGTTCAACAGTTCTGGAAACGCTGGAACCAAGAATATATTTCCGAACTACAGTCAAGAGTGAAATGGAGAACAAGTTTCCCGAAGATTGGCACTTTGGTGATCATCAAGGAGGACAATGTTCCAGTTGGTAGATGGAAGACTGGACGTGTTATTGAACTACATCCCGGTTTCGATAATATAATTCGGGTTGCGAGTATACAGTGCGATGATCGTTCTATTTGCAAACGCGCTGTGGCCAAATTATGTATATTACCAATTGAGTCTGAAGCAGGAACCTAAAGACTCTTATTATTATATATGTACTTATTTGTTAATTTTAGTGGGTAATTGAAATATGTATTTCAAGGCGGGCGGCATGTTTTGTTGTTAACAGACAGTTATCTATGACCTGGATAAAATACCAGTAAGGTGTGGACCAGGAGAGATGTCGAAAAATATGAATCTGTCAAGTAGACGTTTTTTTGAGTTTAAGAAAAAAAAACATAATATTATTTCTGTAACACCACCATAATAATAAATACAACTTCCATGTACAAGTACAGTGTGTAGTCAATCATTAATATTGAAGAGAGATCTACAGTCCACTACAGGAGGAAACATAGAGAAACTGCATGTCTGGATAAATTTTTACAAGAGACAAAAAGTTTCAACACGAAGTCAGCTAGTATCAGAGAAATAAATTAAGTCATCTATACGGGGGGTAACAATAAGAGGAACTTTTAATTACCAACCACACGCCATTTTTAAATTTGCAGGTATTAAAAAAAGATGGCGCATACGTTAAAACACGCTATTAATAGTGGTCATTCTTAGTTCCAAAATTAGTGGAAATCGATAAAGGCGTTTAGAAATCATTCAGAGAAAACAACATTGCATATAGGTAAGTTTGCCAAGATCGCCTTATTTTTGGTTAAGGAATTTGTGGTGAAGCGTTGTACAGTCATTTCAAGGAAACCCTGTATAATAAAAAATCCCATTGCATGAAAACAATTGTTTATACGCGAATGAGGTCAATCTAAGGGCTCGCACATTACTGATATTGAAATATTTAGTAATAAAGTTATAACTTACGGTCGTTACTAAATACGTTACAATGCCACTATTTCGTTAATACTGACAGCAATACTGATTTTCGAATTGCAAGTGGTAAAGCTTTTTGACAAAAAAATCTACCTGTTATGTAAAGGCTTTTTTGGTTTAATTGTGACAAATCTGTTAATTAAAAACGCAGTCATGATTAGAAATTAGTGTGTCTGTGAAAGCTTGAAAATTAGTAGCATACCTTCGCGACCTCTCTCTGAAGCTGGCATGAAACACAAGGCCTAAGTTACTGAGTTACAAATTTAAGAGGAGATCACTAGAAATTGCCGATATTTTTGTGATTTAATGTCAACTTTAATGCGTTTGTATTCATTTCTTTTTATCATTTAAAAAATGTAAGTGTCTATAATACAACAACAAAAAAATATCGATAATTTCTTTGACCAGCTAATGACTACTCCTCTTAAACTACATAATATACTAGGTGTTCTAAAGAGTTGTCCTAAAAAATACTAAAATTGTTAACATTGTTTTAGAACTATTCTGTAGGGATGAAACGATAGCATATTAAGGACATGCATTGGGAGGTTGGAAAGACATATAAAGTGATAGGGTTAGAATCATTTTACTATTACGTAGCGTATATTCTTAGACTGTGACAGATGTATGTCCTCACTGGCTAACATTTTTGTTCCATTATTAATCTGTAGTTAAAACCAGGGTTGCAATAAAACCAATTTTTTCGATTAAATCGTGATTTTTACAATTTATACTGATTTTTTCCTTAAATATAGCAATAATGAACTTTAAAATAACTTATTTTCATTATTTTGTCTCTATTCGCCCAAAAATATTTGTTGTCTAGATTTACAGTTATAAAATCTCCTCGACGACATACAAAATAACTTGTATCGACATGAAAATTTTCGGCAGCGTGCAGCATAATTTGTGAATATTTTTTACGCTGGACTGATGACAATAAGTTATGGTTTTACACTTAGATAATGTATGTAAACGCTTCATTTTAAATAAACTATCTTCCTTTTTTAAAAATTTCCTGATGAGTTATTTGCTTCGGCGACTTGTTTTTACAGCAATTTATAATTTGATCACGATTAAAATTGAAAAAATCACTTGATTTAAATCGTCCCAACCCTGGTTAAAACTGCTCTCTAAAACATATTAATTTGTCACCTTAAAATTGGGATTTTATATACCATAGTTTACAAAATAAAAACTAGGATATCGTAGTCCTCTGTCCTACTGTATAACAAAAAGTACTGACAGTTTATGTCAAATTTTATTAGAGTAGGAGATGACATTTAAAATTGCCCTAGTTGTTATTCGTAAATGATGGTACATTACCAAATGTGAAAAATATTTGTAGGTATAGTTCGCCACGCGCTTCCAGTGCTACAACGCCTGAGGAGGCAGGGAAATAAAATGCCTAATAATGTAGTTTTAACTGAAAATTAAAGAAATTAGTGGTATAAGCTTGCCTATTAAAGATTTGGATGTACATCTGAAACCTTTAATGATATAAAAAAGCACACAGGTCTGGATGCCGCATTCTTATTGTCGAGCTGGAACCGTGTGGTGGACTATATATATATGTATGTATGTATGCATTCATTTTTTTTGCACACCAAAATTTAACAAGTATTTTCAAAAGAGTAATGAAGAATTTTAAAGTAACAAATGGCAATTATAATATACCCTATTGGCAAACTCGAATCTAGGGTGCCGATATAGACGCATCAGACGGAGATTATTAGTAGCTTTTAAGGGGTGAGATGCAGTCAAGATTTACAAAAAAATCGATTTTTTGTTTGCATTTCCTTAAAGTATGATGTTTCGAGAATGTTCTCTGAAAATTTCAAGTCAATCCCATGAATAGTTTCCTAGATATGCTACAATTACTGAAGGGGCTTCGGACCCCCATGGCAGGTAGCGGACGGCAGGTGCAAGAGACCGGCTTTGACTCGCCTATTATATTATTAAACTATGTTTTCCAACTCGGTGACCACTCTCATTCAAAAACCACTCAATGGACTTTGATGAAATTTTTACAGCTTATTATTAACACGGAAAACTAGTACTTGATCGAAGTATTTTCATTTTTGTTGAAAATTTCGATTTTTTTTCAACAATCAACTACGGTTTTTTTGGTCGAAAATCCGAAATTTACTTTCAAAAGACGCCAATTTGTTAACTTTCAAAAAAAAAAACTTCGATTAATCACTAGATTTATTATTAAACTAATGATTTTTATTTGTTTTACTGATCTTAGATAATCCAGTGAGATGTACTGTTGGTCACAGCGAAGCACTACTTGCGAAAGGGGGTCCACAAAAATGGCGATATTTCAATAAATAATTAATATTTTTTTTTGAAATTTTGTAAAAGTGAAGTTAAAAGATGATATAAAAAACCTGTGTTATTAGTTTTTCGAAATAAACAAATTATCATTAAAAAAAATTATTAAATATACTCCTTTTTTCACGCCTCTGACTGAATCTCACCCCTTAACACGTTTAACAGAGAACGCGTTATTCTTTATCTCCCACCTTCCATTCTTTAGAACACGCGATCGAAGCATTCGATACGTCGACTGCTTCGACCGCGTGTTCTAAAGAGTGGGAGGTAGGGAATAGCGTGTTCTCTGTTTAACGTGTTAAAAGCTACTAATAATCTCCGTCTGATCCGTTTATATCGGCACCCTAGATTCGAGTTTGCCAATAGTGTATGTGTATAGCAGTAAATATAGAAGACTATCTTGTTTCACTTAAGTATTTCTATAATTCAGATACGTTTATTAGAAAAAGCGGGAAAGAGGTAAGTCAATTTTAAAAAAAAAATTTTTTTTAAATAAATAATTATTGTTTAAAAAACTCATATACAAAACAACATTTTTGAACCTATGTAAAAAAAGTAAACTTTTTTTTAAAAAACAGTATGAGACTCTTTCTAAAGCCTGACCCTGATAACAAATGTTTAATATAACATTTTGAATAGTTTTTATAATAAATATCGATACAAAGTTGGTAATATGCAAAAATACAGTATTAAAATATGAAGTAATTTATACTTACTTGTTTTTGGAGTTAAATATACTGATATAGCAGTAACGGTGTCATTATTAGGATCTCTATACAGTTCTGTGACGAGCAGATCGTTGTCTTTCATCCTAAGTGGGAATTTTTGCATGTCTGAAAAACAAATAACTAAAATTAAGCATTATAGAATGACAGTTGTGTTCAGTATACCTACGCAACCAATTGTTTCGTAGTCGTTCATACTGTCCCCAGATTTTTAGTGAACCATAATTAGCCCACACGTTATATTGTGAATTATGTTATGAAAGGTAAATATACCAGAATTTACGTATCTTTGTCTCCATTTTGCGGGAGTACTCAAAAAATCTACTTATAATTATATATTAAGCATAATAATGTTTGTTTTTGCTGCAAAACGGCTGTGCTGTTGCTGAAGTTCCTAACTTCCGGCAGTGTTTCTTTAACCAACCAGATACCTATACAGGGTGATTCCTAAGTTGATACTTCTTTTTTAGCTGTGTATAGAAGGCTTTAAAATAAATAACATTTTCACTCAAACTTAAAAATAGGCGAGATACAGAATTAAAAAATCTAAGTGCGGGCCTGGTCATCAAAACGTAGCCTGCTATACTTTATGTTGTTTATCTTATTATACGTGCAATTTACGGGTCGGTGGTCAGTTATTATTTGGCAATCCGCTGCGGTGTATTTTTCTGAAGCAAGTTCATTTTAAATTGGTGACACGTGAAAATAGTAAAATTGGAAAACAATGAACTAGTAGATATGGTGCTAATTTACGGCGAGTGGCGTTAAAGTGCGGCTTCTGCTTTGAGATTATACGCAGAATGCTTTCCCTTGCGGGCTCATCCTACACCCAAAAGTTTTCTTAATGTTATTTAAAGGGCATGTTAGGCAGGACCGTATTTGATCCATAGTGTAATAAATGAATGTAAGTACCTTATTTTTGAGTTTTTTAAAAAGGTATTTGAAATGTTTATTTTAATGCCTTCCATACACAGCTAAAAAAGAAGAATCAACGTAGAAATCACCCTGGAGATGTTTCACCTCCATTCATTTCAATTCGTGAGGACCAGAGGGGACCGTTACATTTCACTTAATTTCCATTTATGCTTCTCTCTTGTGACTTACCAATATAGTAAATACAACCATTATTACATCCGAGCAACAGTATCGAACCGGCAGTATCGAAAGAAGCAATCGGCATCACGTCTTGTGTTTGCCAATGTTGCGTCATGGCGTGCCAGACGCCGAGCTTTCCCGAAGGAGATAGTGCCACCAGCTGACTGCCGATGAAAAACAAATATTCCACCCGGACAAGGAGGTTAAAAGTGCCTGCGAAAGATAATAAAGCATAAAAATATTTGGGTCTGATATAATAAAAGCGCTTGGGTCTTTATTTTTTTATTTTGTAACAATGCAGATGAAGATTAAAAATTGCTTAATTATATTCTTACAATTATAATATCAATCTGCACTTTACCTATGTTCGTTCTGGTTCCAGTATCTGATATTCCCCACAACCTAACTTGACTACCGTACGAGATAGCGACCATTTTTGAAGTCTCTGTCGAGCCCATTTTAGCGTTTATAGCGATTCTTTCTATGCAACTTTCTATATGCGGGCTGGTGAAAACTTGTTGCCAACCGCTCGAGTCCTTTAATCTAAAAGAAATAAAAAATTGAATTTAATTTTGAAATAAACTATTGTTGAGTTGTGTTTTTATACGACGTATTGCTTAATGTTATGTTATTTTTTTTAAATCCTTTTTTATATTTAAAAAAAAATTTTATTATTTTTTTTTATTTAGTCTTTCACTCATTATAATGTCAAATTTTAACTTGTAGTTTCGTTTCTTACTTAGGCCTCTTTACACTTGTAACATTCCATATTCGCTTTTCTATTTAAACTTTATTTTATCTTCTTTTTTTATTGTTAACATTGACGTATATAAATATATTCTTGTATAGTAGCATGAATAAAGAATTTGAATAATGATATGTGCTTTTTTTAATGGGTGGTCCCAACACCAGTAATTTCTTGTTTTGGACATGAAGTAAGTAATTCCCTGTATATCAATAAATTTAAAAAGATTAAGTTAGGCCTTCCTTTTCTTACCTATAACAAACCACAAAGTGAGCATATGCCACTACAATCCAGTTATGGTGGGCCTTTATAATTTGAACCCTCAGTGGATCCGCCCAACTAGAATCTACAACAAATATAATAATAATTTTTACTTACTACAAGTAAAATCAAACTAAGGTTTAAAAGCAATCTACTATGATGGTGCAAAAATGCATAATGCCCGTCTCACACTTGGAAAGTCTGGGACATGCAATTCACTGAAATAAAATTAAAAACATGTTCCACTAAATACATTAATTATTCTTTTTATTTCTACGTTTCCAGCCTCTGCAACAGTTGAAAACTCCAAGTCCAACAAAATCCCGCTAAACGATTTTTCAGGCCCTAAAATCTCCGCATTGGCTGATACCTGAAACCGGATTCTTGATTCGCTGGAAATAATTATAATTGCCGCTGAATATGAAACGGGTTTTTACAAAATTGTTTGTGTGGATTCCGAGAAAATCACGTTTGAAATAGCGTTTAGAGGGATTTTGTTGATTTGCAAAATGTCACCATTAATAGGCCCAACTCATTAGCCCCCAAACAAAATCGCATTATTTATTTTTTGTTTTTAACGATGCAAAGGGCAACCAAAAACATGTATTTCTTTTCGCTGAAGATCAAATAATGACTTGTTTGGTTTTTTGTTCCGTAAGAGTAGTTTGCCTCTATATTCTCTTTCTATTTATAGTGAAATTGTATATGCCTACATATTACAAGTAAAGCTGCAAGGATGGAGTTGAAATAGCAAAGCGTTGCAATGGTCAGGCAAGGACAAGCATCATAAGAATCCCCCAAATGGCTGCGAACGGTCGGAAATATTTGCGAGCTCTCTACCATTGCGGTGTTGGTTTGGTTTTATTAAATTGAGATGCAAATTATCTACGGAACAGTGTCACACGGCGAACAACGTAAAATATAGAACATTCCCTTTTAAAATATGGGTCATAGGACACAAGGATTTTGGTCGTTGAGTACAACTTTTTGTTTTGCATTTTTAATATAAATATGTAAAAAAGTGTTCGCCCATGGTTTGACTTCAAATGTTTTAGCTTTAATTATAAGTTAGGAACGAATCTAATTTTCCAATGCAATCTTCAGAAAGGCCCAGTGTTCGACCCAGAGCAACACACTATACTTACTCCATTAGTACAAGACAAAAACATACTTGCTTTGAGTTCCATAACTTATGAAGGAAAAACATTTTTTGACGTTGAGAAGGCCCCTGATTGTGTAAAGGGCCAAGAGACCCTTATTAAAAATAGGCACTGAGGATATACTGTCTACTTTAACTTTAGGATTAATAACAAGTGCACCGTTTTTAATACTTTAAAATCCTTTATTGTCCAAAGAAATAATCTTGCTGACAAAGTAATTAATATACATACTATAATATTCACTTATATAATACATTGTTAATGCGAATGGCCATTGCTGTACCATTTGACCAAAATATCTATATATATTATAAGAAAAACACACAACAATTATACAAAATTAACAACACAAAAACCGGCCCAACAGTTAAAGGTTTACAAAATAAAAATAAAATGAAGCTCAGTCAGAACTAACAGTTACATAGTCAAGGGACACAAAACAATTAAAAACGATCATCGAAAAACTCTAAAACGGTATAGTAGGCTTTCTCTAGCAAAAGCCCTTTCACAGCCGATTTAAATTCTTTAGGGGTTCTCAGAGATCTAATGTGAGCTGGTAAGTGGTTAAATACTTTTTTGCCAGTATAAAAGATGGAATTTTTTACCAGAGAAGTATGGGGTATGGGCAACTGCAAAACTTCCACTTGTCTCGTGCCGTATTGATGTACCCTTAAATTATCTTGGCTTCTAAATTTTTTATACATTAAGCAGGCCGTCTCCAAAATGTAAATACAAGTAAGGGTTATTAATTTATGTTGTCTAAATAACGGCCTACACGGTTCTCTTGCTCGTGCCCTGCACACATACCTCACAGCTCTCTTCTGAAGTACAAATACTGAATTTAAGAGATACTGACTGGAGTTCCCCCAGAAACAGACACCATATCTCAAATGAGACTCGATAAGAGCTGAATATACCGATCGGATTATATTTACATGTAATTCCCTCGATATCACCCTCAATGCAAAACACCCTGAGGATATTTTACTACACACGCTTATAATATGAGACTTAAACGTCAGGTTACTATCTATATTTACACCGAGGAACTTTACATTGGAACAGTTAGATACTAAGGAATCATTCAAGTAGACGTCACCAACAGCACAATTAAAATTTATTATATTGGTCTTTGAAACGTTAAAAGTGAGAGAGTTAGCATCACACCAGCCCTTAACTCGCTCAACATCGTCAGATATAATGGTAGTTAGTTCTTCCGAGTTCCTGGCATGCCACAATATAGTGGTATCGTCGGCAAATACTGTAAATTTACCTCTAATCCTTAAGGACACCATGTCATTAATATAAATTAAAAATAAGATAGGACCCAGTACTGAACCCTGTGGCACACCCGCCCCTATTTTACATTTATCCGATTTTATCCCCCCCACACTAACAATTTGGTTCCTTCCGGAAAGATATGACTGGAACCAACTTAGAGAGTTACCCCTGAATCCATACTTCTCAAGCTTCCGCAGCAGCACTCCGTGATCCACGCAGTCGAAGGCTTTTGAGAGATCACATAGCACAGCCGCGGCCGCTTCGCCCTCGTTAAGGTGGAGGTACAAATTATCCAAAAGTGCAAAAGCCGTATTTTTGCCTTAAGGCTAAGTTTTGGAACTTTAAAATATATTTACTTTAGTCAACATATGAAAATATTAGGTAAAACTTATTTAAATTTCTAAATTTTAAGTTGGAAAGGAATAAATAGAACTATAGTTAAAAATGTAGAAATATACAGGGTGTCCGGTAACTTATGGGCCGTAGAGTAACTGGAGATACTAGACATCAAACTAAGGCCCGTATTATTAATCTCCTGGTAACTTTACCAGCCAGATAATTTCTATGGAGACAATTGTCTTAAAAATTTACATTTTTTTATCTTTCATGCTCATGGAAATACAGGGTGTCCCATAACTTATGGGCCGTAGAGTAACTGGAGATACTAGACATCAAACTAAGCCGATTAGGTCATATAAGTTTTTTCGGATTGTCAATTTTGTTTTTTTTTGTTAATTTAATTATGTACTATGTTTTTTTATGCTTTGGGATGTTTAAAGGGAAATATCTCGAAACCCGTTAAATATATTGTCACGTGGGGAAGAATTAAAGGCGACAAGTCTCCATAACACCTACTTTATTATATAATATAAAACGACAGTTGAACGGTTACATAAAATTAAGTTTTACTTACAACATTATTAACTAGGGACGAGCTCTCTAGGGCAAAGGGCTGATAAACCGGAACAGGACTCTGCGCTGCTACTGACCCAATATTACTTCTCTGGACCTAGTCGTATCTGCCCAAAATGGTGTCGATAGAGTGGTTTCTAACCAAATGATCGTCTTGAATGGTCTTGACCAAACTGGTCGAGACCCGAATGGTCCCGACCCCGAATGGTGTCTTTTGCATAGTACCGGCCTGCTATTTATACCAATCAGTATTAATAAACTAACCTAGTTATTGATTGGTAATAAAATGCAAGCTCGGCAATATGCTTAGATAGCATTCTTGTAGTGTGCTTGTTTTAATAACAAATAATTGGGTCAGTAGGTATATTTAATATTAACTTTAAATAATAAGAAAAAAGGGAATTTTGTATAAAATAGAATATTCATATATGTCTATATATGACATATTCCCCGGGCCAAAAAAAGCTAGCCCCTAGCTTTAAATCTTAAAACTAAATAGGCTTATACAAATATATATACTTTATAATACAAAAAAATATACGCTTTATAATACAAAACAAAATATACACTTTATAATACAAAACAAAATATACACTGCTGGCTTTCTTTTTAGGAAATAGTCTTATCGCTACGATAGAGTTCCAACACGCTACCAGATTCTTCGAGCGCACACCTAACACAGTTTTGTCTTTCACACTCCCGCACACGGTTTCCGGTAATTCGTCCTTCGATTTTCCATGCAGGTTGTTGAAGGAGAATGCAATGCTGAGTCTAACCACATAACAGTTCATTGTTTCCATGATATAGTTGGCTGTTTTGTGCTAAGGGTTGGTTCCATGCTCAGGGGGTTGTTGGCTTAATCATCCCTGTATTTTAATAACACCAGCACCAAGAAGATTGATATCGGTGGCTGGTTTGTGTAGCTATGGATCTCCCTCCTCTTACGAGTTCGGCCACCGAACTCTTGGATTGGACCCAACTTGTACTGGTTGACTGCAGGGTTAAGCATTAGTACCATCAACGTACCGTACCGTGTGAGGCTTGGTGGGAGCATGTTTGGCATAACATGCTGGCTGCCAATCTGTGGGTGTTTTCCTTGCTCTGGGCTGGAAGGTGTAAGCGTGTGGACTCCATTGGTTACATGAAATAAAGAGAATGACCAGCAGTATATTCATAGTCAATGACAAGTATATAATATAATAAATACTATTATACAAAAATTTTAATTTAAGATAGATTTTAACCTAATTAAATTTCAGATATGAAAGAAATTTTATACCAAACGATTTTCACACCTCCTTTTCGATTATCTAACAGATTTGATACATGACCCAGGTCCCCATAAAATTAGTGCTGATGATGACACTCCAATAGTGTCGAAACATGTCCCCAAAAACAAGTTATTAAATATATAGTGGTGTGCGACAGACTTTCATTTAATTTAACAAGTGTTTAAAAAGTATGTAATGTTCTCCCAGATTAAAGAAATGTGCTTTACTTTGTTTTAACTTTCACCCTGTTATTACAATCTCCTTAGATTTCTTTTACTTTGCTACACAATTATTAAAAACAATTTCTTTTTTGTGACTTGTTAATTCTACTCTTTACTCTTTATAACCTCTTTTATATCTCTTTTTTCACTAACAATGGCAAATCCCTATTTTGCCTCGACGAACATTTAACTCAGTAATAAACTCTTTTTTTATGTCTCTCACATACTACCTCATATAGTATAATACCTCTGATACATTTTATAGGCGAACATTCAGCTTTTTTAACATCTAGCCATCTTCCATGTTCCCCTACTTATTCAAAATATAATTCTTATGGTTAGGCAAGCATTCAACTTTTACGCATTCAAGCATTTGAAAGTCATCTTCCATGCCCCCCTACTCATTTATTTAAAATATAATTCTTATGTTTAGGCAAGCATTCAACTTTTAAGCAAGTCATCTTCCATGCTCCCCTACACTGAAATTATTTGAGTAGTAGAATTACTGCTACATAAGTCACTCCTCGTAGGAACCAAATCAAAATCCCAAAACAACTACTCCCCTGGCTATATGCCTCGTCAGGTATTGGATAATATGGGATTTTGCTAGTCCTATCGCCCTGTATCTGTAATAATTTTATAGTTCAACAAGATAATAGACTAATCGAAATCCTTTATACGTATCGCATATATAAAACAACTAAGTTTAACCTGGGTGAAAGTTTTTTTAAAATTATTCATCCTTATAGCTTATTATTATAAATCGATTTTGATTTTAACGTTTTAAATGTATATGAAATATTTATTCTTACATATTATAACTTTTTTATTTTTCAAATTTCTTTAGAGAACAGGAGATGCATTATCCGGTATTTGTAATCCGGTAATTTACTTATTATTATACATTTTTAAGATTAATCGGTCATGTTTTAAAAAAATATTATGTTTATATTATTAGATGCAATAACAAATTATTTATTTAATATTTGATATATTTCTATACCAAGTGACCACAAAAGTTACAAATTTATATTAAGATAATTTATATTTTTATAATAAGATGGTGGCCATTTGGTTTTAACCAGTGCCATAAAACACACATACACACCATATATCACATCATATCCCATATGCACACACGCACACACATTTAAATTACTTGCTATTTTCCTGGAAACCTGGATAAAAAATAATAAAGTTATAAGTGTCTAATTGCTTTGCACCACAGTCGCGTGATTTTGCCATTCTGTGGTGTGCTATAGTAGTTGTAGCGGGTACTTTTTTGACTGCCCTTAGTATCATTGCACCCTCAGTGCTAGCGAAATTCCTTAGCGGAATTGTTTGTTGTAATTGCTATATTTTTGAATTTGAAAACATACATTATTTGATTAATATTCTCAATTGGTACAAAATAATATAGTACACTATATTAGTGTAGTGTTTCAAAAAATTAAATTACTAAGAATTGACTCTTTAATATAGATATCAATTTAAGATAAAATCATATGACTTTGTAAGTAATAGATATTAGGATGAGATAGAATGTATTTTATGATAATAAGGATTTTTGAAATTAAGAAAAAAAACGTCCGGTAATTTTTAGCTTGTCAAGTTAAATTGCTTTCGTAGTGCAACCTAAAAAAATAAACGTAAATAAATAATTGTTTAATAATTTGCTGACTAAGCCAGCAACATTAACATTAAACTTGGTTTTGTTATATCGGCAATTAGTCGAGGACGCGATATATTAAATTTCATCGTCGCCAAATAATTCCAAAAATTTATTTTTTAAATAGATTTCACGATTTTCGAAAGGCCCTTTTTCCTCTGCATTTGGGGTTACTGGCAGACTTGTTCCTTGTGAATTTTAATTTGTACGGTTTCCCCCGTGATTATTAAATTTAATTTTTCGCACCTTTTTTGTTCTCTTTGCGCCATAAAAATTTAAACAGTAATGCTAATATACGGAATTCCAAAATATTTGTGTCCTTTTTGAATGGTTATTTTTGGGAGATAGTCAGTATAGTTATTCCCGCCAGCGTGAACGGGCACAGGGTAGAATTATTATCATCCGTACTGGTTACAGTAATCCTAGCTCGCCAGCGCTAACTGGCACAAGACAAGATTATTTGTATTATTTGGTCTGGATAACCCTAATCTCGCCAGCGTTAACGGGCACAAGACGGGGTTATGTCAGAACTCTCAGGGGTTAAAAAATATTGTTTAAAAAACACACAAATTAAAGAAAAAAGAGAATACCTATTACAATAATCCTAACCTCGCCAGCGTTAACGGGCACAAGGCGGAATTATTAGTAATTTTCGGTTTATATAACGCTAGCCCGCCAGCGCGAACTGGCACAGGACAGAGTTATGATACACCTCTAGGGAGTTCGGACACAAAAAAATAATATTATTATAAAAAATAAAATAATGTCATTATAAAAGAAATAAAAAATATGGACACAATGAAGGTAAAAGCTCAAAAAAAATGAAATAATATTAAAATACTTGGTAAGTTAGGACGAACTTACCAACGAGAACAAACACGGCACCTCCACCAAATGTCACGTGGGGAAGAATTAAAGGCGACAAGTCTCCATAACACCTACTTTATTATATAATATAAAACGACAGTTGAACGGTTACATAAAATTAAGTTTTACTTACAACATTATTAACTAGGGACGAGCTCTCTAGGGCAAAGGGCTGATAAACCGGAACAGGACTCTGCGCTGCTACTGACCCAATATTACTTCTCTGGACCTAGTCGTATCTGCCCAAAATGGTGTCGATAGAGTGGTTTCTAACCAAATGATCGTCTTGAATGGTCTTGACCAAACTGGTCGAGACCCGAATGGTCCCGACCCCGAATGGTGTCTTTTGCATAGTACCGGCCTGCTATTTATACCAATCAGTATTAATAAACTAACCTAGTTATTGATTGGTAATAAAATGCAAGCTCGGCAATATGCTTAGATAGCATTCTTGTAGTGTGCTTGTTTTAATAACAAATAATTGGGTCAGTAGGTATATTTAATATTAACTTTAAATAATAAGAAAAAAGGGAATTTTGTATAAAATAGAATATTCATATATGTCTATATATGACAATATTAAGATCAATCAAGTATACCTTTTTGACTCAGAAAATGCCCTTCTTTAAGAAACTATAATTGAAACACACCTAATATCACAGGTAAGAAAAAAATCATAGATTTATGAAGCCCAGTGTATGCAACTAGCGCCCTCTAGTTTGGAACTTAAAAATTTCTACAAATTCTTATTTCTTGCTCATAAAAACATAATATTGCCAACTTTCAATTTGATTCATTAAACCGTTTTAAAATTATGGCTTGTTTTCAAGAATAAACTTTTACTTTAAACACCCTGTATCTCTAGAACAAGTAACAATCCGAAAAAACTTATATGACATAATCGGCTTAGTTTGATGTCTAGTATCTCCAGTTACTCTATGGCCCATAAGTTACCGGACACCCCGTATATTACAAAAAAGGTTTCTAAAAATTATATTTACCTAATTAAGATTATCTTTATCCTTCAAAAGAAGTATAATAAGAAACAAAAAAGATGAAGCAGTGGAGGGCCAAAATGGGTGTTTGGTAATAAATTACATATTAACATAAATTGATAAGCTCTAGGAAAATATATTACACTTGCTATAAAAAAGGAAGCTAAAAGATAAGTCTGTTATAATCAAAATTCCAAAAAAATTAATCATTGCAACTATGAGATAAAAAATTAATTATTGAAGCAGATACTGACTCATTCTAAATTGTGATACTATATACTCACTCACCTTCATAAAACTTAACTTAAGGAAAAAAGTAAATTTCATATACAGCACAAAAAATTTAAAAAAAACTCACTTGCTGGTCCAAAAACCAATCCTAAGTCATTCCTAACCAATTTATTTAAATCGGCAGATGATGTCCGGGTATGCCTCAAATCCAAAGATGCAGTCCTTGAGTGCCCCCTGGGAGTGACACCCCTTAAATCTTGAGAACTCCTGCTATAATTCGCCTGAAGCCCTGCTTGCAAACGAAGCTCTAGGGAGGAGTTTCTTGAATGACCTTGTCCTTAAAAAAGCAGGTTAATAAAAAATTACAATAAATAAATACTCCTAGTAGAATAATCAGGTACCCTCTGAATGAACCCATTTTTTATAGGGTTTTAACATTTAAATACCTTTTTATTTATGTGTTAGGTAATATTTCATAGAAAAAAATACCTTGTTTATTCTGCAAAGCACCATTGGCCGAATCTCTACTCGTCCCACCTGCATTTTCATTTTGTCCCTGATCATTAGTTGAATTATCACTTTCAGGTAATCTACTTTTGTGTACCCCAGTTGTCTCCACTAGGGGAGCAGTACTATTTTGAGTATCTTGTAGTGGAACAGCTAAAAATTAATATAATTATTTATATCTAAAATTTGGTTCCATTTTCTATCAGGTCCTTTACATTTAAATATCAGTGAAAAAATATCATAAAAAAATAAATTAAAACACTATTTAACACAAAAAGTATAAAATATTCAAGAATTAGAAACATGTGGATTAGATATATTTTTTTTTCAATTGGTACTTACAGGGAGGTGGTAAATAACCATAAAACAAAACATCTCCACAAGTAGACTGAGTCAGTTCCTCACACAGCATCAACCGTCTTACTAGAGGAGCGATATTGTAGTATTCGGCTTCATGCCGAAGTGTCCTTAAATCCACTCCCTTCACATCAATTTCCCTTGTCCGCAAATAATTTAAAATCACTGAAAACACTTCTGGATCTCTATCAATGAAAATGCAACCCTTTTCATCCCTGAGGCTTGAGATACGGCCATTTAAAAGAGCCGTGAAGAAAGTATCTGGGACAAGGGTCAGTGTCTGTCTGGAAGTTGAAAATCTAAAACGGAGGGTGGGTTTTAACGAATTTTGGTCTAATTTAAACCGTTAGTTAAAACATACAATGAAAACAATTCCAAAATTTAAAAAGATTTTTTACCTTTTTCCTCCTACATTTAGATGTAAAATATCACCGGAGTAAGGCTGGTGAAACATTTTTGCTAATTAGAGATTTAGAGCACCAAAACCAAAAACATATTTTTATTGACTGATTGAAAATCCTGACCTGACGGCGATTTGTTAACAAATACGTATTCTTCCTGTCTTGTGTGTGGCGTTTGTGATATTGCAACATAACACAAAGTGAAATCCAGGAGCTAACAAATTGGGCTAAAATTTACCGAAGAAAACACCATCTGTTTTAAACGAAGAATGTAGTCGATATTTTCAGGTTATGTTTCGTTTCGATCAATCAACAAAAGATTCCCTTTAATTCTTTTTTATAATGGATGTAAGTATATTTAATAATTTATTATTTATACTTTTTTAATGTTAATTCATTATATTTTAGAAGGGAATTACGTTAGATTATTCAGACGATGAGTTGGAGGACATTAAGACACAAATTCATCAACCCAGTTATGATAACTCTCTTAAAAAGGTAATTGTATGTTGTATGCCTAAATTGCTGGCCTACTAATATACATAATATAGTCTGACACAGCTGGACAGGCACTCTGTAAGAGAAATAGCGTTAGCGAACTTGTGCTATCGCTATTTTTCATATAAAGTTCCACACCTGCCTCACTACTAAATATAGATAACAAAAATTACACAGACATGTATGTTATTTTAATTTAAACTATATAGACAAAAATTAATTAGGCCCACTTTGAGTTCCAAATTTTATACCTAATTTTTTGTGTTTCCTTACCTTTTCGCCCTAGTTAAATTACTTTGTGTTAGACTACATAAACACGTAGCCTATTAACTCAAATTTACGATAACATTCAGAGTTCTACAAAGCAGTACTAGGTGCTGTATGCAAACCTATTATTTATGGGGAAACCGAAAGAAAGCTTCCTAGGAAAAGTCAAGGTTACAGTCTAGGAAGCTTATAATTATAGACAGTTTTTCCCAACCAGCAAACCTTCCTATTCCAATTTTCAAACATTAGTATATTGGCATTTGCTAACTCCTGGAACCTGATTTTCCTGTCCGCTAGAAAGAATGATATTTGCCATTGAATATGAAACAAATTTTTACCAAATTGTTTGTGTAGTTTCAGAAAAATTCGCGTTTAAATATTGTTTAGCAGGATTTTGGTGGTTGGCGAAAACTGGCTATTAACTTGTCATTATACACCATAATGAACTTAACAAGATTATTAAACTATATGCACATGGTGGCAAATAAATCAACCATATCATGTCAGGGTCTAAGAAATACCACTGTTAGCAGCTTGATCTACATTTAGGTTGTGATTGATTATTAATGATTAAAAATGACTGAAAAAGTAGTACTTATGTGTTATCACATAATAAATTAAAATTAACTTTTAGATTCTTATTGAAGAGCAGATAAAAATTCTACAGAATCCAAAGGAAAATAGAGAATTTTGTAAAATCTGCAATGGTGAATTAAAGTCTCAGATTCATGCCAGAACACACTACATTTCAGCAAAACATAAAAAAAATCTTGAACTGCTTAGAGAAAGATTGATGTGTTTACCAATAGAAACATTGCAGGAGAACATTCATAAAGCAAGGTTCTGTATCCCAGATTCTGCTGTAGTTATAGAGGTAGTTGACTCCTACTGTAATGTATGTAATATTACTTTAGTGGGAAAATTTGCTCAGGAAAATCATCAAGATGCAGAAATACACAAAAGGTAATTTTTTGCTTATTAAGTACCTAAAAAAACTTACACCTAGTTGATGTAGCTAATTTCTCTATCTCAAAATTAACTTTTTGACCTAGGAATTTGGAAAGGTATTGTGATATTTGCCACATGAGGACAATATCCAAGGAAGCCCTTGTTGAACATAAATCTTTTTCACATCATGAAAAATTACGGCCAGTGACTGATGATGATTATGTTCCAGAAATTCCTGCAAGTAGGTAATTAAAATGTATTGATTGTACAATAGGGTGGTCCATTTTTTTTTCAAATATAAAATGTAGTGCTCTACAAGGTTTAATTTATTCCAAATATGCTAAGTAATATCTGTATAAAAATTAAGGTCAATAGGGTAATATTTAGAGATCGCTTTAATTTATCGTTTTTAGGGGAACAACATCTTACAACTATAAAGCACATATTTTTAGTTAAATATTATATTTCCACAGAGTTATTTTATGGACCACTCTATTGTACAACTAAACTCACAAATTTCGTTGTGGTTAAAAGTTCAATAAAAAAAATTGTTAATGTTAAAATATTTAATTATAATTTTTTTTTACTCAGGAACTGTCATAATATCTTTTTAATATTTTATTTGGTTTTAGTTTATGTCAGTCCAAAAATGTCTCCTAAAAAGTCACCGAAAGTTGGAACTAAAAATCAAACGGGCTTACAACAAAATGCAACATGGAATTGTGATGTTTGCCATGAAACGTTTGTAGGAGAAAGGTTGTATAACAACCACAAGGTGGTTTTTACACATATTGTGCTGGAACAATTGAAAATTCAGTATCCTCCTGGTATGTTTTTGTTGTGATTACTAACTAAGTGCTAAGAGTGTAGAAAATATGCAACAAATTTCAGCTCTAAGTTAAAAAAAAGGACTGTGTCAGATACCAAACCAAAATGATAGTTGTTTTTTAGTGATTATTAAATAATAATCAATTAGGTACTTGTAATTTTTTTTTTGATTTTTCGTCAATGATTGGAAAAATTGTTTATTTTAGAAATTATTGATGCTATTTGTTCCATTAAAAGAGGCGGTCTATTTTGTTCCCTTTGTGACGTCAAACTGCTAAGTCTGGCGAGTACAGGATCCCATTTAAACTGTTCAAAACACGTAACACGGTTTGAAAAGCTGCTGCAGACTGTATATACGAAGGTGAGATTTGTTTTAAACAGTGCCGTTTTTTTTTTCTAGTAATGCGCTATACTATCATACAAATTCTAAAAGTCTATTAATAATGGGTTTTTTCACTATAATCGAATTTACCATATTCAGCTCTAACATTCTGAACTAGAACCTATTAAAAACATATCCCAATAATTAAAAAAATCCTAGAGTATCTCAAACCTTTTCTAAAAACAATTAAAAACACGGCGCGAAAGCAGAAAGTTTAAAAACGTAGGATGAGAAGAGATGTACGTCATACTATTAACAGCACAATTCTTTTATTTGCCAGAATTTAAAAACTGAAATCATAGAAAATTTTATTTTTCTTGCTATCTATCTATTGGCAAATATTTTTTCACAGGCAAATTTAAAAAAATGTTTTTTCTTTTAATACGTTTTTTTTTCAAGCACATAGTTTTTGCAAAGAAAACCAAACATATTTAAAATAGTCCAGATCTGTTTTTATTGTTGTTATAAAATCGGCTCGACAATTAAATTTTAAAATATCGTTAGTAAAAATTCAATATAGGTATTTTAAATAAACTAACACAAAAAACTTTTAAAATAATTACGAGTTTAAATTTTCAAAAAATAAATCTTAAAAGAAAATTTGGATTTTTTTCTATTATTTCTTTTCAGATCTCAAAAAATTATACTTTTGCCAGTTTGAAATTTTTAAATAACATTTGACAGGTGTAAGTTAAGCTTATTTTTGTTGTTCTGGGTCATCATCGGTTTAATTACCGGGTTCAGGAAAAAGCATTTGTTTTTTTTTAACCTGGTCTGCATGACCCAGAATAGGTTTAAAAAAAACAAATGCTTTTACCTGAACCCGGTAATTAAACCGATTAACATTAAAAAAATCTACTTTATTGGCACAAGTAAAAATGCTTTACTATTGTTTACTATTATTGACAGATTGTCTTGTTTACCATACGAAACATTGCAGGGGAACGTTAACTTAGTAGCGTTCTGTATCCCAGATTCTGGTGTAGCCTCGTCTGAGGCTATAGAAGAAGTTGACTCCTACTGCAAAGTATGTAATATTACTTTAGTAGGAAAATTGGTGATGGACGGCCACCAAAATGCTGAACTACATAGAAGGTAATTTTTTTATTAATAAAAAAGGCTGTAAACTCTATATGTATTTGGTTTTATCTTTGAAGATTTAAAAAATATTAAATACAAATTTGGGACAATCATAGTACAGTACAGTAATCATAACAGTCTCAGATTAAATATTTTTAATAGATACATTACAAAACAAATAATTTGATATCAGATAGCGTGGCTTTGATGCTATTGCGGTTAGAAATTAGGCTGTTTTTACATATGTCGAATCGATCGCAGATTTGCCGTCAATTGCCAAAAACTGTGTGTGTAAAAATGGCCTTAGGGTATAAATAAGGGAACGGCACAATGTCATTCTTGTTTACTGTCAGATTGTAGAACTGCAACATTTGGTTAATCTTGACCATTTTATTGTAATTTTTTTGTTAAGTTGCAGTACATTAATTTTATGTTTTCCTCGTTTTTATTTTTTTGAGAAAAGCGTAGTGGCAATAACCACACTGTTATTTTAAATAAGTATTTTAAGTTTTGCGGTATTAAGTTGGCACTACCTACTAGGCAAGACGGTATCGCAAAAGTGAAGACACTCGCGCATTAAACGCGGCGTCGCGCGGTCAAAAATTGGAAATAACCAGCAAAACTGCACAAGAAAAGCAACCGGCCGCGAGGAAATAGCGAAAATACCTAGGTAAGTCCACGGCTGTGCCACTTCCATTTCTTTTTTCAAATTTTCTTTCGATAAATTACATTTTTTTTTATGGAGATACAGTACGCGAGCCCAATTCGGCAATTTACAACGTTTTTAGAATTTTCATGTGTTTCTTTGTGTTTTTTTTGGCATTATATTAGGTTGTTTAACATTTTAAAAGCTTTTAAAATTAAAAAATGACTAAAATGTGTGTTGTGGGCGGCGTAAAGAGCAAACCACGAGATTGTATATCATTTCATCGGTAAATAAACAAAACCATACATAGGCGGTACCGGTAGGAATTTTTTTGTACTGTTTAAAACTGGTAAAAACTGTAAAAAGGCTCACAAAGTATATTTCTATTTAAAATTTGATAACTTTAAGTTCAGGATACATCAGACCAGGAATTATTATTTCTGATAAGCTTAACAATAGACTTGCAACAGTTTCGAGATAAAAACTTTTCATTGACTTATATCCTATATTTATAAATAATATTCGCTTCGTATAATTAATCTTGTACATATCATTTCTCGTAAGTTAAGCCCTATATTATTATATTTAAGGATTTAATTACTTTTTGTTGATTTATGAAATGTCACTAAACCTTTAAAAAAATTTTGTTAACCTAGGAATCTGGAAAGATATTGTGACATTTGTCGAGTGAGAACAATATCCAAAGAAGCCCTTGCAGAACATAATTTTTTTTCACATAAGCAAGAATTACAGCAACCTAACCGTAATGAGGATGTTCCAGCAATACCTTCTGGTAAGTACTTAAAATATAATACTAAACTAACTAATCATTGCTTAGCTTCTATTTTTTTTTTAATTTATAGAAAATAATAGCTTTTATTACCATGAATAATTTAAAATGTACATTGGTACGTCAAGTATTCTAAATACAAAACATAATAAAATAAAAAACAATATAAAAAAATTAGGATTACTTACATTTTCCTTGGATTTCTAAACAAAAAAATCGTATTTAACCAGATACAAAACACGTCCTCTGTATGATAGAAGAGTTTTGGACTTGCATTGTCTTTATTTGCTTTAAATCATAACGTTTCAACTGATAAGTCGTCTTCAGACGAATACTACATGTTCCTTTGTGTCAGCAGCTTGAATTCCAGGTGAACACTCAGAAATTTTGTGGGATTATTCAACCCCTAAAAAGATTTCAGAGAAAAATCTTTGTGCTTTTGATGCATTAATGCTCGGTTTATTTTAAACAAACTACTCATAGATTCTGGCCTCATTTTTCGATATTTCCTACCTCAGTTTGCATAGTCATAAGATTTTGTGGAGCTGGATAACTCTACATTTGCACAGTTAATGGTTATAGGGTTTCTAATACACAACAGTGAATTTTGTCCATTTTTTAAATAATACTTTAAATTTTCTTTAAAATGTTTCCTGGCCATAAACTATCAGATTCTACAAGTACTGTCGACATACATAGCCAAAAAAATTAGCACCAAGACTATCAAGAAGAATATCTGAGAAAAAAAAATTGTATTTAAATATTGTTTTAGATTGCCTTTTAAAAATATTTTCTTAAGGACCAATTTTATAAAGTCCTCTTAAGGTTATACCGAAAAGTACCAATCCGACGAAATAGTAGTTTGTACAACAAGAGTGGATATGATGTCCATATCGCACAAGGAAGTAAATTGAGCACGACGCCGTAGGCGGAGTGCTCAAACTTCCGAGGGCAATATGTACAATCCACAAAATAATATACTGTGATTGGTCAGTACTTTTAAGAACAACAATGGTTTCTCTGTAATTGACTACTGTGATTGGTCAGTTTCATTACCTATCTAGGATTGTTATGAAATTTTGCAGCACAGTTAACTGGAATAGCCTACTTTACTCGCCACTTAAGTGTAAAGGAAACAGCAAATTTCCATGTGGGACTAGAAAAAGGTTTTTTAAAATGATTATTAAAAGTCGAATAGTTTAGTTTTTTTTATAACAGATTGTATATTATTGAACTATTATATTTAACATTTTTTAAATACTTTGTTTTATTTCATTGTTCATATTAGTATAATTATTCATGTATATATTTTCATAGCAATTAAACGAGTGGAATCGAATCGGGTGTTTTATTTGTAACTTCTTATTTTTCACCAAGATAATTCAATTGTTTTTTCTTATTATTTGCCTCTTTTTAGTTCAAGTCAGTCCCACACGTACTCCTAAGACATCGCCCAAGGTAGAAAGAAATACCCAATCTGACCTACAGGAAAATGTAACATGGAATTGTGACATATGTCATATCATGTTTGAAGAGGAAATTACTTTCATCAATCACAAAGAGGTTTTTCCACATATTGTACTAGAAGAACTGAAAATGCAATATCGGCCTGGTATGTTTTTCATTTTTAAATTAAAAGAGCAGTTAAAGTTAACTTCTAAAAGAGTCTTCGCTAATTGACTGATTTTAGTTGTGCAAGTTTCTTGTCTTGACGTCGGTTTTTAAGATATTTTACAGCATAATAATAGTTCTTTGTCACTCTTTCTTTAGAACTTCTCCAGGGGCGTCGCAGTCCAGTCATATCAAAAAAACGTGATGAATTTCTAATATATTAGAGCAATGCAACATTTGAAACTATTTTTTAACGTGTTTTCATATCAGGAATTACGGATTTTGATATAAAGCGTCAATGGACTCTTTCACTATTTTCATATTTGATTATTTCGACATTGAAATTATTAATTCGGTGCAATTTAGGAATTTTATCATTAATAAAACTGTTGCTAAGTCATACCATTAATTTATTTCATTGAAAACCTGCACAAATTTGACCATTAAATCGCAAAACAGGCGCTATTACTCGATGATGTCGATTCGATCAAAATTTATAGTGAGCATCGTTACAGATCTTGTCACTTGTCATGTCAATATTTTTGTTTACATCCGAATTATTATGGAATTTTTATTTCATTCATTTTTGTTTAAAAACACTGTTTTTTTATTTATTTGCACATAGAGCAAGGTTTCAAAAAGACTGGCCAGTCCTAAAACTTTCAACCACTGTTTTAGTCTGACAATTTGTGACTTTTATCTTGGAAAGGATATAAATATTTATTAACATAACATTTAGTTTTCTTGGTAGACATACCTTTAAATAATATGAATTTAAGTGTATTAAAAAAAAATACCCACTAACCACAGAAAGATTGACAAATAACTTAGGTTATGCTATTTTCAACTGTAATTTCATTGGATCGGTTCGTCAATAATTTCGGTGTTGCCAAATGTGAAAAGTTTTATGCTATGCTAGTTTCTATATAATATATTTTGTTCTCAGAACCTTATTGACTTATTTTAAGACGCATAAATCGGTTTTGGACTATTTGGACAATTATTTCTATTCATTATTTTCGGACTTTGTCATTGTTGGTATTATAATATAAAATCATAACGTAGATTCGATAAAGTCTATATTTTTTTTACTTCTTTATTCTTTGAGTGCTTAAAAATATCAAAAAACACAAGCACAGAAAATGTTATTTTTTGTGGAGTGGAGTTTGTTGGGAGGGGACCCCTTCCAACAAACTCCCTCCATTGAATACCATATTGGGTCACAATTTACCACTTCAGTGATAAAGCCCATTCCCTATTATTCCGTAATATACCAATAATATACTACGCATTGGACAGTTTTATTATAGGACATTAATAATTATGTATTGCACAACATTGTTTTTGCATGTAATACCAATACAATTTTTTTTAGAAATTGTTGATGCTGTTTGTTCCATCACGAACGGGCGTATATTTTGTGCCCTTTGCAAGGCGAAGGTACAAAGTATCGTCGACACAAAATTCCACTTAAATTGCTCAAGACATGTCGCACGATTTGACAGGTTGCTCAAGAACTTCTTGGTGAAGGTAAAAATTTGTTATATTGTAATTTTATCAAATGTTTCAAGGTTACGTAAATCATTTCTCTATTTGATTTGTTTGAGAAGTTACAGCCCTCTATGCATTAAAATAAATTAAATTAATATCTAAAACCTTTTTTTGAACGTTCAGTATTATTTTAAAATTTTTGTAGGAAAACATAGACAATGCTGGAATAGATAATTCTGAAACGGAGTTTATAAAAGAAACTGAAAAAACGTACACTGAATCTGAGGTAAACATTCCAAATAGTGAAACTGAAGAAGAAGTGGAAAATAAGAATTTGGAGTAAGTATAATAAGTAAAATAATTTGGTTCTATTTATTCTAATCACCGTTGTCGCCGCAAAATAAACATTTCAAAGCACGGTATTATTATCTACTTTATGAGAAAGTATTCTTACGACATAAAGATATTTTTTTACACGATTTTCATTAAAAGTAAGATTGATTAATAAATTTCTAAAAATTATGGGTTGCTAACTATTTTGATTTTTAAATTGACAAATGTTAACCGGCGTGCAGACAAATTAAAATTGAAAAAGTTTTATACCTCCGCTGGGAATCGAACCCAGAACCATTCCACTACTCAAAAGAGGTTATTCAGAGTATGTCGAGAATTATTGGGCTATAACTGGCCTAACCTCTTTTTCCAAACTTTTTGAAAAAGTTATTGCCGATCGTATTGAGTCTTTTCTGTCCAGGGAGAGGTTAATGAGTACTTCACAACACGGTTTTCGAAAAAATTTCTCAGCAAGCACGGCTGCTTTCGACCTACTTGAATGCATCCACAAAGGCATTGATTTTGATCATTACACATTAGCTCTTTTCTTTGATTTGACGCGAGCTTTCGACTGTGTTGATGCTACCTTTTTACTAAAAAAAAAACTGCATGCGTTAGGTGTACGTGGCAATGTTGCTCGGTGGCTAAATTATTCTCTTTCTAATCGCCGAATGAGAGTCAAAGTTCAAAATTCCTATTCTGATCAATTTAATGTTAATTATGATGTACCCCAAGGGGGCGTAATATCGCCTTTGCTCTTTACACTTTTCATAAATGATCTTGAAAAATATCTCATATCGAAAGGTATGCCTGCCAAACTAATTTTATATGCGAATGATGCAACTGTGATTATATCTGCTGGAACATTGGATGAACTGATTTCAATCGCTAAGCATATTTTGATTAGGTTTTCATTATGGTGTAAGAAAAATCACTTAATTTTTAATTATCAACGTAACCTACTTTTACTATAGCTGATCAGAGAAGCATCAGAGAAGCAACACGTATCATTCACAAACAGTTAACCAGAATGACATACCAAATAGGACAATTAGAATATGAAAATTTGGTACTGAAAAACACAAAAAAATCTGAACTTTCTGAAAAGCCAACACAACAAATAACTTATGCAGCTGTTACTGAAAATGTACAATCAGTACCAATTAAAAATATTATTTCAGATAAGCCTTGGACAACACCCCCTTCCACAGCTCGAAAATTGGAAACCATCGTCAAAATCTCAAACAATAGTGATCCTAAAGCAACAATTCGCAAAATTAAGCAAAATGTAGCAAACAAAGATGTAGAAGGTGGTTTTAAAAACATCGTCCCTTTAAACAGCGGAGCAGTAATAATACAGAGCCACAGCCGAAGCCAACAAGACAAATTAAAACAAGCTCTTGAAAATAACAAGGACATTACCCTTAAAGAAACTGGAACAGCACATCCTATGTTTATGATAACAGGCATTGAAAAGGGTTATAGCGATGATGAGTTTATGGAAGAATTGTTAAGACAGAACTCAGATGTAAAAAGCCTCATAACGGAAAACTGTGCTCTAAAGGTAATAACAAAAAAAACCTGTCGCAACCCTATGAAAGAGAACTGGATACTACAAGCGCCACCAATTATCGCAAAGTGGTTTCTTAAACGAGAAAAAATTAACTTTGATCTACTCACTGTGTATGTTCAAGAATACCTACCACTTGCTATGTGCTTTAAGTGCAGCGGATTTGGTCATGTTGCTAAATTTTGTAATAAAAAAGAATGTTGTCACAAATGTGGTGGTGAACATTCTGGTAAAGACTGTGATGCAAATACGCTAACCTGTCCAAACTGTAGCCAAATGGGATATACTGAATTAACACATTCTGCCAGAAGTCCGAACTGTCCAACTTATCAGAGAAAGTGGCAAAGAGCAAGATTATATGTAAATTACAATGAAAATGAAAATTTTTAATTTTGCCAGACATCACTGACACTGAAACCAAAAATGTGTCGAAATGTTCGGATTCTTTAAGCATAATCCACCAGAATCTTCAGTCCATTGGCAACTCGGTGGACCTACTGGAAGACTTTTTAAATAATCACGATGATTGCGGTGCACTGTGTGTCACAGAGCACTGGAAAACACAGTCACAGTTGGAAAACTATGGTATTAATGGCTTTTGCTTAAGAACAAGTTTCTGTCGGCAGTTGGAAAATAGACATGGTGGTAGTGCTATTTATACCAAGATCGGACTTCTTAGTAAAAAAAGAGACGACGTGAATAAACTTAGTGAAGAAAATATTTTTGAGTGCTGTGGATGTGAGATTAAAGTGAATAACTCGAATATACTACTGATTTCCCTGTATCGACCGCCCAATAGTGATTTTAAACAATTTTTAGATAAAATGGAACAACTATTATTATTATGTGTAAATGGAGATACTTTAGTAATAGCTGGAGACTTTAACATAGATTTTAAGTTAAATAATAAAAACACTAAAGACTTAATATCTCTTATAAATTCATATAATGTGACTCACACCATAACAGACCACACACGCATTACTGACACCAGTAAGAGTTGCATAGATAATATTTTAACAAATTTTGAAGGTAAAAAAGAAGCACAGATTTTACATTCGCTTATCTCAGATCATACGGCTCAAAAATTGACATTATGTACTAAACAAGAAAAACCGGTTTTAAAAGAAAAAAGACATTTTAGTGAAAGTAATAAATTAAAATTTAAAAATCTCCTTCGCCATACTAATTGGCAGACTGTGTATTCTGTAGAAGAACAGTTGGTAAATGAACAGTGGCTTACTTTTATCAGCTTATTTCAAAAAATGTTTAATGAATGTTTTCCTTTAAAAAAAGTACCACATAGAAATTTCAATAAATCCAAATATAAACAGGATAATCCTGAGGTAAGGGAATGTAAAAATCAGTTGGATATATTATATGTATTAAAAAGTAGAAGCAAAAAATTCAAAGATCAATACAATGTTAAAAAGAAAGAATATAATAGTTTGTTAATCGAATGTAAAAAAAGGTATTTTGCAAATAAAATAAAGAACTCTGATAATAAAACAAAAACTACATGGTCTGTTGTTAATCAGATTAGGGGTAAAAATATATCTAAGCCTTCGATCAAAGTAAATGGAGATATATACTCTGCTGCGAATAAGTTTAATAATTTTTTTGTTAATACAGCACCTGATCTGCTCAATAACTTGGATCATGTAGAATTTAACACTACTATAAAATATAATAAGGAAAATTTAACAATGAGGTATACCGATGTTGAAGAGATTTTGGGAGTAGTTAAAAAACTTAAGAATAAACAAAGCAGTGGACATGATGAAATTTCGTCCAGCCTACTAAAATACGTCATAGAAGAAATCGTTAACCCAATTTGTTATATATTGAACAACTCTCTGAGATTCGGTATATTCCCGGATAATCTTAAAAATGCACTTGTAATACCTGTCTTTAAGAAAGGCGATGAATCAGTAATCGATAATTACAGACCAATTAGCCTGCTTCCATCATTCTCTAAACTTTTTGAAAGTGTAATATCTGAACGCTTAGTTGAATTTTTTGTGTCAGAAAACTTGTTAAATGATGTACAACACGGGTATATAAAGGGAAAATCTACACAAACTGCTGTATTTCAATTTATTCAGCACATCCTTGACTCCTTAGAGGGAGGACAAATTCCCCTAGGGTTATTTCTGGATTTATCAAAAGCATACGATACATTAGACTACAATATATTATTTAGAAAATTAGATTCTTACGGAGTCAGAGGAAAAGCACTAGACCTAATCAAATCTTACTTATCAAAAAGAAAGCAACGAGTATTAATAAGACAAGACAATCAAAAAATTTTATCAGATGAAGTTTTAATTAACATAGGAGTACCCCAAGGTAGTGTTTTAGGCCCAATCTTGTTTATTATATATTTAAATAATATTACAGAAATTTCGGAGAGTTACCAGGGTTGGTGCAAATTAACAAATTACGCCGATGATACAAATATCTTGATTAGTGATAAAAATATCTTCCAAATTCAGGAAAATACCAAAAATATCATGATGGATGCAGGTAACTGGTTCGAAAAAAATAAATTAATTTTAAACAGTAACAAAACAAACACAATTATATTTAAAACAAATAGATCTAGAATGGAGGAACCTCAAACAATAGAAGTTAACAATAACCCGTTAAGCATAATAGAGAAAGCTAAGTTTCTAGGTGTAGTTCTGGATAATGTTCTATCATGGGAACATCACGTTGAATATATTAGAAAAAAATTAAATGCAGTTTGCTACAGTTTTCGAGTTTTATCAAAATACACAGATTTTCAAACCAAGAAAATTATTTATCATTCGAATTTTGAGGTCCACATTCGATATTGTATAATTTTGTACGGAAGTTGCATGGACATTGATAAACTATTTATTTGTCAAAAAAGAGTTTTAAGAATCATGTTAGAACTAAATTTTAGAGAGTCATGTAGAGGTAAATTTAGGGAAAATAAAATGTTAACGCTAACAGCTATATATATTCAGGAGTGTCTAGTGTTTTTTTATAAAAATAAACATATGTTTAGTGACAGCTTTCCTCAAAGTGCATATCCATCTAGACATATAAACTATAATTATCCCAAACACAGATTAACGGTCACTGAAAGAGGAGCATATTATAACTGTATAAAGTTCTTTAACCATTTGCCTGCAAATATAAAAGGGATTAACAATGTTAAAAAATTGAAGAAGGAAGTATTCACTTTGTTAGTTAATATAGAACCCTATAATGTAAGTGAGTATTTTGAATTTGTTAAAAATTTATAGGTATTTTGTTTATTGACGTTATTTCACTTTATGTTGTAACCTTGTTGTAACATACCTTTGAAATAAAGAATGTTTATTATTATTATTATTATTATTATTATTATTAAACAAAACTTATTATATGGTTTTCTATAAAAAGAGGCAGGTTCCTGATTTAACTAAACGAGAATCTTATTCGGAGAGTTGAGCAATGCAATTTTCTTGGCCTTCATGTAGACTTACAGTTAAAGTGGACAGCTCATGTTGATTTTGTTGTTAGTAAACTTAACTCGGCATATTTTGCTGTAGTCAACTTAAAAAATTGCATGGATAGCAAACAATTACTTAATATATACTATGCATTAGCCTATAGTCACCTAAGTTATCTAATACTTTACTGGGGCCAATCAACAGAACTACAAAGATTATTTATTTTGCAAAAAAGAATAATTCGTAAAATTTACTCTTTAAGCCCACTTGAATCTTGCAAGGAAATATTTCGGCGATATAAAATTCTTACGCTGCCTAGTAGTTTAATTCTTAGTGCAGTTATGTTTGTAAAAAAACACTCTTCCAAATTTCCCAATACTTCAAAAATTCATGATCGTAATACTAGAAACTCAAATAAAATTTACATTTCTGGCTACAAAACATCCCCTTATCGAAAAATTCCATTTTGTTTCTGCAGCTCTCTTTATAATGCACTCCCGGAAACTGTCAGAAACATTACTCAATTCGGAAAGTTAAAGAACAAAGTAAAGTGCTACCTTCTTGACAAAATTTTTTATGATATTCGAGAATACCAGAATTAACCAGATAAATCGCTCCACCACCTGCTGCTTTGCACCACCACCCACCGAATCAGGGTTCTCAATATATCAATTCTGGTGTAAACAAGCCTCAGACCCCACTTATCCTTTTATCCTTCAGCAGATCACTAGTTGCTGTTTATTTAGTTTTTTTTTTAAATAAAAAATTATGGCATATTTATTTAATTGATTTAATATTGTTTCAGAAATCATTTCTTTTACTGTTATCTTTGTAAAATGGAATTTGACTCAAAGGCAAAGATTAACGTACACGCAATGGATTTCCCTCATGTGGAAGTGGCCAAGTTGAAGTCGCAGCTGATATCTTTAGGTTAGTTTAGTATATAGCGCATCTAACTTAAATCCCGAAACACGTCATCGAAGATGAAATCACGGGAACCAATCCTCGAGACTTTGGATTATTTTTCTTACAAAATTTTAATATCAGGCCTTTTTGAGTAAAAATTACCAGATTCTTCAAATCAGAAATCTTTTTTTTTTAGTTTGGCTCTAAATGTTCAGGACCGTAATTATATAAAAATATTATTTGAAAAAATGTGTTACTAAATCTTTCTAAAACGGTTTTAAAAATTCCAGGTCCGTATTTTAAAAAATTGACTTGAGGTTGTTATCTAAAGAACCAAACGTCGAATTTCGGATTCAGAATATTTACAATTTTCTTTCACCAAATTATTAAGCACCAAAATATGCAACATTCATATCAACATCTTCATATCTCTTACCGTTTTCGAGATCCCCTTGTACGCACACGAATTTGTAGCACCCTGTATATATTTACTTGATTCATTTACATAAAGAATTTATAATAATTTTTATAGTCTTACCATTTGACATAGAGTTAATGCCCGAGGTCAACGTTGTTTTAGGAGTTTCCTACGCAGAGTACTGGATTCTCTCTAAATATTACTTCTCTTGTACCCTTTGCGATGCGAAAATAAATTGCGAGAAGGTGTCAGAGCAACATTGCAGTGGCCCTAAACATAAGCAACGTTTATACCGATGGTGTAAGGAATTTTCCACTTGGAAGGTAATAAGTTTAGCAACTAAAATAGTATAGTGTATAAATATTATTAAAATAAACAAAATTTTCAAATAACTTTTCCTTCTTTTAATTGCTTGTGGTAAAGATACTGTTTGCAATCGTTAAGAACAAGACATTTTTACCTCTTTTTATCCCATTCTTTTTATTCTCTTTAAATTCTAAATGCCGTTTTACATTAGGTGCAAGTTGCAACTGCAATGAGACGAGCTCGGTAACCTACCTACAATTTATGCATGATAAAAAAGAAGAGTCCATTACAGATCAAATTTATAAACATATAATCCTTCTATGCCCCTCTTGTTTGAAGTCAGCTAAAAAATAACATTTCAGTTCGTTTTTAACCTCAAACTAATATTTTGTTCCATTTCAGTGTGGCCCTGTAGTCGATCCAAGGTATTTCCTCTGCAAAACATGCGATGTATCTTTGGTTGGTACTACGGAAGCTGAACTTCATTATACCATGAAATGTCACCTTGAGTAAGTGACAGTTTCCTTGCAACTATATTTCAATCAAAAAGTAATGCTGATTCACTGTATTTTCAAATATATATTTACTTCATGAAGAATAGGTGACTATGTAGTATTATCAAATCGTTTTGACAATATAACTATTTTATACTTAAATAATTTCTACAGTAGTTCAGCTCAAAGGTTAGGTAAAGTTATGTCAAACTGACAATCACGTTCCAAGTTCGATTCTGTTGCGGTTTTTATTCTATATATCCGAAATATGCCAACACGAACCTTGAATAATCGAACTCAATACCTGAGTTGATATAATTTTTAATTCGCTACGTGAATTCAGATCGATTTATGTTTTAAGGTACTTCATGAAAATGTGGTAAATTATTAGGTACGAAAATATACCACTTCTGGTGGCAGTCACAGAAGCTCTCTTAGCTGCCATTCAATGAGAAATTTTCCCGAAATGTTTGTCGTTATTCGTAGTTTAAGGTTATAATTTGTTTTAAGCAATTAGGCAATCCAACGATGTGTCAAAATGGAGCTGGATGGCAAATACTGCTTTGTAATTGGTACACGTGACCATAAAAATAATGTTGCTGGTGGCACTTAACTGGTGACTCAATGCTTTTTGCCATCCAACCGCCATATTGAATCACGTGGTTTGGATTCCCTAATCCAACGATGTGTTTAATTAGGTATATTTTTTTTTCACCAACCGGTGGCAGCGGTTGAGCCGCATCGTGTTCTTAAATTGCCCATTGTATAAATGGTTGGACATAAACCATGTTATTTTATTTATGGTGGATTTCTCCTGATCGTCAGCGAGAGAGAGAGATCTTAAAATAATTAACCAACCGGTTGATGACGTCATTTCACTAGCTGTCGATTAAGTTCATCAGTTCCACCACTGATTGAATCCACCGGTGAAAAAAGAATATACCTATTTGAGCTCAAATAAAACCCACAATGTGAGAATCTTTTAATTATTTGGCAACAGCGTATTCATACTCTCGTAAAAATTTCCTACTATGTATTTCCATATGATATCATTCATGGAACTCGGTAGGAACTAAGTGGTAGCTTGAATTTTAGTTCTTGTGGGTTTGTTTTAATAAAGGCGAATGCGGGGTCTATCTTGGCTTTCTCGTCGTTGGTAATAATTATTCATTATTCTAACAATAGATAAGATAATATAATACTATTTACTGGATTTTTATACATACATTTTTTGTAGAAAAATGGAATATTATTGCCAACCCTGTACTATAACTAACCCTACGGAGGACGTGGTTGATGATCTGGATAAATCGTTTGAACATCAAGAAAATATATCTTTAGGTTTGTTTAAAGCTTGATTTTTTTAAATTCTAACCGTTCCAAAGACAAATTTATTAGTTTTTTAAAAATCTTTTTCAGATATAGATGAACCGACGACTTCCAAAACAAGCTTTGATGATTGGAATAAGGACCAAAAAGAAAATTACAATAACAAAATACCCAATGCGCCAAAAGAAAAAAAATCATTAACAGCTTGTTCAGACGACGTCTCTTTAGAGGAACAAGTATATAAAGAGCTGAAGAAAGCAATGGATACATTGTATTATTCAAAATCATTACCCTTGGATGTATCATTGAAATACGCTAAAAAAATCAACAAAGGCATTTGTAAACTTAGACGGAAATACGAGAAGAGAGCACAGAACTTGAGTTATGTTGTGGAAAGCAATAATGGAAGTGAACGTTTAGAGCCATGGGCAAGCAATGAAGACTTATGCAAGGACGAAGTTAAAAATCAAACTATTAAGGTTAATACCGGAGGGTATGTTTCTTCTTATTTACATGATAACCCCAGTGTCGAACTGGATGCTACGTATACATTAGATTGTTTATATGACAACGCTAGTGTCAAACCACAGCAATCTATCGGAAACAATAGCGGAGTTGATGTTGCTAATACATCAGATTGTTTATATGACAACGCTAGTGTCAAACCACAGCAATCTATCGGAAACAATAGCGGAGTTGATGTTGCTAATACATCAGATTGTTTACATGACAACGCAAGTGTCAAATTTGATATTTCTAACTTATCAATTTGTTTAAATGATAAAATTGATGTTTCAAAGAAGATCCCAGTTGCAATTGAAGTGGAATCGAACAAAAGAGCTGTGAAATCTAACGCCAAGAAGAAGAAAAAATATACAGTAGAAAATGTTCAAGATGTTTGGTCAGATCGAGATTACGAGCCGATTTGTAAATCTGTTATAAAGGACGACGACGTTGGTCCAAAAATAACTAAAAAAGAAATTGGTGAAAATAATTGGGATGATGTTGTTAAACCGTTAGATTTTAAGGATATGCTGGAAATGATAAGTTCCAGAAAAAATGAATATGACAACAGTTGGAATCATGACAATTTGGAAGTGGAACTTCTGAATGAATTTGAAACGTTAATAAAACTAATTGATTCAGGTGATGTGCCGCCTGAGATTATTTTGTGGCATTTGCATAATTGCAATCGCGAACTACAGCTTGCAGTTGATGAAAATAAAAATACTCGTACTTTACATAAAAACTCGCGATTACAATACATTCCTTTTCTCTAGTAAATTAAAAAGTAACAAAATATATAACAGACAACGAAAATATCCAGAGTCAATCAATGATTATGATGATTGAGTTCTGTTGAAGCTTTGGACAGTCAAATTGATCCAAAGACAGTTCAATTTTGTCTGTTGCAAATATTGGACATATAGAGACAATCTTTGAGAATGACGTATCAAAAACCATTACATGTATTAAACCTATATTAGCAGGATCGGATCACATATATACATACACTATATTGCTAATACCATAAATCAATGATGACACCACTGTAAGCAGATGATTAGGGGCCGTTGAGTTTGCGCAGATCGGAAATTTGCTTCTTGATGTAAACATTTGACAGGACCGACTTTTAAAATATTTTTACAAGCTTTTATTTAAATTCACCCGTTAGTTCGGGTATGTACAGTTTGGTCAAATAAAACTAAGTAACCAATATTTTACATACCTGAAATACCTTATTCCTGGTATTGAACCGCGATTCGTGCAAAAAAGGATCATGCACTTTTTTCTACCCATCTTGAGACACAAGTCGCTAACAATAACAAAATGTCTGATAAAGTTTTATACCTAAATTCGCACCCAAAACTTAAAAATAATATCCACAATCACACACGGAACATCCGAACGAATACAACGTAAAAAGATGGAAACGACTATAACTTACAAACTAACAAAAAAAATGTCTAAAGTAAAGTTTTATAAATATTAACACCCACATGAACGAAACAAAAGATGGCGACTAATAAGAATATAACGGCAAGCCGGTTCTGTTCAAGAGACCTAGGGTTCTGTTTACGTTCTGTTAGAAATCATGTGGGTTGCCTAATTTTTTCCCTACTGCGCAAGCACCACGCCCCCAACTCAGGTTATTTTGAATCGCACGATGGGTGTATTCTTGCTTCGGGCTGCTTGTATTGGCAATATAGTGTATGTATATAATGTGGATCGGATGGAATAAGCTTGCAAATGTTAAGATAATATCGCCCTTATATAACACCCTATATCACGCATTTTTTTAATGATTGTCTTAGTTCTAACCAATTTCCTGCTAGTTAGAAAACTGCCGTGGTAATACCGTTACCAAACGTGTGGAACATTTAAGTGACTTGCATCCTATACGCCTGCTGCCAGTATTGTCTAACTAAGGTATTTGAAAATTAGTTATTTACATGACTAGATGTGAAAGTTAATTTTTTGGTGTGATGAGGTTTTCGAATTACCGAGGCGAAGCCGAGGTGATTTAGTACCTCCGACCACCAAAAAAGGCTTTCGCATCGTGTAATGTATTCAATTTTTTCTACTACTGTTCTCTGATCATAGTAATAAACTTTGAATTTGTTCAAATTAAAATGATAAAATAAGTTTTTTTCCCACCTGTAAAATAATCCATTTTTTTTTGTCCTGGCACCGAAAGTAATACTTCACATAGCTAGCAGCGTATAATATTCAGGTAACTCGAATGTTTACTTTCGTTTTCTGTCGTGTTGCTAAGGGCCAGAAAGTTAATTTATTTATACAGTAGTGGAAAAAATTATTTCTCACATAAGTATCTTTTATATAATATGTCAATCTGGTTTTCGTAGTTCACATAGCATGACTACTGATTATTAAAGATCCTACTAGGATCATCCTAGACGATATTTTACTAGCAGCTGATCTGGGTAAATTAACAAAACTCTTGCTACTGGACCGTAGCAAAGCATTTGATACAATGGGACATGAAGTTCTTTGTGCTAAGCTACAATATTATGGTAGTTCAGACAGGTTTATTGAACTGTTTGGCAGTTATCAGTATGTGAAATTGGATAAAACCATATCTAATAGAAAACTGGTTAGTAGAGGAGTCCCGCAGGGCTTGTTTAGTTCGTTCTACATTAGCTATGCTAAAGAGTGTGAGAGGTTATTAAATGTTAAAACTAATTAAATCCAATTAAATCAACCATTATAACCTTTGGAAAATCCATGGTTCGAGCTGATGAAGATTTAGAAGTTAATATAGATGGAGTACTTGTAGAAGCCGTAAGTCAAAGTCAAAGTAAGGAGTAAATATTGACAAGAATTTACGCTTTAAAGCTCAGGTAAAACACTAATTGTCCAAAGATAATTTAGGAACCTAAGAAATCTATATCATAATAAGGAAATCATTAATATGATCGAGGCAAGGTTTATACGAATCACTAGTATTGAGCCATGTGAACTATGCAGATCTGGTGTATGATGGTCATGGGCCTTGTTTGGACTATCGAACAAGTGCTTGTATACAAATGATTCAAAATTTATGTCTGTTTATTTTCTCACTGAAGGAGGAATCATGTATCTCGTAGATTGGCTGAGTTAGAATGGTTTAATAGGCTTAACAGGAAGAAAATAGTTATTTCTTCTTTTGTTAACGATATACTCAGAGTGTCCTCTATATCTAAGGGAAAAAATGAAATATTGGTCTAGAAACACCCATCTCGCCCAAATACCTAAACACATACCAACTTTACTAACGCGATCTTTTTCATAAAAATTTATAATTCTATACCTAGAAATATTCAAGTCGTAATATACAGGGTGTCCCACTGGGAACCGAATCGATCTATATATAGAAAACTATACATAAAATTTTTTTTTAAATTTGACAGTATGCTGATGGGGGCGACCGGGCTAAAATATTTTTATAATGGTGGCACTTCCGGTTATACCGGAAGTGTCAACTTGCTTATTTTAAATGGGACACCCTATATATTATTACATTTTTGCATTCTACGCAAGATTCTAGGGAGATTTTGTATACCATGTCCTATACCTATGTCTAAACGTTTTTGACATATTTGAATTTTTATGTCAAAAATGACGTTTGCAAGCCTTAGAATAATTATCAATTTTTTCTATAAAGAAGCCTTATTTATTTAATTTAAGTGGGATTCCTTGTTATAAAGAGCCTGCTTTAATAGATTTTTTATAATATTTTGATAACTATTAATACAGGGTGTTAAAAAAATAAGATTAAAAATGAAAATGAAAAAACTGCATAAAGTCCAGATTTTCAAATGGAAACACCCAAATTTTATAATTATTTCCTATTTAGCATTAAAAATAAGGGTAAGTTCGTATATCCCCCATTTTAGGTTCAGTTACTCGTTGGCTATGACGACGTTGAAAAACAATCAAATGCTAAAGAATCTGTGACGGTGTCACTTATAACATTGTTAATAATCATTCCTGGGCGCTTAAATTATACAAACGAAGATTATTTAAACTTATTTATTATTTATGGAGAATGTGATAAAGTTATATCATGTCACATTTGCCATTCGATATCCTCAAAAACAGAAGCCATTACAATGTGCTTATTAATAATGTTTAAATGGTAGTGACAGCTTTATAGATTTTTTAGCATTTGATTGTTTTTCAACGCCGTCATAGCCAACTAAGAGTAACTGAACCTAAAAACTGCAGCAAAATCTCCATATAAAAATATTAAATTGGCAATACTTCGAAAACTAAGAATTTTTGGGATATACAATCTTACCCTTATTTTTAATGCTAAATAAGAAATGTTTCCATTTGGAAATCTGGACTTTTGACAGTTTTTTCATTTTCATTTTTAATCTTATTTTTTAAACACCCTGTATCAAAATATTATAAAAAATCTATTAAAGCAGGTCCTTTATAACAAGGAATCCCACTTAAATTAAATAAATAAGGCTTCTTTATAGAAAAAATTGATAATTATTCTAAGGCTTGCAAACGTCATTTTTGACATAAAAATTCAAATATGTCAAAAACGTTTAGACATAGGTATAGGACATGGTATACAAAATCTGCCTAGAATCTTGCGTAGAATGCAAAAATGTAATAATATATAGGGTGTCCCATTTAAAATAAGCAAGTTGACACTTACTTCCGGTATAACCGGAAGTGCCACCATTATGAAAATATTTTAGCCCGGTCGCCCCCATCAGCATCAGCATACTGTGAAATTTTCAAAATTTTCCTTTATATAGTTTTCTATATATAGATCGATTCGGTTCCCGGTGGGACACCCTGTACAGTTAAGAAAGCATACATATAAAAAGTTTTTTTTCCTAAACCAAAGTGATCTAATTAATGCTTAAGGTTATTCCATCATTATTCTTTGTATTTTTGTTTTTAAATTAATTTGGTTATGTAAAAAAATTAAATAATATGTATTATGAATATTAGTATTAATCTATTTGTACCTACCTTATTTTCTATAAATATATAATATTAGTGTACTCGGACTCCTTCGAGTATAAAATAAAGGTATTATTTATTTATTTTACGAAGTTTTTGTTAAATATGTTGTTTTAAAACTGTTTTTAATTATATTAGTGTATTTGTTTGTATAACTCACTACAAATCAAACATTTAAAAATATGTATTTATTATTTCAAAAAATTGGTCCAAAAAAGTGATTTTTGTACGCGTCACCCAAAAAATGTTTCGTCTTCAATGATTTGCCTGCGGCGCTAGTTAGCCGGTCCCGATATAAGGACTCCTAAACATTTTACACCCTTTCTTTAATTATAATATTTCCCCCCTTTCCTGGGAGAGTATTTGGCAGACACAGCGTAATCCGAGCGTGTGGAAAAATTACTACTTTTACACTTGATGTTAATTCGGAAACCTTCCAAGTTTCATTCAGGAATCAACTGGAACTTTGCTTATGTTATCTTGCCATCTTAAAGAGAATGATATCTCTATTTACTTGATCCTCATTGACAAATAGTACTGTCTTTTATCTTATTAGAAAACTATATAATACTTGAACAAAAAAAAATTGACTAGAGAAAAATTAGCGGCAAGCGGACAACTAAATTTTAATTAATTATTGAAAATATGCGCCTCCTGTAAGTAGTTAATTTCATTTTTTTTTGTTTAAAATAGTGGTTTTTAAAAATAAAAAATGTATTTTTATCCGCCTGACGAAAACAAGTCATGCAAGATACCAAAATTTAGAAAACCTTTATCCTGGAAAAAATGTATTTTCATACGTACTTGGCATGTAGGTACCAAAATTGAAAAAACATACAAAGCTGTTTTAGAGATATCGGGAATTTTTTTTTTTAATTTAAACACCCTGTATTTCAAAAATAAAGCGATTGCGGACCTATGTTCATATGAAGAATTATTGTTCAAATCGGCCAAGTGTTATCGTCCTTTCGGATTAGCATTCAATTATTAAACGCCCTGTATAATGATGGCCGTTATTCATGCGGAAGATGTTTATGACACGAGCTGTAGGCAAGTTTCATAAATTATCCAAGTGAATAAGAGTCATTCTATGCGAGTAGAATAAATACTATTACTTACTCTAGGCCTACCAAATAATTTTAGCTACAATTAAGTACTTACCTACTATCGGGTGATTCAATAAGAAAGGACGCCGGCTATATCTCGGAAACTACTGGGCATAGAAACTCGGGGAAAAAAATGATAACTAAACTGGCCATGAGAAAATCCTGGAAATGATTTTTAAGGTCCGCATTTTGCCGCAAGAGGGCGTAATTGAAAAGTAAATTATAAAAGTTTAAATATCTCGGAAAATTCCACATTAAGGTATATCTTTGATAACACCATTAAAAAGCTTGGACAATTTTGCATCATTTTGGTTTTATACTCATTGGCGTACCGATTTTAATAGGAGGGGGGGAAGCTGTTGAAAGTGTAATTATTTAAATCGCTGTAACTTATAAACGACTTATTCGATTTTAGCATACTAAAGACTGGTTGGAAGAGAAATGTATGCACTTTCGCCAGTCGTATTTAGTTGTCCATAATAGTTAATAATAATAATAATAATAATAATAACAATAATAAAAGACTTTATTGTAAAAAAAGGAGAATTTTCACAAAAGGCGAAGTTGAGGCTGGGCCTCCTAGCTTAACCTAAATATACTTAACCACTATTAATTAATATTACTGTAGGTATCACACTCCTAACAGCCTGCCGTGTTCAAAATATGAAGAAATAAATAAAAAGAATACAAAACACAGCAAGCAGTCAAAGTATGCAGAGAAAACCTGACAAGCAATTTGGTATTGTCGCGCCGCCACTGGTTAATAAAGATTTTAGCATATTCACAGACGTGGTTTCAGGTGTTCTAGGTCTGGAATGTTATCTTAGATTTTTAATTGAAAGGGAGCGAAGTGGCTGCGACAGATTAGAAGTGAGGGTTCGATTTTTAGGGTTTTAAATATTTTGCCTGAGAAATTTATTCTTAATAATCTGCTGTATGGCCGAAGAAAATAATAACCCACGGATCATTTATAAATACGTTTATTGTTACTAAATCATAATCACTAGTTATATAAATCAAGCGGTGAAGTTCATTGAATTCCATCTAATGTAAAGTTCAAATTTTCATGTTTCTTAAATGTCTATACATGTACTGCGTACTGTCCTTTACTCACTGGCGCGTTGCCTTAGTTAAATTAATGTCACTATTGTTCTTTCATATCTAAAAAGTCTTGTGCCCCGTTATGTTAACTCGCGTCTACATAGATAAATAATACATAGCCTAATCCCCTTTACGAATACAACTCTTCATAGCTTCATCAGTATGAACTGCGTATATTAGCATATTTAACTTTTATAATATGGAGAATTTTCGCATATATTCGCCTGTCCTTATCTTACACTTGCTTACAGAGTCTAAATGTTCTACAAGTTGGAAACTTACATAGTACAACTAAAATTGTCCGCATCTTTTCCATAGTTCGGGCTTTAGAGCAACAACAATTTTCACTGGTATTCGCTGAGCACTAGTTTTCGATAATGAGAACACTGTATCTCTGAATGTTTAGTATTTCAGAATTTAGCAACTTTACTTTTATTAGAATTTAGATACTTTTTCACGACTCGCGTACTTAATTTCGGGCATAGTGACTAGCCCTGGAGATTTGTCTGAATGACCGTTCGGAGTGGTCAGAGAACTTCTAGCTGAGAACTACCAAGAACTTCAGGAACTCACCTTTTAGCAATAGGAGCGTTTTTTTTTATAGATTTTTTGCAAATAGAGTAGTGGTCAAGGCCCACCCTCTTGGTCATTGTGGGAGTGAACAGAAATCATCGGTAATTTATTCTATTGGGTTCCCGCAGAACCTTCGGGCAGTGGTCAAGCGGCCATATTGTGCCGGATGCTGCTAAAGTGCTTTTTGTAATAAAATTTTATTACCTAAAAGCTTTTAACGTTAATTACCATAAAAATTTGTAAAGAAAAGCTTTTAATTCTTTCAGTTAGCGTTGCGCGAGAACGTCTAGAGACGCCTGTTTTTTGTGCTCTTAATCTTGAAAACCACCTTATTTTAAAAGGTTAACGCCCACCGATAGAAAAGATGCAGCTAACTAGTATTAATCGGGCAGGCGATCGTCGACAGAATTTTCACCTTCCTGTCTACTGCTTTAAAATATTTGTTTGACATTTTTTAATCCATATTTCTTTAGGAGAAAAATAATAATAATAAAAATAACAAAATAAGAGGATTTTCAATTCTCGACAGTATATACAAGAAAAAAAAACACATTTTTTGATTTTACTCCAAAAAAATAAATCATACGGTATAATTATGATACCATAATCGAAAAATAGATTAAATTTGCTAGAAAAAATATTAAAACTGCAGCTCGATATCTCCGTTCGTTTCAGCGTTATCGCCAATAGAATAAATTTTAATGAAAAAGCGATTATATATTCTTTAGAAAAAAAGTGGGACGCCACTGATATTTTTTCATGTGGATATTATTTCTGATTAGCCTGGTCAATTCTGCATAAAAATGGTCTCTTGCGTTTTTCTCCTCAGGCACACCGTTCTTAATTAAAATAATTAAATTAGCTCTACTATTTATTATTATTAGCATTGATAATGAAAAATTTTGTTTTATAAAAATTGTTGGAAATGACCACCTTCACTTAATAGGCATGCTTCCGCCCGTCTAATTTAATTAAATTATTTTAATTAAGAACGGTGTGTCTGAGGAGAAAAACGCAAGAGACCATTTTTATGCAGAATTGACCAGGCTAATCAGAAATAATATCCACATGAAAAAATATCAGTGGTGTCCCACTTTTTTTCTAAAAAATATATAATCGCTTCTTCATTAAAATTTATTCTATTGGCGATAACGCTGAAACGAACGGAGATATCGAGCTGCGGTTTTAATATTTTTTCTAGCAAATTTAATCTACTTTTCGATTATGGTATCATAATTATACCGTATAATTATTTTTTCGGAGTAAAATCAAAAAATGTGTTATTATTACAAATTGCGCCCTCTAGCATTTTTTTTAGAACTATTATGTACAACTAAATACGATTAGTGAAAGTGCATACATTTCTCTTCCAAACAGTCTTTAGATTGCTAAAATCGGATAAGTCGTTTACAAGTTACAGCGATTTAACTGATTACACTTTCCCTCTTATTAAAGTCGATACGCCAATGAGCATAAGACCAAAATGATGCATAATTGTCCAAGCTTTTTAATGGTGTTACCAAAGATATACCTTAACGTGGAATTTTCGTAATGTGTAAATTTTTAAAATGTACTTTTCAATTACGCCTTCTTGCGGCAAAATGCGGAACTTAAAAATTATTTCCTGGATTTTCTCATGGCCACTTTAGTAATAATTTTTTTTCCCCGAGTTTCTATGCCCAGTAGTTTCCGAGATATAGCCGGCGTCCTTTCTTATTGAATCACCCGGTACATATAACTAACATTGAATTAATTAAAAACCGAAGCGTAATTAGTTTCAAAACAGAAAAAAACAAAGTGCCATAGCGACAAGTGCTGCGTCTTGACGTTCATGGCATGCTCTGTTTTTTATTGTATGTGTACAAAATCGAATTGAAATCATATGAACTCATTGGTCACTAGCGAATAATGGATATTAATATTATTAAGAATACATACGTATAATAATCATGTTATACAGTAGTGGACAAACGATTGCTTTATGTTTTACTATACTATTTTCAGTTATTTTAACCCGGGGTAAAAAAAAACACTTTTTTATATAAAAAAACTCTATTTTGAAATCATTGCAAAATATACATAAATATGAATCTGTACTAAACTTTAGATTTAAAAATAAATAAGGTACAAAAATGGTACGTAATGCCGAAATATGCCCAGATATTACTTTGTGAAATGAACTTAAAATACCTGTTTATACAAAACGAAAGTAATATTACAAAAGGATACAAATATGAGAACCCGTTTAATCACGATACACATTAACAAGACATGCCATTGCGCAGGCGCCGGTAGAAATTTGAACATCTTGGAGCACTATTACGTCAGGCGCGATACTCGAATCGTATTTTATCTACGTTGGGCGCTAATTTGACAGAATTGAAAAAATATACGACTTATCCGACGACATGACGACTTAAAAATACCCGTTCCTTTGTGGCACTGGTGAACTGCGCCCTTAAAATCGCGGATGACGTCAAATTGTGGGAGTGAAACGCGCGCAATGGCATAAGTGTGTATTTGTGGGTGTGATCAGATCTTTACACAAAAAATTATCTAATACTACTACTAATCAAAGGAAAAAGCTTGTACTACAAAACTATGGCAATACATCAGAAACAATCACAAAACAATTAAATAAGTACCTATGGTACCAGAATAAATCGAATTTAAAAACTAAAACTTAATGACCTTAAAAAATAATTAAAAGCAAAACGATTTTTTTTAAGTTATCTTTTTTAGAACGTCATCGTGAGACAGATTTTTTCCAGCAAGGTCACAAATACAAACAAAACTATTTTATTTCCCGCGGGAAATTAAAGCCAATAAAATATACAAACAAAACCTATTCAAATTCGAGTTGATGTTGGTCAATGTCGTCACACATGTGATTGAATTGTTCGATCCACTCTTCTTGTTCAATCTGAAATGAAAAATGACAAGTAATATAAGCTGTCAAGGGTAAGTAAGGTTTTTGATGTTGACGCACTTTGAGGACCAAGATCCTAAAACTAAAGGGAATTCCGCGTTGGCAATACTTACACTGTTGTATACCGTTGCGCGTTCGTGTCAACAAAATTATAAATAATTTGTTCTCTGTTTCTATAATTGCAAGTAAATCTAAAACTTTTCGAAACAATTTTACAGGGTTAATGCACATCTTTTAATCAGTATATTGTTAATGGCCATGGACACCCATAGGGAGGGGCAAATTAGGGGGGTTTCCCCCTAGATTCTGGAAAAGGGCGTACTTATACGGTACATAATTTTAATTTTTACCATTTAACAATAACTTTTCAACAATAGACTGCACCACTGAAAATGCTGTTCAGTTTTCAATATCATCATTCTCACATAACGTTTCTCATTTTGGTACTTTAAAATACCATTTATCAATCATTCCAGTGGCGTATTTAGGGGAGGGGGGGGGGGGGGCTGCGGGAAGAAACGAGAATTATGAATATACGAAACGGCACTTAAGAAGGAGTATTTCAAAACCTAAGCATTTGCACCAAAAACTGCTCTTAGATCTAAGCTCCTAAAATACATGATTTCTGAAAAAATCATCACTTTTGGCGTAGTGAGCGATATTTACTTTATTTTTAATCATGAAAAACCGAGTCCGAAAGACGCTGGTTAGTCATACATACGTCTTAGGTTAAAATTTTGGATTGACACCAATATTCATATTTTTCACAAATATAAAAAATGTTTTTTTTTTTTAATAAAGAGCCAGCTAGGAAAATCAAAAATAAAGTTAAAAAAAAACAATTACAAAAACAAATTTTAATAATTTTGATGAAATTTTTAGCCTGCGGCGCTTTTCTGCCTTTTCTAGGTACATTATCATGAAATACATGTAGTCCCGAAAAGATGTCCTACTTACGCCCCCCTCCCCGAGCATATTTTCTGGTTACGCCACTGAATCATTCTACCATATTTATCTATAGAACCTGGTAGTATTTTTCTCCCCTACTTCTATGCAAATTCTTCATCACTTTCTTCAATAATCTAACTTTCTCAAAAGCCCTATGATGGTGTCACTCACTATTTCCTATTTTTATCTCAACATAAACTATACTTCTCCTGAAGATGAACGTTTATATGTTCGAAACATGTAGAGTAAAATAAAGATTTTTTTATTGAATATATCTCAGTGAAGATCGACTTATGTCGGGTCGCACAAAGAATTATAATAATTATTTAATCGGCAAGTTTGACTGTGACATAAATGACTTTGACAGGCATTATATACTTACATTCAAAGGTGCGTGATTAGTAAATTAAAAATTAAGGTAACCGGGCCAGTATGATTGTGAGAAAATGATTTCTGTCACAGTCAAACTTGCCGATTAAATTATTATTATTATTAAAATTCTTTGTTCAACCAGACATTAGAGTATTATTTTATTTAAAATAAAAGTAGTTCTAATATTTAAAAATGTATATAATTTTTTCCTCAAGCAACGGGTTGTACATACAAAGTCAGAGGAAAAAGCGCCACAGGCGAAAAATTTTCGGGGCCACGGCCAAAGATCGATTAAAATTCACCAACTATTATCAAATTTCGAAAATTAAATTATTACCTCTCCCCCTTTGCATGGTCTGATTAAATTTGTTTTTGTAAACGTTTTTTTTTTACTTTTTTTTAATATTCCTAGCTGGCTCTTTATTTAAAAGAAAAAACATTTTTTATATTTATTTTGTGAAAATATCAATATTGGTGTCAATCCAAAATTTTAACATAATATGTATGCATGACTCTAACCAGCGTTTTTCGGGCTCGGTTTTTCATGATTAAAAATAAAGTAAATATTGCTCACCACGCCAAAAGTGATGATTTTTTCAGAAATCATGTATTTTAGGAGCGTAGATCTTAAGAGCAGTTTTTGGTGCAAATGCTTAGATTTTTAAGTAATTGTCTTCTGTTTTTGTTGAAAAAATATTTTATGGCATTGGATTATATTTTTGTTGATTTAAAATAGCTCTAAAAAAGGGAAAACGGAACAGACAAAGTATATAATAGAAAAATACTATAAAATATTATTCATTTTGCTCGTTTTCCTATAAAATTGCACCATAAATCAATAACTAAAACGGTATGCATCCGAAACCTTAATCTCTATATAAAACAGGACTTTTAGAAGAAAAATTTTAAAAACTAAATGTTTCCTACAAGACCTTTGTAATCTTAGCCAAGAATACAGTATTTAAAGATTTAAATTAAGAATCCAAGCGTGAGACGAAAAATTAGGTTGCAATTAGATTTTTAGACCCGAGCTCCTAGGCTCGAGGGTGGGGGGGGGGGCTGCAGCCCCCCCCCCTTCCCTAAATACGCCACTGATTACGGTTAGTTTCTTAAATAAGTTTTAGAAAATTGTGTCAAAGTTTTTAGATAGAACACGCTTTGCGGTCTAACCACCTTTTGTTTGTACAAGTTTATTTGGTCTTAAAATTAAATTATTTTATTTGGCGCTAGAGGGAGTCATATAACCGTCTGAAAAATAGCTTGGTTCTCAGTCAGTATGTATAACCAGTTACCTGACATTTTAAAAAAACACTTCACCGTGCGACGGGCAAAAATACAATTAAAGAAAAAAACATACCTCTAACTTAGTTTTCTTGTGCCGCTTACGTTTCTTTTCCTGCTCACCAGTGTCGAATTCGCAGGAATCGAGCCTCTTTCGCCGATGTTTCTTTCCAGGAATGGGCATGGGCGACTAAAAATAATATATACAAAATTATAGTGACTTAAAAAGACGTGCAAGAATAGAAATACAGTATTTTTCATGATAAAGTTTATATGCCAAACGTTTTTAGTGATTTTTTTATTTGTAGTTTGTTGTTGTTATTCCTAACTATAATTGTGTAATACTGTTGTGAAAGCTTAAGAGGTACGGTTTTGGGGGTACTGGGCCTTTCTACTAAAATCAAATTTATCATATTTAGCACTAACATCCTGAACCATATGTCAATAATAAAAATCTTCCTAGAGTATCACAAACCTTTTCTAAAAACAATACTAACTTTACCTTCTATTTTGATCATGGAATCGGCTATCTACGTTAAGAAACATTTATCAGACTTTCCACCTGTTTCTAATGTTCATAACTATGAGACAAGACAAAATGAAGACATTCTAATTACTAACTATAAACTATCCACCTACAAGAAAAGTCCGCATTGCTTTAGTAGTTATATTTTTAATAAACTCCCAAATAATATTAAATCAGAACCCTCTTTTCGTACTTTTAAAAAGTCTCTTAGGTGCTATCTTCTTGAACACTCATTCTATACTATTAATGAATATCTTGGTGGTTAATATTTGTACTTCTACATTGGGGTGTCCACCAATAATATTTTAATTTTTGTCTCGTGTAAGTTTGTTTATAGATTTTGTTACTATACTTTTGTGCTACTGAATGTTTTTAAATTTGATAACCAATTTTTATACTAACTATATAGATTTATATTTAAGACATTGTTAATGCTTGTAAGAGTCTTCTTAACAATAAAGGATAAATAAATAAATAAAATAAATAAATTAAAAACATAAAATGAGAAAAGATGTACATCATTCTATTAACCGCGCCATTCTTTTCTTTGCTAGTTGTCTGATCGATTATATTGTTATCTTTACGGATTAGAAACATAACACCAGCATCGAGAAATCAAACAGGTCGGAGCGTGACGAATGAAGGTTTTCCCAGGCTGCCCATTTACCGGATTTTTTGTGACGTCGGTAAGTCGTATCAGGTGTTTTTATTAGAGAGCTTATTTTGTTTCACTATTTTCTCTGTAAATAATTGAAGAATTTAAAAACTGAAACCATAGAAAATTTTATTTTTTCTTGTCTTACCATATTATCTAACAGCTCCTCTGGTTCTTCGAACAAATGAACCTCCTCCTCGCCATTTCCTTCGTTTGACACCTCCATCAACGAAATACTCCTATCTGGAGCCTGTATCTCTTCTTCCTCTTCAAAAGACACTTTCTTCTTTTCCTTCTCTCCCATCTTGTTTTTTCTGCCCTTGGCAGAATAACTTCTCAAGGCACTTAGGTCAATTCTTAAAGGCTTGCCTACATTTTTATTTTCAGTGTTTTCCATGGGATTTGGTTTTTTGTTTCTACGTTTTTCTGGTGCCTTTTTGGCTAATGAAGATTCGTTGAAACCAAAGTATGAATCTTCCTCAGGGCTACTATTGGAAAAAATTGGCTCGCCTGACGAGTTGCTTATGTCTCCTAACGCCTTACGTTGAACTGGGGTACTTGATACAATATTGTCTTTAATTCCTGAAATAATTAGAGAATAACTAACTTATAAACTTAACTAACCCTATAACAATGCCCAATTTAGCTTCCTATATCATTTTATCGCTTACCCATTAGATTCCTCTTAACTGTTTCGACTCTTTGATTCTCCTTTCCCTTCACTATTGCCTTGACAGGACTGGTAAACGCCTCATAGTCATACAAACTGCCTTGCATCGGCTCATTTTCAGTCTCAACATTACTCTCTACGAAACTCAAAATACTTTGCTGAACCGGCGCTTTTTTTGCTGGAGTCCCCTTTCTGGGAGTCTTAGAACAGCGTCTTTCAAATCCCTCCACCAATGTATGCTCTAAGACTGGTTCTTGGTCTATCCTTGGTAAGGCATTACTTTTTACACTGATGAAATGTGAATTGGGCCTTGCATTAACCCAAGTGTTTCTCCAAGGACTTGAATTTCTAGTTTGAGTTCCAACATGAACCATTGTACTATTTGCATTTGGTCTTCTAACATTAAAATCAACTGGAGATTCCACATATTCAGTTCGATGTCTTACTATAACATTTATTGCCCCTTTGGAGATTAATTTACTAGTACTTGCAACTGGTGGTACAGCATCTTCATCAAACCCAAAACAACTGTCAATGTCATCCTGATTGTCAGATACACTTACATTGTCTGATGGTTTTGACGCAACCTTAGACTGAATGTCATTCACTGACCCTTTTAGTTTATCAAAAGTGTTTATCAGATTATGTTCATTAACAGAATTTTTACTAACTAATGGAAGAGCTACATTTCTTCCCCTTCTTGAAGTTACATTTTCCATATTTTTGGCACTAATTCGTCTCTGTGGCACTTCTTTTTCAAAACTTAATGGCACATTTTCTTGGGAATCATCCCTATCATCCTCAGAATCTGAACATATATTAATACTATCAAACAGTGATGGAGAAAAGCCTTGTTTGGCATTTGCTGTTTCCTTTCGTTTTTCACAAGTATTTAAATTTGACTTTTCTCTCACAACATCTGTGGCTAAATGGCTGTTATTCCATACATTAGTGTTTAAAGGTGTTTGTCCTCTTCTAGAAGTTATGTTTTCCATATTTCTGGCCTGAGATTTGTCTTTATTCAATGACTCTATGGCAACTTGGTGTACTATAATGTTCATTTCATCATTAAAATTATTTACCTGTATTGTCCGAGTATGGCTTGATGGCACATTTTCGTTACTATGTACATGAGTTTTTAAGGTGGGAGTTTTAGATCTATTTTCTGCAATAACAATATCTGTGTTTTCTCCATTTTTTGTAGAAATCTTCTTCTTGATATTTGATAGAATTCTCGCAACTTTTCTATTATAAAGTTTGACAACTGGTTTTGAAACCACCGCTTTTTTCTTACATTTCTTTACAGCTTTTGCTTCTTTTTCTTCAATTTTTTGAAGGATCTCATGAGTATTTTTGTCAAATATTATCGATGACTTACGGGCACCTTTCTTGACCTTTGTTTTAGGCTTAGGACTAATATCAATAAATTCATAAAGGTCATTTTGGTTTTTATTGCTCGCAGGCTCATCAGATAGATTTTTTTTATAAATTGGAATGTGACCTTCCTTTTGTAAGACAAGCTCATTTGAGGAGTCATGCTTAGGATTTTCTGAATTAATACTTAAATCAAGTAAAGACTCCTCTGCATAGTTCTTGGCCTGTAAATTACGTAAGTTATGAGATTCTCCAGTTTTTGTGAAGTTAAATTTTACTCTTGGGTTTTCTGGTCTACGACTCTTTAGACCAAGTTTTTCATGTTCTTCTTCTCTTGTCCTCTCAGCCTCTTTTACATCATTTGAAAGTTGTGTTAAGTTAACAAATAATTGTTTTGGACTTTGTAGATTATTTGGGTCAGTGGTATTATTTTTTTCCTTAATTATTTCTGCTTCTCCACTATTCATTTCTTTGTTTGTTATACCTTCAATACCAGTCTCAGTTTCATGAAACACACTTTTTCTCTTATTCCTCCTGTTTTGTATGGTAGGGGTTTTCTTTGTATTATTTTTTTCCTCAATTATTTCTGCTTCTTCAATATTCATTTCTTTGTTTGTAATACTCTCAATACCAGTCTCAGTTTCATGAAACACACTTTTTCTCCTATTCCTCCTGTTTTGTATGGTAGGGGTTTTCTTTGTATTATTTTTTTCCTTAATTATTTCTGCTTCTTCACTATTCATTTCTTTGTTTGTTATACCTTCAATACCAATCTCAGTTTCATGAAACACACTTCTTCTTCTATTCCTCCTGTTTTGTATAGTAGGGGTTTTCTTTGTAATATTACCAACATCTAAAAGGGGTGTAATCTTTACAAATAGTTCTTTTGTACCAATCAAATTTCCTGTATCACTGTCTTTTCTTGTATTCTTGACCCCTTGTGTTATAGCTTCCGATTCTTTAATTTTGTTATTGTTCTTCAATTTGTTCTCAACATTTTTATCTTTGTATTTCTTCTTCGCCAAAGGTTTTATTACAACAAGGTCCTCATGGATACTACTCTCTATTAAAAAATTATCCTCTAGGGTATTATTTACAATAGGTGTCAATCCAACAATTAGTTCTTTCATTCCTATACTACTGTCCTTAGTACTTTTATCCACTCCTTTATTTTTTGTGTTGCCCCCTTTATCAGTGCTTGTGATACTATTAATTTTTTTGGGAACATTTTCATTTGTGACTTTTTTAAAGTTTGTTGTAAAACCTTTTAATGTCTTGTCAATGTGGTAAACAGTTTCATCAAGCAATATACTTTTTGTCCTAGTTCTCCGAGATCTTTGCTTATAAGAAATTTCTGCTGCATTAACTTCACCTGGATGTCTTGCAATTTTAACAACTAATTCTTTGGCGCACACTGTCTCCTTATTACTCGATGGTTCAATAGCAACTAAATTATTATTTACTTGGTTTTTTTTAGTAGCTGTAGTGTTTTTATCCCTTTCATGTAAAACCTTCTGGAAAACGCCCGTCAAGGTTTCTGCCGCAGTTTCTTCAATTGAGTAAACAGCCTCAGCACTTCGTTTAGTAAGAGTTGGGCTTTTAACGCCTTTAATATTTTCACTATCTAAAATTCTAGCGGCCTCAGTTAGTTTTGTGTTATTTGGTGCAAAATCTCTGTTTAATAGTATCTTTTCATTTGCCGTGTCAGTGGAATGAATTTTGGGGGTACAAACCTGGTAAACATTCTCCGCAAGTAAAATATTTCTTTTCCTAATTCTCCCGCTTTTCTTAACTGGAGTAGTGGGCACATTTACTTCTTTACTTCCTCCTATTTTCAAGCCTAATTTACTGGATTTCATGTTTATAACATTTGTTTTGTCTGCTAGTGGTCCTCTCAATGTTTGTTTGGCCATAAAAGTAGTCATTTTTGTAAATTTGCTACATTTCAGCACGTCCGAGAGCACAAGTAACCTCTTTAATACCTTTTTCTGCAAAAGAATATGTTATTTTAAAACCATTTAACAGTTTCCAATAAACAAACAGGAAAAGCTTTTAAATTGCTGTCAAAAATAGGAAAACTCTGTCATTTATTAGTCTAGAGATGCACATTCCTTTTTTCACCGGTGAAATCAACCCGTTTTGGTACTGATCATTGCCTTCTCCTTCTCGATTTTAGAAGAGTGAGTGAGACAGAATTTCTTTCTAACTCACTCTCCGTTTTTAACCGGTTGAACCAATTCTTTTTTTTTTTTTTTTTTTTTTTTTACGGTTCGCCGACTACGTAGGCCATCTTGAACCACAAATGTGATCTACCGACTGGGGAGTGTGAAACGGCACCTTCATCCTACGAGATATCCGATCTCATCCGGCCTGTCCGGCGTGAATAGGATGGCTAAGTGTCGATTCATTTTACACTCTTCCCTGAGGCAAGAGCACGCCGTGTTCCCAAGCGGTCACCCGCCCAAGTACTAACCGCGCTTGACTTCGGTGATCTGCGGGAACCGGTGCTTAATATGTCGACAGGCCCTTGCCTGCTTGAACCAATTCGCGTTCTTAAATTGCGTTGGACATCGTGTTCTTTTATTCGTGGTGTAACGTCAACGAGAGAGAGTTCCCAAAATAATTAACCGAAACCCATGTTAAGTTGTAGGTCCAGAGCAAGCTGGCTTTGTCTTGTCGACAAGTCGACAAGTGGTCGTTCGTAACCCAGACCACAGGGGAATGATAGGTCGTCGCTGTCGCCCAGACTATAGTGACAGCGACGACCTATCATTCCTCTGTGCTCAGAACACACATGTTTTATGCATAGCCTTCTCGATGAGTCGAAAATGACAGAAATTGTTTTTTTTGTCTTCCCATTCATCGAGAAGGCCATGATGCAAAACATTATGTCGAATTCACATGGGGCGCAAACCAACGACTATAAATAAGAAGGATAGACTTCCATAAGAGCAACGTTAGATTTTGCCTGAACGCATGTGACGTAGGCATGGGTACAGAATTCGTTTAGATCGATGAAATTCAGTGTGTTTACGTTCTGATTTCTTGTGTTTCTTTTGAGTTTTTTGTGACTATTTGTTAATTTTTAATTGATTTTAAGTGATAATAAATATGTAAGAACATCGTGCACTAAAAATTTGGTGCCTTAAGCTTGATTCTGTGTGTTTTTTGTCACGTACACGGACTTGGTGTATAATAAAGTATTTTTGGACATTTTACATTCTAATCAGTATTTTAACAGTTTTGGTAAGTTTTTTCAATGAAATACTGAAAACAAATATCTAAAATACTATTTTGTTGTTATAGATTTAAATGCCTGGGCAGATTTGTGATGTTGCTTCATGTAAAAGCAACAGGCTAACCCTCAAAAAAGAGAATGTACACCTTCGTTTCCAAAAGCTTGTGATTTAGTCTCATCTACCATGAGGAAAGAATGGATAAATAGGTATAAAAGAAAGAATAAATTTAATCCAAGTACGTCCAGAATATGCTCCCTACATTTTACCTCGAATGATTATGAAAGAGACTTACAAAATAAGCTTCTAGGTAATATGTTCATATACTAATTAAAAAACAAGTTCAAAATAAATATTATATTTTAGGTTTACCTTTGCGACGAGTTCTTAAAAAAACTGCAGTTTCCACTCTAGGCTGTAAGATATTATTAAGAAAAGAAAATCACTTAGAAAGACCTGAGAAAAAATCAATAATTCAAGATACACCGCGTGCTAAGAGAGCTGGGAAAAAGATAAACAAGGATCTCGTCCAATCCTTACTTACAAAAAGTGATAGTGTCCCAAGTACATCCATCTTAATCTGATACTGAAATATTAGACAAGCCAAGTATCTACTTTACCCATACCCAAGCCCATACCCACCCCAGATGCTTATAAGGAAAAGTATGAAGATTTATTGGTGAAGTATAATAAACTGAAGTCCAATACTGATAAAAAGATGAAAGGGTAAAATGACATGCTTAATTTAAGACTATAAAGTAAAATGCTATAATCAATCCATTAGTAAAAGTTCGTTATGGCTGAGAAACTTTTGAATATGGTGCTTACTAATAACCAGATTTCTTTATTTTCAAGGAGGAAAAAAATTGTTCATTGGACAAATCAAGAAATTTCAGTAGCATTTACTTTACGCTACTACAGAAAAAAATGTTCCTTATATCTTCGTAACATTCTAAATTATCCATTGCCAGCACTCTCCAGCCTAAGACGTTGGGCATCTCGTTTAGATATAAGTCAGGGGATATTAGCCTATATGTGCCGAAATAAGATTTAAAATAAAGGAGTACCTCCCAACTTTGTGCAGATTTGGGATATTTTTATTCCAGTTACCTGTTCGATGTTCCAATACTGATATCTTACATGGGAATCGCCCATATGTATTTTATTTTACCTAGTTTATATTTGTGATTTGTGTATTTTCAATATTTTTGTCATCTCTAAATGGCCTGGCCTGGTTATTAAAATATTTATTTATTTATGTACTTCTTTTACTCTTTTTTAGTAAATATAAAGGAGCCCTTTTATTGTACTTTTTTCAGATTCGCCTTAACATTAAATATGTATATTTGGTCATATTTTTACAAACAAATAGATTGGATTTCTTAAATAAATATATTTTATTTTACTTTAATTTCCCATTAGGAAATAGATATGATTAAACATATTACATTACACTTATAATTATACAGTCGTTTTGAGTAAAACGAAAATTCTATTAATTCAGTACCAATTCTATATAAATATTACAGACTCTAGAAGTGTTTTATTTTCTTCCTGGTTAAAAGCTTATTTCAAAAATCTAAAATACTTTTTAGTTCACACTTAAACAAATTAATTACACTGCGTAATTTAAAAAAATGCTATGCTTTACCATACATTTTAAACGAGGCCAGTCTGAAAGTGTACCCACGGTGACGTCACCGCCGTTTGACCTTCGGCTAACAAATCGAGCGAACTAAGCTATCCTTCTTATTTATGGTTCTTGGGCGCAAACGGCGTAAATATGACAACGTAAGTCAGACGTGATTGATCGAAAGTTAACTGATACAGAATCAATGACAATCAGCTGACTTTCGACCAATTACGCCTTACTTACGCTATCATATTTACGCCCCATGTGAACTCGGGCCGACTCTTCCTTAAGTCCTTTTTAGATGCAAACTGCAAGTGGAAATGGTAGGTTTCAATGGGAAAACTTGCATCAGCTGATGGAAGTTTTCCCATTTAAAACAAACATTGACTTAGTAGTGTAAAAAGGCCTTAAATGTATTACGACAGCGAGCATCGTTGAATGGGGACAGCATTTTTAGAGTAGTAATCAAAGGGTCAAATAGTGTTATCTTTGTTTACTTTATACAGCTCCGGGGATAAACGAATGTTTACTGTAAAGATTTTGCGAAAATGATTATCCAAACTGTACAATCGATCAATTCTGACGAATCAGCTGAAAAGTCAGCTTTTAATTGGTGGGAAATTACGTCACTGTCAAGATCTATTTTTAGCGAAGCGCACGCGTTTTAGTAGTTTAATTTCCGCCATTTTTATAATTTATTTGTTGTTGACTGTGCTTTAAAATAGAATTTTTGCAAATTCCTGCCATGGAATCTTTTGAAAAGTGCCAATAAATCGAAACGGGCACTTTAGGTAATTATAACCTAAAAGGGGCGAACGAGAGGTGCCAGGTTTTTCGCGAATTTCGAGGCCTTCGCACGTGTTTACGTTCGCCCTACGTCAAAAAAATTAATTTATTACGCCAACGTGCTTATTTTTAATTTTGTTGCAGCGACAAGCATTTTTTAGCGAAAAAATGAAATTGCGTTAGTTGGACAAAATACTGATAGACGTAAATAAGAAGTACGAAGCAATGGGGGCTTTTCTCGATAAACCTAAGACGGACAAGTTCCAGGAAGGAGGGGAAGGAAATGGACTAAGGTTTGTTGTAATGGGTGATGTAAATAAAGACTAACAGTAAAGACCAGTATTGCAGAATAAAAGTCCGTTTCAAATAGTTTTAAGTACCTATAAGCATTATAGCTGTATCCTGTTTCTACATAATATATTGGCATGACCCAATATAATCTCCATATCTTTAGACAAAAAGTCTAGCTTATTCACAGTCTGATTGGACTTTATAGTGTGTGATAATAAGTTCTTATTATTATAGGTTTAGACAGTAGTTGGAAGTCTGGTAAACTCATTCATAATCTTTGCTCTGTAAGTCTTTTAATACATCATCAAACTGTCATCTTATCATTTTTGCACTCTGTTTGCAATGAAGTTCTTTCTGGTCAGTCTATAGCTAAGTTCAGTGGTCAATTTCAAACTTCTATTTAAGTTCACAAAGATGATGTTTTTTGTAACTTTTGTATTTTTCTTTTATATTTATATTCATATGGAATATCTGTTTTTACTGATTTTAATTATTAACTTTTAATTGCTGAGGTTTACTATTTGTTATATTTATTTAAAGGGCAAGACCTGTTTATGAATAAAATGAAAAACTGGTCATAGGCCATAAGTACAGTTTGGCACTTTTTCCCCTTTTTTTATTCTTTGGAGCTGTTTTTAACCAAAATGTACCTCTTGGTTCCTCCAAAACAACAACATGTTGCATAGTAGAATTTTGTAATAACGTCTATTTGTACCGAAGCAGACAATGAAGTCTCCTAGAATAATAATATTTTTATTTATTCCGATTCTGGCCATCTCTGTCAGGCACATTACATCAACATTTAAGTCATGTAAAAAGCCTCAAGTTCATTGGTTTTGTTTTGAACTGATCTTATGTTTAAGTGTAGAATTATCATTAATTTACCCTGGAATTTTATGATTTCGGTTGATTCAGGCGTTGAAGGTTGAGAAAATGGTTTATTATTACTTCTAGCTTAAAATAACATATCGATGGTTAAATTGCAAAATCTCTTAAGTCGATTTATTGAAATTTTACAGGAGGAAGAAAAAACGTTTATAGAGTTTAAATATAATATTTGAAAAACAATTTTGGTTACAAATTTGACTAAATAATATTAGTTTTTGGATAGTTAATAACATTTCCAGTAATAGTTGTGTATTAGAAAAATAAACGACTTACGTGGTTTTGACATATAATTGGTAAAATTTGCTTGACTTGAGAGGTTGTGTAACGTAGTGATCTTATTGGTATTGTTGGCAAAGGATAATTAACATACAATAATAATCACATTAAAAAATATATTTGCAAAAATAAGCTAAAAAATCGAACTCGTGAAACTAGGAACTGATTAAACAACATAAGGGGACGATAGCAACACAAAAAAATCCCAAGACATTTTTTTAAACCTCTCTTGGTACTAGGTAAAATTTAAAAATAGGTAACTTATAACTAGGAACTACATGATATAACTAATCATGTAGAAGACTTTCATAAAATTGCCTAAAATCTGCAGGTATAAATTTTTTCAATTCCTGTAGATGATTGAATTTATCAACTTTTATTTTGACTGGTTCGTGATGTAGTTGAGGAATAATTAAGTTTTTTTGCTGCTTTTTTATCCGCCTTGGAAGTTTCAATCAGTTGTCCTCATAATTTAATTTATAGTCAATAGAGCCATCTTTCCTGTAAGCTAGACATCGAATATCGGTAACTTTTGGATCGTTGGTCGTATTGCCAGGACGGATCGAGGAATAGTTACTTGAAACAGAATATTTTTGAAAAAAATCGTAGGAAATATAATAAACTATGTAAGGATCTTTTAGTTTTGCACTTTTGCAAATTTGAACGTAGCAACCGGGCAAGTAAATTTCTCTGTTTTTAAGTTTTCTTTCAATACAAGCATGCATAGAGTCACACTCCATTTGAGTGTGACCCTTTTCAAGATAGAATTGAAATATTTCAAGTTTCTTATTCTCAGCAAAGTTTAATAATGCGTTCGATAAAGTTATGTTGCGGTTTTGATAACCACATCCGTCACTAAAAATAATTACAGTTTTAGAATGTGGAGTTAAATTTTTATCAATATAATCAAGAATAAGTGAGGTAAACTCATTGGCAGTTACTCCTCCAGCGCCTTCATGCCAGATATAACAGGCTGCTTGACCAGTACCCATGTTATAAAAGGTAAAATTATGAACGGTCAATTTCATTTTATAGTATGACGCAGAAACCTGCAATCGAGGCGCTGTCAATACCGCCTGTACATCCATAGTAAACATTAGGGTAGATGGATTGGCCTTAGCTAGTTCTTTTTGTCTGTCTTTTTCGGCACGAGCCATATTTTTTCTTGTAATGTGCGTCTGATATTCATCTTCCTTAATAGTGCCCACAGAATATCCAATGCAGCTGTCGCATTGGTCTTTCCTAAAAAAAATACGCAAATTTATGTATGCCGTGTTTATAGCAAAAACAAATTATTGTCTTACTTTGGTTGAAAAAGAGAAAGATTTTGAATATGAAATTCTTCTCTAAATGTGGTATGATTTCGTGCATGAATGTTTTTCTCCACACATTCTTTACCATAAAATCTATAGAGTTCATTAATATTTTGCCACTGGGTATCTAAATATAATTTTTCTGTATCCTTGCGGCAATAATGGCTGCTCATCTTGGGAAGTTCAGACAAAAATCCAATCAGAAATTTTTTATCTTTAGATACTGGTTTATTATTTCGTTTCGTCATCTGCGTCGATTCTGTACTAGTTGGTTGATGGGCTACTTCTAAATTATTTTTCATCCAACTATGAAAACTCCACTCCCCAATAGAAATAGTTTCTAGAAACATTTTTTTGCATACTCGCTTTCGCATGTTGTCTTTTTTAAGATGAAATACATAAGATGCATTTCTTGGCTTACTTTTAATATCTAAAAAAGTATAAGGTAGTATTTTTAAAAACTAAACAAAGTAACAAGAATCTTACTAGTCCGGTGAAATTTAACAGGTGCCGAATCAACCAATCCCATTATATAAACCTTTTTTCCATTCCAATCTAAATTTTTCCAAAAATTGTCAAAAATCAACTGTCTTTCTTCCTCGGAAAAGTCTTGGCAAAAAAAATTATTTGATTTTTTTGAAATTTTACAATTACAAGCAGGTCCCATTTCTCTTGATTTCTTTTCAACTTTATTGTATTTTTTGGTTTTGTTGTCTAATTTAATTGTAGTGTACTTTTCTCCCTTCATTCTTTTAGTTTTATTTTTATTACGTTCCCAATTAAAACTATTTACATTTTTCCCCTTGGATCTTTTTCTTTTTTTAACTGTGGTTGCCTCTTGGTAATTTTTTGGAGAAATTTCAGACTCTAAAGAGAATTCACTTTGTTCAGATTCAGATAGTTCTGAATTAACATACTCAGAACCACTGTCTTGGTAAGGTTCACTCTTATTCTCACTGCTCTCGTCATCACTTTTCTGATTTTCGGATCTAGTCATGTTTATATTGCATTGGTCTGGTTTATGGATATCTGCTACGGATACATGTAATGATGTGGACACAGTTAATTCAACCGACAGGGTATCCCTAATATTTTTATTTTCTTGGTTAGGGGTTTTCCCAGGGATAAAGCCTATTGGTGATTGTCTCAGAGCAGAGGTATTCAAGTTTACATCATCTCTAACAATAGTGCTCCTACTTGCTTCTAAATCTTCACATAAATTCTCTTGAAATTTATTTTTCTTTTGCACACTACAAGGCATAACCTTATATTACAAACTAGGACTATTAAACAGATGCACAATAACTTACCCATTGGTATTTTCGTTCACCGCTAAACTCACAATATATTTACCACGATTGGCGGACATAGTTATTTAAATTTAAGGCTTAAAAACTATTTTACACCCTGCCGAAATCCGACTTAACTAACACGTTTCAAGTAGTCGACGAAAGACGAAAGCTCGTAAGTTCGTATTTAACGATATTCACAAAATGGCGCCAAATATACTTAAATGTTAAAACCTCGTAAGGCAACTAATGAGGTTTCCTATTTTAATAATTTTTCATGTTAGTTTTACTAGCTTTTGAAAGATGGCGCTATAAGTATTAAAACTTAGTATTAACTTACGAGATTTTGCAGCTTAAAGGCAATCACTATTTTTAAACTTTTTCTGCAAAAAACGCAGAAATGACAAAAATCGACTTATAAGGTTTTGCAATTTAACCATCGATATGTATATTTGCTTAAAAGAACTTATTTATATATATATATTAGCATTTTAGTATAGGTGCTATAAAAAATATGTGTGTAGGATAACAAAGTCATAACTACTCTCCAGAAGGGACATTGTAAAGAAGGGCCTATCTTCCTTCCTACATTAATGTACCCCTTATTTGTATGTAGGATGTGTATCAAAAGTTTCAATTACAGTGACATCAGCAATTAGCATCTGTGTTACATTTGTCTTTGAACTTTGGTTTTAATTATCTTATTATGGCACACAAAGGTGTTTCAACATTTAGTTATAATGGTTTAAAATATTTTAATCAATCTGTATATTCTAAGACATTCTATAAAATGGTAACAACAGTTTGAATAAATACATAAAAATAAAATATTGCTTAAAAGAACTTATATATTTGTATCTTATGGAAATAGTCCATTTTCTTAAAGTGGAGCTAGTAAGATGCAGAAAAGTTTATATATCTCTTTCTCTTTTTGGGTGGTAATTTTTCGCAGGTGCATCCTTCTTTAAGTTTTAGGCTGTCCAAGTAGCTGAACTTGATTCGAATCTATTTTGGGATCCAGACCTGAAACAAAGGCCCACGAGAAGTTAGCTTTCTTTTCGGCAGCAAATAAACCTGCTGCATTTTCTCTGGTTCCTCGTGTAGGTTCGGGTCTCTTGATTTTTGTGTTGGCTCCTGTTTTAGCTTTGCGATATTGAACCAAAATCCATTCTGATTCCTCATTTTGGTGATTTGACCAAAAAAATTTTTTACAATAATAGGCAAAGTGAGGATAGAACTGTCACTTGCGTCAAGCGGTTACTAAGTAACGTCCTCATATGTGACGACATGCGCAGAGAAGTTCAAATTTCAATTAGCTTAACGGCATTCCATTATTGGTGTATTGTGCTTGCTGCCTAGTAACTAGTAATACGTTTTTATATATTTTGCTATAAGAAAAGTGTGGGTACCATTATCATAGTCCTCTTAAATACGGCTGTTCCATTATCATTTGCTTTGTTTAAGTAAATTTAAAACAATATTGGACAAGAAACACTGCCATCAGTTTAACCATATAATAAACTCAAACTCAAATATGCTTTATTGTCTGAAGATTAGTACAATCCCATTGACAAAGCTAACAACTTATTATCTAAATAAAAAATTTTTAAATAACAAATAAAAATCATTCAAAATATAATGAACAGTTAACGCAGGAAGGACACTAAATATATAAAGACAAAAAACCTACTTACAATTAAAAAACAAGTTAAGACAATAACTGTGAATATACAAAGATAAAATTTAAAATAGAAATATTCAGGCAATGGTATTGATCACACTGGATTATCCATGAGATATTCCTCAACCGTATAATATGCCTTCTTAACCAATAGGCTTTTTACCCTACTCCTAAACATCCTGTAATTAGAAAGTCTTCTAAGTTCTATAGGCAGATTATTAAAAAGTTTTTTACTATTATAAAAAATAGAGTTTTTAGTTAATGCAGATGTAGGAATAGGAAGCCTAATGGTATAGGAGCTCCTTGTAGGAACCACTGACAAGGAACGAATATCCAACGAGTATTTTTTGAACATAAGACATACAGTCTCCAATATAAAAATACATGGCAAAGTTAAAACTCTCCGAGACACGAACAGAGGTCGGCAAGTTTCTCGTGGCTTAGCACCACAAAGATTTCTAATTGCTCGTTTCTGCAGCACAAATACAGAATTAAATAGAGTATTCGAGCAACCACCCCAAAAACAGATGCCATAGCGTAAGTGTGTCTCAACCAAAGAAAAGTAAGCGTTTCTTGCTATTGATGCATTTAACTCATTCTTTATAGTTCTGATGGCAAAACAACCCGATGAGATTTTCTTACATAATTTCTTAATGTGTATGTCGAATTTAAGTTTATTATCAATGAGTAAGCCAAGAAACCTATTCTCTGACAGATTATCAACAACCTCGCCATTCAATAAAATATCATTCAATTTACATTTAAAATTTAAAATATTGGTTTTAGAAATATGAAAGAAATAATAATAATAATAAATTATCTAGAATAAATACAATTAAATAGTGTCAATTTTAAAGACAAAAAATATTGCAAATAGGTATGTACTGGCTTAGTAAAATAATATATTATAAAATAAATTAAAGATCTGTATTATATTTTGTCATTTTACAATTATATTACATAATAAACGTGTAGAAATAAAATTGTGTACCTATTTTTGTTATTTGATGGTGCATTGTATTTGAATAAAAATGAATGTTTATCGTTTTTATCAGGAAAGTGACATGCATTTAAATTTTCACTATATCCATGAATCAAATGAAAGTATTTAATTATAATATTATCATTTTTAGATACGGACATGGTTAATTATACAAGTCAATATTATTCCTCTGTGTTAGCATTAAGTATTATCTTGAAGAAGTAAAAAGTTTTATGTTTAATATTATAGAATATATTGTCAAAATGGGGTAACCCGTTTATTTAATATATAAATAAATATTTTATTAGTAGAGATAATATAACTAATTGGTATAGTTGTGGCGACTTTCTATGACATTTTGACTTGAAACTGCGAACTGGTCCTTCAAAAACAATGCCAAGTCAATTTTTTTATACTTTTTAATAGGACTAAAATTAGTATATTTAAAAAAAAAAATTTCCCAAAATCCCAAGATTTTTCTTGGAGAGTTTTGGACTTGCATTGTCTTTATTTGTTTTTAATTCACAACGTTTTAACTAGTAAGATCTCTAGTCGTCTTCAGGTGATTACTGAATAAGTACAGTAACTACAGCTCTATTTATACTAGCTAGATGCACTGGAACATAACTGAGATGGGTGTAGTCATGCGTTGAGTTTGTGCTCGGCTTAGCAAAGGTTTCCAGATATTTCTTATATCTAATCCAATGAAGGCTTACTAAAACTACCTCAGTTCTGGTGTATGGTGGCAGCTTCCTTGAACTTCCCCAGTGTGGTTCTTTTCGCAGGATTTCAGCTTATGTCTATGCATGTTCAGCTGCACCTGATTTTTCGGTTTGTCCTTTTAGTGTATTGTTCCTATGGTCTTTGATCTTTATTTCGAGTGGTCTCACTAATATAAGATTGGCCACATTTACATATATTTTTGGCTGGTTTCGTTTTCGATAGGTGGCTTCTTAAAGTGTCTCTCAAGCTGAATGCCGTATTGATGTATCGTTGTCCTAGTCTTCTTATTCTAACAGAAACTTCTTTAATATTAAACGGACACTTTCTAAGGGGGTTTGGGAAAAAGTTTTTGTCCCCAAAGATGTTCGACTAGCAGTCGCGAGATTGATGGTGATCAAATTTTTATTTTAAAACAAATAAAAAAAAAATTGAATTTTTATTACTAAGCCTAAGTAAAAAATTACTCTCAGTGAATGATCGCTTTCATATAGAGTGCAGAGGTTTGTACGAAGTTAGAGGAAACAATTCCAGTGTATTTTTGAAATTCTAATAGAGCAGAATATTTATTTTCATGCGATTTTATTTTCTCTAAATTCGTACAATCCGCTGCTCCCGATATGAAAGCGATAAGTCCCTGACAGTAATTTTGGACCCTGGAGAATAGGTAGGTGATAAAACACCCTTGATATTCAATTATAACATCATAAATAATTTCTGGTGAGAAACTGTCGAGCCTCTTACATATTCAAAGAAGGGTGGCTAGTTGTTTCTACAACATCGCCTGAAACAGACTGTAAAATGCCAAGGGTGGTTCAAGTTGAATAAAAACGAACTTTAAATTTGTATTAACAAATTATTTTATTTACTGTATCTTCCGTTGTTTACGAAATCTACAATAAGTTAAATCAAATACAATTTGACATTGTCTGAAATCAATCTTAAATTTAAATACCGGATCAGTAACGATTGAAATAAAATATTGTTTTAAGATCAAAACAATACAACTAACTATGTACAATAATACTACTAAAAAATACTAAATCAAAAATACAATAACCTTTGATCAGGAAATAAATATAAATCTCAACAACCTATGAACAGTTGTTCAAAATCTATAAATCAAAAATGGTTTTTACATTTAAAACTTAAAAGAGCCCGAACATAATAATGCTCAAAATTAACTTTTTATTCGAAAAGATTCACTTAATGTCAAGTCACTTTTCTATTTTTTATAATCACGAAACAGTGGTTTTCATAAATTGTTTATTAACCACAAGGCGGGTAAATCAATGTCGAATGATTTTTGAAACTATGAAAGTTTTTTACATTTACATACAGATGTAGCTTGGATGCAACCAATTTCTTTTGATTGCAATTCTTTGCAAAACTGCTCGTACTTTGATTGGATTGACAACTAGATTAGATCCTACCTTGATCTACAGGTCTTCTATTTTAAATAATCAAACATTTCACAAGTACAAATACATCACAAAACTGTTTTTCTTATATCACATACTGAGGTCAGAGTGTAGACCTTCAGAGTGGAATTATTTTACGGGAACTTAAGAGTACAGTCAACTGCGAGTATAACCACGAGATAATAACACGAATTTTGTAAGAACACGAGTTATTTTTAATCTATTTTGAGCCTGAAAAACGGGAGTGTTTGACAGGAAATTCACACTGAGAATGCAGTTGATGTCTTGCTTCAATTCATTGGAGACTGCCAAAAACGAGAATGTTTGACAGGAATTTGCCGAAAGCCGAGTGTGACTTGGCGCGATACGTTCAGTTGCTGACGTACAGAACGGGGGTGTCTTGCCAGCGAGATTTTATTAAAACTCCGAAAAAACAAAGCGTGACTGAACAATGTGAGATACTATTTCTATCTTCTTTAGAGACCGACCGACGGGGGTGTCGGAAACGGCGAGAGATTTACGTCAAAATCGAGCATGTCTTGACCCCGAGATATCTACTTCGTATCTGGCTTCTGACCGACGGGTCGCGGGGCAGCAAGAGGCCTATGACCTCCAGAAGGGCCAATGATTGATTAGTGACGTGAAATAGGGACCAATAGAAATCTATATTTTAGATTAGGGGTGAGAGAAGACAAACGAGAAATGCAAAGCGTCTGTCTGTGTTCTATAAATAGAAATTTCTTGGAATGTTATCGAGTTGAGACGTGTAAATTTGTCTATTTGAGAGTTTTAAACTGAGGAAATTTTATGATTTATTCTGTTTTCGATGCATTGATTTTTAGACAGGGCAAATTAAAGATATTTTAATGAGAGTAATAATTATTAAAAATTTAATAATTCCAGTGTTGGAACTAGTTTTCCAACAATTTCTATGTCCCTAAGTTGCTAGGAAAATAGTTGTTGCGGGCGAAATTTTTCATTCAATGTCGCGATGTGTTTGAAGTTTCATTTTTAAATTTTTGTTGCTTTGTTTAATACATTATATCTCTTTATATCAGCACTTTGAACTCAATTGTTGACGTTTTAGAACTAAAGGAATCAATACTACTTAAATGAATTAATCAACAAAGGGCTTTTTAGCTTTAAAATACAAGTAATCGATTTCAAAATTCCACAATATTTTGAATAAAATTAGACAAAGAAATAATACTCAAAAAATGAAATGGCAAACGCGACATTCACGGTCACTCTTAATTAATCTTCGTAGGTATGGCGTCGCCAGCATGCAAGGTTGGCGCGTCGAAATGGAAGACGCTCACATGGCCAAAACAAACCTGGGCGAGCACCTACGCGATTGGTCTTATTTTGCTGTGTTCGACGGGCACGCGGGAGCCAAGGTGTCGGCGCACTGCGCGGAGCACCTGCTTGACGCCATTATGGCCACTGAGGAGTTTAGAGAGGATGTCATGAAAGGGATACGGCAGGGTTTTTTAGGTAAGATTCATTAACAATATTTAAATGTGCCAATAAGTATTTTTAGTAGGACTTGAAATATTCCACACTTTTTTGACACCCTGTATACGCTCTTGTATACAATTCAAAAAAGATGTTTAATCATCTCCCTCTTAATATAAAATCCTTAAATAATTATTTAATTTCGAATTCAGGTTAAAAAATTGTTATTGGAACACTATTATACCGTATCTGAGTATTTTTTAGAAAATTTGTAATAGTTCGGTTTATGTATTGTCCTTTATTTGCTTTTGTATAATTTTCTCTGTAGGTATATATTTTTTTTAGCACGTGATCATATAGATTTTATTATTGTTATGTACATCTCACTTTGACTTTTATTTGGACTTTATTTCATTTAGATCTAAGTTTTTCAGCTTTGTCAACAAGAGCATAAGCTCTTATGATCAATAAAGCATATTTTGAATTTGAAAAAAATATATTTTTTTAACTTGATAAATTCATTTTAAGTATTTATTACGTTAATAGTTTTTAACCTAATTATATCTCGAAAACCACCGGACCGATTTGTTTATAATGTATCAGTATTTATTTTCAGAATTAGACGATAAAATGCGAAATCTTCCCGAAATGTCGTCGGGCGAGGACAAGTCCGGCACGACGGCGGTATGCGCCTTCATCTCTCCCCGGGCGATGTTTATTGCTAACTGCGGCGATTCCAGGGCCGTACTGAGCAGGCACGGGTGCCCGGTGTTCAGTACGCAGGACCACAAACCGGGCCTGCCCTCCGAGAGGGACAGGATTGTTAAGGCCGGAGGGAGTGTTATGATTCAGAGAGTTAATGGTAAATATCGGAATGTTATATTCAGCACTAAGATCTACTAATTTTTATTTATTTTTTCGCAGAAGTAGGTATTGTTTTTAAGAAAATGATGTCTGGCACCATAGTGAGAATAGATCTGATATTATATACGTGTAATATAAGTAAACTTTCTTCTTTTAAGATTACCTGAAATTTCGTGTCTACCAGTAAGCCAGGTTGCACAAATTCATGATTTCGAAAAAATCAATAAATCTGATTTTTTCGATTAAATCGTGATTTTTTCGATTAAATCGTGATTTTTTTTAAATTTTTATCAATTTATACTGATTTTTTCCTTAAATATGGCAATAATGAACTTGAAAATAACTTATTTTCATTATTTTGTCTCTATTCGCCCAAAAATATTTGTTGTCTAGATTTACAGTTATAAAATCTCGGCGACATTCAAAATAACTTGTTTGACATGAAAATTTTCGGCAGCGTGCAGCGTAATTTCGGAATGAATATTTTTTACGCTGGACTGATGACGATTAGTTATGTTTTTACACTTATATAGGTATCTAAACACTTCGTTTTAAATAAACTATTTTCTTTTTTTTTAATTTCTTGATGAGTTATTTTCTTCGGCGACTTGTTTTTACAGCAATTTATAATTTGATTTAAATCACGATTAAAATTGAAAAAATCAGCTGATTTAAATCGTCGCAACCCTGGTAGCAAGTAATTATTATATTAATTCGTCATGTAATTGAGAAATTTGTATTTAATAGGTAGCCTGGCTGTGAGCCGAGCCCTCGGCGATTTCGAGTACAAGAACGTGAAGGGCCGGGGCCCCTGCGAGCAGTTGGTGTCGCCCGAGCCTGAAATCTTTGTGAGAGATCGGGACGACCACGAGGACGAGTTCCTGGTGCTCGCGTGCGACGGCATATGGGACGTGATGACCAATGCGGATTTGTGCGCGTACATTCACAGCCGGCTGATGGTCACGGACAATCTGCAGGAGGTGACGAGTCAAGTTATCGATACGTGTTTGTATAAGGTAAGTTTTGGCTTTGAAAATTTGAAAAAGTCACATTGATCTGATTTTTTTTCAATCAATCAATCAAAATTTATTCATGAATGTACATCATAATAATTTCACAAGTCATATTAAAAAAATTTACCGCGTAGCATCGAAAATTCCAGTACCCGATAAACCGGCGGTTGTTTTGGTGCAATTTGCAAATAATAAAATTCGTTCGGACGTGTTCAAGCAGCGCAAGCTATTGAAACCTTTAAAAATTTTAATAAAGGAAGATTTAACAAAAAATAGAATTTCCCTGCTTCAGGCAGCGGTGACTAAATTTTCCTCGGCCAATGCTTGGTGTTTGCGTGGAAATATTTATGTTAAACTTAAAGATAATAAGGTGCATCGCGTCAGTGACGTAACCGAATTAAATAATCTTTCCTAAATATGGACAAAAAGGATATTTTTCATGTATATGTATACATAAATGTAAGTCATTGTTCTTTTCTTTATTAAGTTTCCACGATGATTTTCATGTATATATATATACTTTGTTGTGGTCATTTTTTAGGACGGTGACGTTGGCACATCATTTGTTTTGAGGGTTTAAAGCATAAAGATATAGTATAACAATAATTTTTGTAAAAATAAGCTTTGATGTGCCAATTAATAAAAATCAAAAAAGTTTTTTGTTGTCCATGAAATCAGGCCTATTTTTAAAATCATTTACTGTCTGGTATTTTCTCGATTTAATGAATAAAATTTTATTTTGTTTTTAAAGACAATCAAAAATAGTGATCTGAATCTCTATGCTATTTAAATTATATTATATAATAGAGTATATTAATTTATTTGTTTTTGCTATTAATTAGTTACTATTGTAACTACACTTTGTATATCCCTACTGTGTGCAAATTATACTTTGTCAATTACATTGAGGGAGCACTGGCTGGTATTTTGTTTAAATTTTTTGATAATAATCAATTAATTGCGTTGTATATCGCAATCTAAAAATCATATATAGGATATATTTTTTACTTTTTTATTTTTTTTATAGGTTATTTTCCTTATATCTTTCTTTTTTAGTATAGTATGATTGGTGATGGAGCAATTACCGTGGCGCATTTAAATGTGCGTTCACTTTTCCCCAAATTTATTGATGTTCGGGATCTCTTGTTGTCAGAAAACTTTGATATATTTTGTATTTCCGAGACATGGCTTAATTCTAGTATTCTAGACGAAAACTTACTTATTCAGGGATTTAATCTTATTAGAAAAGATCGGGTTGTTGGGCGGGGAGGTGGAGTTATCATTTATATAAAAAATTCATTTACTTATAACATAATTTCTGTTAGCAAAAATATTGAACAACTATGGATAAAACTTAAAATAAAAAATGAAATATTCTCTGTTGGCGCGGTGTATCGCCCCCCTGACTTCAATATAAAAAACTTTCTGGATATTTTTGAGGCTGATATTTCGGCAATATTGGCATCGTGTGACGGCTGCTTGTGCTTGGGCGACTTTAATATTGATTTATTAAGACCAAATCAATCCTATGCATCTCAGTTTATTAATACAATTGAATCCTTAAATATGTCCCAAATTGTGAACGCCCCAACACGTATTACACCTACAAGTGCAACATTGATTGATTTGATTTTGACTAGTGATTCTGAAATAATTGATGATGTTCAGGTCCTGCCTGTGCACAATTTATCCGATCATGACCTAACTAAGTGTACCCTGAAATTGACTCTTCCTCAAAAATTGCCAAATTTTAAGATTATTAGGGATTTTAGAAACTTCGATGTCGATGCTTTTACTGCAAACCTGCGTGCCGCCTCCCTCGACAACATCTTTCGGCATGAACATATTACAGAAAAAATTGAGATCTTAAACAACACCCTTTTGCACCTGTTTGATATTCACGCTCCTTTAAGAAAAATTCGTATTACTAAGAAATATGCCCCATGGTTAACAGATAATATACGTTTCCTTATGTCTTTAAGGAATAAAGCCTATTCAAAATGGCGCAAGACAAAAAACCCTGCTCATTATAACTACTACAAATCGCTAAGGAACTACACCACACTGGCGTGTCGTAAGGAAAAAAAGGCATATTTCTTGCAAAGGATAAACACTGTTGGTATAAACAAAATTTGGAATGATCTTAAATTACTTAATATTAAGAAAAAAAATATTGATATTCCTCCTCTTCTCGCAAATCCTGATCAAATCAATAATTATTACATAAATGGAATTACTAAACTAAATCCTAATCCAATCAAGATAGCTTGGTATGAAAATAATCTCAAACCTGGGGTAGATATATTTAAATTTCAATTGGTAAATTACAACGAGGTAGAAAAAATACTTAATTCCATAAAATCTAAAGCTACAGGTGATGATGGGTTAAATATTAGCCTGTTGTTGTTGGCATGTCCATATATAATACCTTTTATAACTCATATAGTAAATTGTTGTTTGGAAAGGGGCGAGTTCCCGGACTGTTGGAAGCATGCAATTGTTACACCATTGCCAAAAATTCCAAATCCTAAAGGCTTTAAGGATCTGAGACCGGTCAGTGTACTTCCTACACTATCCAAAATTCTGGAGAGGGTTATGGAGTCACAGTTGCGTGAGCACGTAAAAAGGTTTTCTATTTTACCTGAATTCCAATCGGGCTTCAGACCGGGACATAGTTGTGAAACTGCACTCTTGAAGGTCACCGATGACATATTAAGGGGTGTAGATCAGGGGCATCTTGCCGTGCTGACTTTGATTGACTTTTCTAAAGCCTTTGACACCATAAGTCACCAGCTTCTTTGTTCCATATTGAAATTTATTGGTATCGGTAATGAAGGTTTAAAATTACTGCAAAGCTTTTTGGACGCAAGAAGTCAGTCTGTTCTTGTTGCTGGTATTCAATCGGGGTCGCTTCCTATTTCTTGTGGTGTTCCCCAGGGCTCGATCCTGGGACCCCTCCTATTCTCTATATATACCTCACAACTTATAAATCAAGTAAGACATTGTAAGGTACATCTATATGCTGATGACACGCAGGTTTACCTTATTTTCGATCCTCGTGATACGGACACATCTCTGCAGGATATAAACGATGATCTATCCAGGTTGGTCTCAGAAGCTTCTGATCACTCATTATCTATTAATTCAAAAAAAAAGCTCTGTCATGGTTTTTGGTCCTGCAAGGATTCGAGAGGTTCTTTTGCCATCGATTAAACTAAAAATCAACAATGATGAATTGCCCATACTTGACAGTTGTAGGAACCTCGGTCTTACAATAGATTCCACTCTAAAATATAGAGCTCACGTGAGCAACTGTATTAGAAAGGCTTATTTTAATTTAAAGATGATTTTCAATTCTAGAAATTATTTAACTCAAAAGCTAAGGGTTATCTTGTGTGAAGCATTGGTTTTGTCAAGGTTTAATTTTTGCGATAGTGTCTATGGTTTTTCAATAGACTCGTCCGATAAACGCCGCATTCAGGTATTACAAAATTCATGTCTTCGTCTAATATTTGGTATTCGTCGTAGAAATCATATTTCGCATAAACTAATAAATCTTGGCTGGTTGAACATGGGTAATAGGCGTTTACTGCATGCAGCTTGTCTGTTTCATCGAATAGTTCTAACTAAATCCCCTTCGTATTTAAGCAAAAAAATTAAATTTAGGTCAGATGTTCATGCCTTAAATATTAGATTTAGGGATCGTCTAACACCTCCCGCTCATAGAACCGAACAATTTAAAAAATCATTTTCTTACCAAATAACCAAAATTTATAACGAAATTCCCGAAAATTTCAAGTCTAAAAGTCCCACGTCATTTAAATCTGCATATAAAAAGCTTTTATTAAGTCAACAATAAATTTTTTAAATTTGCCACTTGTACGGAAAAATACTAGTTTATCTGAACTTCAATGGTTTATCCCCATATAATCTTTATTCAATAATTATAATTATTAATTTTATTCATGCCCCACGGTTATTTGCTCCTGAACAAGTAACTGTTTTTTTCCCTATATTATAGATCTTCTATTTTTTTTTCTTGCCATAGCCTGTCTATTGTAAATGCTTAAGGTAAAGAACAGGGGGAGTGTATTGCCTCCAGGTTTTTACACTCCTATCTGACCTTCGGCATTTTCCATTAGGTACCTACACTTTAGTATTATTAAATGTATTATAATTACAATGGAAATAAAGACCTCATTTATTTATTTATTTATTTTAAAGTAAAAATATACAGTGTGTCCAAAAAAGTATGCAACATATGTAAAAGTTTTTTATTACCGATTTCTCAGAAAATTTTATTCTTGATAAAAGTTGGTGCATGCCTTGAAACTATAAATGCATATTTCACATTTCACCCGGGGCTAATAGTAAGGGAGCAAATGTCATTTTTTCGAAATTGCATTAAGAGTAAAGTACCTTAGTTATTAGAAATACAGCAAAATTTTATATGGAAGTGTTATTGCAAATTAAAAACATAGTCCAAATACGAAATTTGAGTTACGTCTCAATTTGTATTTTTTTTTCTAATCTCTAATTTTATATGCATTTTTTTAAAGTAGGTTTTTGGACTTTAGCGTACTGAGTGAAAATGACAAATAAATTAGTACTATGAAAAGGGTTGAATTTTATTATAATTTAGTTTCGACCAAAAGTTGGCTAAAATGTGTTTAAGTAGGCGTGCAACACGCTTATATCTAAACCGACCCGGTTCATTGAAAAGGTTTTAAAAGTTTGCAACTACTTAATGCATTTTTATTATAACCCCAGTTTTAAGTTATTTGATAAATATATTAAAATTGCGTAAACGAAAAATCGACCAGAGGCGTACCGTTTAGGGGAAATTAGAGATTAAAAAAAATAAAATAAAAATTGAGATACGTAACTCAAATTTCGTATTTGAGCTATGTTTTTAATTTGCAATAACATTTCCATTTAAAATTTTGCTGTATTTCTAATAACTAAGGTACTTTACTCTTAATGCAATTTTGAAAAAATGGCATATGCTCCTTTACTATTAGCCGCCGATGAAATGTGAAATACGCATTTATAGTTTCAAGGCGTGCACCAACTTTTATCAAGAATAAATTTTTCTAAGAAATCGGTAATAAAAAACTTTTACATATGTTGCATACTTTTTTGGACACACTGTATACAGGGTGTCCATGAAATGACTGTACAATGCTTTACCATAAATTTCTTAACCAAAAATAAGGCGATCTAGGCAAACTTACCTATATATGCAATGTTGCTTCGTTTTGTCGCTACAGGGCGCTAAAGTTTTCAAATTAATATTGTTTTTTCTGAATAATTTCTAAACGCCTTTATCGATTTCCACTAATTTTCGAACTAAGAATGATCACTATTAATAGCGTGTTTTGCCGTATGAGCCATGTTTTTTTAATACCTGCAAATTTAAAAATGGCGTGTGATTGGTAATTAAAAGTCCCTCTTTTTGTTACTCCCCGTATAAATGACTTTAATTATTTCTCTGACACTAGCTGACTTCATGTTGAAACTTTTTTGTCTCTTGTAAAATTTTAGCCAGACATGCTGCAGTTTCTCTACAAAAAAACTATTTACGGTACCTTGTAATTCATCATTGCTGTTTATTCAGAACGAGAAACATGAAAAAAAATTTAATTCTAAATAACTACCAACTAGTTTGATTTTTATAACAATTGTTCGAAACTTTTACATGTTTTGCATCGTAAATAATTTTTTTGTAGAGAAACTGCATGCCTGGCTAAAATTTTTAAAGAGGCAAAAAGTTTCAACATGAAGTCAGCTAGTGTCAGAGACATAATTAAAGTCATTTATACGGGGGGTAACAAAAAGAGGAACTTTTAATACCAATCGCACGCCATTTTTAAATTTGCAGGTATTAAAAAAAGATGGCGCATACGTCAAAACACGCTATTAATAGTGGTAATTCTTAGTTCCAAAATTATTGGAAATCGATAAAGGCGTTTAGAAATTATTCAGAAAAAACAATATTAATTTAAAAACTTTAGCGCCCTGTAGAGGCAAAACGAAGCAACATTGCATATAGGTAAGTTTGACTAGATCGCCTTATTTTTGGTTAAGGAATTTATGGTGAAGCGTTGTACAGTCATTTCATGGACACCCTGTGTATAAGTATAATTAAAGTCATGTGTTTTCCCGCCACAAAAATAACAACTTTGTTTTTTTTTTTAAAAAGAACATTATACAAACATAAATTTAAGATAACAATTAATCCCACCCAACTAATGGAAATCAAGACAAACACTTTGAGCAACATAAATAGGAAGACAAAAATCACAAAGTCATGGTCTCAATCATGTAATAAAATAAACTAAGGTGACATGTTTCGCTCTTTACGGAGCATCATCAGACCTTTAATAGAACCAATAAATGAAATAACACATTAAAAACAAGACGAGTACCATGTCAAAAACGGTTTTTTTTTTCGTTTTTCAGGGCAGTCGAGACAACATGTCCATAGTGCTAGTAGTGTTTCCGGGAGCCCCCAGGCCCAGTCCGGAGACTATTCAGGCGGAAAAAGACTTAGATGCGACGCTGGAAAGGCGCGTTAAAGGTTGTTTGAGTTACATTACTTGCCAAGAGTATCTCTTTTAGGAGTTTTAGTTTCGGAAAATTGATTTTTATAAAATCGGTTTTCTTTGTTACATTTAAAAGTGATGTTTGGTTGGGTTTACAAATATTAGGAAAAGCGCTACAGCAGCAAACAGAAAGTATACAAGGAATAAATTTAAAAACAATCTAAACATCACTTTGAAACATTCTAGTCAATTTATTCTAGTCGAATTTTTTGTGCCATCCATTTTTATTATACCCCCTGTGTTCGTTGTTTAGTTCAAATTTGTAAAAGTATTATGAACGTATTTTTTTTTAGTATCAGTATTATTTTTGAGAAGGGATTGTTTAGACAGTTGATTTTGTGATTTACTGTAGAAAAATCGACCATTTTTTTTTAGTTAAACGTTTTATTTTAGGTTATTTTAATATTTCAAAAAAAAAGATTTACACTTAAGAGGTCGCGACTTACCAAACCAAGTAGGTCAAGGGGTGTCTGCAGGTTTACTCACGTCATCCAGTGCGCCTAAGAAAAATTATTGTTTATATTAAAGGCCTAAAGCGTTGCTAAAGCTTCTTCATTGAGGGGATTTACGGTCTATGTTGTCATTCTTGGCCATAATTTTTCTTAGTTTGATGTAGGGCGTGCGATAAGAGTTAAAGCAAGAGAGCAATTTTTGTAAGCCCTTTTTTTTTCGGGTTGAAATATCTCGAATATGTACTTTAATTGATTTTATTATTAAAATTCTTTTTAATTTTTTTTTTGTTTCTTGATCCATTTGAAAAATTATTTTAAAATATGTCGTTTTTGATTCTTATTATGAACACCCTGCATAAAATAGGTAAACACTATTAATTAGATCAATAGTATCTCTAGACTTTTTTTTTTAAAATCTTGCTCAATGCAGTAATTACAAAAATGATTTTGGATTGTTTTTTTTTCAGGCATGCAAAAAACGACTAAAGCAAATTAAAAAAAATTTTAGGCAATTATTACCTCTTTTAAGCAGGCGTTTCTTGTCGCTGGTCGCGAAACGATAAAATGCGGCGTTTTCTAAATGCATTGTTCTATATGTACGCGTTTATGAATCGATGGCCAATGATATATAAAAGCGCACATATAAAACAATGTATTTAGAAAACGCCGCGTTTTTTTTTATTGCGCCGCGACAAGCGACAAAAAAAACCTACGAACCTAAATAATATGTAATAAAATCAAACTTTGTTATCACAGCTTTTGAGGCCACCCTGTATATGAGAAAATATGAAATACCCTATGATACAGTATAAGTTGGCATTTAAATTCCTAACTTTTGTATAGTACCTATTGAAGCCTGCAGCGGAACCCTGTAACGCCATAAGAATAGAAAAAAAAATTAGAAATTTATTTCCGATATGAGTTAACACTATATAAATATTTTCTGTGTTTGATCGTTAAATTTCGGAGCCGGAAAAAGTTATACTATAGAAACTGAAAGCATCGGTTTGCGATTAAAACCAGCAGAAAAATTGTAAAAGAAGAAAAAGTATAGTTATAGTTTTATAATTTCTGTTTTTGGGTCAAAATCAAAAATATTTTACATAACCAAATTTAAAAAATAGACAACAAAAAACCAGAGACACAAGATCTTTAGATTGAAACATAAATACGCAAATTCTAATTTAAGAGCCGTAAAGTTCTTAGCCGAGTGATCTTACATAGTTCTAAATAAGAACAGAAAGGAAAATATACATTCTTTTTTTATCCTTTCTATGATTCCGCTATTGCAGAACATAAATCTGATACATGCGAGAACGTAGCCGATGCCCTTTTTGCGAATATTTTTCTGTACTTGATGACAGTGGTAAACCTGCGCTTGGTTTATAAAACGTGTTTTAAGTTAATTCGTTTTTGGAAGAGGAAATTTTAAAAAACCACAAATTCACGTACTGCATTTTAAATATTATTTGTTACCGCAACGACAACGTTGTTTATATTAAGTGTGTTTTTTTCTTGTTTTTCTTCTCTTATTATTATTTTTTTATTAGCAATAATATATTTCTAGTCTTCCCAATAATTACACTTCAAAGATTTTAGTGAGTTCCACCGTGTAATGTCGCGGTTAGTATTAAATAACATAAAATACAATCGGTCATTTTTGCCGAGTATTATAAGCAATATTAAAAATTGTGATTTAAACACCACTGACATCTCATAGCACGATGGTATTTTACTTATCGGTATTGACATCGTTTTTGGAAAATCACGTGCGTTTTACACTGTCAGATGACTTTTGTTTACATTAGTAGACGGACAGTAGTAGAATTATCAAAATTATTTTGTGTGACATCCATTCAGCCCCGTACTCGATCGAGAACCTGATATAATTCGTTACGGTAAAACGTGACAGTCTTGTGGAATGTTAAATTAGTACAACAAATGTCAAATTCGTAAAAAAAACTGTCAAAATTTGATGAAGGGTATATTAGCTAATTGGCTGGCCCGATTTGACAAAAAAAAAATAGAAATTTATCAGATGCATTCAATGACGACCGAGTAAATAGACCAAGCATTCCCTTTTATCACAACAAGACGACAAATATACAAAGATCCAGCAGGTTCATCATGAAAATATGAGGATAGTTTTACGCTAAAATAATACAGGGTGATTTCTAAGTTGATACTTTTTTTTTAGCTGCGTATAGAAGGCATTAAAATAAACAACATTTTTAAATACCGTTTTTAAAAAACCCAAAAATAAAGTACTTACATGCATTTATTACACTACAAATCAAATACGGTTCTGCCTAACTTGCCCGTTGAATAACATTAAGAAAACTTCTGGGTGTAGAGAAGAAACAACCGCACTTTTACGAAACTCACAATAAATTGCACCATAATTAGTTCATTGTTTTCCAATTTTACCATTTTCACCAATTTATTAAAATTAATTTGCTTTAGGCCCGTATTATTAATCCCCTGGTAACTTTACCAGCCAGATAATTTCTATGAAGACAATTGTCTTAACAATGGTTTCTTTGGAAATTATCTTGCTGATAAAGTTACCAGGAGATGAATAATACGGGCCTTAGAAAACCTTACCGCATAGCGAATTGCCAAAATAAATATCTGACGACCGATCTGTAAAATGCATAACTAACATACAAAAAACGGAGAAAAACAATATAAAGTAAAAGTAGAGGGCTACGTTTTGATTACCAGGCCCGCACTTGGATTTTTTACTTCTGTAACTGGGCTATTTTTTTAAGTTTTTTGAAAAAAGGTATTTGAAAAAGTTGTTTATTTTAATGCCTTCTATACGCAGCTAAAAAAGAAGTATCAACTTAGGAATCACCCTGTACACTGTTGCCAAAGATTTTTCCCTTGTGGCTTTTAGTTTTTTTTTCTGACGGTCTGGAAACTATTGTTCTTGAGACTATATAAAATTAAAACCTTTTTACGTGTTGTGTGAACATTATAATGAAACCGATATTAAAAGACCGTCCCCAGGTCTGTAAAGGTACCGATTTAGAAACAGGATTTTAATTTTATTAGTAAGTGTTCATATACTTGTCATACCATAGGATGTGCTCTTCTATAAACAATGTTATGTCGGCTCGGCAAAAAAGTACTTTTATGAATGAAATGCTTGGTCTATATTACTCTCTTCATTGGATGCATTTATCAAGAATATTGTATTTAATGAAAAATAATCGCTTATTATTGAGGATTATCGCTTTTGGATATTTTTCACTCGCGTTTTTATTTATACCAGTTACTTAAGAACGACAAAAGTTTACGGTGCCCCCCGTTAAGTAAAATACGATCAAATCAACCCGATAGTTTAGAAAAATTTAGTATAAACTCGAATAGAAATCATAGGACCAATATTAGAGTTAATTTATTCCCTGTAGGTAACTTGTTAACAGAAAATTGAGGCTTATTTAGCAGGTCGATCGGGGCGATTCGACGGTACCATGAAAGCTATCTCAGAGAACTGTTTTTCCCAAGGAGGTTACACATAATACATGATATTTCACTTAAAACTTGCTCTGCTTATATTTTTAAAACGAATTAGTATTTTATAAAGAGTAAAACTTAGACCGGCCAGGCTACTAATGATCCAGTCTTCACGAATTTCTAGGGGATTCTTCTGGAAGAGCTCAAAATGCATAACCTTTGTTTGCAAAGATTTCTCATGTCTTCTATGAGATATTCATTTACGACATTTTCAAATATGCCCAAAGGAAACAATCCAATGGGGTCAAGTCCGGTGATTCTGCCGGTCACTGGTCACTGTTTCTTAATGCTGTTTTTTTTTCCATCGTCAGTATCCGTCATAACCATTCTACAAAAAAATTGAAATTGACTATTCGACTGATTGTACAGGGTGTCTCAAATTTGAATTTTATCTCGGAAACTATAAGAGACATAGAAAAGGTTAAAGGGGCAAAGTTGCATAATTTGGAGCCTAAGTTAATGCTTAAAAAAATGTCGACTATTTCGGGAGATATCTGAAAAAAACCGAAAATGTAATTTTTCGGTGATTGGGATTCCCGGTTAAACTCCTTTCCGGCCAAATTTTCGTCACATTAATGTTCATTCACGCCACGACTGTCCCACAAACAAAAAAACAGCAATATTTTGTAAATCTTTCCTGAAGTCCCGCTAAAATTGCTATTTTTGTGACGTCACTTATAAACATAATGGAAAAACGGAAAGCGCTTTTTACAGGCACTTTTTGACGATGGATTTAAAGATAGTTTTTAAATACAGACCTAAAATTTAAATACTATTTTTTTAAAGCATTTTATTCCCCAAACACAAACCAATAAAGTGTTGCCAAAATTTCACAGTTTTGAACCGAAACCCCGTTAGCAGTAACTTAAAGTTTTAAGACTGGCTACACCTACCAAAACCCATTAAGAGAGAAGAGAGAGAAAAAAATTAATTATCTCAATTCGTTTTCTAGATATTGGCATTGCAAATTTTAAATGAAATACCCTGTATACATATACCGGGTGATTCTTAAAAGTGGACGACTCCTATAACTTTTATAGCTTGTACGATAAGAAAATTACTTTTTAGAATCACTTCGACTGTAGGTAAGCTTTTTTTACCACTTTCGGTCTATTTGATTAAACTTTTTGTTTTATTTTGTAGAGTAGGTTCTCAGGATGGTCTCGTGAAAGAGTTTTATCAAGATTCCACGATGGTCTTTCCGACTAACGCTTTGCCAAATTGAGAATTAATAATTTTATTACATTTATAATAATTTAACCGTTTTTTTTTTACGTATTTGCAACTAAGACTGAACAAAAATTTTTAAGCAAGTTATTAGTTGTGTTTTGCCTGGATGTTTATGTTTAGCGTACATGCCGAATTTTTGAGGGATTGGAATTTTTAAACACTAATAATAAAATAGAGACTTTTTAAAAGCGATAATATTATACCTTAATTTATTTGAGCTGGGCTTCATTCTTGGTGATACGGAATTTCCATTGTACGGATAATAAAAAATTAACTACTTTTTATGTTTCACATTTTTTAATCAGTTACGTGACAGATGTTTCGACTGTCAGGTCATTGTCAAAGGAGTAAAAGAAGATACTAAATTCTACGTGCTGTTACAATAATATTTGAGTATATCTTAACTAATGATTATTATAAATCTGTAATAAAATTAAAATTAGGGTTTCCGTTGTTAAATTACTGGTGAAATTTTGCCAACTAACAAAATCCCGCTAATTGATTTTTCAGGCTCTAAGATCTCGGCAGTGGTTGATGCCTAAAACATGATTTTCGATTCTCTGGAAAATATTATGCTTACCGCTGGATATTAAACGCGGTTTTACTAAATTTTTTGTGTGAGTTCAATTCAAAGATAATCACCTTTGAAATATCGTTTAGCGGGATTTTGTTGTTTGGCAAAAAGTCGCTATTATTTTACTGATGAATATTTTTGTCTTAAATTTGTGTGCTATTAAGGATGAGATTAGCACTTGAAGGTATTCACATCTATTTAAAAAAAAATTAAACAGGAATAGCAAATCACTGCATACAGGAAAACCACTTAATTTGTAACAAAATAAAAGCAGGAAACTAAACCTACTATTGCTATCAAAAAAGACGTAAAAAATAAATGTAATATCAATAATAAAACCGAAATACCTTTAAGTGCTAATCTTATCCTTAATAGCATACCAATTTAAGACAAAGTTATTCATCTGTACTTTAAAATTAAAATAATCATTCAACAATGCAGACCCTCATTTTAATTTTATTACAAATTTATAATAACCATCAGTTAAGATAAAAATACTATAAAAATTCACATAGAATTTTTAATAATTATCACACATTTATAATAGTCATTAGTTAATATACAGGGTGATTCCTAAGTTGATACTTCTTTTTTAGCTGTGTATACATTAAAATAAACAACTTTTTCGAATACCTTTTTCAAAAAACTCTAAAATAGGCGAGATAGAGAAGTAAAAAAATCTAAGTGCGGGCCTGGTCACCAAAACATAGCCCGCTATAGTTTCTGTTGTTTTTCTTATCTCTTATTAGTCATTCAATTTACGGGTGGTTTTGAGCAATCCGCTGTAGTGTTTTTCTGAAGCAAGTTAATTTTAAATTGGTGACAGGTGAAAATAGTAGAATTTAAAAACAATGAACTAATAGATATGGTGCTAATTTACTGTGAGTGTCGTAAAAGTGCGGATGTTTCTTCGAAATTATACGCAGGATGCTTTCCCTTGCGGGCTCATCCTACACCCAGAAGTTTTCTTAATGTTATTCAACGGGCAAGTTAGGCAGAACCGTATTTAATTCGTAGTGTAATAAATGAATGTAAGTACCTTATTTTTGAGTTTTTTGAAAAAAGGTATTTGAAAATGTTTATTTTAATGCCTTCTATACACAGCTAAAAAAGAAGTATCAACTTAGAAATCACCCCGTATACATAAATACCATTGTAACAGTACGTAGCATTTAGAATATTCTTGTACTCCTTCGACAATGAGCTGAAAGGGTCGAAACAAGTGTCAGGCAACTAAATAAAAACTGTGAAACGGACAAGTAATTATTTTTTAAATTTCCGTACCATTAGAAGCTTCAACGAATCCTTGTACAGTTTAAACACCATAACCATAAAAATTAAATATAACACTTAAAATAAATTAGTAGGTTTACCATATTGAATATAATTATTTACCAACAAAAATTGCATTAAAAAAAGTTGAAGTAAAAATATGGTTATTACAAACAAATTATATTTTTGGATATGCTTTAATTTATATTGTTGTAAATTTACAAAACGTAGTGTTATTTTTTTAGTTGAAGTGTTTGAAATTCAACCCTCGGTGTTTTTGCCGGAATTTAAAATTTATTTTAAACTATTTTTAACCAGACTACAATACTCCTAAATAAGCCTCCTTAAAAATTTATTGTTATGGATTATAACCACACTCGTGGCGAATCTATTAATAATTTATTAAGATTTCTATTCGGAGCTAGTGCCTATAGCTGGACTTGTATAAAATCAATACTTTGTAGCTATCGATATATAAAGTTTTTAGAAAATGTCAATTTTATACTTATGTCCAGCTAAATTAACTTTTAAATTAGATCATCAGACTTTAGTAGAAATTTTAGTAATATTTCGTTATTCATTCACCAAAGTGCCCCCTTAAAGGTAGGATATATTCACTCTTTATTAGACTTATTCTGTATATATTCATCATTTTATTCCCATTCTTTGAATTATGATATTAAAGTAAAAGTATAATATAGTAAAACCATTTTAGCAATTCAGTAGATCAAAATAGCCGTGCCTTCGAGTCTTATTGCCGATTGACCAAGAGCAATAACATTTTATAGTCTTATTTCAGAAAGGTGTAGAGTAATAAAAGCTCATTAGGTATGCAAAGGCACTACAGAGTAACCATACAACAACGAATATTTAAGCCACTTTCATAATTTGGCATCGATTTCATTCCATAATTCTTTATTTTCATCAAGTGCAGGTAGTACCACCTGGGTTTGGGTCTATTTATGGGATTTGCCTATTGTTATCCATTCACAAACACTGAAAATGGTGTGACAAAGTCGTGCATTTTTTACATAGTATTGGGAGGTACACTTATTTTTTACTAAACATTATAAAATAATATAAAATACAAAAAATACATTACACATAAATTGAATTATAAAAAATCATAATAGTCTTCGTCATCTGAGGAACTGTCATCTCTTGACGGTATAATTAATGGGTCGACGGTCCATTCGATCAGGTGGTCAAGATCCCACATTTTCTCCTTTTCTTTAATGACATGATGGACTGCTTTTCGCCAGTTCTCTGGTGTCACTTCCCTAATGATTTGATCAAACAGTAACTTAACGTCTTTCATTTCGAATGTCCTTTTGTGTCTTGCTACAAATCCTTTCACTTGCGCCCATATAAGTTATATAGGATTTAGCTCACAATGATATGGCGGTGTGCGCAGCACAGTTTCACTATGTTTTTCAGCTATATCTTTCACGGCATATTTCATAAAACGATGTTTGTGTAAATTTGCTATAGTTAATAGTTCCTTCTTTATCAAATTATCTTTTTTTTTGTTATAAATAATTTAATGCACAAAATTTACATGCGCCTACGGCCTACACCGAAATTAAGCCGAACTGGAAGGAATTTCCCATTTTATGACTACATCTTTCTGAAATAGATTATAGTCGAGCATGCGCACATGGCCTGTTTATCTTTCTGAATTGTGAAATTGAATTTAATATTGGTGCCCTAAGTGCGACAAAGTAAAATTACTTATTTTTGACTATTGTTCGAACTTAAAAGGCTTAAAAAATATACAGTGACCGGCAAAAGTTGGACCCATATGGGAAACTTTTTTTTTACTGAAATTGTAAAAAACTTTTTATGCTGATAGCCTCAGCATGATTGGTAACCTAAAAAATTGTTTTGACATTAGTCACGTGACTACTCGTTTGTCTGGAAAATTGAAAAGTATATATTTTGTCGTAAAAATCTGCTATTAGGGTACAATATATTGAAAAAAGTTATTTTAAGAAAGTGTTTAAATTTTAATTTTATGCTAATGTGCAAAGTTTAAAACAAGAATTCAAGAAAAAAATATTTTTTTTTTTAATTTAAAAAAATATCAAATGTTACTTTCATATTTCCATCAATTTCATGAAAATGTGTTAAATATTTAAAAAAAATTATTTTTTAAAAATTGATTCCAAGAATTCTATTTTCTAATTTTTAATTTGTTAGGAGCAATTTTAGGAGACACGTTAAAACTTGTTCAAAATTATAAAGAACTGCCTTTCGTAAGCATATTGTTCCAGAAATACCTATAATAGGTAATTATGGTCTCTTGTACTCTAATTAATTATGGTCTCTTGTACTCTAATACCAGATTTTCACGACAAAATATGTACTTTTCAATATTCCAGTCAAACGAGTAGTCAAAACAAATTTTTAGGTTACCAATCATGCGGAGGCTATCGGCATAAAAAGTTTTTTTACAATTTCAATAATAAAAATGTTTTCCATATGGGTCCAACTTTCTGCCGGTCACTGTACGTCGTGTCGTGATTGTTTCCCGAAATATATTTACAGTATCCAAGATGGATGGATCTACTTAGGGCGCAATTTCCTAAAACACAAGCAATATTTTCGATTGGGAATATCTCTGATCTGTGATTCCTACCTAGTGATGAATGTATCCTGCCTCCGTAGCTTTACCCTTTTTACCCTCGGTATGTTAAATGAATGTATCTCGATGTTTTTCGACCACTTATTGAATAAACGTACGTTTTACCCTGAAACAGTGAGTTTTATTGACACCGTTTTTCTTTATTTTTTCAGAAATCGTGGAACAGAACAGTGACATTGAGTTTTTGCAATTACTTTTAAGACTCGACGCGTTAGATATCGAGGGGCTGCCCCCCGGAGGCGGATTGCCTTCTAAGTAAGTTTTTGAATTTTTTTTTATGATTATTTTTTTAGAGATTTTTTTTGGTTCTACGTAAAGAGCTAATTTTAAATCCGTTTTTGAGGTTTAATTTAAATTGATCGAATGAAACTACGTGGAAATATCTGCAAAATTTTACGCTTGAATAACACGCTATTGTCAAAGATTCTCCCTTTATTGGTTTTATATTTTTTAAATGTTGTAGACTGAGAAATAATAATAAAATAAACTATTTGTTTATTATAATTATTTTAAATTAAAAATAAACATAATAAAATCAAGAAATTAATTTTAAAATAAATCTTGTCAACATTAACTTCAAAACCAAGAGGAAGACAGTATGAGCTAAAATTCAAAGTTCTAGTTGGTTACTAAATGAAACTTGCCGAGTTTCTAAATAAACTCACGTGTAAACGTAGTAAACTTTCTATGGTCCCCTAATGCGCCGCGTTTAATAAAGATCTCCCTTTTGCGGCTTTATATCTTAAGTGTCAACAATAGTAGTTTTTCCACTCACACATGGATATTTGCTGTTTCCTTTACACTAAAGTGATCGGAAAAGTGAGCTATTCCAGTCACCTAAACGGATTTAATTTCATGTGGATCCTTGTTAGTGATGAACAGTGCTGCAACCTTTAAAAAAAATTTGAACAAGTACGATAAAACATTAATTTCTTTAAAAAAAATCTACCAATGCACAAAATACAGAAAAAGTCTTGTGTTTAACAGAGCACATAATATCCCACGAATATAAAACTTTGCCTTAAAACTCTAAATATTTCCCACGAGTTGACAACATCGATATGAAAATGACGTTGCTCATTGAATTACTTACCAATCATCAGCCTTCTTTTTCGTAAGATTTTAATTTATTTATTCAAAAGTTTATACAGGGTGGCCCGCTCTCAACGGAGGATTCCATAGCATCTACACTACTCAACTTTTTAATATTTTTCAAAAACATTGAAATTATACTTCTTTTTATTGAAACACCCTATTTATTATATTCTAATTCCCTATAAAGTCCCACGTATATTTTGTATAAAATGTGATATGTCTAAATTTAATTGTTTTTGAGATATTGACTTTTATTTTTTTTAACTTAGACAACAATAGTTTTCACCTCCCTATCTTAGTTTTTAAGCGACTAACTTCCAGTTTAACGTGGTAAACCATTTTTTTAGTTAAACCGGAAACTGGTCTCTTTGGAAAGAATAAAATACTAAGATAGGGAGGTGAAACCCATTTTTCTCGAAGATCCGCCAATGCTACAGCCTGTCAAAATATGAAAATGCCATATTTTAAACGTCAATATCTCAACAATGTAATTTAGACATGACATTTTGAATATACTCCGACTATGTGGGACACCCTGTATAATTTTATCTTGTAGAACTAATGCCTCTCTATAACTCTGTTTTTGTTGAGTAATTTAGATGCTATGGAATCCTGCGTTGAGAGGGAACCACCCCAATGTGTTAATTTGTTCAATAGCACAAAGCAAGCAACAAACTATATACTCATCTATAATAATAGTTTTATCTTAAGATGGAAAGTTCTTGTGTATAAACACCTAATTTGAAATTCAGAAAAAAGTATTTCCTCGAGCCGGATTCGAACCGACAACCTCCGTATATCCAGTACAGAGCGCTAACCAATTGCGCCATCAAGGAAGTAGGTTCACAACGGCAAGTCGGGAAACACTTTCGTCCGAAAATTTCAAATATTTACTGAAATACGCACAGTGATAGATATTGTAAATCATTTTTACCCTTTTTAAACAACAACATTACCGTTTCGGCAACCAGATGTATGCTTTTCAGGCGGCTGATTAATACCTATCGGTTCTTTTTCGTAAGAAAATAAAGTATGTATATATCTTAAGATGGAAAGTTCTTGTGTATAAACACCTAATTTGAAATTCAGAAAAAAGTATTTCCTCGAGCCGGATTCGAACCGACAACCTCCGTATATCCAGTACAGAGCGCTAACCAATTGCGCCATCAAGGAAGTAGGTTCACAACGGCAAGTCAGTAAATATTTGAAATTTTCGGACGCAAGTGTTTCCCGACTTGCCGTTGTGAACCTACTTCCTTGATGGCGCAATTGGTTAGCGCTCTGTACTGGATATACGGAGGTTGTCGGTTCGAATCCGGCTCGAGGAAATACTTTTTTCTGAATTTCAAATTAGGTGTTTATACACAAGAACTTTCCATCTTAAGATATATACATACTTTATTTTCTTACGAAAAAGAACCGATAGGTATTAATCAGCCGCCTGAAAAGCATACATCTGGTTGCCGAAACGGTAATGTTGTTGTTTAAAAAGGGTAAAAATGATTTACAATATCTATCACTGTGCATAATAGTTTTATATACAGTACATTAAGATGTTACCGGCTATATATGTAACCGTCTATTTCATGTAGTATTACTATTGGATTTTCTGCTATAATTTCTAACAAGCGCAGATAAGATATAGTCTGCGCGACCAATTCTCTCGTTAGACGACAGCAGTAATTTGTCATCGATCAGCTGATATCGGAACCCCATAATTTCCCCAGATTTTTAGTGAGCCGTAACCAGAGCTGTGAAAGTTACTTCAGAAAAGTAACTAGTTACTTTTTCGATACTTTTGCACAAATGTATCTAGATACTTATAAGGTATAGTTACTTTTACCTAAAAGTAACTTAGTTCTTAGTTACTTAGTTAAAGTAACTAGTTATAGTAACTAAGATACTTTTACAGTAACATTGATTGTAACTACGATAATTTAAAAGTAACTAAGGTACTTTTGAGTAACTAGTCATTTTAATTGTAACTACGAAACTCTAAAAGTAACTAAGATGCTTTTAAACTAGATACCATAAATTTACCAGGTTGTGATAACTCCTTTTCCAGTACACACTACCACTATTACCATCAGAAAACTAAACTAAGAAGTGTTAATTCGAACAACGAACAAGTAGAATAAAATGCTTTCCAAGAAATTTCGCGTTCCAACCAGTTTGCTGTTTGACGCTCGCGACTCGCCGCTCGTTCCTTGGTGAAAATCTGATTAACGGCCGCCGATCGTCCCTTGGTCATCATCTGATGGATGGCCACGTGTGCATAATTGGTATCCTAGAGGAACTTTAAAAGTACCTAACTTAGTTACTTTAAAAGGAACTTAGTTACTTTAAAAGTATCTAGTTACTTTTTAAGTGTATAGTTACTCCTAAAAAGTAACTAGATACAAGTTACTTTTCAAAAGTAACGAAGTTACAGTTACTTTTGGCATGATTCAAAAAAGAACTAAGTTACCAAGTATCTAGTTACTTTAAGTACTTAAGTTACTCACAGCTCTGGCCGTAACTAGCCCACACGCCACGGTATGAATTTACAATGCGAATTGCGAATTTTTGGTAATTGAAAATATTGCCGCCTATCATAATGGTAGGCGGTAGCTTAGATAATTTGAAATTACGTTTTAATCTATTTAGTTTGTTATGCGCTATTTATTTGAAACACCAAAGATTTTTTATAGTTTTAATAAAGCGAAGCAAAGCAATTTACGATTACATTACGGTGAATAATATAAAATATAGTTATCAAATCAGTAAATTTAGAGAGTTTTCTCTAAAGAAGAGTGGCTCCCTTAAAACTCACAATAGTGCATTTAAATCAACATTACAAAGATCACTTACTCACTGGCTGGAAACTGTTCTGATTCTGAGATTTAGTTTTCACATCATTTAAAGAGACTTGAGTGACCAAACGGGCAGATGTTACCCTTGCACTTGAATACGTTAAACAACTCCACTGAGTAAGCGTTTCTTTGAGTTTTTATAATGTTTTGTAACCCCTACCAGGAGTAATTACCATTAGGAGAAAAGCTTCTTAAATGTACTATTCAAAATGACCCTTTCTTCAACCAATTACAAACAGTTGTTTTTCTAAACATTTATCTACTGACTCCTACGAAACTAGAAATGTTTTTGTCCGTGTTCTATGCACTATCTTTCCACTATGTGTTATGAAAAGTAACATACCAGAATTCACGTGTTTCTGACTAGTATCCTCTCCGGCGGTACTACACGCCGGATTACAGCAAAGCACTACTATGGCAGCGCCACTATTTAACCTTTATACAGCTGATATCCCAGATTTTTCCGAATGCCAATCTGGCTATATTCGCAGATGACGTACTAATGTACGCCAGTTCATTTCACGCAAATGTAGCCAGACGGCATCTCACAAACCATTTAAATATCCTCCTTCCGTGGTATGAGAAGTGGAAACAACTTGAAATAAACGAGGATATTAATGTGAGTGTCTAGTTATACCTAGGAAAGTTAACGACACTCACATTAATCAGCACATTAAAATAAATAATACTCAAAAAACTACTATATTTAAATACTCCGCCTACCGCGCCGCGACGTCCTACACAATTTACTTACAATATAAATGATGTGACACAAAATGTTTAATTGGTTTTGTAACAATTTATTTTCAGGCGAGCACTGGTCGAACAAATGTACAAAAAACTGTTTCCTGATAGGGCTGACACAGTAAGTCTTACCTTTGATGAATTCCTTTGTGTTTGAATATGTGTGTGATTGTTGAAACGTACCTTAATTTAATAAAATAAAAACATTACATTACATCTTTCGACTGAAAACTTTGTTATAACATTGATTTGGAGAAGTTGGGAGTTGAAATAAAATACTCACGTTATCTTAGAAAAGTCAACCTAATGTACAGGGTGTCCCAAATTCGAACCTCATCATCATGGGTATCTCAAAAACTATAGGTGATACAGCATCGGTTAAATGGTGGCAAAATTGCGGAATTTTGTGCCCAGTAATATCGTAAAAAAAATGTAAGCTTTCTTTTTTACTTTTTGAAATATTCGAAAAAACTAAAATTTCTTGTTTTATTATATGACAACAATGTTAAAAACAATAAAGCTAGTTTTAACTTTATACTACCATGTTTATATTTAAATAAATACGGCCGTGGCATTTATTTAAGGTATCATTGCCTACAGCAGGATGAGTAGTATATTACGAAGGAAGCAAATTAAAAGAGAGAGGACCAACAATATAAACAAAAAGTTAAAAACTTCTTTATATTTATATTAGACTTTATTTATTCATTTTTTTATTTAAAATTTTTGTTTATTTTCTGTTTATCTGCTTTGGACATATTATTATCAAAAACTATAATTAAATATGTACCTTTTGGCACAGAATATATGTAGCGTAGCTATATATTCTGTGCTTTTGATTAATAGTTCGATAGCGCTGTAATCTAATAAAATTAGTTCGAAACAAATTTAAATAGATATTATATAGTTAATTCATTGTATAACTTAAATTCCGCATTAATTTGCATATTGTATTTGGTAAAAAAAAGTAATCAGTATTTAAAAGTAATTATCAAATTCCTGATGATGTAAGATGACATCAAAACGTCTAAAAATTATACAGTGTAATATATGGTTGAATTTAAGGCCTAAGAGTAAAAAAGAGAGCTCAAATTTTTTTTACTATATTACTGGGCACAAAATTCTGCAGCTTTGCCCTCATTTGACCGATGTTGTATTTCTTTTAGTTTTGGGACACTTGTACGCGTAATTGTTCTTGTTATTCAAAAAATCTAAACAAGGTTTTGGACGTTGTCAATTTTAATATTTACGAGTAGAATAAATAAGGGTTTTAAAGTAAACACTCGAAAACACTTTTATTACTACACATTTACAGCTCGCCAACAATTTTTTAATCTTACAAGTTATCTTTACATATTTACTTTATTTCTCTTCCAACTTCTTTTTGTATTCAGTACCGGGTGACCAAATAAGAATGGATGCCGGCCATATCTCGGGAACTGTCACAACGGTTTGAAATAAAAAAATCGAACAAGAAAAATAGGGGGAAATTATTTTTAAGTTTCTAATTTTACCTTGCTAGAGTGAGTTCAACCTACCTAAGAAGATTATAGGATTTTTATCGATAATTTGCCAAATAAAGTTATGACAAAAATTCAGAGTTTTATTCTTTGGAATATATACCTTTGCTAGAATACATTTTGATCTAACTCGAAAAATAAAGTGAGGGGGAACCACTTTTGAAAGAAATACTCATAACTTCGGTTTACCTTACCTAAATTTCACAAATTTGGTCTCGTTTGAAGGACCTTATCCTATATTTTTTTTTTTTTACGGTTCGCCGACTACGTAGGCCATCTTGAACCGGTCATCGACCACAAATGTGATCTACCGACTGGGGAGTGTGAAACGGCACCTTCATCCTACGAGATATCCGATCTCATCCGGCCTGTCCGGCGTGAATAGGATGGCTAGGTATCGATTCATTTTACACTCTTCCCTGAGGCAAGAGCACGCCGTGTTCCCAAGCGGTCACCCGCCCAAGTACTAACCGCGCTCGACACAGCTTAACTTCGGTGATCTGCGGGAACCGGTGCTTAATATGTCGACAGGCCCTTGCCCTTTTTTTTTCTTTTAGATCTTTCTAATAAGAGTAAACAGTCCCTATCCTATACTAACATTTAAAATATTGTAAGAATATTTTTTGTTACATACATCGCCGCTAGAGGGAACTATTTGCATCATCACCAGTATTTTCAGTTTTTCTTAAAATTTTTAAACCGTATGTAAATAATTATATAAAAAAAATTGATTAAAATAAAGAAAACCTCATATCGCTATCCTAATTTAAGCCGGACATTCGGTTTTCACCGGTTTTCTTTATTTTTAGTCAATTTTTTTTATGTAAATAATTATTTACATACGGTTATATTTAAAATTTTTGAGAAAAACTGAAAATACTGGCGTAGGCGCAAATAGTTCCCTCTACCGGCGATGTATACACCAAAAAAGTTTTTTACAATAACACATACAGGATAAGCTCTTTCAAACCAGACCAAGTTTGTGAAATTTGGGTAAGGCAAACCGAAGTTATGAGTATTTCTTTCAAAAGAGGTTCCCCTTTATTTTTCGAGTTAGATCAAAATGTGTTATAGCAAAGTTATACCGTATATTCCAAAAAATAAAATTTTTGTCAACTTTTTTTACATTTTATAATCTCCTTTCTTACTTATAAGTTGAACTCCCTCTAGCAGTAAATTTAAGAAAATTAAAAATAATTTCCAGCATTTTCTCTTGGTCTATTTTGTAATGGATTTTTTTATTTCAAAACGTTGTGACAAACGGTTCCTTAGATATGGCCGGCGTCCATTCTTATTTCGGTACATAACATATTACTGGATATCTCAAAACTATGAAAAATTGAATTTTGCCAATAACTTATTAATTTTTTCAAAATATATTCCCTAAATGCAGACCCTACACGATCATTCTGACTGACAGTCCCAATTGATACCAATACTTTGTCATTTTTGCATCAGTCTTATTTTTTATAAAATTTACATCGGTCCTTGAAATTTTCCCTATCGCGATCAGTGTTACTATCCTGGCCTTATCAATATTGATATAGTCTGAATGATCGTAAAGGGTTTGCAAAAAAGATACAAATTGTTGCGGACGTTCTGAGAATCCTTTTAACTAAAAAAATTGATAAGAAACATATTGAAGAAAAACTTTTATGTCATATTGCAGGACCTGGACTCATTCAACTAATATTTAGAAGATCAGCGATACCTCTTTGTAAAATAAACTATTTTTTAAAATGAACTTAAGGCAAAATAGACTTTTGCTTGATGGCATTTTTTTTATATTCGTTTGTTTGTAGATATGTGTATGTTAAACGTACTTTTTACAGTTTTATACCACCTTCGTGTGTGTAATGCCAAATTGTCAATGACTGATATTCTTTGATTATAATGATATAAAAGCTGTCAAAGGTAAAAATAAGTCACGGTAAGGTTGTCAACTTTGAAGTTTACTTACTAGAAAACCTGTAATGCGACTTAAAGTTAATAGGGTATTCGAATTTGAGAAATGGAATAAAATATAATATCTTTTTCGACAAGTCTGTGACTATTTTTTTGTAAGCTGAAAATATGATTCAATGTCACTTTGCAGCAATTCGTGATGTGTTTGGTGAAGTTTAGGTGGTTATCTATTTGTCAGTACTTTTGCAATGACTGATAAATTGAAATTGGCAATTCTTTTTTATAAATGGTGTTTTAATTGATGGTTAAAATAGTAGAATGTGATTTATTGGTCCTTTTTGTAACTAAAAGTCCATAGGAGCATATTATATTCTAACCTTTCGAGATACTGGGTGGTAAAGTATATACTTTTTTTCTTAGTTTTTGATCAATTTCTTAAGCTGTTGGCCACTTGTGAATATTATTTCGCGAAATAACTTCTGAATCGTGTGCAATAAAAAAAATATGCAACAGACAAAAAGTTTTAAAAAGTAACGATTTCCAGTAAGACCAATAAAATATATATATTTTACAAAATTTACTTCTTGTTATCTTGACAACAAAAGAAATTACCAAAACTTCTCCTGCCTTTTTTAGCATCAAAGTAAAAATAATGTCTTTAATTTATGGTAGCTGATAACATGAAAAGCTTTAAATGTTTTATAGTTGTGCACATCGTTATCATAGAATAAATTAGGTATAATAAAATAATGATTGCCAATCGCAATTTTTAAGAGTGGAATGTAATAAACATTTATGGTATAGATTATCCAATTTTTTCATATTGCAAGTGGCAATATAATCTACTCGTTCTTCGCTTTTTATACAAGGGATATCGGTCTTTTGCCACCGACGATATGGAAAAATGTAGCGATTCTGGCCATATGAAAAGAAGTGATAACGAATACTGATTAAGAAATATGTTATCGAGCAAACTTCTATTTTTAATGTAATCATGTATATCGATATCGAAAAAGTGATCTTGAAACTTACACAGGGAACTCAAATTTAAATCACGTGACGTCTAGTAAGAGTTCGGTTAGCGTGTTACAGCACTAGATAATTAACTACCTAACAGCTGATTGCTAAAAGAAAAATCGCTGTAGAAAAGACAACACTTCGTGTTGGTGCGAAATCGCCTTAAATATTGAGAGAGAAAGGGAATTGAGAACAGTTAGATACTAGTTCTTATTCTTAATTTATAAAGAGGGATTGAGACAGAATTTCTAGCCCTTTTAGTTTGGAACTTTAAAGGATTAGTCTGCGGAGGGGTCTTTGGGTCCAATGGACAGTGGTGACCTCCATGTCAGCGGTCAGAACTAAATAATTTGGGGTTAGTTTCGGTTTGTCAAATCGTGACACGGTGTAAAAAGTTGACATATTAAATATATTTTGGGATTAGTTTTGTTTGTCAATTCACAAGACGTTAGTTTGTCTAGCGCGGCTACATCATCTACGTAGTAAACGTCCAATTTGCCCTTTTTATGAACTGGCCTGTATTTTGCCTCGCTCACTCTTCCCTAAATTCTAGATTCTAGAAGACCCTGGACAGGCACTCTGTAAGCGAAATAACGATAGCGACCATGTGCTAAATAAGTGCGATCGCTATCGCTATTTTCCATACAGAGTGCCACAACTGGTTCTTATAAAATATAAGGCGATTTCGAGCGAATACTTAACTTCGTCTTTTTAAATGTTAAGATAAAACTTTAATAATAATTGAACTCTGCTAAGGCCAAGTTTTAATTTAATTTAATTGTAAATAACTTTGGGATTAGTAAAACTATTATATAATGCTGCCCAATTTATTATATCAACAGAAAATTAGTTCTATATTTGTTTTTGTCGCATGGTTTTTGTACTGAAATTATTAACTAGAATTTGGCTTTCATCCATTTTTTTTCACGGATTAGCGTTAGAAGAGGCAAATGGAGAACATTTTGAAAGGTATGGAAAAGTATCACTGCACTAAAAGTTTTTGTTTGTAAAATAAATAATATTTATTTTACAATTTTTTTTTTATTTCCAGAAATCATAAAAAATACGAAAACATTATTTTGCGTAAGAGTAAACTTACCATGTTTATTAGTTCCAACCTGAACATTTAATATTTACATTTATTAGAAAATGATAAACTTTTTCACAAAAATTTAATGTTTTCTTATTTTTTATGCGCTGTTTAAAAAATTACATGTTTCATTACCTTAATTTTATTTGTTTTACAAATAAACAATTTTAAGTCACATTTTTACATAATATCTTTTAAAATTTGATCCATTTGTCCTTTTCTAAAACTAATCCGCAGACATTCCAAAAAAAAAATTTTTACACCGATTTTTATTTAAAGAATATTTTCGAAAGTGCTTTAAATTTTTGTATGTATGGCATATAAGTATCCGCTCCAAACAATTATATCCCAAGGCTATACATGGTAGCAAAACTCAACTAACAGTTGTAAAGTTGGTCCTAGACGATCACGTGATCTGTACCTGCATGAGTTTTACTGTAAACTTATTTGGGACCCTACACGATCAGTATTACTGAGGTCAATCCTAAAATAATTCAGTAATAGGTACCATACGTTACAATAATAATGTCATTATTTTCTTATTGTTGACAGCGATATTGATCGTGTAAAGGGTCCTATTAGAACATTAGGAAATTTGTGAAACGTCGTTGGGTATAAAAATTACTTGTTGTTTTTTTGTACGATACCAAAAACTTTTGTGGTTTTAATCATTAATTGTTACTTAAATTTTTTGATTTTTTTTTTTTTGTAAAAAGGCCTAAAATGTTTACTTAAAGAGGCCCCGTTACGTTTAATATTATTGGGCAATATGTTTTTCAAAATATATTGACAATTACTAAAATTTCTTTATACTTAAAAAATACACATTTGTACGATACACATACACACAGTTCGAAATTTGAACATTTCGGCACATTGTCTTTATTTGTTTTAAATCACAACGTTTCAACTGGTAAGTGCATCCAGTCATCTTCAGGCGAATATATTTTATCGAATCACTGTTGCATATGGGCTCAAATTTGTATTGTATTTATTTTTGACATAGTTTGTTGTTCCTTATCTTGATTTAATTAGCCATCCTCTAAACTATTTTTTTCTCAATATTATTTAACACTTTTATGTCGGGTTGCATATAAAATTTTAATAATTATTAACTAACCAGCAAGTTTGACTGCTACATGAGATTGGCAGAAATAGTTTTCATCATATTGGCCCGGTTACCTTAATTTTAAATTTACTAATCAAACACCTTTGATTCGGAATATAAAATGCCTGTCAAAGTCATTTATGTCACAGTCAAACTTGCTAGTTAGTATATTCTGGTTAAAAATCTTTGTGCAACCCAACATTAAATAGTCAAAACTAGCAATTTATTACCCAATCCCAAAGGTAAGCAGCGTCGAATTTTTAACACCCTGTATTATGTATTTATCGTTTTAGGTTTTGGCTAAGAATACATTACAATTTATTACCGTTTGTGTGAGCCGCGGTCTATACTAGAGCCCTTTTCGCGGCCAAAAAATACATTAAATACGTCTTTTAACATATCTCCATTAATAAAATAATGTGTATTGATTAGTAAAGGAACTACTGTAATTTGCCATATATTTTGCTTTGGTAAAGCGCGTTTGAAATTTTAGAAGCGATACGAAGCATCCATGTGCAATGGCATATGTATGTTTAAGTCGTATTTCATTCGTCAATAATACAATAAAATATTGACCAATAAAATATTATTCGTGGGGCATTTCTTATTATGATTTTTGAGGTTGGTGATGCGTTTGTTGTTTTTTTTTTCATATTTTTTATTGTCGAATGTAGTAGGTCTGCTGCACAAATTCGAAGTCATTCGTTTTTTATTTTATAAATAAATATTGTATCTATACATCTTCAAGTTTTCATTTTTTTTTGTTTATGCCAAGTTTGTATAATTTCTTGATCTATAACTATAACTTATAGCGACATATACAGGGTGATTGATTTCTAAGTACATACACATATATACATACACTATATTGCTAATACCATAATTCAATGATGCCACCACTGTAAGCAGATGATCAGGGTCCGTTGAGTTTGCGCAGATCGGAAATTTGCTTCTTGATGTAAACATTTGACAGGGCCTACTTTCAAAATATTTTTACAAGCTTTTATTTAAATTCACCTGTTTAGTTCGGGTGTGTACAGTTTATGGTCAAATAAAACTAAGTAACCAATATTTTACATACCTGAAACACCTTATTCCTGGTATTGAATCGCGATTCGTGCAAAAAAGGATCATGCACTTTTTTCTACCCATCTTGAGACACGAGTCGCTAACAATAACAAAATGTCTGGTAAAGTTTTATACCTAAATTCGCACCCAAAACTTAAAAATAATATCCACAATCACACACGAAACATCCGAACAAATACAACGTAAAAAAAGCTGGAAACGACTACAACTCACAAGCTAACAAAAGAAAATGTCTAAAGTAAAGTTTTATAAATATTAACACCCAAAACTTGGAAATTATAACCACACGAATGAACGAAATAAAAGATGGCGACAAATAAGAATACAACGGCAAGCCGGTTCTGTTTAAGAGACCTTGGGTTCTGTTTACGTTCTGTTAGAAATCGTGTGAGTTGCCTAATTTTTTCCCTACTGCGCAAGCGCCACAGTCCCCAACTCAGGTTATTTTGAATCGCACGATGGGTGTATTCTCGTGCGGCTGCTTGTATTGGCAATATAGTGTATGTATATATGTGAGTATATAAGATTTAAGAGCATATTTCTTAGTTGATGTACGAAAAAAATGCTCACTCTCATTCTACAGGGTGATTCCTAAGTTGATACTTCTTTTTTAGCTGTGTATAGAAGGCATTAAAATAAACAACATTTTCAAATACCTTTTTTCAAAAAACTCAAAAATAAGGTATTTACATTCATTTATTATACTATGGATCAAATACGGTCCTGCCTAACTTAAACAATGTTTTCAACTTTAAAATTAACTTGCTTTAGAAAAACACATACCGTAGCGGATTTCCAAATAACTGACCACGACTCGTAAATTGCATGACTTATAAGACAAAAACAAGATAAAGTATAACAGGTTACGCTTTGATGACCAGGCCCGCACTTAGATTTTTTACTTCTAATTCTCGCCTATTTTTAAGTTTTTTAAAAAAAGAAGTACCAACTTAGGAATCACCCTGTATATTATACGGTATATCCCAAATTCGATGCCTGGTTGGCAATAAATTACGGACAGTGCAATTTGGAAAGGTTTTGGGGGAGTTAAAATAATTCAAATATATTTTAAAAATTAATTTGAATTTTGTAATATGAAGAAAAAAGCCTATTTTTTATTGTTAAACTATATCGGGTGTTTCAGAATAAGATGCTGATCCTTGACGGTGTGAATCCTTGGGTGATTTTAAGAAGAAAAGTTCAAATTAACTTATATCCTTAACCTATCAACTTTCGAACTACAGGGCGTTAAGTTTTAAGAAAAAAAATCGTTTTTCTATCATAACTTTAACAACTTTTTAGATATTTTTATGAATTTTTCACACATGCCCTCTAAGCATCAATAGCCATTTTTTGGTGTAGAAAAATTTTAAAAAATTTTTTTGGACTAGACATTCTGGAAAAATATGTGCGCCACTGCTTTTTCTCAAGATAACTTTTCTTCTTAAAATCACCTTAGGATTCACACCGTTAAGGATCAGCATCTTATTCTGAAACACCCGATATACCTGATAGCTATCAATCGAGCACACATATCCAGTGTGTCTACTCAAGTGAGAATCATATGATAAACTTTTTTTTATTATTAATTTTAAAAAAGCCCTGCATAGTCTAAAACCTCAAATAAAATTGCAGCCTCCTTGCTTTACTTTGGAGTTAAGCATTGTTAAGGTTTCATTAAATAATGACATCACCAGCGTACTGAAGTAGCAGGATATTTATTTAATAATCTTATAGTAATCAGAATATCAAGTAATAAAACAAAGAATTTCGTCTCATTTATGTCTGTACAAAAGTTTACTAGATTTAATAGTTCCTTTCTTAATTTCTTCAGTGTTAAGGTGGATTTATAGTCGCCGTAACGTCAGCCGTAAGACGTAAGCAGTATAGATCAAATTAGTTAAGAAGTAACAGAACAAATAGTTAGGTTATAATTTAATGTTTTGCTTTTGGTTAAAAACTCTTGTTTTAAAATAGGAGCTGTTGTGTCTCAAAGTCGGTCTTTTTTACAAAGTTTCGTACGAGAAAATTAAATTTTAAAACTCAAAACAACTGTAAATCAAAAGAAAATGCCTGACAGTTCATTGCGGTTATGTTCGAGTATGACCGATCCCGGCCGAAGCCGTAAGACGTAACGTAAGGAATGAAAATAAACCATTTCCTTACTGCTTACGGTTTGGGCTTAATTCTTACTGCTTAAGTTTTTTGGACTATAAATGAACGTGTTACTAATCATGTTTATTTTTCTTACGGCATACGTTACTTCTTACGGCTTACGTTACGGCGACTATAAATCCACCTTTACTGCGAATATGATAAAAAGAAGGTTTGGATGCAGACAGTGTTGCCATTTGTTCCACAGAGTCTTTTTTACCTGTCCCTGTTTTTTTCTTAAAATTAACTTAGGAATTTGCTCTTAAATCGCACTGTATTACTCGCTGTTCTTATATCTTCATTTTTGTTATTATTGTAGACAATAATAGGGACTTTTGCTGGTATACAGCGTTATTTTTTAAACGTAAAGACTCTGGAACCGCACTTACAATTTTGTGAACCAGTACTTCGCAATAAAGCGCAAGTTACCTTCTTTTTAGCGAGCGGAAATCCTATTTTAGAGGATGATCGGTTTTGAAATTTTTGCGTTTAAATATCTCGTTAATACTTCTGCTGCTAAAGCCCAAAATATTTTTTTCTTATTGGTGACGAGAAAGACAATTTTATCAGATTTTGCTCTTTTATTTAATTTTAATACAGGATGTGTCACGTTAAGTAACCTTTATTTATTAAATTATAGAAACACATTTGGAACTGGTTAATTAATGTTGGGTTGCATAAAGATTTTTAACAATAATTAACTAACCAACAATTTGACAGAGACATACATGATTTTGTCAGAAATACTTTTCTCACAATCACACTGGCCCTATTACCTTAATTTACTAATTAGGCAACTTTGATTGTGAGTAACTAATGCCTGCCAATGTCATTTATGTTTAAGTTGCTGTTAATTATTGTTTAAAATATTTGTTTGCAACCCAACATAAGAGTTTTAAATTTTCAAGGCAGCTTTGAAGCCTTTAAAGAGTTCTTGTAAACGACTTGTTGGTTGTTTTCCATGATTTAAATCATTATTGACCAATTTTAGAAGTTTAAAGCAATAAGCCTTATTGGTTAAATGTGAATACATCATGAATTGTGACGTGATATATCCTGTATTTACATACACGTGTACTAAAGCAAAGTTATATTAAGAAATCCGTGGTTCTATAACGCTATTTATTGGAAGAATGTTTTCTGTCAATTTTACTTCAAGTTAATCGCTTCTTGTGTAGTTTAGGGCTACCTGATGTAAAAACGGCAGTAGATTGACACAACACAACGAAAAATGCGCTGTACAATCGCAAGAACTCGGAAAAAATCCTTAATTATTGCTCTCCTATACTTTTGAAGTTGTTTATGAATTTATTCGTGAAATTTATAGTTTTTTGCATCAGCTGATGACTGTTGCTTGTCAAATTTTAATGTTTTCAACAATTTTACCAAATAATTAAAAAGTTCGAACATTGGTACGTCCGAATTGACGAAAAATGTGACAGGAAAATAGGACCAACTCGTGAATAACTTCACGAATCTATTTAACATCAGAGTTTGCGCTTTACGTTATAAAATTTAGCCTTGAAGTTACTTCATGAATAAATTCAGGAAAAAACACAAGTGTAATGAAAATGACAGCTTAACACAAAAAAATTATGGCCTATACTACGAATCAAGGCCATCTTTATTTGTCAGTTTTTCGGCACACGTATGACAGGCTGGTTCAGTCGTCGGGGTAGGACAAAAATTTAAGATTGGTAACATTGTAACGTGTAAATTATTTGACACATCTTTTTGTTTGCTTTTAACTGATTTGACAAACATCACCGTCAAATTTTAATCAATATTCTAGCACTTTATCACTTAAAGTGTCAGAAGCCCTAGTGATCCCACCCATCCCCATGTTACCCAATACACGACTGACGTTTGTTTGACAAGCAGGATTCAAACACGTTCAAACGTGTTTGTCAAAAACGCAGTCAATCAAATAGCGATTTCGGTTTACAGATCTCGGGCACTCTGAGAGTGCTCTCCCCGAGATTTGCGTGTTCGATTATCGAAATCGAGATATCTCACTATATGGCTATGACAGATCTCGGGCAGATCTATGACGTCACAGAGCGCTCTCAGAGTGCCCGAGATCTGTAAACCGAAATCGCTAAAAGTTTCTCTCAAACATTATATTTATTTGACGAACACGTTCGCAGACTCTCAAATAATGTTGCCAATCCTAGGGACTCGTCTGCGAGCCGTAACTGGAGAACGCAGTGTTTTAGGTAAATCTTTGGTTAAGTTCTCTAACGGACAGTGCACGATTAAGTGAAAAAATGCGTGAAAATCCCCCAGGAAGGATAGAGAAATCCAGAGTCATATAGAGGGAGAGCTCCGGATCCAGGGGGAGTAAGTAAAGAGTCATATAATTGATATTTCTTACGCAAGGGGCCATAATTGAATTGAAGATAAGTAATGACATTTTTTTCACCTGCGCCTGTTGAACAGAGCTGTCGTACGTGTCAACCTAACGAAAAATAGGGAAGGTCTTGATGCTACCGTAGTCGGCGGTAAAACAAGTACACATTCGCTTCGCGCGTAGCAGTTACAAGCCCGGTTTTTCTATGTACTGTTAATTTATCTATCGGATAAAACGTCAAATCAAACATCTTTTAATGTGTTCGAGGTATCTTTTATTTTCCCGTATGAAATGCTGTAACCAGAATGGTTACAAGTTGATATCGTCATAGTTAGTATACGTGTATGCTGGAAAATATACATACATATTAAAAAGCCTCAAAGGGCAACCAAATATCCTAAAATATATTTTAATACTTTTAAATTTACTGACAAAATCCGCTGTAAAAAGAAACTAAAAAGGCTTCTCTTTATACATACTATACCTATTTTCGTAACGTTTTTCCTATGTACAGAAATTATATCTACTAAATTTAAAAAAAAAAGGTGTACAATAATTGTCACGTATAGTTATATTAATAAACCTGAACACGTGGTAGTAGAACCGTCGTCGTATGTCTAGTGTAGGGCCAGTCACAATTTAGGGAAAAAATGGTTGTAAGTTAAGTAAAGCAAAAAAGGTTTGTTCAGATTTTTAAGCGTTGTACATCTACAGAGTGGTTTGCTTTCAACGTAGGATTCCGTACCTTCAAGTCTTTTTTTCAAAAATTGCAATAGTTTTCTTCTCGCGAATAAAGTAACATGATGACAGTGTACTCAACTATTCATATTTTTAGCATTAAAAAATCTCAAACCAACATATACAGGGTGCGGATTTTGAAAAGAACGCTGCTTATAGCGGCCCTGGGAATAGGATTTCTCTATAATTCAAAAATACGTCCTCAAATATTTTTTATGGTCCTTGCTTTTGTCATTTAAAAAAAAATAGGACCAAAGGAGGTGGCACAGCTCTAACCAACTTTTTTTTTCAAATTAGAGGATACCACTCGTGGCATCTTTTTGGAAAGCTTATCGAAAAAGGATTTGTCCATATACTGTTTTTACATCTGTCAAAAATTTAATAAAAACTAATTTAATGAGCAATTACATTGACAATAACTTTGTCACTTTTTTAGCATAGCAATTGTTGAAAATGGGCCGCATGAATTTGTTAGCACAGACCAAACCGATGGTAAAACTCTTTCCAAAACTTCTGTCGTGAATTAAACGTATCTCTGCGCGAATCCTTGCCCTCAGTTCTTCCAGATTTTTAGGTCAGGTGACATATACCCTTTTTTTAAATCGCCTTAAAAATAAAAATCCCAGAGTGTAATATCCGGAGATTTGGGCGGACAATCTATAAATCCTCGAAGTCCTAATCACGTATTTGGAAATGTAATATTTAATAATTCTCCTACATTTCTTGCAAAGTAAGGAGGGGTTACATCCTGCAGGAAAAATATCCTTTGGTCTAGATTTCCATGATTAGGGAATATTCTGTTCCTGGTATTAAACACTTTGCAAGAAATATAAGAGAGTTTTTAAATATTACATTTCCAAATACGTCGATGGACCAACGAGGATTCATAGAGTGGCCGTTCAGATCCCCTGATTTACACCCTTATATTTTTATTTATGGGGCAATTTAATAAGAATGGTCTATGTCACCAGAACTAGAAATCTGAAAGCGTTGAAGGCAAGGATTTGTAATCACACCAGATGTTTTGGAAAGAGTAAGGGAAGAGTTATACTATCGCATCGGTTGGGTCTGTGGTAACAGGTTCAATAAGCTTTCCTAAATGGTGTTCTAATTTGAAAGAAAAACTAGGGGGGCTGCGCCCTCTCTTTGGGGATTCAATTTTATTTTACATGACAAAAGCAAGTCCCATAAAAAAATCTGTGAGGACGTATTTTTGAATTTCAGAGAAAACTTATTTCCAGAGCCGCTATAAGCAGCCTTCCCCCTCAGTGCCCTCTGTAACTAAATATTGGCATTTTTCCATGACTTCCAGTTATACCGGAAGTAGCTGTTTAAATAGTATATGAGTATGTTTATTGCATTTTCGATTTTTTTTCAAGATTCTCAACGTATTTATCATATTTATCATTACAGGTCAAACCGCTAAACTGAATAATTTTTGAGATATAAAGTATAAAAGGAATCATTATCTCAATCACTACGTCGCAGTAGTTTTTGAAATAAACTGATGGAATCCTCAGTTGAACACACCGTATTTTCCAGATTTTTGAATTATCCAAAAGTGGAACTGGAAATAATAAAAAAGTAAAATTTTCTTATGGCCATTTTGGTAATTAAATTAATACACGTAGGTTATTTTTGTTTTAGTTGGTTTTAACATGGTTACCACTATAATTGGCCTGTTATACAGGTTAATTGTTTTATAGGATATTTTGGGATCTTTTTTGCAATTTTTATACATAAGTATACTTTTATAATGCTTTATTGTGTAGTTAATTAATGTGCATTTTTTTCTATTTTTTACTCCATAGCTTTTATAAAACAACTTGAGCACAACAGAGATTTAGATCCCAAAAAATCTTTTGTACAGTGAAAATACGAACGATTATAGACCTTAGCTGGGTAACTAATATGTTAAAAATCTATTTTTTAAATATATCAATTGTAAAAATCAGAATGCGTGTGCTGTATATTTAAGATAGAATACTCTAAGTAAAATTATTGAAGTAATTTTTTTTTTACTTTTCCTAGTTCTTTTTCCTCGGACCTTTTATCATCAGTTAAATAGTTATTTTTCGGTGAACCTGCCGGAAATTATTTTTCGTTGATATTTATTTACATTCTCTCCAATATGTGCAGAGTCAAAATTTAAAAAGATTTTAAATATCCATTTATTAACATTGCCAGGATTCGGGCCAAGAGAACGCAATGTTTTAGGTGTAATTATTAAATTTTGGGCATGGTTAATGACGAATTTCGTTGTTTTTAAGTTTTCAAGAGTATTTTTACAGGTGGGGCAAATTTTGATGGCACAATGCAGTATTACCATATTACTGGGCACACAATTCAGCAACTTTATCATAATTTGACCGATACTGTATCTCTTGAGTTTCCGAGACAGTGGCGGCTCGTCAGGTGAAGTGAAGAGGCTTTTCACCAAAAAATAAATAAAACCAGGAGAAAAGTTTTCCGACAATATTAATGTACCAATACAGCTACTATTTTAGCGCTTAAAAATAATTATGTTCGAATTAATAATTTTAAGTTAATGCGAATGTAGCTATGCATAATAGGGCCACGGTTAACTCCGATGTATAATAGTTATAAACACTCGTGCATTTTGTCGCGCCCCAGCCGACCGTGTCCATTAGCTCAAAACAAGTGAAGACCCAACGCCCAACATGGCTTTGATATTCACAGTTGCTATGGTTACGTGACGTCAGTCATGCAAACAGCATGTAACAATTTGCATTATGATGAAGGGCAATTGTTTTAGCATTGGTTCGGCCTAACCTTAAGGTATTTATTTTGAGGTTTTGCGAAACTTACAGTTATAGATATCGTTTTTACGTGATTTACTGTGTGATTAAAAAGTTATCAAATCAAATCAAAATATGCTTTATTGTTCTAAAGAAATAATCTTGTTAACAAAGCTAAAATATATATACAAGCAGGTGCAACAGAACCATGCTTAAACCTTAAAAAGTACACAATAAAAATAATCAAAGACAAAAACATAACACGCTATAAAACAAGTAGTAGCGACAAACAACTTACGAGTAAATGGCACACAAAACAAACTTTACAAAATGACCAATCCTGTTAACACACTGAGTTAAAATGTGTCATTGTAATACTCAACCAACTCGTAATAGGCTCTCTCCGCCAGTAGTTCCCTTATAGTTCTTTTAAATAATTTAAGGGTAGGAAGGTCCCTTATATATTCCGGAATATGATTATATAGTTTACGGCTTTCATAAATGATTGAGTTCTTGATAAGGGTGGAAGATGGTATAGGCATAGATACAGTTCTCGTGACCTTCTAGTATTGTGAGAGTGGTCGGGAACTGGCAATGTGTCTTTGTGTTTGTAAATCATGCATGTTTTTATTTTTCAGTTAATTCAGTAGTGTACGTACCTACTTAATTGTGTGTTTTAAAAATGAACCCAATTAATGACATAAGTTGTAATTTGTTGGAAACTCCATTCAGTGGTTGGACAGATGAGGATAAGAGAGACGTTTTGTTACACGGGTTTTAGGTCAATGTTTGTTTAAGTACTCGCACTATACCTAGCTCTTCACCATTTTTTAAGACCGCGAGCCGCCACTGTTCCGGGATACCCATGATGAGCATCGAATTTGGAACACCCTGTATATTATCCATTCATTGAACCAGAGGAAATAAATCAACTTGTTAATATTTATAAAAACCGCTTCACCAAAGTTCAAAACTAAAATTAACACATTTACCAGAATTACCGTTGAAAAGCGCATTCTAATCTGCTTAAAATGTTTGCTTTTTGCATTATCTTCTTTCCCTATTCTTCGCTATTTCTTCTGATAACGGCACCGTAGAAACCGGTAGTGTTTACAAAACGAGCTGCTAATTCCTGTTTTCTTCACTTGTTAATTGTTGTGTATTGGCATTGTCAGAAATCTAGCTCAGTAGTGCGTGTCTCATTGAGAAGACTGTGTTTGTCGGTGAAAAATATGGTGAGTTAAATTTTATCTTTAATTGCCGATCTTATTTTTATATATATATACAGCTCTGGAAACGATACTCTGGGTACGCGTTTCCGTGTTAAGAAGTAAATATATTAAGTAAACTAGTTTCAAGTAATACTACAGCGTGATTAGTTAAGGGTACGGAGCGGCCATATCTCGGAAACTACTGGGCATAGAAATACAGGAGAGAAAAAATTATAACTTAAGTGGCAAAATCCTGGAAATAATTTTTAAGTTCCGCATTTTGCCGCAAGAGGGCGTAATTGAGAAGTAAATTTTAAAATTTTACATATCTCCGAAAATTCCACATTAAGGTATATCTTTGATAACACCATTAAAAAGCTTGGACAATTATCCATCATTTTGGTCTTATGCTCATTGGCATACCGACTTTAATAAGAGGGGGAGAAGCTGTTGAAAGTGTAATCATTTAAATCGCTGTAACTTATAAACGACTTATCCGATTTTAGCAAACTAAAGACTGGTTGGAAGAGAAATATATGCACTTTCACCAATCGTATTTAGTTGTCCATAATAGTTCTCAAAAAAAATGCTAGAGGGCGCAATTTGTAATAATTACACATTTTTTGATTTTACTCCGAAAAAATAAATCATACGGTATAATTATGATACCATAATCAAAAAGTAGATGAAATTTGCTAGAAAAAATATTAAAACCGCAGCTCGATATCTCCGTTCGTTTCAGCGTTATCGCCAATAGAATAATTTTTAAAACTTTAAATGAAGAAGCGAGTGGGACGCCACTGATATTTTTCCAGGTGGATATTATTTCGGATTAGCCTGGTCAATTCTGCATAAAAATGGTCCCTTGCGTTTTTCTCCTCAGGCACACAGTTCTTAATTAAAATAAATAAATTCAATTAGCTCTACTATTTATTATTATTAACATTCATAATGAAAAATTTTGTTTTATAAAAATTGTTAATTATTTTAATTAAGAACGGTGTGCCTGAGGAAAATAACGCAAGATACCCTTTTAATGCAGAATTGACCAGGCTAATTAGAAATAATATCCACATGGAAAAATATCAGTGGCGTCCTACTCGCTTCTTCATTAAAGTTTAATAAAATTATTCTATTGGCGATAACGCTGAAACGAACGGAGATATCGAGCTGTGGTTTTAATATTTTTTCTAGCAAATTTCATCTACTTTTCGATTATGGTATCATAATTATACCGTATGATTTATTTTTTCGGAGTAAAATCAAAAAATGTGTAATTATTACAAATTGCGCCCTCTAGCATTTTTTTTTAGAACTATTATGGACAACTAAATACGATTGGTGAAAGTGCATACATTTCTCTTCCAACCAGTCTTTAGTTTGCTAAAATCGGATAAGTCGTTTATAAGTTACAGCGATTTAAATGATTACAATTTCAACAGCTTCCCCCCTCTTATTAAAGTCGGTATGCCAATGAGCATAAGACCAAAATGATGGATAATTGTCCAAGCTTTTTAATGGTGTTATCAAAGATATACCTTAATGTGGAATTTTCGGAGATATGTAAAATTTTAATATTTACTTTTCAATTACGCCCTCTTGCGATAAAATGCGGAACTTAAAAATTATTTCCAGGATTTTTTCATGGCTACTTTGGTTGTAATTTTTTTTTCCCGAGTTTCTATGCCCAGTAGTTTCCGAGATATGGCCGCTCCGTACCCCTAACTGATCACGCTGTATATTAAACCACAATGTTTCGTGAGTATTTCGAAACTGGGGCGCGAGTCCACGTCTTGCCGCCTATTATACTTTCATTCAATGTTGCCAGGTCTGGTGATTTTTCACCAGATTTGGTGATTTTAAACCCCATCTGGTGATCTGGTGAAAACTTTTTAAAAAAGTCTAATTTCTGGTGATTTTTCGAGATGATAGCGGGGGATTTACAGAATTTGTATCTGTTACTGTTTTATATATACTGTTTTTTATATAGTGATTTCTAAAAAAAAAAAAGGTCGTACCTCGGAAATAACATACATCTCATTTAAGGTCTTGGCACAGGGGTGCGCACTCATGTTTATAGCTTAAACAACATGAGTGCCCACCCTGGCGTCAAAACCTTAAAAGAGAGGTATGGTATTTTCGAGGTATGACCTTTTTTTTTTTTTTTTTTTAGAAATCACAGCAATATATTTGATTTTACATTAATTATATGGTGTTGTATGTGATAATGCGAGAAATTAAGAATCTGGTGATTTCTGGCAACTTTTAAGGCAAGGGTCTGGTGATTTTTAATTTTTTGACCTGGCAACATTGCTTTCATTCTCTTCTACACACGTCTGTGTCCTAAAGCCGATCCTAACCGTGACATTAATATCGGGTCCAAAGATTATTAATAATAATTAACTAACATTAATATTTTGTCACCATCACAGTAGACCGATTACTTAATTTTTAATTTACTAATCGGGCTGCTTCGAATGTGAGTACATAATGTCTGCCAATGTCATTTATGTCACAGTCAAACTTGCTGGTTAGTTAAATATTGTTAAAAACCTTTGTGCAACCCAACAAAAGTGTGAGTGAGTATAGAAGAGACCGTCTAAAATTATTTATAAAAAGGTTACCGACATCAAACAGCTTAGCCGGCATCTACCTGGCCCAACAAATTTAAAAAATGGGTTATTCTACACGAAATTCTGTTTTACTGATCTAAAAGCCAGAAAAAACGTTAGAATGTATTTTTTCGGCGCTCTTGTAAAAATGTCTCCTCTATCCAGAGAATCACCCATATATGTAATATTTTTTCTCGGATGACTCGCACCTATTACACGAGCGTCAAAAAATTAGTTTTTAACGTTCTTTCTGGCTTTTCGGTCAGTAAAACCTAATTTCGTGTAGAATAACCCATTTTTTAAAACTTTTTGGGCCTGGTGGATGTCGGCAACCTTATTTCCGTCTGCAGTAAAAAACTGCAGCGTGTTTTTTTTTATGGGCGTTTAAAAATGAAAAATTTCCAAAATTGGTCATTTTGAAAAAATCACCCTGTATAATATTCGAAGGCTCGAATATTGGTTTTATAGTATGTTATAGAATCAACCTTTCTCTATCGAATGCCGAAAACTAGAATCTCCTAGCTAACGTAGTTTATTTTTCACGGTCCAATTACCACGACCCTGCATACGGGGTACCGGGAGATCCAGGAATTCCAGGATTCTGGACTTATCTGGACTTTTCCCGCTCAGACACTATTTTTTTCGTAATCTACGACCTCGAATTAGTCTATTCTGTAAAATACAGGAAGATCTAAGTCCCTAAATTTTTCGATTGAGCTCGATTCGATTTGCATTACATGTATTTTTTTTTCCGAAAAATAACTTTGGATCAAAAAAATATCTGAAAACTTGTACAATGGGGTAGTTGGGTCCGTAGAACACGGATCTGGCCTCAGATATTTGAGCTCCGAGTCGTAGTGTTTTTTTTATGGGCGTTTGAAAATGAAAAATTTCCAAAATTGGTCATTTTGAAAAAATCACCCTGTATAATATTCGAAGGCTCGAATATTGGTTTTATAGTATGTTATAGAATCAACCTTGCTCTATCGAATGCCGAAAACTAGAATCTCCTAGCTAACGTAGTTTATTTTTCACGGTCCAATTACCACGACCCTGCATACGGGGTACCGGGAGATCCAGGAATTCCAGGATTCTGGACTTATCTGGACTTTTCCCGCTCAGACACTATTTTTTTCGTAATCTACGACCTCGAATTAGTCTATTCTGTACAATACAGGAAGATCTAAGTCCCTAAATTTTTCGATTGAGCTCGATTCGATTTGCATATACATGTATTTTTTTTTCCGAAAAATAACTTTGGATCAAAAAAATATCTGAAAACTTGTACAATGGGGTAGTTGGGTCCGTAGAACACGGATCTGGCCTCAGATTTGAGCTCCGAGTCGTAGTGTTTTTTTTATGGGCGTTTGAAAATGAAAAAATTCCAAAATTGGTCATTTTAAAAAAATCACCCTGTATAATATTCGAAGGCTCGAATATTGGTTTTATAGTATGTTATAGAATCAACCTTTCTCTATCGAATGCCGAAAACTAGAATCTCCTAGCTAACGTAGTTTATTTTTCACGGTCCAATTACCACGACCCTGCATACGGGGTACCGGGAGATCCAGGAATTCCAGGATTCTGGACTTATCTGGACTTTTCCCGCTCAGACACTATTTTTTTCGTAATCTACGACCTCGAATTAGTCTATTCTGTAAAATACAGGAAGATCTAAGTCCCTAAATTTTTCGATTGAGCTCGATTCGATTTGCATATACATGTATTTTTTTTTCCGAAAAATAACTTTGGATCAAAAAAATATCTGAAAACTTGTACAATGGGGTAGTTGGGTCCGTAGAACACGGATCTGGCCTCAGATATTTGAGCTCCGAGTAGTAGTGTTTTTTTTATGGGCGTTTGAAAATGAAAAATTTCCAAAATTGGTCATTTTGAAAAAATCACCCTGTATAATATTCGAAGGCTCGAATATTGGTTTTATAGTATGTTATAGAATCAACCTTTCTCTATCGAATGCCGAAAACTAGAATCTCCTAGCTAACGTAGTTTGTTTTTCACGGTCCAATTACCACGACCCTGCATACGGGGTACCGGGAGATCCAGGAATTCCAGGATTCTGGACTTATCATTTAAAGAAAGCCGAATAGATAGGCGCACTATGATTCATTCGCTAAGAACCGACGTGACTTCGGAGCGGGCCGTCTTTTATTGCGTGAAATAATACAATATCTTGTGTCTGAAATCGATCGAAAATGGAGACAAACATTAGTTCGTCTACAAAAACGGCTGCCACATTTTTGCACTGATCAGTCGTTCTTTAAATATTGAAATTCAAAGATAAAGGTATTCATATTTTCTGGCGTTTTCTAAAGCGTGCTTTCGATTGATAAATAATTATCTCGTACATTAACATTAATAAATGTCCTAGGAATATTATAGCTGATAAGTTTGTGAATATAATAATCTTTAACGTGTCTGTATATTATCAATTATGCGACATAACTGAGCACTAAACTACATAAAATAATGAGCCGTATTTATAAAACAAAAGAATATGTTTATACTTGCAAAATATATAGGAAATCATTCATAGTTTGTAAGGACAGGGTGTCCATTTTTGGGCACTTTTGTCCCTTATATTTAAAGATAGAGGGTTGCGGTTGTCGCAGCACTGTACTACTTTTTTGTGAAACTAATATAGCCGTCTTGGTTTTTGAGATACAGGGTGAAAATGAAAATTATCACTTTTAGGACACCTACTGTATCTCAGTTGTCTTTTAACTTATTAGAGAGGCGAAAAGGTATTTTTTCAGAACTTTTTTCGTAGATTCTAGTGGCGTAGTTAGTTTTTTTTGCGTTATCTGTTACTGCAACTTTTTTACTAAAATTCAAGACTTAAATTACGATTTTTAAAATTTAGTATTTCCTATGAAATTGGACAGTTTTAAGAAGTTGTTCGCCTTCCCAGAGAATCGAAGCCAGAGAACCAGTTTTTTAAAAGAAAATTGCACAAAGTTTGCCATTGTTTGTTTCATTTTTTAGTTTCGGCGGTGAAACAATCCGGAATAGTTATTTTTGCTACTATCTTCGTTTACGGCCTTTGTGCACTTGAGATGAAATAAAATATGTATAACTTTATTTCAGGGTCCTCCTAGGGTTTTAAAGAGTTTTACAATACTGCTGGTGGCACTCGCATATTGCAAATCTCAACCAGTAGAATTTCTAACATACAAGACTGATGATACAGCTACTACGATTTGCCCCGAAGAACTAGCGAAAATAAAATTAGAAAACGCAATTCTTGACGAAACCGTGGAATTACAAGAAAGTTTACCCTTGAAACCCGAAGAAAACAAGTTAGAAAAAGTCGGTATATCTGCGGAAGCAACTACTATATGTCCTGAAGAAATTGAGAGAAAAAAACAAGAAGAAGAAATACAGGAAAATTTACTAGAGCAGCAATCACAAGAATTATTACTTGCAGAAAAAATAGTAGACGAAAAACATACAGAACATTCTGAGGAAACAACTATCTGTCCAGAACTCGAAAAAAGACACGAGGAACAATTAAATGCAATAGCAGAAAACACAGGCAAGCTGGAAAAAGATGAGATAAAAACAACATTTGACAGTGTTGCAGATGACGATGATTTAGTTCTATCAAAAGAAACAACTATTTGTCCAGAGGAAATGCAAAGGTTTGAACAACAAAACAATGATGACGGCGTAAATAAAATAGAAACAACACCGGAAGATAAAAATGTTGAACATGATGACAGTTTAAACTTGTCCAGAGCAACGACTATTTGTCCAGAGGAACTTGAAAAAATACAGCAACAAAAAAATGAAGAAATCCAGAACAGAATACCTGATAATTTAAAAGACAATCTCCATAAAAATGTAGAACATGATAATTTAGAGGAGATAATGGAAACCACAATCTGTCCGGAAGAACTCGACAGAATAAAACAAGAAAAAATTGAAGAAAACTCGAATAAAATCGATAATATACCGGAACACAACAATGACGTTGACAATAATGATATGGGAAACATTGGGAACTTTATCGATGAAGGCACTACAATCTGTCCCAAAGAACTTGCCAGGAAAAAATTGGAACAATCGCAAAAATATTTAATCAAATTTAAGGAACTGATAGATAAGGCTCAAAAACGAAATCCCTCTCGCAGAAAACGGCAGGTGACTGATTATTCTTCTTATTACAGTACTCTAAAGGCTATGAACCAACCCACTTATAATTCAGAAGGTCTAGCTATATCCGCTAGTAACAGTAATAATCAGAATGGTCTAAGTGAACAACAATCCAGTTATAACCCTCAAGGTTATAATATGCAGTCTCAAACAGCTGTAAGTACTAACCAAAATGTGCAAAGCTATAAGCCTTACAATTCGCAGACTTATAACCCACAGACAGTAAAAACCTATCAACAATTAAGGAAACGCTATCAACCAGCGAATACATTTCAAAAAAATCCCAGTTTTTACCCGAAAACCTATCAAAATAACGTAAACCCTGGTAAAACCTATCGGAATCCTAGTACTTACGTAAGGTACCCTAGCAATGGAAGTTTGAACAACTATTACAAATTGAACAGCGTCGGAAATAGAAGACAGTTTCAAGGAGCAAGACCTCCTAACACCAGTGCTAGGCCGAATATCAGGATTACGAGAAAGAAGAAGTTCAAGCCATCGCCTGTGTTTGCTTAGACTTTATACTAGACCCAGTATATTTTAAAGTGCGTAAAGGTGTGATTTCGTTGCGACGGATTTTATTTAAGCCGCCCGTCTCTTGGCTGTAGTCGGCCTTCCGATTGCTACCTCCCAACTTTATGGTAGCGTCTCGCGTCCTGACTTGTTTTTAAGAAGTCGAGACGTGTAGCAGTCGACGGAAGACCGTTGCGGCTAAATTTTTTAAAAATATTTTAACCTTTTTAAGTTCTTTCCAATAACGAAATTTTCGTCTGAGGTAGAAGTACGACTACACACGTTCAGTTTTTACAACCGACAGCCGCCGGCCGGCCCTGGCCCGTCATTTAACTGCGTGTGTGTGTATAGCGAAATCGGCCGGCTGGCCATTATCTCTCCGGCAAAATCCGGCCGGCCAATTGAACGTGAGTAGGCTACTTAAGAGACGAGCCTCTTAAATAAAACATTACCATTATAATACAGCAAATGTACGGACAGTACCGTTGAGTACTGTACGGACGTCGCCACGAAATCGCACCTGTAACCATTTTTAAAGCTATATTTTCTGGGAACTGCTCTTACTTCTAAAAATTGGTATAAATATGGAGGATTTGTGAAAATAAATTTTCAACATTCTTAAATATATGGCGATAAAAAAAAATTATGCAGTCTAAAAACTTAAACTATCAGTAAGATTATTTATATTATAATGCCGATACTATGATTATTAACTATTAAAAATATGACATTATTATTTACCGACTGTGTAAGGTGTGCTTAGGCCCAATTTTATAAAATCCTCTTAAACCTAAGTTTAAACCAAAGAATAATTCTAAAATTGTAGAAATGTCAGAAATGGTCGATTTATAATGTGGGATTGACAGCAAAGTTCGAGTTAAAAGTGATTCACCTGGTCATAGCTTAATATGTAACCTAATATCCAATGTGGGGATAACCTGCCACATGACAAACTTGGTAGGAATTTGCTGGACCTTATAAAAGGAACAAACCTTTTCTATCAAGATAGAAGAGCACAATAAGCCTTTAGGCTGCAGTGCAAGAAGCTTGGGCAGAACGCCCGACTCCCGCCTTAAACCAACCAACGTAACATAACAAGTTATGACCAGGTTGATTACTCTTAAATTGAGCTTTGCTGTCAATTCCACATTATAAATTGACCATTTCTAAGCAATTTAGAATTATTCTTAGGTTTAAGGATTTTATAAAATTGGTCCTTATGGATAGATCAATTAATGGGTACATTCAGGCGGTTCCAGCCGCTTAATTACGCACTCAGCAGTTGTGACCGCTGTTTATAAAGCGCCTTCATTTTCGCCAAATTCGTGGCTGATTGACATGACATAACCCAATTTTTAAATGTCATTAATGTCAAAAGCAGGAACTTTCTACGTCGAGCAAAACTCAGCTTCTGTTGGACAGCTTTTAAGCAGCCGTGTACATTCAGCTGGGCTTCTTCCTTAGCAGTATCAGCTCAGCCGCTGGGACCGCCTGAATGTACCCAATGTTTAAAATCACAAGCGCCTATACTTTTAAAAATGTCAATAGGTGGGGGTGCTCCTATCAAAAGTGATGTCTAAAAAAAAAATTTCCCGAAAACATCTATAACATAAGTGATTTGTATTGATGCCCCGCACCATTTACAATATTAGTATAAGCTTTGAATTTCAACATTTAAAGAAAGCCAAATAGATATGCGCCCTATGAGTAACTTGTAGAAAATGAAATTCAAGATTAAAAAGAACCTCCACTACTATTATATGTATTTATTTATTTATTCATTAGTATAGGACATGTTATTTAAATAGTACCTAGTAAAATAAAATAATTTTTGTTTTTACAAAATTCGTTTTAATTCAGTATTTAACTAATTTCTATTTACAATAAAGAAGCGTATAATAATATAATAAGAATAAGTATAGGAAATATACCAGTGGCGACGCAAGGGGGGGCAGGGTGGACAGTGGCTCACCCTATAAATGTGGGTGCCCAAAATTGAGGGATTCGGTTTTGTAATGGAATTTCCGTGGGGGAAAGGGGATTTAACTATGAAATTTTTGATGAAAAATCATAATATTCTTAGTCATCTAGCTGAGGAACTGTCATCTCCTCTTGACGTTATAATTAACGGGTCGACGGTCCGATCGATCAGGTGGTCAAGATCCCACATTTTCTCCTTTTCTTTAATGGCTTGATCAAACAGTAGTTGTGACTTGCTACAAATCCTTTCACTTGCGCCCATATAAGTTCTATAGTATTTAGTTCGCAACGATATGGCGGTGTACGCAGCACAGTTACACTATGTTTTTCAGCTATATCTTCCACGGCATATTTCATAGAACGATGTTTGTGTAAATATGTAGTTCCTTCTTTATTAAATTATCTTCTTTTTTTTTCTTTGGTTAGTTATCATAAATAATTTAATGCACAAAATTTACCTGCGCCTATGGCCGACACCGAAGAACTGGACGGAATTTCCCATTTTATTACTTTACACTTTTCTGAAATAGGCTATAAACATTTTTGTTGCCATGCATAAATTTGTTGTTTCATTAGCGAATATTTTATAGTTAGGTCACTATCTATAAGTACAGAAACCGCGGAGTAAAACAACGGACTACTGGGCTTACCGGCCGAACGCGATTTCCCGTTTATGAAGTATCGAATAAAACTGAACGAATGTCAAAGTTAAATTCCGTCACTCAAACTATTTTGCCTAACTGCAATGGCGGGATTGAAAGAAATCTCAATTATTAATGGATAAGCATAAAACTGTATTTTTTAAAAATTAACGTACAATTGTACAATCGGTAGAAATATTTAGGACATTTTTTTGCAAAAATCGGTATATTATTATTATAAATATAACGTCGTGTAATTTATTATAATAAATTTAGTAAGTATCTAAAATGTATACTATCAATATTTTTTTGCTCCTGAACCCAAAGTTTTAAATTTTTTACATTTTCTTCTAAAGCATAACAAATATTTCTGGTGATTTAAAGAGTGGGAAAACATAAATTTATTAAATAAAAGTAAATGTTACTTACAAATCATTAAAAACAATACTTGATACCTACACTGTAAATATTTTTAAAATCCTTACTCTCCTCTACATATAATACAGAATATTTACAATAAGTTTTGGTTGAAAACTACCAGCACTGTCATTCATTATAGCTTCCATGCAGTGGACATTCTACAGGACAATTTCCATTACTCTAAAAAAAATATTAGACATTATTAAAAATTATAAATTTCTCCAAAAATTCCCACATTAAAGTATACCTTTGGTAACATCATTAAAAAGCTTAGACAATTCTGCATAATTTTGGTCTAAGGCTCACTGGCGTACCGATCTTGTGGGGAAAGCTATTGACATTTAAATGGCTGTAACTTCTAAACGACTTATCCGATTTTAGTAAACTTAAACTTATTTGGAAGAGAAAGGTAAGTACTTATAAGCTTAAGTTTATTAAAATCGGATACTTAAGTCCTTTAAAAGTTACAGCAATTTATTAAACAATTAAATTTTTAATAGCTTCCCCCACTCTTATCAAGGTCAGTACGCTAATAAGTTTTAAAACAAATTGATGCAGAATTGTCTAAGCTTTTTAATGATGTTACCAAAGGTATACCTTAATGTGAGAATTTTCAGAGAAATTTATAATTTTAGTAATGAATTTTTAATTGTGGCCTGTTGAGGCAAATGTGGACTCATAGACATTGTCACTAAATTTATCCAAATTGGGACACATTAGTTAAAAAATATTGAGAGTCTCATTCTAAAGCTATATTTCTCATGTAAAAATTTTTTAGAAAAATTGAAAAGAAGTGTGTAAATTGTCATTTTTCGGTCAATTCAAACCTTCAAAACCATTTCTACTAATGAGAACTGAACTCCAATTTTAAATGGAAACACTCCATTTTAATTTATTGCTTAAATATGATATAGAAAATCCTCTTTTCACTGACATATCACACTTTAATTATCATTTGTTTTAAAATGGCCGCCTAGATCAATTTTCCTAAAATGTACCTACAGAACTTTAGTAACTTTCTTTTGTATCTTTAACCAGAAAGGAGTTAGTTTACTTTCTTGTACTATTGGGATACCCTGTATTCTTAACTCAATTTTTGATAATACACAACTTACGTGAAAGTTTCTATGTGCTCTATATACATTATCACTTTTACGTATTCTTAATAAGAGTTGATATTGAGCATCTAACTTCTCTATACAGGATTCACAAACAGTCTTGGGCAAGTTATCATATTTTTCCAGCTACAAAGTCAACTAAGTAATAACTGTATACTATAAAACTACTTAGATACTGTTATAAAATAGGTTTTAATTAGGTTTCAACAACAATTTTAAGGGACACCTCCAATAAGTTTGACTCGGCTACAACTATTTTTTGAATACTTATCACTGTGTTTTTTATATTAGCACAAGAGTAAAATGTACCAAAATTACCTTAGTTTTTTTAACAAACAAATATAATAAATTTGATAGCTTTGAGTAAATCCCAGTAAATGGGAGGTATGTATTATAACAAGTAGGCACAAGTAAACCCTTTAAAAATATTCACTTCCATAAATTATGAACTCATTAAAAGTCTTCAAATTGTTCTTAGATACCTATAATATGACTGTGTAGAAAAGAATTTAATAAAAGATAGTGTAATCAATGAAGGTCGATAAAAAATGGTGTTATATTATACCTTGGCCTGGTTTTATTAAATCAGGCTAGATAATTAAAACCCTATTTTCTACTTCCTGTTCTTAACTTATATAGGAAATGAACTTACCGAAATAGGCAACAACTTTATTTTGTTCATCAAATTCAACTTTTTGGCTTTTGCGGTGTACAAATGGATGACCACTTTTTTCTGTTTAGAGCACAAACGACATATAAAACCAGCCATAATGGCTTGTCCGTAACTTCCCATTGTATTTTACAGATATGTCTGTATATTTTATACCTTTAAACTTGATTTCTAAGAAATTACCTTCATAAAAGGCTCAGCAACAACACCAACTATATTTTTGTTTGGACATTTCGTGAAAATCAGAATTTCGAGTATTTCGACATGTGTCGATGACAGTTGTTTCAAAACTAAAAGGCAATTTTATTGTGAAAACGGTATATAAGATAACCCAGGCAGTTTAAGCCACCTCTTAAGTACAGAAAAAGAGAATAATCTAATGTGCTATCTTTGTTTTATCCTAGAAAGAGAGAGTGAACAAACCCGAACAATCGTGATACAGAAACAGCTGATTGTCAAATTGGTTGCCATTTGCCATCCGTATCTATAAAATACATTAAATTACATTACAATTTGTTCGAGTTCTGTGCATTACAATATTATTATGTATTTAACAACATAATAATATAATAATAAGGTGCTTTTTCAATAGGTTCTAAAAGAAATTAAAGGCAGAGAATGTGGAAAGAATTATTTACAATAATGGCGATGAAAACTTAAAATTTTATTTAAAATTAGCGGGCAAATTGGTATTTTTCTCCGTTGTGACGTTTGACATAAAAATAAAACACAAAAATGGTGACCAAACCTCGTATTTTATAAATATAACAGTGAATTAAAATTCCAAGATAAACCAATACGTATGTACAAATTTTAGCTTTAAAACGGCATAACCTTTTTATAACCTATTATGGCAACCATAAGTTCAGAAGATTCAACAACAAGTACTGCGCCCAGAATATTTCATATTTCTTCAAGCTCTGATAGCCCCAATGTTCACAAATGTCCCCTTTGCAAAAAATTTAAAAGGTATTTCTACTGTAAAGGTTGTATTCAAAATGGACAAATAACCAGCAGTAAGAATGATGAGAGGTAAGCATTGAAAATTAAATTTTTTAGAAAATACATTTGAATAAGTATTTTTATTTTATCACCTTATTGCCTCTCAGAGGCGTACCAGAGGCAGCCTCTGGCACGCAAATATACTACTTTCCCATATACATGAATGCCAGTACTATTTGTTACTGTCTTGAGGTCATTTATAAATAAATAAATTGTAAAAAAAAGGTTAATACCATAGACATATTTTATGTCTGTGGTTAATACTAATTTTATTTGAACCAAGACTGATCAACAACCTATACCTACAATATTATATTTTTTTAGTATTTTTAATATCCGTAATGTATTTGGAGAACTCTATGAAAACAGAAGAAACGTTGAACGTAACTGCCTAAAATTATTAGAAAACAAACAGAAGTCTGATGTATTGGTAAATATAACAATTTTCTAAATTAACTTATTTCTTATCTTCATAAAAAGTCATCAAAAATACCTACTAAGGTACTGGAATTTTTTTTAGCAAACAAAAATTCGACAAGGAAAAGAACGCAACAGGATAATTCGTTTAGTTCTAGAAGAAAAACGCCAAAAAAGGGCTGCTTTAAATCAAAAACTTGCAGAACTTCGGGAAAGAAATCAAGAACGAAGCGAAAAACTGAAAGCATATAAAACAAAAAGTGAAGCACTGGAAGATTGTGTTTCAAAGAAGAGTGAGGATGTAGCTTTGGCACAAGAGAAATTGAATGAAAAGTATGTTGATACGAAAAAGTTGGCTAAGCTTAGAGTGCAGCAGTTATTTAAATATGTGTTTCCTATTAATGTTGTTAGGCCTACAGTGTAAGTATTCAATACTTTTTATTAGCAGAAAACCTCATAAAAATATTATAGTTGAAATATTCTATAATTATATTAATTAATGTTACATTATGTATTTTTCATTCTTTTTGTTATGTTATAGAGAAATGGAATCCAGCGGTGACAGCATGGTTAAAGAATTAGCAGAGGCATCACAAACTACTTACCTTCGTGATAAATGGGTCTATACAGATTATTCAAATGAGATGCAGTATTCTGTGGTGGCCCCATGTCTTCCAGGAAGCGGCAATTATTCAAATTATAATATCTGGGGTAAGTATTAATGAGTGACTGATTGTTTTACTTCTTTACCTTCCTCTAATAGCTGTTGTTAAAGTAAAAGTTTTTTTTTATTAAGTTTGATTTAGGAAAAGCTGGCTAAGTGCACTGAAGTATAACTGAGATGTGTTTAATTATTGCGCCCAACAAAGGTTTCCAGTTATTTCTTATATTCAATAAGTGCTTACTAAAACAATTTTGATTCTGGTGTATGGTGGCAGCTTCCTTAAACTCTCTCTTCCTCCAGTGTGGTTTTTTATGCAAAATTTCAGCTTCTGTCCACATAATATGATGGCTGTGCTTCCAGGCATTGGCTGTGACATAAATAAACACACTAAAACCACTTAAATAAGGATCAAAGAATACAGGAACAATACACATACAGGAGAGACTGAAAAATCAGGGGCAGCTGACCATGCCTGGACACATGGCCATGATATTATCATGTGGACAAAAGCCAAAATCTTTGCAATAAAATAATGTAACAAAAGGATGGGTTTGATTTACTTCAAAGTTGATTTTCTTCTTTTTAGCGCATTCAAATAAAAGCTTTTCTTAAAAGTTTTTTCTGATATTACTTTATTTATTTTTTAGTTTTCGTCGGATATTTTTCTTAGTATTGTTCAGGTTTGTTAGTTTTTTTTATCATAAAATGACACTGAATTACAATGCAAAATTTCAACTCCGTAGGATAAAAGGTTATTCTAATCCAGCTTCCAAAATTTGATCCTAACCAACAACTCCTAAAATTTTAGGAGTTATTGCCCTAACGCAATCACATCTTATGTAATGAAAATACCGGGTGATTCACGACGAGCTTGCATTAGAATTTTTGAGGAAACTACTGAAAATATGTTTTTGAAAATCTGTAGGTTTAAGTTTATCCATATGCTCTCTTAAACTAAAATATTAACATGTTTCTGTCACTTCCGGTTATACCGGAAGTAGCTTCAACTTTTATTTTTTAAATACAACATAGCATTTTTTATTATATTTTTGGTTTTTGCATTAAATTTTAATTACATTTTATAGAACACGTTTTTTACCTAAGTCTACTCATTTCTGAGATATCTGCATATTTTGTAATTATTTCGTAAATGCATATCGATGAAGTTATCCGTATATATTTTTTACATTAGCTCCTGGACTAAAAATTTTTTGTTTGTGTATAGTTAAAGAATCAACAAATCTCAAGAAATAATTAAACTTGGCATGAAATATACAGGGAGGTCACAATTAAGGGCTCATTGTAAAAAACTTTAAACATTAACTTAGATAAAAAACGTGTTCAATAAAATGTAATTAAAATTTAATGCAAAGACCAAAAATATAATAAAAAATGCTATGTTGTATTTAAAAAATGAAAATTGAAGCTACTCCGGTATAATCGGAAGTGACAGAAACATGTTAATATTTTAGTTTAAGAAAGCATTACAAATTAAAAAAAAAATATTTTCAGTAGTTTCCTCTAAAGTTCTAATGCAAGCTCGTCGTGAATCACCCGGTATAAGTTCTTTGGAATGTAATGGAATACCTGGGAAAAGTTGGGGGTGCTTTTTAAAGCAACCCTCCAAAATATTTTTGGACTAACTCTACACGTATAGGTGTTTCATCTTAAAAATTGAAACATTCCGTACAAATCGATTTTTTTCAGAAAATTTAATTTCCTTGCCTTTGAGTATTATTTAAACAATATTCTACTTTAATTTTTTTTTAGCTCAAAATCGAGATGGAATTCCGATCGGAGAAGAGACCGACATGGTGGATATAAACCCGGCTTTCAGCATTTCTGCCGCTCTGTCATATACCGCACAATTACTAAACGTTTTGTCTTTTTTCTTGAATGTTAGACTCCCTTATAAAGTGGTCTACAGGTAAAATATTACCCTTCTCAAAGTAAAAAACTACTACGACTATTTTTTAAATTTATATTTAAAAAATTAATTTATAATTTATTAATACCCTTAATTTTTAGTGAATTCGGTAGTAATGCCATAAACGAGCAACAATTTTCTAGAAGAGTGGCTCGTGTGAACGCCAACATTTTATATCTGTGTATATCGCAGAATATCGACATAAGCGCCCTCTGTCCGAACGGAACTATTCACAATATTTTGCAGTTAAAGGATAATGAAACCGCCGATTTGGGAAGGTACAAACATAAAATAATTTAATAGAGAGTGAAGAGATATAATTTTTTACAAAATAAAGCAATAGAAAATATACACTGCGGCTGCGTGAATTTGCTAGCCAAATGGAAAGCTATTCTATTATTAATTTTTGGACATAAAGTTATCCTTTATCAAAAGTTTTGCATCAAAAAAAGCAGATTAAGCACTTAAGAAATTTGTATTTATGAATTAATTTTTTTTAGGCAAGGTCCCATTGAGTTAAACGACTTACAAGTCACTGCCCTAGAAAAATCTATTTCCAGCGATCTCAAATCCAGCGATGACTCAGATTCGGACGAAGGAGATTTATTTACCGTTGAATGGGAAGCGGTAAGTTTTATGAATCTAAAAAAATACCGGGATCAAAAAATTCTACACAGTAAATCCTTTATAATCGGAACAATATGCATCTACAACGGTACGCCGATTAGCAAGCCGAAATTTGACACCGCCGCCGCGCGTTCCGTCATAATCGAGTCGCGGTTCTAACCAGACATTGCCGGGTCATTAACTGATTTTGTGCAATAAGAAATAACCCAAATTGACAAATAGTTACAGTGTAATTTGGTTCATGGATTTGCCAACGAATTTTTTTTAAATTATTTTTATCATCTTTCTCATAAGTTTGATTTAACTTTAAAAAAATTTTAGTTTGAGGTTTCTAAGTTGAGTCGTGGAAATAATATACTGTACAACGCGAGTGAATTGTCCATATTGCGCCTACCGGCGTCGTCCTTATTTTACTTCCTCGTATTATATCATTAGTAGTATCCACTCTTGTTGTACAAACTACTATTATCGGTCTCGTATAAAACCTATTTTTTCGTAAAGAAAATGGTTCAAACAATGTTTATTGCAGGTCCCGCATGTACAATGCCCCGAAGTTCCTGCTGGACCAGCTACGGTGCAATCCAGTGTAATAAATGCTCAACAGGTTTGTATTGTCAAATTTCATACTTTTTTATAATTATTGGGTGTCAAATTTTTTTAAAAAAACGCCAAGTCACTTGTCATTTATGGCACCCTGTTGACGTCTGGTCTATTTTACGTTTAGAGGTTGGCTAAAAAGACAGTACCGGACTATTTTTATGTTCCATTAACAAACTAAAAAATATTTAAATATTAAGTTCCTTATCTCCCATTTTAATTTATCAAAGGAGACTTTACAAATTTTTCTATTTAAATCATCGTTCTTAACTAAAGTTGTCAAGAAACTTTTGGAGATGAAATGAAATGAAATACTTTATTATCAGTCAAATTAAGTTACAAAAGAAAATGTCACAACAACTTGCCAAACACGTTCAAAATTATAAATTCTAAGTCTAAGTAAGTTAACTGCCTACATAACAATTTAAAAAAACAAAAAGAAACACAACTTGCATCATTACAATAAAAACTCTAACAAATTAAAATAAATATGGAAGACAGCATCTTACAATGTACTCACGTACTCACCGTGGTAACTTAAGTAATAAACTCCAAGAAAATTTCAATGTAAAAGTCTAAAAATATCTCAAATGTTTTTAAACACACACTATATAAAAAACAGCCACAAAAATATTAAAAAACACCAAAAACAACGAAAATAATAGGACGCGAACTGACATGTGAACTTGTTACGGTCCACACTAAATCTAGTAACTTTTCGGCGGAACTAGAATCAGCTGTGAATGTCATCTGTGGCTTTCAACTGTCGAAACGCCGTTTTCTATCGCGATATAATCTTCTACCATTACTAATGTTGGGTTGCAGAAAGATTTTTAATCCTAATTTACTAACCAGCAAGTTTGATTGTGAGATAACTGACATTGACGGGCATTATGAACTCACAATCAAAGGTGCCTGATAAGTAAATTAAAAATTAAGATAATCGGGCCAGTATGATTGTGAGAAAAATATTTCTACCAATGTCATGTATGTCCCAGTCAAACTTGCTGGTTAATTATTATTATTAAAATTTTTTGTGCAACCCGACATGATTGGACTTTTTAAAGCTTTTTTAAGATCCGGTAACTGCGTTGGCGAATTGTTTTTGATTCATGAGATTCAGGGTAATTTGTTAAAAACATCTAAAATTAATTTCTTTAATAACTCAAAAGGTTTTAATTTTAGTAAAAAGTTGTTTGAGTAAAAACTCACCCTTTTTTAATAGAGACTGTTTTTTTTTATTTTATATTTAACAGCAGGTTTACCCCATAGGAACACTCAACCCTACTTGCTTACTTTTCGAAAAAAAATTACATCATCAGGAAAATCTAGTGTTGAAAATCTAGGATGCCATTTCCAGCATTTAATAAAACTGAAAAAAATTAAAATATTCCTTTTTTTTGTGTTAAAAGAAATTAATTTTAGACGTTTTTAACAAACCACCCTGTACCTTATAAATCAAAAATTATCCGGCAAACACAGTTACTGGATCTTTAAAAATGGCACTTTCTCTCTGATCTAGTAAACTTTGCAGAAATAACATTTTACAAGATCCAATCCAGTGGTCGATTGAAAAGTTGCCACCCTGTATAATGTTCCTAAAATAGTTTTTCTTTTGATTTTTAGGCAAGCAGTATGGCGGGCGGTCTCATGAACAGCGCAGTGGCAAGCGTAGCTTCAATATGGCGGGGGTTCACCGGTCGGTAGTTGTCATGAACACAATGCTTTCGTTAGTAACCCTACTTTAAATTAGCAAATTAAATTGGTAAACAAACCTTAACGCATATAAACTAGAATTTAAATAACATTGAACTGCACTATCAACAATCTGATAACTCGGGAATGTCTTGAGATATACAGGGTGTTACTACTGGAATGGTGAGCGTAGAATTTGTAACACTCGGTATTGGCAAATAATAAGTATAATTACACTTTTGAACAAAAACAAATTGTTGTTTTGTTATTTTAAATGGAAAGGCGGGTGATTTGAACAGATATTTTTACACTCAACACTCCAAAATTGAACATTAATCAAAATGGCCATTCGAAAAAAAATTATTTTTGCCAAATCTCAGCAATCTTGAATGGCAAAACAACAATTTTATATGTGTAAATTCTAAGTAAAATACTTATTTTATTTTACCTCTACACGACCGTTATTTCATACCTTGTGGCTGTGTTTACAAATCCACAATTGGCGTACAGGCAATAAATTTCAAAAGATAATTTGTGACTTTTCTCGCTTATCGTAGCAAAGTAGAACACCTTGTATAATTAATTAATGAGCCTACCACAGCATGCTCACAACAGATGTGGAGACATGTGGGAGGCCGTAACTCCTAAAACAATAATATTCTAAATACATTTAACTACTTTAGATTAACTCCACAATTTTTCGCAAATCGTTCCAAATATTTAATAATACAATAAATTTATAACGCACCCCGTAATATAGTATTCCCAAAGCTAAATAAAATGCATAACAGAATTTATATTCTTCTGTAGCGGGCCAATATGAATATAGCAAGAGTTAAACCTCTGTAGACCTTGCTGTTAAAATAAATTTTAGCTTTACGATGCAAACTTAAAACGAATTTATGTTATTACAATTATTAGATTAGAAGTAATAATTTGTCATATCTTACTAAAGTATGCGCTACAAATATAACATTTTGATTTCTGTCGTCTGTATAAAAGCTCCAGCAAACAATGCCTAAAACTCCTAATCCTAATTTTAGGAGTTGTTGACAAGAAGCGTTAGATTATATTATATAGGGTGATTCCTAACTTGATACTTCTTTTTTAGCCGTGTATAGAAGGCATTAAAATAAACATTTTCAAATACCTTTTTTCAAAAAACTTAAAAATAGGCGAGATACAGAAGTAAGTGCGGACCTGGTCATCAAAACGTAGCCTGCTATACTTTATATTGTTTGTCTTATTAGTCATGCAATTAGTCAGTTATTTTGAAATCCGCTGCGGTGTGTTTTTCTGAAGCAAGTTAATTTTATTTGAAAACATTGTTTAAGTTAGGCAGGACCGTATTTGATCCATAGTGTAATAAATGAATGTAAGTACCTTATTTTTGAGTTGAGTTTTGAAAATACTGTTTATTTTAATGCCTTCTATACACAGCTAAACAAGAAGTATCAACTTAGGAACCACCCTGTATATCTATCAAATAAATTAATGATTTCCTAATTAATAATTCCTTTCTAATATTTTTTGCTGAAGTTTTTTTTACTGAAAACGGAAATGTAAATAATAATGCTATATTTGTTGCGGTTTATTTATTTTTTTACTTTACCTCATTTATATTATGTAATACCACATAAAAACGTACGTCATAACTTTAAAATATTTTAATCTTGGGTTACATAAAGATTTTTAACCACAATTAACTAACCAGCAAGTTTACCTGTGACATAAATGACATTGACAGGCATTATTTACTCGCAATCGATAAGTAAATTCAAAATTGAGGTAACCGGGGCAGTATGATTGTGAGAAAAATATTTCTACCAATGTCGTGTATGTCCCAGTCAAACTTGCTGGTTAGTTAATTGTGGTTAAAAAAATTTATACAACCCGACATAACTATTAACTCATAATGGGTATAATTATTACGTTAGATCATCGCAGACTGTTGCGACGTCTAAACTGAACTGTTTTTCAGATATTTAAAATATGACATTTTTGACAGGCTGCAGCAACTTAACGATGCATCTTAGGCCCAGTTTTATAAAGGTCTTCTTAGACCTAAGTTTAAATAGAAGAATAACTCCAAATTCGTAGAAATGTTAGAAATGACCTATTTATAATGTGGGATTGACTGCAAAGTTCTATTTAAGAGCAATCAATCTGGTCATAACTTGTTATGGTAGAAGAGTTGCATTGTCTTTATTTGTTTTGAATCACAACGTTTCAACTGGTATCTCCAGTCGTCATATTAATATAATGTAAGATAACATAACAAGTTATGACCAGGTAAATTACTTTTAACTCGAACTTTGCTGTCAATCCCACGTTATTAATCGACCACTTCTGACATTTCTACAATTTTAGTTTTTTGCATGATACATTTGACATCAATAATTATATCTTTGACACTATAGCATTGTCTGACACACGGTTCTAAAACCACCGAAAGAATGTAGAAAAAAGTTTGCGATATTATCGGCTGGATCACTACTGAGTACAGATACAAAATCTACAGAAATATGTGTTGTTTTAAATTATACTATACAGACACCTTATGACTTCAAATTTCACACCAAATTTTTTGAGTTTCTTCGGCCTTTCCCCCGGTCAGTGGCGTAGCCAGAATTTTATTTCGAGGGGGGGGGGGGCTAAATGGGTAGGGAAACCGACGAGCCAGCGCCGCAGGCAAATCGGCGAAAAATATTTGGGTGTCACGCCCAAAAAACCCTTTTTTTGGACAATCAAAAAAATTTCAAAATAAAAAAATACATACATTTAAAGAAACTTGTAGTGAGTTATACAAATACACTAATATAGGTAATTTAAAACAGATAATATATACTTGTTAAACAAAAAATTCTTCATGAAATAAGCATAATTGAGCAAAAAAATACTAAAAATAAGGTATATTTTTTATTTATTGAAAAAACAAAAATTAACCATAAACTTAAAGCACAACATATTTTTTTGCCAAAAACTAAACCGTGATTCGTCGCCTTTTTTGACAAAATATATTGATTATTTCATATATCAATGTGGATTTTTTTATGAATACTTATTAAAGCTGAACTTGTTGTACGCTCTTCACCTGAATGTTTTCTCAGATATCTTTTTAATCTTTTTAAAGTGGAAAACGCCTTTCTGCTGAAGGTTTAGTTACTGAGAGGATGATTTGTTATTTTATTTGGCGCGGTATTGATAGCGTTGCCGTTAAAGATATTTTTTAGGTTGCCCAATTATAGTTTATATCTTCTTTTTTTTTTTTTTTGGCTACGCCACTGCCCCCGGTTAAGTTACCTTGTTAACTGTAAATACTTACCTATGATTACGAGTATGGAACAGCTCTGTTAATATTATTTTTGTTCTTACAAGTTGACATTTAGGATTGAATCGAACGATCTTATTTTTATTTCTTTAGTGATAGAATTCTATTAAGTTCCTAGGTAATCTGTATTAAAAATTAACTTTATCTCGTAACTAAAATACTTATGATGTAAGCTGTACACTGCGTAGAGAGTTGTAAGATAGTTTTGCCTAAGGAACCCTGATAAGTTCACCTTAAGCGCCGAACTTTTATAGAATTCTGTATAAATGTTTATTATAACTACCAGTTTTAGTGAGACTTAATGTTTTTTAAGAGAGAAAAACCATAATATATTTTATTTACTTGTAAAAAATCATCGTGCTCAGGATTTGTATCGTCTTTTTCAATAAAGTTTCGCTTCTTTTGTATATTTTGTGTTGTTTGTTTTATCATCGGCCATACCACTTAGAATTAGTTCTAATTTATTCAGGGTGCTACAAATTCGTGTGCGTACAAGGAGATCTTGAAAACTGTAAGTGATACGAATATGGTTAAATTGAGGCAAAGTTGAGTATTTTGGCGCTTAATAATTTGGTGAAAGAAAATTGTAAATATTCCGAACACCTTCGGAGATATTTCAAAAAAACCGAAATTTTTAATTTTGGGTTTTAATTTTTTGCACCTTCATTTTTAACTTGGGAAAAAATTTAAAAAAACACTTTTTCATAGCCGCTTTTTATTTATGTTTTAAAAGATGGCCCTATTAGTTTTCAAATTCGACGTTTCGTTCTTTAGATACCAACCTCAAGCCAATTTTCCTAAATACGGATCTGGAATTTTTTTAAACTGTTTTAAAAACTTTTAAGCTTTAGAAATGTATTTCAATTTAAAGGTTTTTAATTAATATTTCAAATTATCCTTTCTTTACTATTACGGCCCTGGCAATTATTTTTAGGATTACTAGGCAATGGAAGATGCTGGCCCACCCGGCATCGCCCGGTGAGATACCATTGCATCAGTTTACGCGGCGTGAAGTTGCTCTTTGAGTTAACGTTTCGTCGCTGTGCTGATGTTTCCGGTTTCCAGGGTGGGGCCGTATGAAATACTAACATCAATTCAGTCCACCAGCACTTACAATCTTCCAAGCCTCATGTGCTTGCACTGACCGAGACAAAAGTCAGAGCGTCAACGAACACCGTCAGCTATTTATATCCTGGATATGATTTTCACTTCCGTTTTAGACGCAACTTTGGGGTCTGTCTGTTCATTCGAGATGATCTTTGCTGCCAACGGGAGAAGATACTGGAACCGAAAGACTTTGATGTAATGTGGTTTAAAATATCTTCACAAAAAATCACTAAGTTTATATGCTGCCTTTACCGTCCTCCAAGCGACATGCATTACAGGGCCCTCTTCTCATCACTAGCCAACACAATCGACTTCTTGCAAACCAATCATCCGAATGCCGAAGTTGCAATCTTTGGCGACTTTAACGTCCACAATGTCAACTGGCTTAAATACTCAAACACCATGCAACGATGAGCAAGGCCGCGCGGCCGAATCTTTTGCGATCAGTTCTGGTCTAACTCAACTCGTAGAAGAACCAACGCGGGTTCCAGACCGAGCTGGGAATTTTGCTAGTCTTTTAGATATCTTTTTAACTTCAAATCCAGACCTATATACGGTCACCGTACAACCACCATTGGGCTCTTCCGATCACAAACTTATTTCAACCCTAAGCGAGCTGCCAATTACTTCTGAACAACCTCCTAAACCCCGTAAGATTTGGCACTATACATCAGCTAAGTGGGAAGACCTAAAGGACCATTTTCGCAACTTTCCCTGGCTAAGCGTATGCTTTTCTTCGGATGATCCATCTGTCTGTGCAAAGGAGGTCTCCGACGTCATTCTAACTAGCATGGAGGCCTTTATTCCTTTCTCCAAAAAGCGCCCTTCCAACAGCAAGCCCTGGTTTAGCAAGAATTGCGAGCGTGCTGTCAGATCTAAAAACCTGGCTTACCGACAGTGGCGTAAAAACCCTACTCCTGAAAATCGCGCCATCTTTGTTACCACCCGAAACCAATGTAAGCAAATGATAGACCAAAGCAAAGAAGCTCATAACGAGAGAATCAAAAACAAACTTCTTGCCAGTCCTAACGGATCAAGGTCCTTTTGGTCAGTCGCTAAGGCCGTCAGCCAAAACTTTACAAAGTCAACTATTCCACCTCTAATACGTTCCGACGGCACAATAGCAACCACAGCCGGGGATAAAGCAAACCTACTTGCTGAACTGTTTTCCTCGCATTCCACTGTAGACTTTCAGGGAAAACCACCACCCAACATTCCCTCAGTTCAATCGCAAATGTCTGAAATCGTGTTCCGTCAGCGTCTTGTTAAACGGATTCTTAAAGGACTCGACGTCAATAAAGCTTCTGGTCCAGACGAAATTCCTATCATTGTTCTCAAGACATGCGCCGATGAACTTACACCAGTATTTTGTAGACTTTTCAACTTATCCTACAAAAAAGGAATATTTCCATCCTGCTGGAAGTCGGCGCGTGTCCAGCCCATTCCAAAGAAAGGTAAAAAGACCCTGCCAAGCAACTACCGACCCGTCGCATTGCTTTCAGTAATTTCCAAAGTAACGGAGAAAGCTATTAACCAACAACTCCTAAAGTATCTGGAAGGGCTTAACATTATCAGCGACCATCAATACGGTTTTCGTAAGTCCAGATCAACAGGTGACCTTCTGGCATATGTCACCCATCTTTGGAGCAACACCATCGAACATCATGGAGAATCCCGGGCTGTTGCACTGGACATCTCTAGGGCTTTTGATCGTGTTTGGCACGATGGGCTTTTAAGTAAACTGCGATCCTACGGTATGCCTAATGGGTTTTGTTTATGGTTAACCAGCTTCCTTAAGAACCGTTCTCTGCAAGTGGCGATTGACGGGTTTCTCTCAGACACCTTCACCATCAATGCCGGTGTTCCTCAAGGGTCCATATTGTCGCCTACCCTCTTTTTACTGTATATTAACGACCTTTTAGTGAAAACCCAAAATCCAATTTATAGCTTTGCTGATGACAGCACACTTGTCTCATCTTTTACCTTGACTCCCCAAACATCCGCTGCCGACGCACATCGCATGAAGTATTGCGCCTCAACAAGGACCTGGAAGAAATTTTGGCTTGGGGTGACAGTAACCAAGTCGAATTTAATGCTAAGAAAACCCAGGCAGCAGTCTTCTCCAAAAAGGTTAACATTGCAGAACCGGATATAGTCATGGCAGGACACGCAATTCCCCTGGCACCGTCTATTAATTTGCTGGGGGTCAATCTGGGAGGTAATATGTCTTGGCATGATCACGTTGCCGCAATTGCCAAAACAGCTGCACAGAAACTTGGTGTACTGTGTTCGACTGACATTGCCCACTTGATTCCACCTAGAGCAATGCAAAACAGAAATACACGGCAAACCACTGCCGCTCATCCATATGTTGTTCAGCTTAGTACTCCTCGAACTTCATTGTTCAAGAATTCTTTCATCTGGAGAACGTCATCTTTGTGGAATGATCTTCCTGAGGTCGTGTTTCCCAATGAATACAATCTTCAACGTTTCAAGACCAACGTTAATCGCTTTTTTCGCACTCGCACCGCTCCCAGAGCGCCTTAAAGGAATTTTCCTACAGTGCAGGTGTTTTATCATAAAAAAAAGGCAGTTATGGTGTTTAGGCCGTTATATATTTCAAGATTTACCGTAACAATAATACTTTAGGAAGTAAGTAAGTTTTTAAGGCATAAGAAGTAATTCTATTTTTTATTAATATAACATTAAGTTTTTTGCCTTAGACCTAGACCGAAATACTGTAATACAGAAAAAAATTAATGTTCCCGAGTGAAAAAAGGTAACTGGAGTCTAGTTATGTTACTGTGAGGCGCTTATGTTTGTTTTAAAACAAATTCAGTTTTTTTTTACTGTATATAAGGCTGATGATGCTAGTTTCGGGCGGAACCTATAACAAAAATAAACAGACAGAAGCATATTTGATTCCGAGACTTTGGGTCTTTTTCTTACAAAATATCGTCTTTGAGTAAAAATGGATTTTTCAAATCGATTTTTTTTTATTTAGCTCTAAATGTTATTACATGACAAAACATTAAAATTCCAAAAACCTTTAAATCGTATTAAATTTCTAAAGCTTAGAAGTCCTTAAATCTGTATTTAAAATTCCAGGTCCGTATTTAAAAAAATTGACTAGAGTTTGGTATCCAAAGAACGATTTTGAAAACGAATAACGGCACCTTGTAGAACATAAAAAACGGCTAAAAAAGTGTTTTAGTTTTTTCCCACGTTTAAAATGAACGCGTAAAAAAATTAAAAACCACCCCTAAATTAAACATTGCGCATGCATCCGCGCAAACATATTGTGTGTACAAATAACTGGCCTATTTTGCACGAAGTAAATTATTGTAGTGACTTTCTTGAATGCGCGTGCATTATTTACATCCACACAGACCATAATGAATGCGCGTTGATCTCTTTGTATCTGTGGCCGGCTTTTGACGACAATAGGTATAAATCTGATACATGTAAAAACATTTCCAATGCCTTCGCCTAGAGCCTAAACTAAAGAAAGAAATAAAAAAAAAAATAATTTATAATTTTTGTATTTTGGTGACATTAATACATTACAATTATTGTATGTAAGCCAAAAATCTGTACAAAATTGTACTTACTTAAGTAATACACAAATAAATAATACTTTCAACTAAACTAAATAAAATTTACTTAAAATTCGTTCAAGTTTCACGTATCTTAGTTTGCAATTTAAAAAATATATTGCAACACCCAAACTTTAAAATTAGATTTTACTGTTGAATAAAAAGTACAAAAAAAATCACAATGAAAAATTTTTCTAAAGCCAATAAACTATAGTTGCTTTCCTTTTACCGATTTTAATTGGCCAAGCTAAATACCAAAGTAGAAATATTACTATATTATAATAAATTAGTTAAAATGTTGCTCATTGTTAATGGCACAATTACCGATTGATTGTAAGATTTGCTTAAGGGTTTTTTTGTAAAAGGAATCCAACTAATACATTTAAATCATGTTTTAAGTTGATTGCACTTACGACACACTATTAAGTAATAACTTTAAAAAGTCTCCAAGGTTCATAAATCTGCTTATTCTTTTCTCTTCAGTGATATATTGGGTGGTTCACTGTTAACACAAAATTTCATATTTGGTATAAAGAATATTAAGTATTACAATCATTTTTTTTCAAACGAATATCCCTATTTTTTTAAAACAAATTTTTTAAAATTATTTATTTTTGATTTCTGCATAAAATTCCAAACATATTTCATGAAATATGTCATTATTATGAACTAATCTCGTTTTGATTGATAAAACTTTTTTTAAACGCTTTGTTTCTCTTCCCTTCCTAGGCAAAATATCCACCATTTTGAGAGGTTCTTTAAAAAAAAACTAAAAAATATTTGTCTGCTATCGTTCGGTGGGAACCATATCAAATCTTCTTCTATTCGAAAAAATTGTCCATTTTTTCAAAGAGACTTGAGTAACATTATAAATAGGAAGACAAAAAACACAAAGTCATGGTCTCAATCATATAATAATAAATAAATTATGGTGACATGTTTCGCTCTTTACGGAGCATAGAGCAAAACATATATGTCACCATAATTTATTTAATATTATATGATTGAGACCATGACTTTGTAATTTTTGTCTTCCTATTTAAATCTTTTTCTATACTCAAAGAGAAAATATCAACAAATTTTATATAATATATAATATTTGCTTTCTTGTAACTCCTGTCCAGCTGAATACGTAGGACAAATAGGTCGTTCATTTAATAAAAGAACATCTCAGATCTAGTAGATTACAACACGACAATAAATCCCCCTTTGGTACTCATCTGAAAACATCTAATCATTCTTTTGAAATAGACGAGAATTTTAGAGGTTCGCATCATTGAAACAAGGGACAAAAACTAGATGTGTTGGAGACTATAGAGATTGCCCTGTCCCAATCAAATTGTATATTATTAAACCATTATATTTAAAATAACTTTTATAATTTTTTGTATGATGTATGGGATATTTTCGATGCTCTTTGTTGACAGTGGACCACCCAGTATATGTATATACAAAACCAAAGAACTCTATTTCAAATAGAAAATAAAAATAACTTTAGGAAGGGAATGTTTTAGAGATACTACAAAGTATTATAAGATTTTAGTACCACTAAATAACTGTTTTGGTTTTATACATTTTTTCAGCAATCACAAATAACATTTGCTTACCCTGTAAACATTTTTTGATTGTATGCTCCCTGCAGAGACTTTTTCGATAACCATAGATAAAACAGATTTCTTATTTTTAATATCATATATTTTATATTCCTATTTTATAAATTCATCTTTTTATACCACAATTTTTTTATATTGTTTTACCCTAGAATTTCTCTACAGTACAAAAAAAATCAAAAATGGCAAGAGATCTGTAAGTTGTCATTTAAAGAGAAAAAAAGAGATAAGGTGCGCTTCGATCTCGCGCGATAAGTGTTCCGTATTAATGTTGACGTCATAAGATTTCTCATGTTAAGACGAGGGATCCCTAAAAAAATCTTCTTTCTAAAAATGAAACAAAATACATATTTTGCCGCACGCACTTGCGTTCCACCTGAGAAAATATAAAACCTGCATATACAGGGCGTTATGGAATTGACTCATTAATATAAAGTTGGTGACTCCTGGACTTTTTTAAATCGACCTGTTAAAAAGTTTGGTAAATACCCCGAAAACAGAGTTGGGTAACCGGATTTAAATGACAACTAATGCGCCACGGGCCTCTCGCTATTTAACGGCTTCAATCTGATAATGGCCTCCGTGTTCGGATGTTTATTTGATTTTACACTGTTTAAATGTTTGTGGATAATTTTTAATATGGAGATTTTTTCCTCGAATGTTGTCATATCAGGATTTACGGGATTAAATATAATGCGTCATTTCCATTACACCCTTTATTATGAACCTGTCAACTTCTCCAAATTACTTATCAGTTAAATGCTACGTATCATTGGAGTACTCGGTAAAAGATATTAAAAAGTAATATATTTAGGGTTAAAATAGGTATTTCCACTGGTTCATTTTATAGTAAAATTACTTAACCTATTCTGTTATATAATCTCGTTTTTACATACACAATATTACAAATTAGACGCTCGCCATTGGGGTAAAAAATTAAACCAGCGCCGGATATAACGAATCGTCACACTATTATCGAAATAAAAAGTTACAATGGAAATTTAAAATTATCGTTTTTTTTTCAAATATTTTGGGAAGTACGGGAGCATAATATGTTTTAATCGACTCCAAATAGCGCTACTTTGTTCCAATTTAACTTTTAACCGTTTACGAATTCCCAATGATAAGTATCGAATTTGTAAGACCATGTACTTTAATTGTTTTTAGTTAGATCAATTAAAAATTTCATTTAGAACTGTAATAATTTAATTTACTAGGGGATATAAATAATTTTATTTTTCCTTTTTATAGGAAAATATAGGTGCATATTTTTTAAGTCATTTTAAAGTTCATCTTGGGTAGTTTTCATTAATTAAGGGTTTTTTCGTTTTTTGATCAATGTTTCGTTACTTTTTCGTTCCAGTTTTGAAGTAGTTAAAAAAAAAAGTTTGGTTTTATTAAATAATAAAAGTAGAAAAAGAAATTTGGGAAAATTTGACAACATTTTTTTATTAATTTTTACTCAGCTTAAAACTAGGTAATTTCTACCCAAAGAGGTCGCTTTTTGGATAAACCGAAAAAGAAACAGAACACATTGATCGCAAAATGAAATGGTAAATGCATCACTAAATTGAATCGTGAGCACCGAAACTTGTTTTTATCTGTCACTTTACGGACTAACCATGTTAGTGTAGTACAGAGTGTCCCAATCATCAATGTCATTATTGGGATCTCGCGACTTATAAGAGCTATATCATCGGTTAAATTGTAGCAAAGTTGTGGAATTACCTAGTAATATCGTGAAAAATAAAATATATACAGGGTGTCCCACCGGGAACCGAATCGATCTATATATAGAAAACTATACATAGGAAAATTTTGAAAATTTCACAGTATGCTGATGCTGATGGGGGCGACCGGGCTAAAATATTTTCATAATGGTGGCACTTCCGGTTGTACCGGAAGTAAGTGTCAACTTGCTTATTTTAAATGGGACACCCTATATATTATTACATTTTTGCATTCTACGCAAGATTCTAGGCAGATTTTGTATACCATGTCCTATACCTATGTCTAAACGTTTTTGACATATTTGAATTTTTATGTCAAAAATGACGTTTGCAAGCCTTAGAATAATTATCAATTTTTTCTATAAAGAAGCCTTATTTATTTAATTTAAGTGGGATTCCTTGTTATAAAGAACCTGCTTTAATAAATTTTTTATAATATTTTGATCCCATTTAAAATAAGCAAGTTTACACTTACTTCCGGTATAACCGGAAGTGCCACCATTATTTATTTATTTATTTATTTACGGTAAATCCACTTTACAAGATACAATATACATTTTACATAAATATAAAAAAATGCATAATATATATATAAAAAAAAATAATGTATAACATAAATGCTTAAAACAATAGAGTAATTGTACAATATTTACAACACGTAACAGCCCAGTGCAGGTCCCTAGACTCTAGACCTTAACATCCTCCTAAAACCAGCCAAAGAAGAGCCAAAAATGCATATATTATGCTCTTCCAATAGTTCGTTTGCCTGCCTGACAATTCTGGTCATTGATTCATTCTTCCCATAATTAGTGGAGTGGAAGGGTATTCTAAAAGTATGAGTATGGCGACCACGCCTTTCAACGATGTTGAAGTTTATAAGACCCAGAATCACAGGACAGTCAATACGACCACTGATAATATTATGTAAAAAACAAAGATCAATAACAATACGCCTAGACTCCAAAGTTCCTAATCTCAACAGAGTTAAAATATCATCATAGGTATATTCATCACGAAAGAGACCCAATCTGAAGGCCGCAGATCTCAGGAATTTGCGTTGAACTCTCTCAATAGTCTCTATATAGATTCTGTAATTAGGAGACCAGATTACCGAGCAATACTCCAGTATCGGTCTAACAAGGGAGCAATAAAGATTCCTAAAAGTGTCAATGGAGAGGCCAACACTTAGACGCTGTACAAATCCCAGGATCTTCATGGCCCTTACTGAAACACCTAAAATATGACGACCAAAAGAAAAACTAGAATCAAGCGCAACGCCAAGGTCATGTATATTATTCTGTCTAGGCAAAACTAAACCATCAAGTGTATATTCGTGGAGATAGGGTGAGCAAGATCTTGAAAATGTTACTATATTGCACTTTTTTATATTTAAATTCATTTTATTATCATTACACCATTTGTAGAAACTATTAATATCTTCCTGTAACATTAAAGAATCCTGCACAGAGGATATTGTGCGAAACATTTTAATATCATCCGCAAACATCAAAAGACAGCTGTATAAAATACAAGGATCCAAATCTATCAAGTAAGAATCAAACAGCACCGGGCCACAATGTGACCCTTGTGGAACCCCGGAGGGAACCGACAACTGTCTCGAGACACAACCCCCATACTTAACACACAGTGTTCTACCAGAAATGTAGCTTTGAATCCACTCAAGGGCAGCACCACCGACACCGAGAGCCCGCAATTTACTAAATAATAAGCAATGATTACAAAAATATTTTAGCCCGGTCGCCCCCATCAGCATCCTGTCAATTTTTCCTATGTATAGTTTTCTATATATAGATCGATTCGGTTCCCGGTAGGACACCCTGTATACAGGATGGCCCGCTCTCAAGGTAGGATTCCCTAGCATCTAAACTACTTAACTTTTTATTATTTTTCAAAAATAGAGTTATAAGGAGGCATTAGACCTACAATTTAAAATTATACAGGGTGTCCCAAATAGTCACGACGAATCCAACATACTTTTTTAAAATGAAACACAATATTTATTATATCATTTTCTAATTCTTCACAAAATTCCACTTATATTTTGTTTAAAATGTCATATACTATTTAAATTCCACTATTTTTGAGATATTGACGTTTAAAATATGGTATTTTCAGACTTATAAGCTGTAGCATTGGAACGGCGCATCTTAGGGAAAAATGATTTTTACCTCTTTGTCTTAGTTTATTCAAAGAAACCAACTTCTGATTCAACATGTAAAAAGTTGTAACCTTTAGATAGAAAATAAAAAACTAAGACAGGGAAGTGAAAAATTTTTTTCTCTAAGATGTGCCGTTCCAATGCTATAGATAGAGTATAGACTAACAAAGTCTGAAAATGCTATATTTTAAACGTCAACATCACAAAAACATTTGAATTTAGACACGATATTTTATACAAAATATGCGTGGAATTTATTGGGGAACTAGAACAGGATATACCTTGACTATTTGGGACACCATGTATAATTTAAAATGATTTTAAATTGTAAATGTTTTTGAAACATATTAAAGTTTAGTAGTTCAGTAGTATATAGTATGTCGCCAATGGGATTTAGAAGAGGACAAACGGAGCAAAATTTGAATGTACGTATAAAAGTCACTTCAAATAAAAGTTTTTGTTGGTAAAATGAATAAATTCCATATGAAAAATTAAATTTTTTATACAGGGAGCATAAAAAATATGAAAACGTTGTTTTGCGTAGGAGTAAACCTAATTCATTTATCATATTTTATCAAAAGAACAAATATTAAACAGGGTGTCAATTTAAAAACGAACCACCCTTAATATTCCAATTAATAGCAGATCAACTTTTTTTTCCACAACATTACAAAGCACTGAATTTCGCAACTTTATCATACATAGCAGACTCTGTATCACGAATAATTTCTGAAAACTCAATGATTAGGCTCGAATTTGGGTCATCATGTACATATTAAGGGACATTTAAAAATCTGGTCACAACATTTAGAGTTTAAACAATAAAATAGTGAAAATGTATCATAGTCATAACAAGATATAGTATAAATGTAACGTTGTAATAACCAAATGCGACATACCTGGGCATTTCAATAATAAAAACTATACACACGTCATTTTTACATCCCATTTTTTGTTCTATGTAGTCCTTGGTATCAATTCTACCCAAAATTTAAAAAAAAAACGTTGACAAAACCATTGTTGTAACATCAAAACAAAGAAGAATATCGCACTATAATGATCACAAAATGTCGTGAAAATGTATCATTATTGTAACAAGACGTTGCATAAATGTAACGTAGTTGCAATAACAACTAAATGCGATAAAACTGGGCATTATAATAACAAAAAACTATACACAATACTTTGTAAGATCCCATTTGTATTCTATGTCAGTCCTCGGTATCAGTTTTACCAAAAATTTAAGAAAAAACAAAAAACTTAGACCTTTCGCTACTGCCATATATTTGTCGCTACTGTAGGTACAGTATTAGGGGTGGGTGCGGCGCTGCCCAACGACAAATTCCCGAACTGTTGCTGCAATGGTACCGTCTGGTTCCCAAAAAAAGGATTGGGCATTTGGGTGGCGAAATTTGCGTTGCCCAATGACGACTGGGTGCCGAATTGGCCTTGAGGGGCGGGGATTTGGGCGCCGGCGACCGAGAACGCTGCTGGAAATTGGGCAGTTTGTGGGAATTGATTCGTCATGAATTGACTCTGAAAAAGAAATGCATTGTGGGAATTTTAACTTTTCCTGGACAAATTTACAAACAGAATATTATAAATAACAATTTTTATTAGCAATATACAGGGTAATATGAAGGAACAATTTTTATTAACAATTATTTTTTACTATTTATAAAAATGATTTATTTGATATAAGTTGCGATGGAGAAATTCAGTTTTGATGGTAGTGCAATATTGTATACTGATACAAATTGGGACAACTTAAGAGTGAAGTCTAGTGATGCATTCACCATTTTATTTTTTGATCAATATTTCTTATTCTTTTCGCTTTATATATAATACCCGTCCTTGAGTAGCAATTACCTACAATTTTGAACTAAAGAAATTTCGATTAATGAATTAATAAAAGTAAAAACATTTTTGTGAAATTTGTCCATTTTTCTTTTCCAGCTATTATTTACTTTATAAATTCAAACTTGTTTAACTTTAAATTGTAGGTAATTATGCTTCAAATATGGGTATTTGGCCGTTTTTTGGGTGTAAGGAAAAATAATGATAAATTGATCGAAAACGAAATGGTGGTTGCGTCACTAGACCGAACTCTTAAATAACAAAATTAAAATAGATTTTAAAATTATGAAAAATTAGTTTGATTTGAATTTATTAAAAGAAAAAATAGTAGGTTGAGTATTATGTTTGAGAATCCAATGTAATATCCCTAAAATCATATTTTGTAAAGTCGGTTCTACATAGTACGTGTTAATAATTCCTACCTGATTTTGTGGGGTAGAAAACTGTATAGCACCACCCTTGCCCCAGTTTTGGAAGCCACCATTGGTCTGTTGCATAAATTGACCCTGACCAGGAGGCAAACCATTCTGTACTGAATATCCAGAGACCTATAAAGAAAAAAGTAGGACTCTCACCAGTAATCAGAAAATTAAATTTTAGTGGTGGCTTTTGCGGGTAAGCAGGGTAAGCCGGGGCCTACTCAATAATTTTTGGAATATTATTCACAATTTTTTTTTTAGAAAAATTGTGCCAATGTATAAAAATATCGTCTAAATCATTTAATATAATAATGCCCGCAAAGTTTACCTTGTAATACATTTTGACAAAAGTCGCCTTACAGGCAGACCCCCTTCACATACGAGCTCTATAGAAACAGCGCGTAAAATTTATATTGGCAACATACTACGGGCCTATAAGGCTGCGTTTGTATTAAACAAAAAGGTGGTAAATTTTTCTTAATTAATCCTTTTTTATTGGCATTAAAATTTTGCCAATAATTTTAAAATTACGGGTTTTTAAACAAAAGAAAATTAGAAATATGGATTATTCAAAATGATAACAAGATAAGCCAAGTTATAGATAGATAATTATATTTGTATTAAAATTTAATTACAAAGTCAGGCAGGTTAATTAATAATCTATGATTTTGTGATGATACTTTTACAGATTCATTATTCATTTTAAATTGTTATAATAGTTGGTAAATAAATATTTTTAATTTAAATAATTTTTAATTAGTTGGCTATGACTCTGTACAATTTAAGCGTCCCGGCATGGTTATTTAATATTGTCAAATGGCAAGTGACAGCTTTAATGCCGTCATTGCCAACTAGGAGCAACTAAACTTAAAATCTGCTGCAAGATCGCCATATAAAAATACTAAATTGGCAATATTTCGAAAACTAAAAATTTTTGAGATATACAATTTTACACAAACCTACCCTAATTTTTAATGCTAAATAAGAAATAATTATAAAATTTAGGTGTTTCCATTTGAAAATCTAGACTTTTGCAGTTTTTTCAATTTCATTTTTAATCTTATTTTTTAAACACCCTGTATTAATAGTTATCAAAATATTATAAAAAATCTATTAAAGCAGGTCCTTTATAACAAGGAACCCCACCTAAATTAAATAAATAAGGCTTATTTATAGAAAATATTGATAATTATTCTAAGGCTTGCAAACGTCATTTTTGACATAAAAATTCAAATATGTCAAAAACGTTTAGACATAGGTATAGGACATGGTATACAAAATCTGCCTAGAATCTTGCGTAGAATGCAAAAATGTAATAATATATAGGGTGTCCCATTTAAAATAAGCAAGTTGACACTTACTTCCGGTATAACCGGAAGTGCCACCATTATGAAAATATTTTAGCCCGATCGCCCCCATCAGCATCAGCATACTGGCAAATTTTCAAAATTTTCCTATGTATAGTTTTCTATATATAGATCGATTCGGTTCCCAGTGGGACACCCCATATTATTTCTTTTATCGTTGAAAATTACAAAGTACAGCGCAAACTTTTATATTATATTCGCATTGATATTTGGTTTTTAGTTTCCGGCACCCAAAATCTAACCCACGAGCAGATAATATTACATCTATTAAAAACCTGCCAGAACGAATTACATAATTTTTTCCACCTAAATTTCAAAGTTATTTTTAAATTGTTGACATAAAGGTGGTTAACTGTTTTTCTTACCTGTCCTCCTTGCGGGAATCCCCCAAAGCCTTGAAAATTACCCTGTGTAGACTGAGCCGCCGGGAATCTCCCAGCCGCTTGATAGGAGACTTGCATCGGGTTCTGATATTGAGGCATTGTAGGTGCGCTACCGTAAAGTGCTAAAATACTGTCCTGTGAATATTAAAAACAAATTGTTTAACAAAAAAAAACTAAGGCAAATCATACATCAGATTATTATATTGATCAAAAAACGAAATGGCGAATGCGTCACCACCACCAACTCTTAAAACGTAACACACCGATTATAATTAGTTAAAAATATAACTACGTACCTTATCTAGTTTGATTTTTTCCTTTTCTGCAGGTATAGTCTGATTAAAGAAGCTCTCTTCCTCACTTTTAGCATTTAACACCGTTTCGTCTTTTTTATTGACATCTTCAGTAGCACCATTAGCATTTGTCGTAGCTTGAACGGGAGACGCCGATATGAAACTACTAAAGCTGTCGTCACTATTTATACCTAGAAACAAAAATTAAAAAATAACACCCGATTTAGAAACACTCTGGAATGAATAAAATATTATTATTTTAAGGGCACTATTTATTACCAGATTCTTAATATTTAACTTACTAGTATCTTATGCTGCGGAGAAATTACTTTGTTTTTTAAATAAATTATCATTCCTCTTGCGCTCTCTGTCTCAATCTACATTAAGAACTAAAATACTAACCTAGTAGGTCGCTATTACTATGTTTCTGTTTCTCCTTCGTTTCAGGAGTATTATTCACAGACCTCAGAGGCTTGGGACTGGGGTTAGTAGGCTTAGGTAGCTGAGGAACTTCCACGTTAGCTAACGGTCTCTTCTCTAACGTAGTCTTTTTCTTTCGCTTTTGCTTCTCCATCTCTTCATCTATTTCTTTCTCCCAATTCACCTTGGGCAGGGCGGGGGGCACCCATTCTCTGGCTATGTATTTTTTGTGTTCGTACTTGGCTCTGATAAAAGACTCTAGACTTGAGTCGTTTTGAGGTCTGAAACGGGTTTTTCTATTAATCAATCTGCATCAATTGCCATAAATTGTAAAACACAACATAATTATGCTGATGGTAAAACAATGTAATAAATGGTAAATGCAGGGTGCTACAAATTCGTATGAATGCATGGGGATCTTGAAAACGGTAATAGATACGAAAATTGTAAATATTCTGGACACCTTCAAAAATATAAAAAACTAAATTTTCAGTTTTGGTTTTTAATTTTTTAGTCCTAATCTTTGACTTGGGAAAAAACAAAAAAACTTTTTCATAGCCGTTTTTTATGTTCTATAAGATAGCGTGATTAATTTTCAAATTTGACGTTTCATATTTTGAATGCCACCGTGACGTCAAATTCATCAAAGGACTAGAGAACCACATAATTATTTTAACACGTCTACTGGTAATTACAGTTCCTCACTAATGAGCTGATGCAATTTTTCCCTTTTAAAACGACCATTTATTTGCACTTGCAACTTGGAATTGCACTTAATGTAAAAAGACCTTAAGCTTCACAAATTTAAAACAATTTAAATATCCACATTACATTACAGAAAGCTGGTGTTTGGTTCGTTTATTATTTCAATAAAATTCTAGTAATAAGTCAGATTTACTCTAAATATACTCTAGGAAGTAAGTTGGTTTTTAGGGCATATTGGAAGTTTTTTTATAAAATATATTATTATAAAATATAAATTACCGAATTTAATAACATGTTAATTTAATACACAAACATCACTAATCAACACAAATCTTCCTTTATTTATTTGGGTCTAAAACGTTCAGGACGGTAATGATATAAAAAGATAATTTGAAATGCGGTATTTGATGACAAAATCTTAAAATAAAAAAAAACTAATTATTTTAAATTTCTAAAGCTTAGAAGTCACTAAACCCGTATTTGAAATTACAGGTCTATATTTAAAAAAATTGACTTGACAAGTACAATTTTAATACCACAGTCTTACGCGTGCGAATAACTGCGCAATCTATCGCGAATTCAATCGCTCGATCCTGTCACGCGGTTAAGAGTTTACGTGTAAAGATTGTTATTATTAAGTCCTAAAAATAACATGATAATAACCATATTCATATCTCTCCCCGTGTACGCACAAGAATTTGTAGGATCCTGTATAGTTTTTTATTAGCAAAATATACGGACCGATCCCATTTTGCAATTAGGCAAAAGTCCAATAACTTAATTATTTATGTCTCAATTGTGATTGGCTAAAACCAAAAATTACGACATTAATTTGTTAAACATTTGGTACCCTAATTGTTTTTGTCAATATCATAAACTTAACCCTTATTTAAATGTAGTTTTCTCTAAATATTTTCGTGAAACTGAACCGGATCAAGAGAAGAAAGTATATAAATACGAGACATCATGACATTTAGTATCATATTTTCGATGACACATTTGATTAAAATTCAGGCAATATGGCCATCGTTTGTGGTATACCCTGCAAGGAAACGCGCATAGTCAGTTCTTTCCTTAGTATTGGATGACGTTCAAATATGGAATACAATTCACCAGACGCATAAGTAAATCAATACGTAAAAATGTGGATATATATTATATGTATGTACCTTCTAAAATTATCTGGCAAGTTTGCCTCGTACACGGCTCTTGCCCTAGAATTACCCATTTGTTGCAAAGAAACCACCTGCTCCGGAGTCCAGGAGTCCAAATTGACGGACTTCACTTTGGATATGTGAACGCCCAGGTTTCTGTGTATTCCAGCGCAGCGAATGCAGAGAAACACGCCGATGTTCCATGACGCCCATCTTGGACCTGAAAAAAACAACCATTTTATATACATATTTATAATGACCACTGATATTCAAAGGGTAGATCTAGATTAGTTGGGTTGAAGTCAATAAAACGAACTTAATATATAAATAATGATATTCTAATAATATATATATAATTTTCGGGGCCACGCGCAAAGCTACTAGCAAATTTTAAAAATAAATTATTACATCTCCCCCTCTGCATGGTTGTATTAAATTTGTTTTTGTAAATGTTTTCCTATTTTTTTTTTGATATTCCTAGCTGGCTTTTTATTTAAAAAAAAAACATTTATATTTGTGAAAATTTGAATATTGGTGTCAATTCAAAATTTTAACATAAGACGTATGTATGACTCTAACCAGCGTTTTTCGGGCTCGGTTTTTCATGATTAAAAATAAAGTAAATATCGCTCACCACGCCAAAATTGATGATTTTTTCCGAAATCAAGTATTTTAGGAGCGTAGATCTAAGAGCAGTTTTTGGTGCAAACTTACCTAATTGTTTTTAGGTTTGTTGTAAAAATATTTTATTGCATTGGCAGTTCGGCAGCCCCCCCCCCCCCCCCCCCCCCCCTAAATACGCACCTGGATATTCTATTTGATCTCAATAATGAGTTGTCATTCTCAGGGCAATATGGATGATATCCACTATTTAGAAAAACATATTTCTCCACAGGCACAGAATATATAGCTACGCGTAGCTATATATTCTGTGCCACAGGTAAGGAAAATCATTTTTTTTTTAAATATATACAATTAGACCAATAATTACCGTAGACAAAACTATTTAACATTTTGCAATGAGGACGTCGGATGTTCGCAGATTAAGAATGTACGCTTTGTAGTGTAATAAAAAGGTTGTTATCGCAACACTAATGTTGCCGACCTGCACTAAATATACAGAGTGTTCAAGAAAGTATGCAACATAGGGGAAACATTTTTATTACCGAACTGTCAGAAAATGTTATTCTAATAAAACTTAACTTGAAACTATAAACGCAAATTTCAGATTTCACCTGTGGCTAATAGTAAGGGTGCAAAAAGGCTTTTTTTTCGAAATTGCCTTAAGAGTACCTTAATTATAAAAAAAACAGCAAAATTGTATATGAAAATGTTGTTACAAATTAAAAACAGTCTAAATACGAATTTTGAGTTGTGTCTCAATATTTTCTTAAAATAGAATTGAAAACAAAAGTTTTGGGATACATTTTTAGAGCCTGCCCTACAAACCAAATGAAATGTTTAGGTACGACACTGCTTGAAAAATTATCCTTGGTGACTGGAATGTGTTTAAATTTAAAATTAGAACCATTTAATTATTTATCTTTAATCACAATGAAAACCAACTGTGAGAGATTTAATTTGCAAACACCATGATCATTTTTATAATGCATTAATTAAAGTTCTTGACAGTAAAAGGTTACAGTACTTCCCAAATTTGTTTCCTATAAAATGGTTGAACAAATGGTACTTATTACTGATCCAAGGGATGATTTTTAGGGGAGTAATAACATCCTATACATGAACGAAAGCATTAAAATGATCTAGCAAAATAATATCTTTCATTTCAATAAATATTTTTCCAAAAACTTTTATTCCTTGTTATTACATAGAACCGAACACAGACTCATGACTTTTAGTTAGACCAGGGGTTCCCAAACTTATTTTGTCTACTGCCCACTTTGAGAATAAATTATTTTTTAGCGCCCCTATTTTTTTCTGGGTCTCTTACCGCCCCCCTTTAGGCCTGCAGCGCCCACAAGGGGGCGTTATCGCCCACTTTAGGAAAGGCTGAGTTAGACATAGGTTAACAAAAAACATTAGGGAGACTGTCAAAATAACGTCTAACTTCAGTATATTTGAAGAAGAAATATATTTTTCAACACCTTGCTAAGTAAGTTGCTTTAATTTATATTATCAATAGGTACTGATCTCAAGTCTTTTATTACTTTTTTAACTACTTAGGTTTATATCCTTTTTATATTAATTGCCATTTTTATCTCTTTTATCTCCATTTTGCACAAGATTAAGTAGGTTCAGTAAGTATACCTATCTAATAACAATTATTTATGGGAATAATTTCACTTTATCATCTAAAATAACATCAATGTAATAAAAACAATAGATATAAAATAAATATATCAATAGGTAGTACATATTTAAATGGTTAGATAATGGTTTTGGAAATAAACAATACATTTCCTGGAATAAAGATTTGGAACAATATCTTGCCAAGATGTAATGTAATCTTTCCTATTCTTTTTATAGGTGTCATTTTAAACCCCTACAAAATATAAAATAACTATTTCCAGAAAATTTAAAAAACATGAGGGTATTGTCTTTCATAGAATATCTAAATATAACCCTTGGAGATCGTAGTCACAAAAGGCATAAAGGCTTATCATAGATAGATAATGTTTTAAATTATAGAAGAGTTTTGGACTTGCATTGTCTTTATTTGCTTTAAATCACAACATTTTATTTGGTAACTATCTACAGTCGTCTACAGGTGAATACTGAGTACTCCAATTTCCAAAATTTACAAGTTTAACTTTGTTTTACTGTATCCCATATTATAATTCAGATTTGTTTCTAGTAGGATATTTAAGTTTCTTATCATTGTCTCTAAAGAAATCAGCATTATAACAAACAAACATATCACAGGGTCTAGTAAGGTAAGTATGTTTCTTTTAATAAACAAATTCAAAGGGCTATCATATTGAATCATTTGAAAAATACTGCAAACACACTTATTTTGCAAAACGAAAACCTTGTTGTTTGATCTGATTATATTTCTTTCTGGGGATTTTTTTCACAAGACTACAAAACGCTTAAAATTCATATATAAATTACTTTTACATGGTATTTTTTGTAAACAGGAGGTAGTGTTCCATGGTTTTACCTACATCGATATGATACCAAATTTAAAAAAACTAATGAAAGTAATGGAACACAAAGAACATGAAAACTAGTAAAACAGGTAGGAAATACTGTGCAATCGTAAACAACCCCCTTGTTTCTAAGCTATGCATTTGATAAGGGTTTCCTTTCTTATGTCAACAGCTTCCCACACAAATTCACAAAGATTATAAAGCCTGCAGGCTTTTTGTTCTGTCGCATTTTGCTTTTGAAATTATTCATATAAATTAACAAAAATAGGCGAAAAATAAATAAAGCAGTAAAGTTCAGGCGGAAAATGACGTGGAAGACGAGAAAATACAACACATCCTCAAAAGCATTGATTTTGTAGAGAACCTACCTTTGGAGTCGCAATCTACACAATATTTGTTGTCTTCATCTCGCAGCAGGGTATTGAGCACTGATTGGCACTTGTCCTGAAGTTGCTTCACCTTATCCTTTTCCGTTTTTAAACTCATTTTTTATGAAATTTATTCAAAAAACTCAAGAAAAAACTATTATTTGTAAATGACAACAGAGGGTGGTTGCCATTTACAAAAGTCAGATTTGTGATTTTGTTAAACGTCAATTCAATCGTCAAACGTCAGTGACCTTATGTATTTCCAGATGATTTCATCGTACTCAACCAGAGATCATCTATCTATTTCATTTACTCACGACATATTACTATTCCTATCTTTCTCGCTGATGAGAGATGCCATGAAAGTACGAATGCAATGTGGACGAGGATAGATGTCAACGGCTCACCTCGGTTAAAAGAAGTTTTCAACGTTTATTTGGGTTTAACCAGTCGGGCAACTGCAATTTAAGATTTTTTAAATTTTTTAATAGAAAATACCAATTATCGTACCGTACCTAAAACATCTAATAAAAAAATATTCCTCTATTCTCTAAATTCTTTATTTTTTACATAAATATGGTTACTATATAATAAAGGAATATAAACACTTATAAGGAAACAAAAGGAAATAATTTAAATACCCTAGATTAAGGCAGTATCTATTTCTTAGTAACGCAACTTTATAGCGGCCCTCCATTATTTATTACAGCACACTCTTCCTCGCTTATGGGGGCTCGCCTCCAACGAGTAGGTATTTGGAAGTCCCATATTGCCTCGTTACTGCCTTGTTGTGTGGACTGGGAACTGGGACGGGAAGTGCCTTGAGTATTCTACAAAATTAGCAGTTTAATTTATGTAATTCGCAGTATATTTACGCTATTGGAACTTTTTAATAGGCAATTATCTAAAAATACTAATGTATTTTTGCTTTTCCTTATACATCATATTATGTCAAATGTATCTGCACTGTAGCTTAGCCTATACATACTTAAACCATTTTTTTAGTGGCTTAAACAACTGAATCTATTTACCTGCGCTCCTGTAGCGCCCTGCTGATTTGCTTGGGGCCCATGTCTGAACTTGATAAGGCGACTGCCCAGTTTTGAGGTTACTGACAAATTTCTAGTAGTTATGTTAATTGACATCACTATAATATTTTAAGTTCCACTTGATGTAATTATTTTTAACTAAAAAATTTAAGGGTGCCTATGTATTTCCTAAGTTTTCGCTTTTTTGGGGTTTGTTTTGAAAGTTACGTCACGGCACAGAAATGTTGGCTGTCTGTCAAGTTAAAATAAATGTGCAAGCAATTTTGTTTGAATACGGTTATTTGTAACCAGCGTTTTAATGCAACCAAATATACAAAGTTTATTGTGTAGATCATGGTCTTCTCGATGAACGCGAAGACAAGAAAACATTTTCTACTCTTTAAACATCGGGGAGGCATATTTATTATCAATAATTTTGTGTATCATGCCATATCTGTATTGGAAATACTATTACCGCTTACCTTTTCATCCTTGGTATTGAAAACTCCAGCAAGTCTTCGGTAGTATAGTGGTAAGTATCCCCGCCTGTCACGCGGGAGACCCGGGTTCGATTCCCGGCCGGAGAGGAATACTTTTTTTCGAAAAATAGTTTTAAGTTTACAAAAAGTTTTTTATACTTTATTTTAATTCATCCAGGTAGACCAATCGCCAACAATCATTAATTATTTCTAAAATTAATTCATAGAGCAGGTTTTTTTTAAATAAATTTATATGGTAAATATAAATGTTGCTAATTATAAATTTCTTTTGTTATTTACTTGACGAATAAATCTTCATTCGTGCAAAAGCAGTGACAAGGTGTAGATAAATATCACTTTGACTTGGAAGAATCATTTTTAAAACTTGAATTTACTTAAAAATTATATCTACAATAATTAACAAAATGGTCCAAAACTTTACATTTGGGGTAAGTAAAAAAATACATATTTTATACTTATAAATACAGTTTTGTACCAAAGTTTAAAAAAAGGTATGTCAGTCACAGGTCCCTTTCTTTGATTCTCTGGCACAGAGAACTGAAATTTGGCATGCTTATATGTAATTAATTAGGATTAAGACAAAAACAGCATGTATAAAAATTGTATTCTGGAGTTTTAGGGGTACAAGAGCATCGACCAATATCTCTAAAACTCATCTCCAAGGTTAGCAGCAAAATTATATATCGATTAAATTATAGACCAAGAACATTGCGCTCTCTTAGTCCGAATCCTAGCCTCTTTTTTATGGATTTTTAAAAACTTGTTAAATTTTGGACCCTAATTATTGGAGAATGTTTGAAAGTAATTTTTATTTAAAAATGATAATTTTGACAATATAATAAACTTTAGTAATAATTATTTTTTCATAAGTTACCTACATATCTTTTTCTTAAATTTTTTTCTCCAAAATGAAAGCTACCACACATAGTATATACTGAGTCTGCCAAAAGTCCCGCATAAAATTAATGTCAATTAAAGGAAAAATATCTAGGAAAAACGCTCGGACCCGTAAATTTTTATTTTTAATTGTGCAAACTAAGATTGGGAGGTGAAAACCATTTTTCTCTAAGATGAACATTACTGTTCCAATCAATGTTACAGCCAGTCAAAGTCAAAAAATGCCATATTTTAAACGTCAATATCTCAAAAACTATTGAATTTAGACACATATGACATTTACAAAATAAGCGTAGAATTTTGTGGGGAATCAGAAAATAATACAATATATAGGGTGTTCCATTAAAAAATAATTTTTTATGTCAAAAAATGCACAATTAAAAATAAAAATTTACGAGTCCGAGCGTTTTTCATAGATCTTTTTCCTTTAATTGATATTAATTTTATGCGGGACTTTTGGGAGACCCCGTATGTATGAGCCATATAAAAATATACAGTTTGCCAACTCAATAAATGAGAGATACGCCTGATCTGTTTTCCATAGTTTATTTAAATAAACGGTCATTTGCCCTTTATAGTCGAGACAGATAATACTACCAAAAATCTGAACATGGATAAAAAAAAATTTATAAAATTAGATAAGTAATAGTTGAGTAAATTTTTGTTGAAATTTGATCGTGGACCCAACAAAATTTCGCCTTCGGCGCTTTTCATCCTTTTCATTTTCCATAAGCCCCTAGACCAGCGGTGGCGCCAGGAAATTCGCAATGGGTGGGCACACACGGACCCGATGATTTTAGGGTGGGCATTGCCCAAATGAAACTCTGACTTCTGAAAAAGTTGTAATAGTTCTTGAATTCCTAAAATCGAAAATATAACACTCGGCTCGTGGCATAAACCTTATCAGCGAGAAGATCTATTTTTATTAGCTCGTTAAGCTATTTCAATACATTTATATTTTCTTCTTTTTTGATGAAAAAAGATCATCGTTCTCTTAAAAATAACATACAATAGGTACCACTTCTTTTTCATCAAAACTTTCATAGCCAAATCCCCCCCCCCCCCCCCCCCCCCGGAAATTACATTACAAAGCCGAATCCATCATGTTTCTAGTTTCTAGGGTGTATTATACCTCGAATAGTTGAAGCAAAAACAAAAGTTATGCAGAATTCTTTACGTATAGCAGCATGCTACCGTTGATATAATGTATATCTTTAATAGGTATGAGGATTTTTGAGTAAATATCTTTTTTTAATTGGTCACTGTAGCTACACCCCTATAGCGGTCAACCTAGACACTTGAAAATAATTTTCAGCGATTTCTCTTGATGACCCTTTGTAACAAATTTTTTTTCCGCGAACTGTACGGTAAACAGTTCCCAAGATATAGCCAGCGTCCCTTTTCAGTTGTACACTCGGTATATTGTCGTAAATAAAACTTCCATTGTTTGTATTTTAAGTACAAAAACATAAATTTTAGGACATTCTAAAAATTGTATTTTTTGTTTCCTTGACATATCTTTAAACCGGTAAAATATGAATTTAAAATACTCCCAAACAATGAAGACAATTTAATAAAACGGTCGTTTCCAAATTACATAACATAATTAACATTTTAAGATTATTTTTAAATAAATCGAAAATTTATAAAACATTTGGTTTATTTTTCATAAAGGTTTCTGCGTCATTTATTTTTTATGTGGTTATATATACATTAGGAAAATGATTTTATCTTGTTTTATAGAATACTGCAGGTGGATAGGTCAAGGTATAGTCGTCAAGCGCAACCTGCAAGGTATCATCTTGACATTGATCCTTACTACTGCTTGATAATTCATACAGACACACCTTTTCAGCCTTATTATTAAAAAATCTTAGAGTTACCTATAATAAGTCTGCGGTAGTATTATAATAATTGGAAATCAGACACACTATATTATAGTAAAGTATCCCAGTGTCTGATTTCTAATTTAGCAATCCTTTCAGTACGTATGTTATTCTTAGTGAAAAATAATATACATATGTACATCCTCTATTAAGAGTCCCTTAGACTGCAAAGGTTTTGCAAAGGAAGTATTTTGTCTTAAGTTATTTGAATAAGTAGTGTCGCTCAGACCGAGTGCGGGGCCCTAGGCCCGGGGGCCTATGGGGAAAATGAGAGTAAAATCTTTGTCAATTATTAGTTTTCGGAACTTTAAATTAATATCTACGGCCAGGTTAGCGCTGACTAGCGGAACTCCTATAATTGTGACGAATGACTTATTGCAATCAAAATATCAAATACAGATTTTCCTTTCATTTCGTCAAATCCATCCCTAAATGCGTTTCGCCATATCAGGGCTCATCAGTAGAGCTAGGATCCGACGAAAGAAAGGAATAGCGCAGTATTTGGTGGAACACACCAGCAAGATGTTGCACTAAGCGACATCTGTATGATTGTTAGACATTATTTCTATAAGTTTGTTGGAAGCGCTGGTATGCTGTAATAGTGTCTAACAGCGACACTATAGATGTCGCTACAGACAACATCTTGCTAGTGGTTTTCACCAAATACTGCTTAAGCAGTTTAGAGTAATTCCTTTTTTTCAATGTTGCCAGGTCTGGTGATTTTTCACCAGATTTGGTGATTTTGAACCCCATCTGGTGATCTGGTGAAAACTTTTTAAAAAAGTCTAATTTCTGGTGATTTTTCGACACTGATGATAAGCTTATATCTTAAAAAAAAACGAGAGAAAAATGGCTTGATTGTGTTTTATTCTTCTTTGTTAAAAATGGTGACATCGATGCAAAAACTTATTGGTTTCAAAAGCGAAAAGCGTTTGTCTTTGTCTGGAAACTCTCTACTTCTCTGCGCCGAATATTTCTTAGTAGCGAGGGATTTACAGAATTTGTATCTGTTACTGTTTTATATATACTGTTTTTATATAGTGATTTCTAAAAAAAAAAAGGTCCTCGTAAATAACATACATCTGATTTAAGGTCTTGGCACCGGGGTGCGCACTCATATCATGAGTGCCCACCCTGGCAAAGCTTAAATGAGAGGTATGTTATTTTCGAGGTATGACCTTTTTTTTTTTTTTTTAGAAATCACAGCATTATTATTTATATGGTGTTGTATGTGATAATGCGAGAAATTAAGAATCTGGTGATTTCTGGCAACTTTTAAAGCAAGGGTCTGGTGATTTTTAATTTTTTGACCTGGCAACATTGCTTTTTTTCCACAGATCCTAGCTCTACTAATGAGTCATGATACGGTGAAACGCGTCTGAAGATGGATCTGGTGAAATAATAATGATTTATCATAATTTCGCCCTTTCCCATTTTCCCAATAAATACCGCAGCTCCGGTTCCGTCATATTTTATGATATCCCATTATAGCACAGAAAGTTTTATCTTGTATGTGAATAGTAGATTCTGTAACGAGGTTGAAATGAAAATTTGATCCGAGTGGAAGATTCGAGTATCGAATTTTCATTCTAACCGAGTAGCAGACTATATTTTCTCCACGACCAAAATTACTATTCGCAATATTTGTAATTTCAGGTGGAGTATTATCCAGTTCCATATCTGATTCATCCGATTTTTCACTCATATTTTGACTTGCACTAAAATTTGTTGTTGACATTGCCAGTTTCAAAATTCATGGCAACCTATGTCGTTTAGATCAATTACAGAATATTCATTCCGTATCTTGTTATGGAATGAAAATACACTCAAAACGCATTAGAAGCAAGTGTTTCAGAATAAATATTCCAACTCAAAAGCTAGAATTTTTACATTCTATTATCAAAAATGATTTTGGAATTATTGTATTCAGTAATAGTAATGGTCGTGGAGAAAATATATTCTAAAATAGAATTGTATGTTTCCAATACCTATTTTAATCATAACTCAGGGTTGAACAGTACGGAAAAAAAACATCCGCGTACCTACTGTGATGTATAATCGCCTAATTATATCCATATAAGATTACATAGACTATATCATTTTTTTTTCACATCACGATGTATATTAAAAAACAATTACACGATAAAATGTGTTTTATAGACAATTTATTGTAATTTATTTTTTTAATCACACCTTAATTACATCCTAGTTTCCTTAATTATGGTCTTAAATAGGTATAAACAATATGTGTTGTAAATTATAGAGTTTATGTAAAAAACAAGATTTTTATTTAAGAATAGGACTATTGACGCATTCGCCATTTCGCGCACTACGATCCTCAGTCATGGGACAACTCCTCCCCAATGGCTATTAACCCTCGGTTTCTTGCATCATTACGGAGTGTGTACCTTCTTCCGCACCCCGCGAGATATCCTATCTCATCCGGCCTGGTTACCGGCGTGAATGGGGTGCGTTGGGAGATGGTATATTTACGTTCTTCCTTGCATTCTTAAACCCACTAAAATTTGGACCACCTACTTTTTTTATTGTGCGTATGCATGCCCACTCCGAGGATCGAACCCGGATCGCCACGTTCGAATGCCAGTGACTCACCGCTGAGTCACCGCCGCAGTATTATAAAGAAGTGTTCTTATTAACAAAGCTAAAATACAGGGTGATTCACGTTGAGTGGCCTATTAGAAGATCTCGGAAACGAGTAGCCCTATCTTTCTAAAAATTTGATAGCAGGCATAATTGGTTTTGGGCTTTTAAAACATTATATTTTGACGTTTTGATTATTTCCGGTTATTTTTTTTTTTTTTTTTATGATAAAACACCTGCACTGTAGGAAAAATCCTTTAGGGCGCTCTGGGAGCGGTGCGAGTGCGAAAAAAGCGATTAACGTTGGTCTTGAAACGTTGAAGATTGTATTCATTGGGAAACACGACTTCAGGAAGATCATTCCACAAAGATGATGTTCTCCAGATGAAAGAATTCTTGAACAATGAAGTTCGAGGAGTACTAAGCTGAACAACATATGGATGAGCGGCAGTGGTTCGCCGTGTATTTCTGTTTCAGTCGAACACCTGCCATGGAAATATCTGTAAAAGAGAGCCAAATCACCAACCTGTCTTCGATGCTCCAGGCTATCGAGGGTCTTGGTCAGCTCGGGGTCGCCGATCAGACGAACGGCTCTCCTTTGAATGGAATCCAGTAGCCGAAGGGTGTGCTTGGGTGCAGAGCTCCAGACATGAGAGCAATATTCTAATGATGGTCGAATCTGGGCTTTGTAGAGTGTCAAAAGTTGATGAGGTGTGTACAACCTTTTGGTGCGGAAAAGTACACCAAGTTTCTGTGCAGCTGTCTTGGCAATTGCGGCAACGTGATCATGCCAAGACATATTACCTCCCAGATTGACCCCCAGCAAATTAATAGACGGTGCCAGGGGAATTGCGTGTCCTGCCATGACTATATCCGGTTCTGCAATGTTAACCTTTTTGGAGAAGACTGCTGCCTGGGTTTTCTTAGCATTAAATTCGACTTGGTTACTGTCACCCCAAGCCAAAATTTCTTCCATTGTTGAGGCGCAATACTTCATGCTGCCTGCGAAGATGTGCGTCGGCAGCGGATGTTTGGGGAGTCAAGGTAAAAGATGAGACAAGTGTGCTGTCATCAGCAAAGCTATAAATTGGATTTTGGGTTTTTACTAGAAGGTCGTTAATATACAGTAAAAAGAGGGTAGGCGACAATATGGACCCTTGAGGAACACCGGCATTGATGGTGAAGGTGTCTGAGAGAAACCCGTCAATCGCCACTTGCAGAGAACGGTTCTTAAGGAAGCTGGTTAACCATAAACAAAATCCATTGGGCATACCGTAGGATCGCAATTTACTTAGAAGCCCATCGTGCCAAACACGATCAAAAGCCCTAGAGATGTCCAGTGCAACAGCCCGGGATTCTCCATGATGTTCGATGGTGTTGCTCCAAAGATGGGTGACATATGCCAGAAGGTCACCTGTTGATCTGGACTTACGAAACCCGTATTGATGGTCGCTGATAATGTTAAGCCCTTCCAGATACTTTAGGAGTTGTTGGTTAATAGCTTTCTCCATTACTTTTGAAATTACTGAAAGCAATGCGACGGGTCGGTAGTTGCTTGGCAGGGTCTTTTTACCTTTCTTTGGAATAGGCTGGACACGCGCCGACTTCCAGCAGGATGGAAATATTCCTTTTTTGTAGGAAAAGTTGAAAAGTCTACAAAATACTGGTGTAAGTTCATCGGCGCATGTCTTGAGAATAATGATAGGAATTTCGTCTGGACCAGAAGCTTTATTGACGTCGAGTCCTTTAAGAATCCGTTTAACAAGACGCTGACGGAACACGATTTCAGACATTTGCGATTGAACTGAGGGAATGTTGGGTGGTGATTTTCCCTGAAAGTCTACAGTGGAATGCGAGAAAAACAGTTCAGCAAGTAGGTTAGCTTTATCCCCGGCTGTGGTTGCTATTGTACCGTCGGAACGTGTTAGAGGTGGAATAGTTGACTTTGTAAAGTTTTGGCTGACGGCCTTAGCGACTGACCAAAAGGACCTTGATCCGTTAGGACTGGCAAGAAGTTTGTTTTTGATTCTCTCGTTATGAGCTTCTTTGCTTTGGTCTATCATTTGCTTACATTGGTTTCGGGTGGTAACAAAGATGGCGCGATTTTCAGGAGTAGGGTTTTTACGCCACTGTCGGTAAGCCAGGTGCCGGAAGTTAATGCCAAATTTGCTATTTCAAATGGAACACCCTGTATATTTTAGCATTTTTGATTACCTTATTAAAATCTAAATAACTTTTGTTAATAATAATCTATTCCTATCTCTAACCGTTTTTGAGATATGAATTATAAAAGGATTTTTTTGTGTAAAAACGCTCCGAGAAGAAAGTTTAGTAACTCTGAAACTAATAAAGGTAAACATTTAAAATTTTGTAAGCTTTCAAGTAATACATAGATCTTTAGTTTAAATTACTTAGGTTTCACGTTTTTTATACAGGGAGTTCTTAAAATTGTGCCAATGTTTCCATTTAAATAAATGTGCATAAGTCAATTTTTGCAAATGGAACACCCTATTTTTTAGCTTACTAACGTGTAGAGAATTAAATTTCCTATCTAAATGCCTAATATGTTACAATCCACATTTTTAGTCGTTTTGGAATTATGAGCAATTGAAATAAAAAATCTTAAAATTTCTTTTTGTGTTAATGCGACATTATTTTTGAAAAGAAGGCTTCGACTGGGATTTTCGTTTGGCTTTGAATGAGAAATAGCTAAGCAACGAACATGGGCAGTTGTAACAAAGCTCAAAGTCAAACGAAAATCCCAGAGATCTTCTAATAGGCCACTCAACGTGAATCACCCTGTATACAAGCAAGTATACAAAATAAATATATTTAAACAAGATGAGAATACATAAAAAATTAAACGGTTTAAAACACAAGGTGTATCATACGATTATTGCTTTTATAACTTATTTGACTAAAAATCGGCCGGAGAGCCCACATTTGAAGCATAATTACTTACAATTTAAAGTTAAACAAGTTTGAATTTATAAAGTAATAAGAGCAGAAAAAGAAAAATGGACAAATTTTCGTTTTGCGAGTGCATCACTGTATCTTAAATTAAAAAAGGCGATTTTTTCTTTATTCATTGCAAAAACTGTGGCAAAGAATATATTATGCGTGGATTACCTAAAGCAATCCAGTTCTTTTAAAGCAGACATATTTTTTCATAAAGTCAAGTAAATTACTATAAAAATTAGCGACGCAGGAAAAAAAATTTATGAAAAAGAGAGATTTTGGTTGTTTTGGTAATTGGTCAGGGATGGGGGGGGGGGGGGGGGTTATTACTCACTTTATCCCCTTACCACCGTAAATCCCTTGGCTACTTCTTGATTATTAAAATTTGAGTAATTAATTATTCAACATGTAAATCCTTATTTAATCAGTTATTAGTTACAAATATTTGGTACTTACATGTAGTACATAGTACCTACGCGGTGCTTATATGTACACCCAGTACATAGTACCGGTGCTTAAACCAACCCTGCCAATAAGTAATTAGTCTAAAAAACTTAATTTATTTTAGATTACAACAAAAAAATGGTTCTTCTCACTCCTAATTTTCTGTCTTCTGAGTATGTTCGCCCACACCTACTCCATAATAGAACCGGAGACCTATGAACCGAAAATCTCCCCCAACAATTTTCGGGAAGCGAGACAGTCGTTGGGATACGACCACTTCCAGAGGCTACCAGTAAAAAGAAACGAGCCACAGGATAAACCCAAGTATGCGTGGGAAACATATGATACGCCAGAAATACAATATAATTTTTAAAAACCTAAGGAATAATTCAGACAAGTTTTTAGAATTCTACGGGACCAACAATTCTTAATTAATAAAAAATTGTTTGGATGTCGCAAATCACATTTCCAGTTATTATTTTTTGTAAACAAATAGACATTTAAACAAACTATTGTAAATACTTCGTAATATAGCTAATATTTTAACAAGTGTGACATATAACAGATTATTTAAACACGTGATTTAAATTTTATAAAACGCGCTTATTTACACGAGTTCTACAACTGGTATACCCATTTTCACGACCAACTTCCAGGTGAATAAAATCATTTAAAAATCACTGCAATGTCTAGCGGCATCAGTTTATGTATTTTTCAACCATATTTTTAATACTTTTGGCGTGAAACTGGATGTACCAAGTGCTAAAATAATCACATTTGGGGCATTATTGCAATACTATGTTTGTTTTTTAAAAGTATTTTAAAACTTGTCACAATAAATCCCTTATTTGAATATTAATAAAAATTGGATCTTATATACGAAATTGACTAATAAAGTGTGTAAATGTCACCATCGTTACTATATGTGGCCATTCTATATTATACGCTGCCTGAAAACACTTTAATTATGTATGGTTTATTTCAATTTTTTATTTCTATTAGGTACATATATATACATTTTTTACGGTCTAGTTACTTTCCCGTTATTAAAAATTACCCTTAATGCGCCACCTCACTCATTGCTTTACTACAGGAAGACTAGTTTTAAAACATTGTGTAAATTAGAGAAAAGCCATACTTCAAGTCAAGACTTTCCTCTAATTTACACAAGGCAAGTCTACTGACGGCAAGGACTTTTCGCCACTAAACCTTCCAAGTGTAAAAGAGCACTACCCTCGAAAGAACACCGAGGGTACCGAAAAAAGTCTAAAGAGCGACAAATATCTTAGATTAGTCTTTTTTCAACTGTAATTACATTGGATCTGGCTTCCGCAAATAACTTCCACATGTGAAAAGTTTTATGCTAGTTTAATAATATTTTGCTCTTAGGATTTTATTAACTTATTTTAAGATAAATTATGAATAACACTTGTGAAATAATATGGTGATTTTGTTATTTTTCCGCATAAGTCCGTTCTGGACTGTTTGGATAATTATTTCTATTGGATTACTATTTAGATTTGCTCATTGTTGGTATTATAATATACAAACTGTAGAGAACATTTGCAACATGCCGTTTCCATGACGTATGTTCAATAAAGTCCATGTTTTTGTTCCAATAGTTTTTTTATTTATTTATTTACTCAGTGATGGCTTAAAAATCTCAAAAAGTACAAACACGGACAATTTTATTTTTTGTTTCTTTGTACACTAAAACCACAATCAAAATTTTGTAACTTACAGACCAACTGGCCACTAAAAGAAAGCTCCCCAGCGGCGGCGCCAGGGTGGGCCTACCCCAAGGTCTTTAGATAGATAGGTTGCCTTGTAAGCTCGGTGTCATGGCGGACGAAACGTCACGGCCTACGTCACAAAACGTCTTTTCAGAAATTTGTATACAGAACTAGCATTGTTTGTGCTGTTCTCGGAAACTTATAAGCAGTTTTCAGCGAATTTTCAGAGTTGTGAGGTGTTTTATAGACTTACATTTGAAGATAAAGGGACATTTTATTAATATATTAATCAGTACAGTACAATAAAAGGTAATTAATTAATATTCTCTTTAAATCTTAATACCTACATATTTTTGCTGACTTAAGTAATAGGTATATTGTAAATTTTTTAATTTTAGAACGAGAGGGGGCCTTCGTTCATGACGACCCGGCACTTTATAATGGTATATAGAGAAAAAGAATAATAGGTAGTATTTGGGAGAAACCCAGGAATGGTACAAAGAAACACTAATGTTCAGTGGGAGCAAAGTGAAGAATTTATCTTGTCTACTGCCTTAAACCGATCTGGTTATAAAGGCTAGCATACCCTGTCGCAAGCTTGTGGATAGTGACGAAATTAGTGATATTTTACATGTTTCTTTCCTTTTTGTAGTTAGATCTGATGATTTTATGCTCAATTGCCAGCGAATCATGTAACATTGACGTTGTTAAAGGGAATTTTTATAAGACCGTCTTTGTGTGTTTTATTACTTGCATTAAGAAATATAGTTTCCCTTATAATGTAGCTTAACTGAGTCCTAAGTTTGATCTTTATAACTGTGACCTTTTGCTTCTTTGTAATAAATTAAAGTTGTTTTAGTAAAATTATGTATTTTTTATTCAAACAATGATTATTTAGTTTGTAAGTACAGAACAATAAAATGTATGTTTTATAAGAAATAAACAAAATTTATATATATAATTTTGAAATAAACATTGAAAACAGCAGCTACATACACATGCATTTTTTTAAAGTAAACTTAAAATTTCGTTTAATGAGATTGCACCCTGTGCTCGGTCTGTATTTGTAGACTCATCTACCTACATTAAAAGAAAAACAGAAAACTGAATATTTAAAATTACGGGCCAAGTTTCAGAACAATTTAATTTTTATAAAATTCGCTTCCAGAAATAAGAAAACTTATTTATAAAGTCCACAAACACTAAAACATTTTTGAAACTATTAAATATATATACCCGTCTCTGTTCATTTCATAATAAGGCGTATCTGTCTCTCTTTGTCTGTTGCATTCACATTAAACCCATATATCCCAGACGTTTTGTGACGTCATCAGCAACCACGCTCTTATTGGTCAGAAGTTACCAGACAACCGTTCTTTTTAGTAACCGTGGACCTACCCTATAAATATGAGTGCCCACCAAAAATTGGTTTATTCGGTCTTGTAATGGTTTTGATGAGAAAGGAGTAGTATTGTATACTTTCAAGAAAACGATGCCACTGGAGCTCCCCCCTAAAAGACGTCACTGCATCTGGTCAACGCGTCGAAATAAAAAGGCTAAAAATTCTGTCTTAATCATTCCTTTTATACAGGGTGTGTCAGTAAGGTGTCTGTCTTAGATAGCACCTAAACTATCAAAGATAGGGAAAAAAGTGTTAAACAAAAGTTAAAGGGTTTTTTAGGATACATAATCTAAAAATATTTTCTAATCTACAGGGTGGTCCTAAAAAGTGGTACTGAATAATAAAAAAGAAAATTAAAAGGGACACCCAGTATAATTTTCTAGAATATGATTCAATGGAATAAGGACTTTGCAACGCTATTAAAATTTTTGGAGTGAAATGCAACGTTGCCAAGTAATTAATTTTTTTCCGAAATTTTAGTAATTTTAAGGATATCGTTAAAAAATCATAGCAACCTGTGGATTAACCCTAGGCAAATATAAGTTACGTTGTAAGTACCTTAAGGCACGATATATTGATCTATAATAATGTTTTTTAAATCTCTTATACAGAGCGTTCATTACAAGTTGGACAACTCGATAGTTTTAAAAATGCTTTATTTCAATTTTTTTAAATGGAACCGCCCTGATTTTTTTAGGCAAAAGTATGTATCTTTCAAAAACCTTACTTTTTTGTTAAACATGTCATATATCTAAATATCATAGTTTTGGAAATATTTTAGGATTTGTCTTAAATCAGGGTAAAAAAGGAAAGTTCTATTTAAACAATTTAGTCAAGATTGCTTTGGAACAAAAAATAAATAATTTTCTTTGTCACAGCTGTCATTGCAAAATTATTTCGCTAACATTTTGTGCTTTATTACTGTTTAAATTTTAGTTTCCTGAACTAACTTTATCATAACTCATATTTTTCTATTTTGATAAAGTTAGTTCGGGATACTAAACTTTAAACAGTAATAAAGCACAAAATATTAGCGAAATAATTTTGCAATGACAGCTGTGACAAAGAAAATTATTTATTTTTTGTTCCAAAGCAATCTTGACTAAATAGTTTAATTAGAACTTTCCTTTTTTACACTGATTTAAGACAAATCCTAAAATATTTCCATAACTATGATATTTAGATATATGACATGTTTAACAAAAAAGTAAGGTTTTCGAAAGATACATTCTTTTGCCTTAAAAAATTAGGGGGGTACCATTTAAAAAAATTGAAATAAAGCATTTTTAAAACTATCGAGTTGTCCAACTTGTAATGAACGCTCTGTATAAGAGATTTAAAAAACATTATTATAGATTAATATATCGTACCTTAAAGTACTTACAACGTAAATTATATTTGCCTAGGGTAATCCACAGGTTGCTATGATTTTTTAACGATACCCTTAAAATTACTAAAATTTCGGAAAAAAATTAATTACTTGGCAACGTTGCATTTCACTTCAAAAATTTTAATAGGGTTGCAAAGTCCTTATTCCATTGAATCATATTCTAGAAAATTATACTGGGTGTCCCTTTTAATTTTCTTTTTTATTATTCAGTACCACTTTTTAGGACCACCCTGTAGATTAGAAAATATTTTTAGATTATGTATCCTAAAAAACCCTTTAACTTTTGTATTACACTTTTTTCCCTATCTTTGATAGTTTAGGTGCTATCTAAGACAGACACCTTACTGACACACCCTGTATAGAGAAGCCCGTGTGTTTTGGGCCAGTAACCTTAAAATTACAATAAAATTCAAATTTGCTGCAGTTTTAAAATAATTTTTAAACTGTTTTTGTATAACCCAGAACCCTATTTTGTCCAACGATAGCACCGACCTATCATTCCTCCATGTTGTACTTGAGTAAAAAGCTACTAAATAATTTATAAAATAACGGGTTTAATGCAAACATCATTCATTCTTTAATAAATAAAGAACAAAGACAAATAACACTAAACAAAATATACCCACACATAAAAAGTAATGAAAAATAGTAGATATTCAAAATTAACATTTTGGTCCAATTTCAGATAAAATCGCACACATAATCTCAAAAAACAACATAAAAGTAGCATTCACACCAGCCCAAAAAATCAATTATTTTTTAATGCCAAACAAAAAACACCCCCACTTGAAAAATCAGGAGTTTATAGGCTAAGTTGTACAGAATGTAATAGCTCATATATAGGTCAAACAGGAAGAAATTTTGATATCTGATATAATGAACATAAGACTTCTTATTTGTTAAACAAAGAAAATTCCAATTTCATTAAACACCGTTCGGATACAGGTCATTGTTTCCCAGATGTAAATAATTTAAAAATTTTACATACTGCACGAAAAAGCAAGAGGCTTAACATCTTAGAATCAATAGAAATTTACAAACATAATAAAAACCCGACCATAAACCTACTAAATGACCAAACAGACTTGTGGAATTCCCCGCTATTTACATTACTATACAATAGGGATCAATTACTAGATTAAGGGACAAATATTCTATTTTTATTTTAATATTTATAAGCACCCTTTGTTAAAAACCTATTTATAACTATTTATAATGTAGTAGTACTACGAAACTGCAGTAACTAATCAGTAAATAAAAAGTTATATTATAACAAAGTAAAATTACACATAGTGGTTAGGAGTTACTAGCTATTTTATTTTTTAAATTATAAGTTTTGTCTCTGCAACTAACGTTTTTACCACTGATATTATCTACACTACCTACATTCGTTAAGTCTTCCATCAACCCTACAGCACTATTTAACATCCCATTTCTTAAATAATGTAAACTAAAGTCAGTAGCGCCGGAATGTGTAATCCTCGCGCTACCCAAGCACTCGCTGCCTCTGTAAAACACCGCGTACTGACCTGGCGTCAAAGCCCTCTTTGGATTCTCAAGTTTAACAACTAATCCTTGTTCGGAACGACACACCTGACAAGGATCCCAAGTTTCTGTGTGCTGAAACTTGAAATCGCAATGTAAAATTTCGCCCTTTCGGAGCTCGTCAGGCTGCGAGTGAATCCAGTGGGGTGGTGAAGTGAGGAAGAGCGTAGAAAAAAGTGACGGATGTTTGGTTCCTTGTGCCTTAAAGGTGAAGAAACAAATTAAAACTGCAGCATAAGACTGGCCATTTCAGAAAAAAAAATAGAATAGATATTAGAAAGTCCAAAACTCTTTTGCCATTTAATATATTAGAATGTTTCTTTAGCGTACTTGGCCCTGGTTCCCCCTTACATAATAATGTAAATGTAAAACAACACATCTTGTGCTTTTTGTGTTGAATTATTCTTGTTTTTGTTTTCAAATGATTTGAAAAGTAGTTATGTTCTAATTATATAAGACACTATATAATATTTTGAAACGTCCCAGACCTGGGGCCATTTATCGTTCTTTAGGGCAAAAGCCAAAAAGCTAATGTTTTTAGGTCCAGTAATATGTACAGAGAAATGCTAGTTTTAAAAGTGTAAAGGTTTACCCCCTAGTCAACGAAACGGGTAACTCGGGCCAAATTCCCTAGCACAAAACACGCTCACGCAACCTAAAGGTAGAGTCGCGTCTTTTTTGATAACGGAATTAAATCCAAGCGCTGCATTGGTATATCTATATCGCTTCCTTGTCGTCCGTGGCAGGTGAAGGTAGTTTTCGAGGTTAAGTTCTCTTGCCGGAGCTTAATTCTTCCACGGGAAGTGCACAGTAAAGTAGAAAAGTGCGTAAAAACCCCCACGGAAGACAAAGAAGTCCACAGCCATATGAGGGGAGTATGACCGTATATCAGTACACGAGAGGCCATTTTGGCGGCAGAGTGTGAAGGTTGAAAGAAAAGTGCATGCGCGATAGTCTTTACTAATGTCGGAGACTTCACAACCTCTTGTGAGTCCAGAGAACCTAGCAGAGGTCATAGTAAATCAAAAACAAAGCAAGAAACAGTAAATACTGAAAAAAATATTGTGAATTGAATTGGAGATAAGTAAGGAACTTTTCTGACACACCCACAATGCGCTTATCTTTAGACAATAGATTGAAGTGACCAAGTCATCCAAACCACAGGACGTGTAAATAATCCCTAAGGGTCGCTAGGGCACTGACTAACCGCTGGACCTGTGAACTGTGACACCAATTGAAAAATTGGTTGGAGGCTGAAAAGCTAGAGCCCATTAGGAGCGTTCCATACCAGCGTAAAACGCGGCATCGTTTCCTGACTTATTTAATTGAAAATTTAAAACAAATATTTTACTCAGTGGTTCCCAAGAACTTCTAGTTTCATTATCATCATCTGTGGCTTCACAACCCTGGGTGGGTTTTTGCCGACTCAATCACACGTCTCCATTCTTCTCTATCCAGCATCCGATCGGGTCCATCTTCGATGTTCATGGCTTTTAGGTCCTTTGCAACATTATCTCTCCATCTGAGGCGGGGTCGACCTAATGGACGTTGTTTCTAATCGCTTGTGGTTTACTATCAATGATATTGTCTCAATTTTCAAAAGCTTCTTTATTTCTAGTAATAATAATTCACAATTACAATAAAGACGTGCGCTTTCTCTCGCTGGCTAGCAAGAAGACAAAGTTGGTTGGCATCTGTCAATTTTATTGCAACGTTGCCACGTTGACCCGTAAATTGGTAATTGGCCTGAACATTCCGGCCCCCTTGAAATACAATTTTCAATAAAACATAAAACATTTGAAAAAAGTGGTAGGTATAGTTCATTGTTAATCAACTGGTAGTGCGCACAGCTTGGATATAGGCCTCTTGAACAGTCCTTCTCTAAACTTCACCGTGGCCACCCGCACAACGCCGTCCTTTCCAGCGTGCAACTCTTGTATGCGCCCAACAGGCCATTTTAGCGGAGGGGCGCTGTCGTCGCTCACTAACACAATTGTCCCAATTTTTACCGGGCATGGTTGAGATTGTTTCCATTTGGTTCTGGCTTGTAATTCGCACAGGTACTCCAGGTGCCATCGCTTCCAAAAGTGTTGGATAATTTTCTGGAGCCGTTGGTAGCGCTTTAGTCGGTTTTCTGGTACATCCAGGTAGCATCTTTCAGGAATGGCTGTCAGGCTTTTTCCGATTAAAAGGTGAGCGGGTGTGAGAGGATTTAGCTGATCAGGTGAGGGGGAAAGTGGACAAATAGGACGTGAATTAAGTATTGATTCAATTTGAACAAGTACTGTTGAAAAATCTTCATAACAAAGATGCGCCTCCCCAACAACTCGCTTAAAATGAAATTTAAAACTCTTTACACCCGCTTCCCACAAACCTCCAAAATTTGGAGCTCGCGCAGGAATGAAATGCCAAGTGATATTTTGCTCAGACAAATAGTAATTAAATTCTGAATCTTCATATTGTTTACAAAGAAATTCATACAATTCTTTCAATTCACGATTGGCTCCTACGAAGTTTGTTCCATTGTCACTATAAATATTTAAAGGTTTACCGCGCCTGCCTATAAACCTCTTCAACGCCGCTAAAAAACAAGATGTGGTCAAATCTGAGACCACTTCAAGGTGTATGGCCTTTGTGGCCATGCAAATAAATATACATACATAACCTTTAATTAATTTTGCCCCCCTTGTCACGCGATCCTTCAGACAAAAAGGTCCTATAAAGTCGCATCCTGTATTGTAAAATGGTAAGTATTGATTCACTCTGGACTCTGGCAATTCACCCATTAGGTAAGACTGCATTTTTGGATTAACCTTTAAGCATTTAATACATTCTTTGGTGACTTTTCTAGCTTGATTCCGCCCGGAGATAGGCCAATATTTCTCACGAATGGAGGATAATAATAATGTAGGTCCACAGTGCATCAACCTTCTATGTTCACCGGTAAGTATAAGTTTAGTTAGTAAGTGTTGTTTAGGTAAAATGATAGGGTGTTTTTTGTCAAATTCATGATTAGATTTTTGTATTCGACCACCTACTCTAATAATTTCATGTACCATTACCGGATTTAAAGATAATAACATGCTTTTTTTGCTTATGGGCAAATTATTTTGTAATTTATAATAGTCAGCAGAAAATGCTTCCTTTTGTGCAATTTTTACTAATTCATTCATGGCTTCATCTAATTCTTCAACAGATAAAAAACTTGACCTTTTTCTTAACTGTTTCTTTTTACATCTTATGTTCCAAATAAATCTCAAACAGTAACCAAATACTCTTTTTAATTTCTGTATAGTAGAATATCGTGAAAATATATCCAAATCATGTATAATTGTTGTAGATATATTAACAACTACTTTCTGTTCTGGTAATTCAATTTCATTATTTTCGACTGGCACGAGCGTGGGTTCAAACGAACGATCAAGCAACCATTCTGGGCCGTGCCACCAAAATTTATTTTTACTTAAATCATTTACCGAGATCCCTCGCGAAACTAAATCTGAGGCGTTATCTTGTGATTTCACGTGATACCAATCATTAACATTAGTAAGTTGCTGAATCTCACTTACTCGATTGGCCACAAATGTTTTCCATTTTTTGGGTGAACCCTTTATCCATGCAAGTGTTATTTGTGAATCCGACCAATAATGGATTTTATCAAATTTAATATTTAGAAATTGAACAACCCTGTGCGCCAATTTTGCGAGTAAGAGAGCTGCACAAAGTTCTAACCGCGGTAACGTAACCTGTCTAATAGGCGCAACTCTCGACTTTGAACATAGCAAGACTGAACTACATCCTTGATTTTTACTAATGCATCGGACATACAGACAACATCCATACGCGCGTTCGCTTGCATCTCCAAACCCATGCAACTCTATTCTTGTATATTCTGAACACACTACCTTTCTAGTTAACCTTAATTCATTTAATTTAGGTAATTCGTCTTTAAACATTAACCAGTTTGATTTTATATTTTTAGGAACTTCATCATCCCAGTCTACTTTGGCTTGCCATAAACTTTGAATTAGAAGCTTTGCTCTGATAATAACGGGACTCAGAAGACCCAATGGATCATAAATCTGTGAAATAAGTGACAGAATACTACGTTTTGTAATAACTGGAGTGTTATTAATATTAACCGAAAATTGTATTGTATCTAAACAAGCATTCCAGTATATCCCTAGTGTCTTATTAGGTTCATTTTCACCAATTGTTACAATATGTGAATCTAGTTGTTCATTAAAGTGAAATTTATTACATAATTCTTTTTTATTACACAACCATTTTCTCAGTTCCAAACCTGCACTCGATAAGATTTCAGAAACTTCGTATTGTAATTTAAGTAACTCCTCTTCAGTTTGCGCACCCTCTAAATAATCGTCCATGTAAAAAGATTTCTGAATAGACTGACTAGCCTTAGGGTAACTATCATTATTTTCTATCGCTAATTGTGTTAAACAACGAATGGCAAGGTAAGGCGCTGACGCAGTACCGTACGTTAAGGTATTAAGTTCAAAAACCTTTAATTTTTCCCTGGAATTCTCTCTCCAAAATATTCTCTGTAAAGATCTTTGTTCCCTGTTAACTAATATCATACGATACATTTTAGAGACATCAGCTGTCATGACATATTCGTGTTTCCTAAATCTCAAGACAATAGCAAGTAACTCGTCTTGAATTGCCGGTCCGGTATGTTGAAAATCATTAAAGGATAATCCGTTATCCGTTTTCATCGAAGCATTAAATACGACTCTGACTTTAGTTGTGGTGCTATCCTCACGTACCACCGCATGGTGAGGCATATAATAAGTACCGGAGTCAGTTTTTTCTATTTCATTTACTTCACTCATATGACCTAAACTTTCATACTCGCTCATAAATTTTACGTATTCTTTTTTTAAATCAGCATTTTTTTCTAGTCTCGCTTCCTGTGAATAAAAACATTGCAAAGCTTTTTCTCTTGAAACCCCTAATTTATTAATATCATCCTTTAACGGAATGGTTACTAAAAACCTTCCCTCTTCATTTCTTTTAACTGTTTCTACAAACTGTGTTTCACAAAACTGTTCACTATTGTTTAATATTTTATTGTCATCTATTGTACCTACTTCCTCGATTTCCCAAAACCGCGTAAGAGCCTTGTCTAAAGAGAAACAGGTTACTTCAGGAGAATTGTCGATAGTATGTAGTGTTACATTAAAAGTTGTATTACCTCCTATTACCCAACCTAAACGGGTCTCTTGTAAAATAACTTGTGAATTTTTCACTTGAAACCTTCCATTGCATAATAAGTCCCAAAAAATAGAAGCACCTATTAATAGATCTATTGAACCTTTTTCGTTAAAATTGTAATCCGCTAATTGTATTCCCTGTGGAATATTTATCATGTTTCGATCGAATGAGACGGTCGGTAAATTGTCTGTTATTTTCGGCATAACTAAACAATCCATTGTTATGTTATAAGTTTTATCGCTAGAAAAAATATTAATTCTTGTTTTATTTTTTATTTTTGTTTCTGATTTACCTATCCCAGAAATACAAAAATTGCCTTGCATTGTCTCAAGATTCAAGCGCTTACACAATCGTTCAGTAATGAAATTACTCTGAGCTCCACTATCTAACAAAGCGCGACATTCCTGAAAAACACCCATTGAATCCTTTATTTTTACTATGGCGGTAGATAAAATCACTTGACTACCCTTAAAAGTGCTGTTATGAACACTATCCATCGCTTGAACTGCCTCTGACTCAACTCTAATTGTTTTATTATTTTCGTTCGTATCATCAGTAATTGTAGAAAACAGTGCGGCAACACCGCCTTCACCACCACCTGTGGTCACTCGCGAATTTGTGACAGTCACGTCTGTAGACGCTTGACCGGCAGGCGACGACTCGCTGCGGCCATATTGACTTTGTATAGTATTGGCATGTAATAAAGTGTTATGTCGCTTTCCGCAATTTTTACACCCTGAATGTAAACATTCTTCTACGTCATGCGACGGTCTTAAACAATTATAACATAGTTTTAGTTTACGCACTGCCGTTGATTTTTGCATAGGAGAAAGTTCTAAAAACGTTTGACACTTAAATATTGTATGTTTTTGTTTACAAAAGTAACAACTAAGACCTTGTTTAAATGGCGGTTTCTCATAACTACCGTATGCATTAAATTTTTGATTGGATTTCTGTCCTCTCTCATACTTATTACTTCTATATTCTATGTCCTTGACCTGAGACTTACTTGACACTTCTAATTTTTCCAGTAGCTCACATCTCTGTTTAAGAAATTTATTTAAATCTTCCATTGTTGGAAGTTCATCTTCAGTGTCAAATAACTCCCATTCTCTTCGCGTAACCCTATCCATTTTTGTACAAAAAATATATATTAACAACCTATCCCACTTGTCTGTTTCTTCTCCTAAGCTTTTGAGTGCTCGTATATTTTTGGTCATTGTATCGAAAAATTGCCTGAGGTTTACATGACTTTCTCTTTCTATTGCAGGATATTCGAACATAGCTCTAATATGATTGTGAATTAACAAGGCTTTTTGCTCAAATCTATCGTGCAATAGTTCCCAGACATCATCATAATTTGACTCAGACACCTGAATTGACTCGATTAGATGCAACGCATCATCTTTTACACACGATCTTAAATAATAGAATTTTTGAACTGCCGTAAGCCCCTCATTGTCATGAACCAATGCCTTGAAGCCGTCCCTAAATTCTACCCATCCGTCATAACGGCCATTAAAAGTTGGAAGTTTTAAGGCAGGTAATTGTACAGCCTTTTGCTGTATTACTTGCGAATTTGAATTTTGCATGTTATTTTGGTGCTGTATAGAAGCCCTCTGCGCATTGAAAAAACTAGTAAGAGATTCCCTTATGCCACCTATTAATTTAAAATAAGACTCTTCAAATTCACTTCTTTCCTGCTCTTGCTCCTTAATCTTAATTTCATCTAAATTACTTTCAATCTCATCTTGAATGGTATTAAAATTATCGAGCAATTTATCGATTTTATTTAACCTTACTTCTAATTCCGCGACTATACGCAAATCTAAATCTTCCCGGCTCACCTTATCAAAGTAGGTTATTTGCCGTGTCAAATTGCCCTTTATTGTCCCGCGTTGTCTATTTAAGTCTTTAATTAATACTTCTTGTTCCGACATAGTACTTGTTCAATTGCAAAAATACTCAAATGGTAAAAGGAAATAGGAAATTGGTTAAATACTGGGTAATGACGGACACTCACCCTCTCTCGATTGTTGGTTGATCTTCTTGCTTTTCTCACGCTAGTTACCAAATCCGGTTCGTCTGGACCATGTTTCTAATCGCTTGTGGTTTACTATCAATGATATTGTCTCAATTTTCAAAAGCTTCTTTATTTCTAGTAATAATAATTCACAATTACAATAAAGACGTGCGCTTTCTCTCGCTGGCTAGCAAGAAGACAAAGTTGGTTGGCATCTGTCAATTTTATTGCAACGTTGCCACGTTGACCCGTAAATTGGTAATTGGCCTGAACAGACGTTTTCCCCCCGGGACCTCCTCCCACACTAGTTTCACCATTCTATCCTCCGGCATTCTTTTAACGTGTCCTGCCCACTGTAGTCTCCTGGCTTTAATTTCGTTTATTATGTTGGTATCAGCGTGGAGTTCTTTGACTTCTTGGTTGGTTTTTATTCTATATTGCCCTGTGTTTTCGTCTGTGGTTGGGCCGAATATTTTCCTCAGTACCTTCCTTTCAAAGACTTTAAGCCTTTCCTCGCTCGCAACCGTTAGTGTCCAGTTCTCACATCCATACATTAAGACAGGCCTTATAATTGTTTTGTATATGTTCAGCTTAGTTTTCCTTGTAAGTAATCTAGATTTTATTAGGTTTTGAAGGGCGAAAAGGCATCTGTTAGCAGCCTGTATCCTGTTATTTATCTCTTCTGTGATGTCGTTGTTGTCGCTAATACTTGTACCCAGATATTTAAATTGTCTTGTCCGCTCAAGGTTGTAGTCTCCGATAGAAAAGTTTTGTCCTACTCTATCTCGGTTCCGATTATTTCTGCTGAGGTACATATGCTTGGTCTTGTCTTTGTTTATTTTGAGGCCTATCCTTTCTGCCTCCTTTTCGAACTTTATGAAGGAATCTTTGAGGTTGATCCTGCTATTGCCAATCACATCAACATCGTCTGCAAACGCTAGGAGCAGGTTGGGCCCCTCTTGATGGAAGATAGCAGTTGGCTTCTCGATTTTGGAGTTTCTGATTACGTACTCCAATGCTATGTTGAAGAGTTGGGGTGAGAGGACGTCGCCTTGCTTAAGACCATTATTGATATTGAAGAGGTCGGAGAGGTTCTGCCCCACTCTTACTTTACATCGCGTGCCTTCCATGCATACTTTTATCATCGATATAAGTTTTTTTGGGAATCCAAGTTCTTGCATTGCTTGCCACAACTTTGACCTGCATATTCTGTCGAATGCCTGCTTGAAGTCAATAAACATTTGGTGTAGTTCTCTGTCGAATTCCCAGCATTTCTCCATTATTTGTCTAATGGTGAAAATCTGGTCTATGGTGGACCTATTTGATCTAAAACCACATTGGTAGTCCCCAACAATCTCTTCGGTATACGGTTTCATTCTTTCCAGCAGGATATTGGAGAGTATCTTATAGCATGTATTCAGAAGAGTTATTCCACGGTAGTTTGTGCATTTCTTTTTGTCTCCTTTTTTGTGGATAGGGACAATTACTCCTTCCTTCCATTTGTCCGGTAGGGCCTCTGTCTTCCAAATGATTTGCATAAGCTTGTGTATGGCCCTATGGAGTGTTTGTTCACCAGATTTTATGCACTCGGCAGGTATGCCGTCGCTGCCTGAAGCTTTGTTATTTTTCAATTTCTTTATTGCCTTCGCTGTTTCTTCGTACGACGGTGGCTGCATTTCTATTTCGGCCGTTGCTATATTTGTTGTTGGCGTATTTGTAAGAATTTGTAGAACTTCTAGTTTGGCGGATGATATCTACCTTTTTTTTTTTAATGAAAACTTATTAATAAGTTTCAATTATATAGGTTAAAAACGGCCATATTCTATTTTACAATATTTCAATTTTATCATTGTACCAAACTTTAAAATAGCTGAAAAAGAAACACAACCTAGGCAGTGCAGTACCACAATATTTGACAATTATAGTCAGAGTGACGGATTTCATCAGGTGAGTAATATTCAATATACTATCTAGTCCTGCTTTAAAGAATTCTTACTTACAACATAAATTATGTTATCCTGTACACTTTTTCTACAAATAAAGTATGCTTCAGGCAGCCCTTGGAGTCTAGACCTCTGCCCTAATGTCCACTGATGTATACCATTATGTTCGCCAACTATTTTGCCTGTGTCTATATCAACAAAATGTCCCTGTTTATCTTGAATATACTAAAATAAATAAATATAATCCTAGGATTGGCAAATGTGTATGATACCCCTATACTGAAAAGATAATTTAGGATTTCTTATAAAAGAATCAGTTGTTTTATTTCAAAATTTTTAAAACATTTTAAAAATGCGAAAATTTAAGGAAATCTGAAAAAAACAAAACTTTAAGGAAATTTTCTTAAAACATAAAATCAATTGCAAATTTACAGCAAGCATATTATGTATATGTAATATGTTTTTATTCGGATTTTTAATTTTTTCCCCTATTTGCTATTTTTCCACTATTTAATATGGCTGGTAAGTCTCCATGGTTTTTCCCAAAAGCCACATTAATAAGCTCTGAAAACACGAAATTGTGAGAGAGAAATAGTAGTTTTTAACATTTTAACTGCAATAAGTGGCAACTTCTACTGGCAAGCAGCCTCAGTGTGTCGTGCACTTTTTTAGCGCGCGGTCTTCCGTTTTTTGTTAGGTTAAATTTTAGAGTTTTCGCGGTTTCGCCAGGTTTGTAAAGTGGACATCGCATCGATTGGATATTTTATGTAGTTTAGCCGTTTCGTAATACCTTGGATTACCTATAATTTAAAAATGAGTGCCGCTGGCTTTAATTTAGACTGTAATTAAGTGAAATATTTTTTAACCAACTCGTTTAATTCCCTAAATTACGATGACAAATGTAGTGAAAAACGGACGTCCAGAGTCAGAATTTAAAAGCCTAGTAGTAAGTACAGGAAAACAAAACTGTGGCTTTAAAACATATTATTATCAAAAATATTTATGGCTAACTGGATCCGAGGTAAGAAATTAGGTATTGTTTACTATTCTCTTCTGATAAATCGTCCTGCTTGGGAAAATTAAGATATAATGATTTAAAAAATTTAGTACACGAGCTTGAGAGACATGAAAAATCATCTGCGGCCTTTCCTGCTTGCTGCAATTGCTTGCATGTATTTAATATAAATGAAAGAACTGAATTGTAGAAATGATAACATTTTATAATAACTCTGGACTTTTTAGGATTTTTGAAACTGTCAGTGCTCCTTTCCCTTTAAGAAAATAACTAAGAAGCAGATTATGATAATACTTTAAAACAAATAAAAATTAGAAACAGTTTATTTGAATATTATGGATTAAAAACCGTTTATTTATGTTATTTTTAAAGATGTAGAAACAGTTGATTTTCCCTCAATGAAAATAAAATTAGTTTAACGTATTTTTTTGAACCAAAATTGTATGAAGCATTTGCTATACACATGTATGTTACAAGTTTTTTACTGATAGTTGAAATACTCTAAGACTGACCCAGTTCCCCTTCTACTATGCCTGCAATGCTTCTGCCCTTGCAGCAAAAAGCATAAATTACAGAAATAAATATAGAAAAAATGTTGAACCAAAAAAAAAAATTATGGTATAAAAAATCTCTTTGATTTAATTACAATAGGTACCTATAATACCTGTATTAGCGATTTTTTTAACTTACTTCCTTAATAAAATCCTGGAAATTCCTAGATCCAATAAAACAAATGCCCATACTTTCATGTTTCAAAGCAAAATTCTCCAAATTATTTTCCAATGCCATTTGTTTCACTTCCCATTTCATAAAATCTCCCAGAGGAAACATAGTTTTTCGTAGAGCTTCCTGTTCTATTTGACAAAGGAAAAATGTCTGGTCTTTTTTTGTATCTTTGGCACGTAACAATTTTACAGCTAAATAAAAAATACTTATTGTAAGATAAAAAAAACATTCTCAAAATATGCTAAATTGACCCCATCTGTCTTATATTACTATCTGAATGAAAATGAACTATCAATCTGAAAATATTTACCTTCCCTTGCATTGTATTTTTCCAAATAGGGTCCGAAACTTGTTTTGGCATAGTGTCCAGTAGCTATAGCATCTGCTTTTAAATAATTCATTGCATATTTATAAAAATAATTAAATTTGACATTCCTATTGCATAAAATATCTGGATTTGGTGTGCAACCATTTTCATATTCCTTTAATAAGGTACTAAAACAAAGTAGGGATTAACAAATTGAACATTTTCACTTAAGGTGTAAAGATTTACCCAAATATGAAACTAACGACAAATTTATATGTACTGTCGATAAAAATAAATATAAATTTATTGTAAATACTTTACTTACTTACTTAAACACTTCATTCCAATACTCCTTCACAAAGTTGATATGATGTAGCTGTATATTAAGTTGATTACATAAAAAACTAGCGTCTTTATATTCCTCATCAGCCCTACAGCTGCCCTTTTCATCGGCTATGTCCCAGTTTTTCATAAAAACACCTTGAATATCGTATCCTACAAAATTATCTTTAATAAATATTTCTTACTTGTTAAGCAAATTATTTAATTACTACCTCTATTTTTTAACAAAACTGCTGCAACTGCACTATCTACGCCTCCTGAAATACCCAAAGCAACTCTTTTTATCATTTTGATTTAAGTTTTTAACACAAAATATAGTTGGTTTTTAACATTTTCAAGAGAAAAAGTAAGCAAACCCGGAACCACAGAACTCGACCCGGAACTGCGAGGTTAGGTTAGGAATAAATTATCACAGAAGAAAAAAAGGGTTTGATAGGAGTACAGTAGGTCAAATGCACAGTATGGCTTTCTTGCAAAATATAGAAAGTACCAGTGCTGCCGGTTTAAAGAGTTCTCAGGTAATTTTTAATGTTTTCTATTGTATCACAAAATATTATTAGAATATTACAAACATAATTTAAGACAGCAAATCGCCATTTGAAGAAGGATCGCGACTTTTGACTTGTCGACGACCGAGGCCTGCATTAGTTTTACATCTTGCTTCAAATACTTAAGTTTGGGAAAGTACAGGAAGTTATTGTTGATCAGAAAGAGAATTGAAGAAATATGAATTTTCCATGGCTGTCTATAGTTTAACGAAGAGTGAGCTAGAAATTATGTCTGTCTCACTCAAAAAAGGAAATGGGATTTTCAAACACTTGAAGGGTTTCTGTAAAAAAATTTGGCAACACTGCAAAGTACATCTGTAAACACAACCCATTACCCAAAGTTGTCGAACTTCTCCCCAAGACCAATCTAATAGGATTTGATAAGAAAAAAAAAATTTAATATCTTTAAAAAATACCTTTATAATCATATTACTGTATTCGCACAATATACTTACATTAAATTATTAAAATATTAAAAGGAAAAATAACATTATTCACTTTTAGTCTTTCAATTGCCACCCAAAACGTTTCCTCTTCCCCAGTTGTACCCCCTCATTCCAGGCACTCTAGGAGCTCCTGGAGTTCTATCAGGCGCTTGCCCGAACCCATGGGTCCCACCAAACTCATCTGGGAACCACTTCTTTAAAAAGCTTGGTGTTGTTAGTAGTACTGGTCCCCCTAATTCCTGTGGGTACTTGAAGTATAAAAAGAAATAAAGGTGGCCAATTAGGATTCCTACTAGTTCCATTAGTCCCCCTCTTGCAACAATTAGGTTGAAGCCAAGAAGAACCCATGGAAGGAAAATGGCTTTAAAGCGAGTTCCAAACCAAAATGTTACTATGACATCTTTGTTAAATTGGCACCAAACGTACAGGACTGAAAGAACCATTGGGTCCATAAGAATCTATAAATTAAATTCTGTATATTAAATTTGAACACAACATTAATATTGGGAGTTTCCTTATTCATATTAAATTGTAAAGTCAGGTTTGTTAAGTAAAACACATTTATATTTAAATGTTGAAGATAAAAAAGGAGAACTTACTGGCATTTCAGCTACTAAACCAATGATTATACAGCATAACCAATTAAATAAAAGTAAAAAGGCATAGTCTGCGGGTTTCCCCTGGTAATTTCCTAAAATGATACATATACTATAACATCAAAACAACATGGATACAATTTAACAATTTTGAAGCAAGATAATAAAAGTTTACTTATGTACCTACCTTCCTCTAGTCTTCTTGAATAATTATATAAAAAGTATAGATTTATCAAATAATGGAATGACAATGGATAATACAGGACACAAGTAACAAGCCTCCATATTTGAAACCTTTTGAGTGGTTCATATAGCAATATAAGATTTACAGGGTTGAGCAATTCAAACCGACCCAGTAGTGACAGGCTCACTGTGCCTGTAAACCATACCCTTGTAAAAAGAGGTACGCTCCGGTACCAATCTCCAAACTCTGACATTCTATTACCTAAAAAATATAGATATTGATTATCTACATCACTAATTACTAGCTTCTAAAAAATCACTGAAACAGCTACATCTTAATAAGTTTATCCTTTTTATACAAAATAGTATTAATTGAATTAAAAAAAAATCCTCAAACTTTTTAAAATATTGTAAACTCACTTTCCTTTTAATTGAATTATCTAACCTAAAAAAAACACTAAAATCTATCCAACACGGCAAATAAATAATTGTTAATTTTTAGAATAATTTGAAGATATTTTTTCACTAAAATAAACAATTTTCAGCATTGATATTTTTTATGCAAATGATACCTTATTTGTTTAATTCCCGCTTTTATTTTACAACAAAACCACAGAACATTAATAACAAAATTGGTGTAACTACACTATCTACGCTTTCTGAAATAACCAGAGCTTGATGAGCATACTCTTTTTATCATTTTTATTTAACTTTAAAGTTAAGTTAGATAAAAATATAAAAAATAAAAATGTCAAAGCTTAGACCACAATGTCAGTAGGTCAAATGATTCTTATTCAAAATTTTGTAAATACAAACCAATGTTGTCAAACTTCTCTCCAAGTATCTAAAATAAACCAATCGTAAAAGAAAACAAAAATCAAAAAAAAAACATTTAATCCACTTACTAAGCATTCGCACATTAAACTTACAATAAATTAATAAAATTATAAAATGATAATACTATATTCATTTGAAGTCTTTCAATTGCCCCCTAAAACGTTCCCCGTTCCCCAGTTGTGTCCCCTAAACATGCCAGGCCCTCTGGGTGCTCCTGGGGGTCTTTCAGGCGCTTGACCGAACTCATGGACCCCACCAGCATTATCTGGAAACCACTTCTTTAAGAACCCTGGTGTTGTTAGTAGTGCTGGTCCCCCTAACTCTTGTGGGTACTTGAAGTATAAAAAGAAATAAAGGTGACCAATGAGGATCCCTACTAGTTCCATTACTCCCCCTCCTGACATGACTAGGTTGAAGCCAAGGAGAACCCATGGTAGGAAAACTGCTTTAAAGCGGGTTCCGAACCAAAATGTTACTATGACATCTTTGTTCAGTTGACACCAAACATAGAGGACTGAGAGAACCATTGGGTCCATAAGAAGCTAAAAAATAAATTATTAAATAATAATAGAGTTTATTTGTTGGATAAAAACAGAAAACTAAATTTTAATTATAAAAATGGATAACTTACTGGCATTTCAGCTACTAGACCAATGATGACGCAGCATAACCAGTTAAAAAGAAGTAGAAAGGCATAGTCTGCGGGCTTCCCTTGGTAATTCCCTTAAATAATACATACATTAAGACAAGGCTGAATACAATTTAACAGTTTTTCAGCAAAAAAATAAAAGTTTACTTACCTTCCTCTAACCTTCTTGAGTAATTATACAAAAAATATAAATTTATCATATAATGGAATCCAGTTTGTGGAGTTAACGGATAATAAAGGACAGAAGTTACAAGCCTCCATAATTGAAACCTTTTGAGTGGCTCATATAGCAATATAAGATTTATAGGGTTTAGCAGGCCAAATCGACCCAGTAGTGTCAGGCTTACTGTGCCTGTAAACCATGCCCTTGTAAAACGGGGTACACCTCGGTACCAATCTCCTAAGTCTGACATTGTACTACCTAAAAAATATGACATTAAGGGAGATGATTATGCTAAAATTTGAAATTGATAGTTTTAAGCTTACAATCTAAATAACAGATTAATTATAGGCTTGGGATATACATTACTACAACTAATTTCTAAGAAACGACAGAAACAGCAAAATATTAATAAATGTATTCTTCTAAAAACAGAACAGTGCTAATTTAATTCATAAAAAGCAAATTATTAACAGAGCACTGGGTACTTTGACTGTGTAAATTGTTAACTCACCTTTGATCGAACTTCTAACCTAAAAACACTTAAATAATTAATTTTTACAATAATTTAAAGATGATTTTTCCACTAAAATAATTATCTTAAGCGTTTTGTACTTTTTGGTCCGATGTTTTATTAAAAAATGGAACATTTTTTAACATCAATTTTGTTTTTCTTATGTGGCATGTTGGACCAATCAGCAAACTGCATGAAGTTAGCTTTGAATAGTGTCAGTGTTGTGTTGTCATTACTTTCGGAGAAAATGTTCGGAGTTCAGAGTCAAGACATACAAATTACCTATTCTCTCTTCCGTTCACAAAAATCTCTCGCCGATCAAGTCACTTCTAAAAAGGAAAAAAGGCCACTATTTCTAAAATACGTAAGTTATTTGATAAAGTGTCAAATTTCAAAGAAAAATGATTCTATCTAGTGGCCGTTTGGCTCTGGCAACACTGGACAGTGTTCTTAATTTGAGTGCGTTTACATGGAAAGTTTGTCTTCGTTGATAAACCGCAATCGGCGGGTACAAGGGCCGTGTCAAAAATTGTATTTATCTCGTATAGATCAATTATTAGCAACAGAATAGTAAAAAATAAGAATAACAAAAAATTTAACTGTTAGTTTATTAACGACAGTAGTTTCATATAATTAATGTTTAAACACGACCCCGTTTCTCTTATCGGTCTTATCACGAACTAAAAAAAAACAATATAAAGTACATGTGGTCCATGTGGATATATCTAATCACTGGTTTCTTTTATAAGCTCGCACGTTCATTTGCTGATTATCAGTAAACGCAGCGCTAAAATTTACTAAAGGTACGTGTCGGTATGTTTTTATTTGCCAAACGAACATAACAATAAACTTTAATGTATTCAATTTATAAATTTAAAGAGATAATTAATATATAATTACATTTTATTGTTTCGAGTAAAGGTGTTTTTTTTTTGGAAATTGTTATTATTTACAGTGCAGTAAAAGCTTTAACATATATATAAAAATAATGTTTTGGTGTTGTAGAAGAAGCAGTGGTAGCAGTCCAAACTGGACAGGTAAGCGAATCGATTAGGGTTTCGGCAGTGGGCTAATATTTTCTAACCAGGTTTTTTAGGGGGGGGGGGGGGGGCTAGGTGGGCCCAGACTCCCCAACATTTAAAAAAAATATCTGAAATACATTTTATTTAAATTTTTTCACAACGGTGAGTAAAATATAACTTAATTAGATTCAGAGGGAAGGGTCTATATGAAACCATGATATTTTAGCTTAGCAAATAAAAGTTTATTATTAAGGGGGTATCAAATGCCTTCGAATTTACATAAAAATACTATACTATTTAATTTCTTATCAATAGTACTCATTATGTCATCAGTAACCTCGACTGATGTACTAAAGTTCTTCCTATAACCACACTATCTGGTATAATAGAGTTTTTAATGCAGTTTTTAAACAATTGACCATACAGAACTTTTTCAAATAATTTTGAAAGAATCGGTAAAATACTAATTTTCCTAATATCATTAAAAGTCGAGGATTATTTACTTTAGGTAAAGGTCTCCCTATAGAAATCTTTCATTGACCGGGAAAATAGTTTGACCCAAAACAACAATTAATTATATGTGTGACGTACCGATCTATTATCAGGACTACAATATTTTAACATTCCTCTCTCTCCACAAGCATTACTTTGCATCAGGGCCGTAGCCAGAACCAAATTTTTGGTAGGGCTATTCAATTTCTTACCAGGGCCCATATTCTCACCCCATAACTTGCAGACATTTTTGACACTTATTTTCTTCTATTTCAAAATCTTTTTTACCAGGGCTCAATATTTTTTTACCAGGGTTTTGCCCTGGCCAGCCCCCCTCTAGCTACAGGCGTTGTTTGCATGGACTGGGTTATTGTATAAACTTTATCGATTTCAGCCAATTTAAAAGAGAAATTAAGATTATTATTGAAGATATTATTGTTGTAAAAATTAACTTTATTTAGTGCTACAATCTGAAGTATTTTGTAAAAAAAACGTTAAAAAAATCGCTAATGTCCCCAAGGTGCTTGGTAATTTTTAATTCCTTAAATGATGGAACATGAGAATCGAGCAGTGATAAAAGGAAATCATTAAATAAAATTATTTTATTTTCTATTTTTTGTTCATAAAGTATATTGTTCCATTGAATATTTTGGCGGTCACGGAGAAATGAATCAAGATTAAAATTGCCAAAAATTCAGTAATAAATAATTGTTGGTACGTGAGCTTTCTCAATTTTTAAACAACAGTGAACTAATCGATGATCTGAAACATTTTCCACAGATACTGTTCCAGAGTCACAAAGAAGGGTTCTATCGTAATGTACTGGACGTTCTAGAAATTTTAGTGGGCTTTATTAATTTATTTGAGTTACAAGTAAAAATGTTAAAATTGAAAAAACAGAAAAATCATCAATTTTGGCGTTGGTGTGGTGACTATATACAAGATATTTAGAGGGGGTACAGGTAATAATTTAAATTTCGAAATTTGATATGTTATTTTAATTTAAACTAAAAATAAATTTGGCCCGTTTATTTGACTTAAAATTAAAATTGTTCGCCTAATTTTTTATGTTTCCTCGCTTTTTCGCCCCCGGTCAGTTACCGTGTATCAGACTATATAGTTGGGGAAATTTTTAACAAACTTTGGGCGTGGCCCCTAAGAGTTGTCGCCTGCGGCGCTTTTCCGCCTTCCTAAATAGGTATAAATTGATGAAATACATGTAGTTCCGACTATACTCCTTCCTCCAGAAAAAAAAGTCCTAGTTACGCCAACTGACATATTTTCTGGTTGCGCCACTGTGGTGCACAGGAGAAGAATTTCCTTAAATTTCGTCAGATTCGTCCCCACAGACGCGTTTCGCCATCTTATGGCTCATAGCGGTGAGGCTACAGAATCTGACAAAAGAAAGGAACGTGCACGCAACTATATCAAATAGATCAGACGAAAAACCAAGTATAGTGTTGAAGTTGAACCAATATAGTATAATAGAATAGGCATTTAAATAAATACATATGGGACTTTGACAGGCTATAGCAATACGGCGCATTTAGAAGGAAAACGACTTGCACATTCCTTTGTTGGTTTTTCATTTTCTAAACAAATATTATAACTTCCAATTTAACCGGACATCTGAAACTGTAAAATCATTTTATTCGGTTAAATGACTGAATTTTAGGAGATAAATTTTAAATTTATATATGAAATTTAAAATGTCTTTAACTATATTACATTACTAGTTCGTTATGTCACTAGTGTGGTAATAACTGACCAAAACTGAATGATATATAAAACCGTTGGTCTAAGATAAATAATTACACTTTACGCACGCACGCAAATGACAGCTGTAATTGGACCAACAAAATAAATAAGATTCTCCGCACTTAAAAGATTAAATATTATAAGTTGGACAGAATAGGTACTCATTGTCATTGTTTTTATCGTTTCATAAATTTACTTTATCACCCTTTTATCAATTTCTAGGATTCTTCATTTATTGGACTTAAAATATTATAAAATGTTTAACCATATTATTGTTTCACTTGTTGAAGATTATTGGCGGTTGAAGAATAATTAAAGGCCAATGAGGCAATAAATATTTGATTCCCATTGGAATAAATAGTAATAGCAGAAGCCCCTCCCCCCCCCCCCCCCCCATTCTCTTTTTAGTCGTTAGCGCTCAGTCATTCACAACCCTATAATAAACGTGCAAAGTCGTTAAAAATACGTTTTATCTAAATGAAAATACCATAAAGAAGCCACCGTCTTCATATAGAATGTGAATTAAATGAACATTTTCTTGGCCTAAGGGGTATATAAAGGCCTGTACGGGCCGGGTTTTCATCTCGGGTCTCAACGGCCCGACCGGAGCTTCGGGTTTGTTCAATAAAAGTTCGGGTTTTCGGGCTCTAACAATATTTTTCGGGCTTGTCCGGTTTGCTGGGCTTGACGGACCTGACAGGCTGATGTGTAAAATAATTTTCAAGCCCTAATATTTTTCTCAGGCCCTCCGGGGTTGCCGGGCTTGTCGGGCCAGCTGGATTTATCAGGCCTGCCAGTAAATAAAGAGAAAACCAACATCACCTTGCTTTCCCGTTCTACCCAGCATCTTGCAGACCGTCCATAATTAGCCGTCGATAAGCAGTCAGCCCAGCATTACAATTTGTTTTCTCTTTATTTGATTTATAGCTGGTATATTACTTTCAATTTTCTGTCCGTTAGGCGCCTGGAAAAGCATTTTGCCAGACCTGTATACATAAATATGCCTGTGTGTTGTACTAACATTTAGGTACTGTATATATGCTATTGATAAAACTTAAGCAAACTTTTGAACATTGTCAATGCTTGATATTAAAAACTAAAACGTTAATTTTTTTCCAGAATCTCAAAAGGAAACATCAACGACCACTTCCAACTCTGAAGTTAACCACCGTACAGCAGCACAGACAATGAACTCAGCCAAAGACATCGAAACGTCGCAAGGTGCATACAATTTGTCAAATCCAGGACGAATAAGGACAACATCGAGTGGTTCGTTTAGTAGCGTGAAGAGTGTGCAAAGTTTTTACAGTGCAAAAAGTGGAGATGAAGACTTTTACAGTGTGTGTAGTGAAAACTCCTTCAAAAAACCTTCTTAATTGGAAAACATATAGTTATAAAAATAATGATTTAAAAAAAATAATTTTAGGTATAATTTTCGTTGTAAAATTTTTAGAACAAGAAAACTTTTTCCAGTGATTCCTATATATTAATAGCTGTCGATGTCTCATAATCACGCAGATGTGTGATTCCAGAAGTCTTATATTCTTATCTACACTTCTCAGAGAATATGAATAAAAGTCTAAAAGAGCGTGTGTATGCATGACTAATAATGATTGTAAGACTAATATAATTTATATTTTTTACTAATAAATCTGATACTGTATTGACCTGACTTTATACAATTCTAATCTTTATATTATATTATGTGGGTTTATTAAAAGTAAACCTATTTAAATATGTACAAATTACTGTTTTTTCTAATTAAAACAATAAATCATTTTAATTTTGTTATCTTAAACTTTGTATCTGATATTGATCCTTGAACTTAACAACCGATGATTTTATTTGCTTTCCTACAATCGAATAATATAAATTCCATGATTGATAGATATCAGGTAATCATTTCACAATCCCACACACAAGATATATTTTGTAGTCCGCCCTCGTATACCAAATTTAACAGTATTAAGTGTAAACGTAGCTGTCCCTTGGCGATAATACTTTAACAACACTTTACATATGCACTTCTCTGTTTAATGCTGCGAGTAAATAAAGAAGATACTTGATCTCGCCACAGTTTGAGAAATTTTACTTTTATACAAGATTCTTCTTTTTTATTTGGTGACATTTATTCGTGACAGCGACCTCTGTGTTGACTTGGTGAGAGACTTGTGACACGATTTAACAGCAAACGTCAAAACAAATCGATGTCAATCATGCTGTTGATCAGTTTTCTTCAAGTTTTTCCAATTTTTTGACCATTTAAATAAAAAAACTCGTCGTTTTATATGTGAACTTTCGAAAATGACGGACCAAAAACCTCCGTCCCTTACGCAGTACTTTGGAACAAGCGACAATGACAAAGAACAAACGGATTTTGTCAAGGAGCTTACAGAAACCACCAATCAAATAAGTAGTATACGTTTGGACCAAGATGACAATAGTAAATCTAAACAGGAGCCTGAAGTGTGCAGAATTTTCTCCGAAACGCCGGTGGAACCAAAGGATCCTACAGCAGCGTTTTTCGATTTAATTGGAAACGATCGATCTAAGGCAGTAGGGAGCGGTATGATTTCTGAGCTGGGGTTGCCCACAAAAAATGAGGTAACTAGAACTAGAGGGTAGTCTCTGGCTTATTCAGCGACAATAGTGGCACAATTCAATAAATTATTTGGTCTAATAAAATACTCAATTAGGAAATACCAAAAGCAACGCTTTTGTAAATAATGATAAGGCTGACAAAAAGGAACATTTACCAGATCAAAACTCTTAACAAACCCCTAGTAGGTACTTATATCTGGTAGCGTTTTTTTAACAGTTTTGTCACTTTACTCTAGGCCTAGATAAGTTCCTACCTTTATTGTCAAATAAAAGCTTACAACAAGAACTTCTATTTTGCACCATTTTTATGTATTACTCTTCTTACTCTACTCATACCTTAATATCTACTTTTTCTAACCTTTTTTACTTTCCAAATACTCAGGTCAGCTCCTGTCACCTATCGTCCCTCCCCCCTAACCACATCAATGCCTTGATCTTTTTCATATATTTACTTGTTTTGCTTATTTACGTTGGTCATATAAAAATCTTTACCATATCATTTGTTTCATTTCAAGTGTGTTACTGTAAATGTAGGTGTCACCAGGTCAGTTAATTTATACTACCTGAGGTATATATCATCATCCATCCAGCAATATATATCATAATATTTGTTTAGAGATTCTTGGGAAAATAAATAGGTTATAGAGAAACTCATGGTTTATCTGGCAGTTGGGCACTTTTTCAAGCCTTTATCTTAGTCATGCTTGGAGTTGCTGCTTAGTGAAATGAATGTATTGGAATGGAATCATTCTACTATAAACATTTATAAAATATTGATTTTTGAACAAAAAATTGTTGTTTTTTTATTTTAAGATGGTGGAAATGCACTAACTTGGAATACATTTTTAAAAGGAATCAAGAAATACCTCATTTAAAAGGTATTTTTATGCTGAATTGAACCCTGCAATTTCAATAATCCAAAATGTACCATTTCAAAATGGCCAATCGGAAAACATTTTCTTTGGCGGATGTCCGACATCTTAAACAACAAAAATTATTGTTTTATTATTTAAGACGACGGATATGATATCATAAAAATACGTTTTTTCTTTCATATTTTTCCGATCGCTATTTTAAAACGGCAAATTTTACAGTATTAAAATCGTGGGGTTGAAAGTGTGAAAAGACTTTTAAAATATCACTTGATCCCTGTTTCTATTTAAATATGTTACAAAACAACACACAATTTTTTTTTTCAAAAATAACAAGTATTTTACTTATGATTTACCTCGTGATTTACCATCGAGATTCTCAATGTGATTTACGCATACCGAATTTGAATAATATGTATCTCAAGCCATGCCCAAGTTTCAAGGGGGGGGGGGGGCAGTTTTGGGCACCTTTGGTCAGAAAGAATTGTCCTATGCAAATAAAGACGATGCAAGTCCAAAACTCTTCAATCATTTAAGAAACACCATTGTCTCCAACCTTCTAACAGACGCTAGACCTTTCCTTTGACTTATCGTATAAACGTTTAGACTACAAAAGTTCCGGTTTTATTTATACTATTTCTGTTCCAAAACTGAATATTAAAATTTACTAGTTAGTAGTTTTCAATCTCTGGATATAACAAAACTTTTTTTGAAAGTGGAAAATAATTAGAACCTCGAGCCCATAATTTCTCCATACCGTACGTGAAAAAAGTTTGTTTTTAAATGTATTGTAAGAACAGAAGTGTGTGTCCTTTTTGCAATTTTAACTGTTTTGCGATATGTTTTTCCGAGAACCCTTCAACTATCTTCATTCTATTTTTATTTTGTATTTTTTTTTTCACTGAAAATAAGTTTGTCAATCAATAAAAAGCTAAATAAATTAAGAAAAATATAAGGAACTAGTTCATTTCTTAGGGAAACCTGTAATATTTAATCCATAATTAGGATCATTAGGTTCTATTTTCATATAAATAATTCATAAACCTTTGTTAAGTAGTGTTGTGTAGCTTTTTTAATGGACAACTTGTGAATAAATTTGTAGGGACTGTCATTAAGAATATTGTATAAAATTTAGTAAAAGATTTATTGTTGTTTCGTGTTTTGTTAGGAGTAAAGAGAGTCAATGAACTTAAAGTTTATGCCCTGGAATAAAAACTAACAATTGTAAGTAAACATGCAAAAATTCAAAGTAATAACTGCGGTTTAAATTTAAAATAAACCAAAGCCATTATTAAAATAACACCCCAGGCAAAATTAAAATTAGTACTTAAAAACTTTTTTATTTAAAAGCCTTTTTTAATAAACATATTTTTTCATAGCATTAGAATAGTGTTCATGACATTATTTTTGAACTTCCCCCAATGTTTTGCTTAAAAAGGGCGTGGGGGGGGGGGGGGAGGGGTGGCCCCTACATATACGTATATATACCTACGTCGTCGTTGAAGGTTGAGGGTCGGGTTCAAATAACCGAAAATATCCATATCGACTATCGATTATACCCGAAATCATGTAATTAATTTAATTCCAAGTATTTTATTATTATTGATGTATCCATAGTAGGTAATTTATGGCTTTTTATTATTATTATTAGACTCAATCGTGGAGCATTATTGGAAGGGACGGAGGATTTATGGACATGTTGGATAGAAGAGTTTTGGACTAAGCATTAACGTTTTTAATTTTTTTTTATGAATTTTACAGCTATTTTGCTTATCGCTAGGGATACGTTATTATTCTTGAGGAAGCAGGCAACTTAAAATACATTGCATCATACCAATACATCAAATTGAAATATTGGCTATGGTTCAGAAATTCCGAATGCAAATAGATTGATATAAACTGTGTCTACAAAAGTTCTGTTCCCACAACAATCTCAAACTGATCAGCGCCAATCAGATTATTATTTATAGTTGTAAAACCGTTTTAAACCAATAGGAAGCGCGCTGACTAGTCCGTGATTGATGTAGGAACAAAGCTATTGTGATTTTCTGTAAATTTAAGAAAATTTCGTGCGACGATGACATAACCATGAGCACCCATAGGGAGGGGCAAGGTGGGGCTGTTGCCCCACCCCCTTAGGTTATGAGAAAAATACGGCAGTGACAACTTATTTCTTCTATCGGAGGAAAAATGACGAGAACTTTTTTTTAAAGTCACTTATTTCCATTAGACATCACTGAGAAAGAGAAGTTTTACCGTTTTTTGACTGCTTTCCCCCCTCTGAAATGTACTCCATGGACATAACCCCCAAGAAAAACAGCACTTTAAGAAGCGTTTTTTTTTTAAACTAAACGTTTCCGACGAAAATCGTTTTCATATTCGTAATATACGCTCCCAAATACATCGTTCCTGAATAAATTATCAATTTTGGCATGGTGAGCGTCAGTGGCGTAGCTGGGGGGGGGGGGGCGGACCGCCCCAGGTGTCACCCTTTTAGGGGTGACACCCGACAACCCGACAGCGATGAAAAAAATACACAAATCATAATTATGACAATTTTTATCAACAATAATAATCACTGAGTAAAGCCACTTTTATTTTTTTTTAAGATCATTCAGTGGTTATTAACATACATACAAAATGTGTTATTTACTTATATGCGGCCCATTTTACTTTACAAATCACAATTTTATTTTATAAAAATAAACACAAAAATTGCTTTTATTTTTTAAGATCTAAGTATTTCTATATCTTCTTACTTCTGTGTTGTTCCCAAGGTTAAGATAATGCTGCTGTTATGAGCGGCATACACGGCGGAGTGCAAGCTACTATTAAAGCACGAAATATTAAAGCCATTTTTGTTGGATGTATAGATCACTCATTAAATTTATGTGGCCAGCACTCATTTGCACAAAATGTATCTTGTGTAACATTTTTTGGAACAGGAGACAATTTTTACATTTTTTTCTGCTTCCACTGGTCGCTGGGAAGTGCTTCTTAAACACAGCAAGTTAAAGTATTGGCTGAAAATTTTGATGGGATTGTGGCTGCAATTGAAGAGCTATGTGATCAACAAGAAAATGTTGACACCAGAGGTGCTGCGCAAAACCTTTGGCTTTGGCCTGCTGTGTATGATTTCACCTTTCTTTGCTATCTTTTCTTTTGGAATGACGTACTGAAGGAAATAAATTGTACTCAGATTGCATTACAAAGTAAAGGGTTGAGTATTGATTATAAAAATAGAAGCTCTTCGTCTCTATACTGAGGAGCAACGAAATGAAGTTGTAAAAAACGCCATAGATTTTGCTTTAAAAAAATCGGGGAAGTACGACATTCCAATCGAAAGACGAATTCGTCGTAAGAAACGAATGGCCGGTGAGTTGGCCACCGATGCAGGACTCACCCTGAGAGCTGAAGGGCAAAAAGATATGTTTGAATGCATTGATCGATTCAGCGTAGAACTTCAAACAAGATTGCAGTCTGTTCGAGAAGTAGCTCCATTGTTTGAGGTTGAATAGCCAAATACTTTGCTTTCTGCAAATACTGATGAATTGAATTTGGCTGTATCAAAATTTTGTAATTTTTATGACGATGAAGTATCGGAAGCCGAACTCCTCTTGGAGATACCAAGACTCCACCGACATATTCAAGCGGCCAATATATCAGTGTCTAATTGGTTGTCTCTAGACTTTTTAAAGTTTATTGTGCAATGGGATTTTATAGAATCTGTGCCAAATCTTGTGGTCGCTCTCAAACTATTTGTAACAATTTGCGTATCGGTATCCTCGTGTGAAAGAAGTTTCAGCAAACTCAAATTAATAAAAAACTATTTGAGGGCCACAATGAGCGAAAGAAGACTCAACAGTCTAAGCATGTTAACAATAGATTACGAGGCAACGCAAAAAATAAATTTTGAGGACGTAATTAGTGAGTTTGCAGCTGTTAAATCTAGAAAAAAGAGTTTTTAAGGTACTTACATATTTTTGTTTACTCATTTATATTTTAATTAGAAAAAAATAATAATCAGTTTTCATTTTTGGGGTGACACGACGAATTCCGCCCCGGGTGTCACCCATGCTAGCTACGCCACTGGTGAGCGTCTAATAGATATTTACCCAAGTTTTTTTCCAGTAATACTATTATGGTTTTTTTTCACATCTTAATTCTGTTATCACTTGTCTTAGTATTCAATCTCAGTTAATAATTTATTTTGAAAAAATATTTTTTGTGTCTAAATAAATGGTTAATGTGCAGACGGTCTCCGGCCTAGTTAGTGGTATTGAAGGGATAATAAATATTTTATGAGGTACACGCATTGTTCAACAGGGCTATGAGCCAGTTACAATTTTCTTTTCGGGCGAGTCAGCGTGTTATTTTTATTGCCGTATGTTTTTTCAAGTCGGATACAAATCGCTTCATGTGGTTAGTACAGTTTTTTAGGGTTCCATTCAACGAACGTTTTTTGTTTGCGCGACTGTCAACAGATTTTCTTATAAGATAAGTGAAACTGTCATTCCTAACAAAATATTGATATTATTATTATGATTTGTTTAGTGACAAATAATATTTTACTTTAGTCATATTGGTACCAATGGCGGCACCAGGATTTTTGGGATGGGTGGGCACAAGTGGGCCCGATGATTTTAGGGTGGGCACTACCCAAATCAAAAATTATTTCTAAAAAAAAGGTCGCCGGCTCCCCCACGCTCTATAACGCCATAAACGGGGTAAACATAACTCCCCCTGGTCCAAACTGACGTCTAAAAAAAGGTCATCATTCTTTTTATTTTCTTCTATAATACCACTCTTTTCTCATCAAAAATTGCATAGTCAAATCCCCCTTTCCCCCCAGAAATTCTATTACAAAACCGAATCCCTCAATTTTGGGTGGGCACCCTTATTTTTAGGGTGGGCCGGTGCCCACCCTGGCGCTGCCGCTGTTTGGTACTGACATCAGTAATACTGTCAGTAATATTACTTCATATAAAAAAAATTTGCACTTTCTTCGCTAATATCTATATTTTTTAAGAGTCTTCCATACCAGCGTGAAACGCGGCATCGTTTACTAAGGGGTTCACAAGAACTTCTAATTTGGCGGATGATACTTTTTTTTTTTTCAAAAAAAAAATTGAAATTTTTAAAAAAGTTTAACTTATAAAGGTCTAGCATGTTGAAAGTTTTCCAGTGTCATCGAAAATTATATATACACACACACAACTTATCATCCGCCATACAGAACATGGAAATATAAATATTGCGGATATTCATGTTAATTTCTTATTTTCCATTTAAATGACAAACGATGCCCCAATATTATTTTCAAAATTTCCACCGACGCCGCGTCCCTTCATTCCCCTGAAATTCGTTTATATAATATGTTGTATATAAAAAAAAGGTATTTTATTGCCATCCCCAGACGCAGGTAGAGTATGCACGATGTGGTGGAAATGCACTATTTGTTCGTGATGACTCATCGACTACAGTTTGCGCTTAATAACTGTATATTTCATGCTATCAATCAGAAAATGACTAAAGTAAAATCATTTGTTACCAGATAGATACCAATAATAATATACTTATTTTGTAATGGAGACCCTACATGATCATTAAGACGACTAACAGTCTTGATAAGGACATGACAGTTACCCTGATCGTGTAAGAGTAAATTTTAAAAAAGTATGAAAATATACGGGATTGATATTATTTAGGACTGTCAGTAATACTGTCGGTCCGACTGATAGTGTAGGGTTTGCAAAATTATTGTTGGATCTTTATAATTTGTACAGCTATTTAATAAACTAATGATTTCTTTCTAATGCAGACTCTACACTATTAGTTAAACCGGAAGTTGGTATCTTTGCATAGAGAATAATAAACTAAGATAGGGAGGGGAAAACCATTTTTCTCTAAGATGCGCCGTTCCATACAGCCTGTCAAAGTCTGAGAATGCCATATTTTAAACATTAATATCTCAAAAACCATTGAATTTAGACATACGATATTTTATACAAAATATACTTGGAATTTTATAGGGAATTAGAAAATAATATATAGGGTGTTTCATTTAAAAAAATGCAAGTTTAGTATAATGTAAAATAATTTTAACATAATGCCGCTTTTAAGTCCATACCGTATGCTCGTCTAGTATTTTTAAAGTTTCTCGATAATGATTTAATCTTCCGTCCTACTTCGTTGGCGGACCCATATTTATTAAATTGAACGAAGCAGCCGCCTACGACTCTAGTTATTATTTAAAAAATATATAAAATATTCTTAAACGAACTTGGCACAGTTATTTGTGCAACATAGAGCCCTATAACATAACTGATTTTTTAACTAAAGTGTCTTTTATAGTGTTTTTTTTTAAAATTCTTTGTTATTTGACGCATTTCAAACTTGTCATTGTGCAAGCCTGTTTTGAAATAAATGCTTCTTATCTTATCTTAATAAACTCAAGTGCCCATATTGAAAGGAGAGCGTTGCTACGCAATGTGTACTTTTGTTGAAAATGAGCATGGCGGTCTTGTTTACTTTGCGATTTACTTTACCAGTACCATCGAGATAGAATAAACTCAATGACCAGTACAGTACGTAAAATTTAACATACTTAGATAGTAGGTAGTATGTCTGTTGCTGTTTACGGTAGTGATTTAACCTGATAAATATTTATGCTACACCTTATTTTACTTTTATCATTTTTTAACAAACATGCTGCTATTTCGAAAGTAATACTGTCATCTTTATAGCAAAAAACGAAGAAAAATATAAGGATTGCAAGTTTTAAATGAAATGTCCTGTATAAAACACAATAATTTTATTTGTCTTCAGGATACTTATATACCAAGGGTCAGCCAAGGCGCGGAGGCCGACCGCCGAAGAGATGCGTGGATACCGATCGAGAGGACCCGGCAGGCCCTCATAGCGAACGCCCTTGCCCCTCCGGGGACCTACGTGCCAGATGCGGACCTTTTAACTATGCCTGGAGTAAGTAATTTTTTTTGAATCATTATTTTATTAGTTTATTTTATTTATATAATTATTTGGTTTCTTAACTTTCCACTCCCATTTTGGATTAAAACGTCTCTTCATACAAGTGTCTTGACTTTGTTGACAGAAGGGAGTCTTTGGAGAATAAGGCTATTGATTTTTTTCCATTTCTCTGTCTTTGCACTATTTTTTTTGACTTATTGATACATTATTTAAAACAATACGCAAATAATTTGTAACTCTTAGGAATCATAGCGAACTTTACAAAGATGGGAATGGTCTTTTTTTTTTTTTTTTTTACGGTTCGCCGACTACGTAGGCCATCTTGAACCGGTCATCGACCACAAATGTGATCTACCGACTGGGGAGTGTGAAACGGCACCTTCATCCTACGAGATATCCGATCTCATCCGGCCTGTCCAGCGTGAATAGGATGGCTAGGTGTCGATTCATTTTACACTCTTCCCTGAGGCAAGAGCACGCCGTGTTCCCAAGCGGTCACCCGCCCAAGTACTAACCGCGCTCGACACCGCTTAACTTCGGTGATCTGCGGGAACCGGTGCTTAATATGTCGACAGGCCCTTGCCCGTGAACGGTCTTGACGAAGGCAATTCTGTTTTATAGGGTTTTAGGTAGGGTTGCGACGATTTAAATCAAATTATAAATTGCTGTAAAAACAAGTAGCCGAAGCAAATAACTCATCAGGATAGTCAAAAAAAAGGAAGATAGTTTATTTAAAACGAAGTGTTTAGATACATTATGTAAGTGTAAAAACATAAGTAATCATCAGTCCAGCGTAAAAATATTCATAAATTACTCTGCCGAAAATTTTCATGTCAATAAAAGTTATTTTGTATGACGCCGAGGAGATTTTCTAACTGTAAATCTAGACAACAAATATTTTTGGGCGAATAGAGATAAAATAATGAAAATAAGTGATTTTCAAATTCATTATTCAAGGAAAAAATCAGTATAAATTGATAAAAATCAAAAATCACGATTTATTCGAAAAAATCAGAGTTATTGATTTTTTTTTTTAAATCGTGATTTATTGCATTCCTTCTTTTAGGAATTAAATAAATAAAAAAGCAAATTTTTTTTCGGCTGTCAAGAAAATTCCTTTTAAAAACACGTTTTGTTATTCTAGGTTTTGCTGGAAGAAGAATTAGGGGACGCGATTGGAGAAGCGGTAGGGGTATCGTTAGGGGAAGCAGAGGCTGCTCAAAGGAGATGTTTGGGGGCTGGAGATGTGACACAAGATGAGAGAGGACTTCGAGAGCTTGTACAGGCCGGAGCGTACAGGTAGGTTAAGCCCTCGGTTAAACCTGACACGGCCGCATCAAATAAAATAATTCTAAATTTTCTGTGTGAATCTAAATCCTCGCTAATATACATATCTTGTTAGTGGTTCAACCTGTATCCAACAAATAAACCAGAGGTTAACCTTTTTAAATAAATGATGAAAAACTAAGTGGAAGGGGTGGAGTTTCAGAATTGTGTAATCTTTATTGTTATACATTTTTTAGTGAAATCTTTGTCATTTCGAAGAATTTTAATTTAACGGGTTAAAAGTGATTTGAAAGCGAAAAGCAGTTAGTTTGGTACATATTCTGAAAATGTCTCGTTAATCAGCAAAAGAGGAAATGCTCTTTTTAAATATTATTTCCGTCCTGACAGAATTGAAAAAATATACTTTTAATTTTTTAATCAACGACATGACTCGAATCAAAAATTACGTCAGAAGCTGTGACGTGATTCCAGCCAGTAATTGTAATGTAATGTAGTAATTGTAATATTACAATTTTGTCACTTTTGAGAATGTTTAGAAATTCAGTAAGATAAAAACCTGTCTTTGCCACTCGTATCGTATGTACTGCTAGCTAGTAGACACACGGCCATAGATACGTACCGGGTGTCCCATTATGTATGGCCACCGGCCGTATCTCGGAAACTGGGCATAGAAAAAAAAATGATAACTAAAGTGACCATAAGAAAATCCTGGAATAAGTTCCACATTTTGCCGCAAGAGGGCGTAATTGACAAGTAAATTTTAAAATTTTACATATCTACGAAAATTCCAGTTTAAGGTATATCTTTGGTAACACCATTAAAAAGCTTGTACAATTATGCATCATTTTGGTCTTATGCTCATTGGCGTGCCTATTAAATGAAGGTGGTCATTTCCAACAATTTTTATAAAACAAAATTTTTAATTATCGATGTTAATAATAATAATAATATACTATTTATTATTAACATTGAACTTGAACTAATTTAATTTAATTATTTTAATTAAGAACGGTGTGTCTGAGGAGAAAAACGCAAGTGACCTTTTTTATGCAGAATTGACCAGGCTAATCAGAAATAATATCCACATGGAAAAATATCAGTGGCGTCCCACTTTTTTTCTGAATAATATATAACCGCTTCTTCATTTAAAGTTTTAAAAATTATTCTATTGGCGATAACGCTGAAACGAACGGAGATATCAGCAGTTTTAATATTTTTTCTAGCAAATTTCATCTACTTTTCGATTATGGTATCATAATTATACCGTATGTATGATTAATTTTTGGGAGTAAAATCAAAAAATGTGTGATTATTACAAATGGCGCCCTCTAGCATTTTTTTTAGCACTATATGGACAACTAAATACGATTGGTGAAAGTGCATACATTTCTCTTCTAAACAGTCTTTAGTTTGCTAAAATTGGATAAGTCGTTCATAAGTTATAGGGATTTATATGATTACACTTTCAACAGCTTCCCCCCTTTTATTAAAGTCGGTACGCCAATGAGCATAAGATTAAAATTATGCATAATTGTCGCAAGCTTTTTAATGATGTTATAAAAGATATACGTTAATTTGGAATTTTCGGTTTTAGTTTCCAATTACGGCAAAATGCGAAACTTGAAAATTATTTCCTGGATTTTCTCATGGCCACTTTAGTTATAATTTTTTTTCCCCCGAGTTTCTATGCCCAGTAGTTTCCGAGATACAGCCGGTGGCCATCCATAATAGGACCGCCGGTACAAAAAAGTAGGTCGTAATTTTTTTTAGTTTTGATCCTCATTGTATTATATTGATCAAACTTCATTAAAGAATTTCATAAAATTATCTCTTTTCTTCTTTAAAGTTTGATGGCTAAATCACGGACGAAGAACGTCTCACTTTCACCCGAAAGATCCTTGAAAACAACTTTATAATTTCCAATTTCGTTCAATAAGGAAAATTGTTTTTCTGTGAATTTTTCATTAAGTTACAACATTAAAATTTAAATTCAATTTTCTTTAATAATGTAATACAAATCGACCGTTAAAGCCTATACATTTTGTAATCAATTTATTGAGTAGGCGTTATTTAGATTTTTCGCAGAATAATTTAATAGTTCGATGTTTCAACCAAACCTCTTCCTTTTAAAAATAGGTAAATTTGTAGAATTGTTAAAAAATTATTTTAACTGATTCAGTTATCAGATGTTATTGAAAAAAATATCAACGCAGGATTTTATAGCATCTAAACTTTAATATTTTTCAAAAAAAGTCTTACAATCTAAAATAATTTTTAATTATACAAGGTGTCTCAAATAGTAAGGGCATATTAAACAAACTTTTTTTAATGAAACACCCTATATATTACATTGGAGACATTTTGCAAACAAAAAAAATCCCGCTAAACGATATTTCAAATGTGATTTTCTCGGAATCCACACACACAATTTTATAAAAACCTCGTTTCATATTCAGCGCCAAATATAATTCTTTCCAGCGTATCGAACATCTGGTTTCAGGCATCAGCCAGTACCGAGATTTAAGGGTCTGAAAAATCAATTAGCGGGATTTTGTTGGCTTACAAAATGTCACCAATATTTTCTAATTCCCCCCAAAATCTAAATTCAATTGTTTTTGAGATGCTAACGTTTAAAATATGGCATTTTCAGATTTTGACAGGCTGTTACATTGGAACGTTTTATCTTAGAGAAAAATTGTTTTCACCTCCCTATCTTAATTTTTTATTCTCTTTCTAAAAGTTACAAATTCTGGTTCGTATGCGTACAAGGGGATCTCGAAAACGGCAAGAGATACGAAGATGGTTAAATGGCAAGGTTGCGTATTTTGGATCTTGATTATTTGGTAAAAAAGAATTCCGAATGCTTTAGGATATATCCGAAAAAAACCGAAATTTCTATTTTTGGTTTTTAATTTTATGCGCCTTCATTTTTGACTTGGAAAAAAAAAACAAAAAAACACTTTTTCACAGTCGTCTTTTATGTTCTGCAAGATGGCGTTATTCATGGTTTCGTTCATTTTTACTCAAAAAGGCCTGATATTTGATATTTTGTAAGAGAAAAGACCAAAAGTCTGGGCCCCAAATATTTTTCTGTCTCTTTGTTTTTGTTATATGTTTCGCCAGAAACTGGCATTATCAGACCGTATAAATAGTAAACAGAATTTGAAATTTTGTTTGAAACAAACTTAAGCGCATTCTACAGTAACATAACTAGACTTAGAGCGTTTTCACACGGCACCATATAAATGGTCGCAATATTGCTTTACACCAAATTATGTGTTCTCTAATATCGCTTGTGTGTGAAAATGGCTCATTAGAAAACAAATAATTTGGTGTAAAAGCAATATTGCGACCATTTGTCGCGCGCGATATATGGTGCCCTGTGAAAACGGTCTAAGTCTAGTTATGTTACTGTAGAATGCGCTTAAGTTTGTTTCAAACAAAATTTCAAATTCTGTTTACTATTTATACGGTCTGATAATGCCAGTTTCTGGCGAAACATATAACAAAAACAAAGAGACAGAAAAATATTTGGGGCCCAGACTTTTGGTCTTTTCTCTTACAAAATATCAAATATCAGGCCTTTTTGAGTAAAAATGAACGAAACGATGAATAACGCCATCTTGCAGAACATAAAAGACGACTGTGAAAAAGTGTTTTTTTTTTTTTTTTTTTTTTTCAAGTCAAAAATGAAGGCGCATAAAATTAAAAACCAAAAATAGAAATTTCGGTTTTTTTCGGATATATCCTAAAGCATTCGGAATTCTTTTTTACCAAATAATCAAGATCCAAAATACGCAACCTTGCCATTTAACCATCTTCGTATCTCTTGCCGTTTTCGAGATCCCCTTGTACGCATACGAACCAGAATTTGTAACTTTTAGAAAGAGAATAAAAAATTAAGATAGTGTAACGGAACTAACCTAGGCCACTATATCTTCTGCAAAATTCGGGCACACGTCAAAAATAGATTAATTATCATATGTAAAAGAATACATAAATAATACTACCTAATAATAGTTATAGCTGTAATAGCTGCCTAAATGTCGTTAACCTAACAAAATGGACATTGGTCAAAAATCTAAAATGACAAACGTAAGCGCCGCGATGCCGATGCGACGCCGCGCCGGGACTCGTAGCTCGCCAGCATCGTGAAGAACCAGGCCACGCTCGGAACGATCGCACAAAAAGGAGACGGGAAGAACTGCGCCTCGGCGGGGTGGTATAAAAACACGGGTACGACCTAAAAACGAGGCTCTCGATTTCACTTTTTTCTGAACTTAAAATCACTCTTGTAGGGCTCTCATTTATCATTTTTTCTAAGTTTAAACTCTCTTGGGGCTCTCGAATATAAATTTTTCTAAGCTTAAAATCACTCTTGGGGCTCTCGATTTCAATTTTTTCTAAGCTTAAAATCTCTCTTGGGGCTCTCGATTATAATTTTTTGTCAAGAATAAAATCAGTTTTGGGGCGCTTGCATTGATAGCTTTCTAAAGATTAAAAACTAGTCTAGGGCACTCTTTCAAAATTTCCTCTATAATTTACTGATTCTATCGTTTCGTAATAAGTTATTCTCAGCTGGCAAATCTAAAAGGGGTTCTTAGTTAATTCATTTGTTTTTTGTGATAAAGTAAATTAAAATCAGTGATAAAGTTAACATTCACTAGAAAACTGTGTTTTTGTCTGTGTGATAAAGTTTCTTAAATTTATGTATTCTTTCTCTAAAACAGTTTTCTAATGTCATTGAGGGCAAGCACAAATTTTGTAAATTAAGTTCAATTTTTCTCTACATATCATAATGTTTCTTATTTCGAGAGCAGCACCGTAACTAGCCTTTACCCGACCTGACCAAACTTTTCCATACCTAACCCCTCCATTTTCCGCTGCAGTGTGGGTTTTTCGTTTAAGTACGGAAATTACCCGACTGTGGTTTCCTTCTCTTTTTCCCGCTCCAGTGTGGGTTTTTCGTTTAAGTACGGAAATTACCCGACTGTGGTTTCCTTCGATTTTTCCGCTGCAGTGTGGGTTTTTCGTTTAAGTACGGAAATTACCCGGCTGTAGTTTCCTTATCGATTCGGCCATCGCGCGGGGTTTCGCCACCGTACGGAGACCGTAATTTGGTCCTATCGCCGTGGTTCTGTAATTCAATTTATATATAACACTCCAGTTACCTTTTCTTTACTCGGCCGCATTAATTTTTTTTGTATTACAGTATTTCGGTCTAGATCTAAGGCAAAAACCATAGAACTTAAGATGTTATATTAATAAAATAAATAATATACTAATAAAAAATAGAATTACTTCTCATAACTTAGAAACTTACTTACTTCCTAGAGTAATGTTACGGTAACTCCAATTGAAATAAAACGGCCTAAACCAACAACTCCTATTAGGAGTTGTTGTCTAAACGCCATTATCCTGTATTGTAATTTTAATATTTGAGTTATCCTAAAAATAATTGCCAGGGCCGTAATAGTAAAGAAAGAATAATTTGAAATACTAATGATGCCAAACGTTAAAATTTTTAAAATCTTTAATTTGTTTTAAATTTTCAAAGCGTAGAAGTCCCTAAATATGTTTTTAAAATTCCAGGTCCGTATTTAAAAAAAATTGACTTGAGGTTGGTATCTAAAGAACGAAACGTCGAATTTAAAACCTAATAACGCCATCTTGTAGAACATAACGAACGGCTATGAGAAAGTGTTTTTTGTTTTTTTCCCAAGTCAAAAATGAAGGCGCATAAAATTAAAAACCAAAAATAGAAATTTTAAAGCATTCGGAATATTTAGGTACAATTCTTTTTTACCAAATAATTAGGATCCGAAATACGCAACTTTGCTTCAATTTAACCATCTTCGTATCTCTTGCCGTTTTCGAGCCAAAACTAAAAATTTCGGTTTTTTTCGGATATCTCCAAAGGTTTGCGGAATTTTTAGAATTTTCTTTCGACAAATTATTAATCGCCAAAATACGCAACTTTGCCTCAATTTAACCATCTTCGTATCTCTTACCGTTTTCGGGATACCCTTGTACGCACACGAATTTGTAGCACCCTGTATAGTATAGTGTGCTCTACCCCACCCAGCATCCCCAATTCCCCAAAGTTTATAATTTTTAATAAGTAGGTTCGCTGTCAAATTGGTAAGTCATATCTGTTTAAATTAAATAGTGTAATGGGCTCTTCCACAATTCTCATATTTGATAGTTTTGGCATTTAAATTGTTAAGTCTGTGCTACAATACGAGTTTGTCATCAATAAAACTATTTCTAGGTCATGCCAAAAGTCTAATTGCAACTCAGTTTTTCGTCTCGTCCTTGGACTCTTAATCTAAATGTTTAAATATTTATTAAAATACTGTAAGACCAACACAGCACAAAATTATTATGTTAGTTTGCCTTTTGGTATTACACGCTCACCACACCAAAATTAATAATTTTATAAGAAATTATGTTTTTTTGGCTAGATTACGAAGAAGATTTTGTCGGAAACGCTTATGTTGGGTTGCGTAATGATTTTTAACCATTATTAACTAACCAGAAAGTTTGACTGTGACATAAATGACACTGGATTGCGTTATTTACTCACAATCAAAGGGACCTAATTAGTAAATTAAAAATTAAGGTAACCGGGGAAATATGATTCTGAGAAAATTATTTCTGCCAATGTCATGTATGTTACCGTCAAACTTGCTGGTTAGTTAATTAATATTAAAATTCTTTGTGCAACTCGACATTAGTTTTTTGTACCTTTTAAAAGTCCTGTTTTGTATATAGATTAAGTTTTCACATATCGTCTTCATTATTGGTTTGTGATGCAATTTTAAAGAAAAACGAATAAAAATAATAATATCTTATAGCATTTTTTTGTCCCGCTCCCCCTCTTTTGGAGCTATTTTAAATCAACAAAAATATAAACAAATGCAATAAAATATTTTTACAACAAAAACAAGTTGCAACCAAAAATTAAAACTACTCGCATGATGTTGCGTGTAGCGATATCTAATGTCGCTGCTAGGAAAGGAACATCTATTAGAAAAAAAGTAAAGTACAAATTTAAAAATCTATCTACTTTTTTATTGAAGAAGTGTAATAATTTACAATAAAAAAATAGTGCGAGAAGAAACGAAAATGCTTCATTATAAATCGAAAACCTAACATAACACGGCAGTTACGGCACTTTAAGAAGGAATATTTTAAAACTTAAGCATTTACAACAGTCTACGTTCCGAAGAAACATGATTTCTGAAAAAATATTTAATTTTGGCGTGGTGAGCGTATTTTACTTTATTTTTAAACATGAAAAACCGAGTCTGAAAACCCCAGGTTAGAGTCATACATACGTCTTAAGTGAAAATTTTGCATTAAAACACATCTTCATATTTTTTACGAATGTAAAAGAGGTTTTTGTTTGTAAAATTATAGCCAGCTTTGTATATCAAGAAAAAAGTGAAAAAATAACATTCACAAAACCAAATTTAATCCAACCATGGATTAGTTAGAGAGTGTCATTTAGATAATTTTTGAAATTTGATGTTAGTTGGGTGAATTTTTAACGAACTTTGGGCACGGCCCCGAAGATTATTCGCCTGTGGCGCGTTTCCGCCTTTCTAATTAAGTACGAAATACATGTAGTCCCTCCCAGCAGAAAAAAATTGTTCTATTGTTCTAGTTACACTCACTGAACCCCCCCAACATATTTTCTGGCTGTGTCACTGCATCGCACTGTCTATTACTAACGGTGTTGTTTTTTTAGGGCTGCTAAAACTCTCTCCTACAGTTTAGTGTCATTGATTCAGAATATTTTGAACTTCTTGGAAGAAACGTATTTTTTCTTTTGTGAAAAATAGTTAACTTTAAAATTAATATGTAGACAAGACATAATATAAACCCCTTATTCTTTTGACCAATTTGTTTTCTTGTGTTGACTATTACTTAAAGAACTCAGACCTTAAAGGTAGTTTTATTTTCCTGCAGTAGACTAGTGACAAGTGTTTATTTAAAAAAAAATTTGATTGATTGATTTTTGAAGTCTGAAGAATGGCAATATTTTTTTCAGAGCTGCTATAAATCTCACTGCCAGACTATTATCAATCTATGGGCAAGGAGTTGGACGGCAGGGTATGTATCAAAGTCAAAATATGGTATAATTTGTATGGAAAAATATCAATTTTATAGAATGGAATAGTTATATACAGGGTGATATATACTTCTTTTTTAGCTGAGTACAGAAGGCATTAAAATAAACAACTTTTTCAAATACCTTTTTTAAAAAAACTCAAAAATAGGCGACATAGAGAGGTAAAAAATCTAAGTGCGGGACTGGTCATCAAGACATAGCCCGCTATAGTTTCTGTGGTTTTTCTTATCTCTTATTAGTCATTCAATTTACGGGTGGTGTTGAGCAATCCGCTGTAGTGTGTTTTTCTGAAGCAAGTTAATTTTAAATTGGTGATAGGTAAAATTTTAAAACAATGAACTAATATATATGGTGCTAATTTACTGTGAGTGTCGTAAAAGTGCGGATGTTTCTTCGAGATTATACGCAGAACGCTTTCCCTTGCGGGCTCATCCTACACCCAGAAATTTATTCAACGGGCAAGTTAGGCAAACCCGTATTTAATTCGTAGGGTAATAAATGAATGTAAGTACTTTATTTTTAAGTTTTTTCTATACACAGGTAAAAAAGAAGTATCAACTTAGGAATCACCCTGTATAATAAATTAACAAAAGAGAATACAAACATTAACAGCGGTATTCAAGGGTTCTAAATTTAAACCCGTTCCAAATTGACAATTCTGGATTTAAAATGACAAGTGTCAGAATAAGTCAACTTAAGCAGGATTTATAAACTCTCGCTGGCGTTGACGTTATCTTTGGCACCAGAGTTTATCGTCGATGGTTACTTGTTAATTTAATACAAAAATATCAATAATCAACACAAATCATTTTTTTAAAGTGAGCGTTAAATGTTCAGAACTATAATGATATTAAAATATAATCTTATTTTATGACAAAACGTTTAAATTTAAAAAACTTGTTTTAAATTTCCAAAGCTTAAAAATCCCTAAAACTGTATTTAAAATTCGTTAGGTCCGTATTTAAAAGAGTTGAACTTGACGGTGGTATCCAAAGAACGAAGCGTCGAATTTGCAAACTAATAACGTCATCTTGTAAAAAAATAAAAAACGGCTATGAAAAACTGGGTTTTTTGTTTCCCAAGTCAAAAATTAAATACCAAAACTGAAATTTTTAGGGTTTTTGGGAAATATCCTAAAATAGTTTGAATATTTACAATTTTCTTTTATCAAATTATTAAGCCCCAAAATACGCAACTTTGCCTCAATTTACCTTTTTTGAAATTCCCATGTAGTACTTACACGAATTTGTATCACCCTATATATTATTTTATTTTAGGTCATCCCACCAAACACTCTCCCCACTCTCTTCAATTGTGGTTCACTCGCATAGCTCTTCTAGTTAAAACTAAAGCGTTCAACATTGCTCAAGCCGAAGCCGAGCCGTTCGGCCAATTACAACAACCCGACGTTTTTTACCAGGTAATGATGAATAATAGACCAATACATTTTAAAAATTGGCCAATGTCTTTGTCCGGAAAAGTCCTGCATTTTCCCCGCTATATGAAAGTACTATATTCTTTGTAATTCGCCGTTCCAATAGACTCATATTTCTCAAATATACTGAATAATAAAAGTGTGAGGATGTAACAATCACGGTTATTAAGAAACAATAGTCGCTATCGGTGATTGATTGTCTGAAGTAGTTACCAGTTAAAAACTTAACTAGGCTGAACCTTCATTTTCTTAGTTAACACTAGTATTATGCTCTCTAACTGCCATCTGAGAAACTTAAAAATAATTTCTCTTAGTTACTTTCCTTACATATATATTTTTATCTAGAAGCTGTATGATTACTGCTTCCTTAAATACGGCCAAGCCGGGAAGCCGGCAGCCCTTTTAAGTTATACGCCGGGTATGTCTTGACCAGTTTTTTTTTACATATTTTCCAGTTTTATCCGGACATGTATGGCGGTCGTCCAGGCTCAATCGCATCGTTCAGTTTTCGCCTTCTATTAGCTGAACTACCAATGCATTGTGGAAAACCAAAGGAATCGTTAACGAAGCTTTTCAGCATGTTGGCAACTATTCGAAAAATGCTGGGTAACTTAAAGCAAGGTAAATACAATTTAATCAGTCAGTACCGACGATGGGTGACCGCTTGGTAACACCGTTGTCTTTCGTATCATGGCTATGTTCGCATAGCAAGCACGTCTTCGGGGGATCAAAGAAGAAGTTTATTGAGGAAGATAAATAAACACATTTATTATATTATAAACATTAAAAATAAACTTATTATTATTAATTAAATTGAAAATAAATAATTCACTATTCGCGTGGCGAATGGGCTCGGCTCTTTCACTATTCTCATATTTGATAGTTTTGGAATTTGAATTGTTAGGTCGGTGCTATATAATTGAAGTTTATCATTAATAAAACTATTGCTAGGTCATACCATGAATTTTTTTCAGCTCATTGAAAACCTGCACCAATTCGACCAATTTTAAAAACGCAAAACTGGCGCGATTACTCGATGACGTCGATCCGATAAAAATGTACAGTGACCATCGTTACCGATCTTTCACTTGTCATGTCAGTGTTTTTGTTTACATCCGAATTATTGTGGAATTTTGATGTATTTTTGTTTAAAATAACTGAAATAACTGTTATTTTTATTTATTTGCTAATAGAGCTGAAAGATTAACAAATAACTTAGGTTAGACTCTTTTAAACGGTGATTTCAAGAGCTTCGTCTTCTGTCAATAATTTCGGTGTTGCCACATGTGAAACCTTTTATGCTAGTTAAATAATATATTTTGTTTCTAAAACTTTAATAACTTATTTTAAGACAAAATATAGATAACATTTTAGAAATAATATGATGATTTTTTATTTTTCCGCGTAAGTCCGTTTTGGACAATTATTTCTATTGGATTACTTTTCAGACTTTGATATTGTATTATAATATAAAAAATTTAGACAACATTGTCAAGCTGCGGTTTTCATAACGTATAATCGATAAAGTCCGTGTTTTTTAATTTATTTATTTTTTGTTCCTTTATATACTACAACCAAAATTTAGTAAAAGAACCCATAGTACTCTTTTTTGATTTAGCCAGACCAGTTACGAGAGAAAATAACTTTTCCCACTGGTTACGAAAAGTTCATTCAACATACGCAATTCGTATTACTTGACCTATTTTTCAGTGTTAATTTTTTTAACAATATTCTTTCTCAAAGGCATTTTAACCCACAAATTCTCTAAGTCTCTCATCTTTCTTTATAGGACATTGTGAAGACGGCAACCCAATGGAAATAAGCGATTCTGATAGAGCGGACTCTGTTAGATTGTGGAGCGGCCGGGAAGCCAGAGTTATGCACTCTATTATAAACTGTTCTATTTCTTTAAAGGACTATGAGCTGGCTATGGAGTTATTGGGACAGCTGTGTGAAAGGTAATAGGAGATTGTATAACATTAGCGTTTTATTTTAAAGTTTTTTGTCTTATATTAGATCATAATTATTATTATTAATTTTTTTTAGAGAGGGAGCACCCAAACATTCTCTGTTGTCTGCTTTGGGACGTCTTCACCTACAGTTAGGAAATATTTCAGGTAATATGGTTCTACCTACTCTACCACATGGAAAAAACACAAAAATAAACATAAAAAGAAGTCTTATACAATTTTGATAAATTAACTTAAAGTTTTGCCTTTTTAGGTGCAGAAGTTTGTTTTAATGAAGCATCTCAGCTGGGCCCCACCGGCGTACGGGAGATGGTAGACAGGGGCCTGTTGGCCGTTGCTCAACAAAATTTCGACGACGCCTATGTATATTTTCAACAAGCAAGCAATTTGGAACCGTCCAATATCATGGTGAGTTAGAAATATCTTTCATTTTATCCTGTAATAGTATATTACATAACAAGTGATGAAAGTGATACTTTTCAAACGAGGAGATATTTAGCACGAGGCGTCAGCCGAGTGCGGAAATTCTCCGAGTTTTAGAATAATCACTTTCACACGAGTAATGTACACTATTTTTCCTACGATCACAAAGAATTATTAAAAAAGCCTTTGATTTGTGAAAAAAATATTGCAACACTAGTGTTGAAAAAAAATATTAACACAAGTGTCGAAATTAGCATACATAGGATTATGTTTCACTAAATATCTGGTTTCATAGTTTGTCAATAGGCTTTACCTTTATTGTTAGTTTAACTTTTTTATTTTTTCATATTTTTTATATCATAGGAAGACCTAATCCTGGATTGACTTCTAGATTAACCAGAATGAAAAATTTTAAATTTAATTAAGGAAAGATGCATTAAACATAAATTTAAAAATCCACCCTACAAGGAAGATTTCAATTCAAAATAATTCTATAGATTATTTAATGTTTTTATAAAAAAAGTCAAATACTCCTGATGGGATTTGACTCTGTGACCTTGCGATCTGTAGGCTAGAGCTCTAATTCTACGCTATTGCTACCGATAGAGATTTGTTGTTTAATACATGACACTCTCTTCAGCGCGATTTGTTTTTGCTGGTAATAGATTTTTTATAATTTCAGATTACATATTTTAACACTCTAATTCTGAATCACTCGACAAATACATGATAAATAAGTTAAACACTTTAAAAAAAGTGCTTTCCAAAATTTGTTCTTTTTAATAAATAGGGGCGGTCTGTCAAATTGGCACCATATATGTTTAAATTAAATAGTGTGCCTTGTATTTCAACACTAGTGTTGAAGTATTTTTTTTCAACACGCGTGTGATATACCGCACTTTCTAGCCAAATTAACCGTACTTTTTCTCATTTTCATAGGTGGTCGTAGGAAAAGTATCAAAAGGGACGTGAACACGACGAAAGTTTTAAAAAAAAATTATAAATCAAGCAAAATTTTATCCAAATAATATAATGATTTTTTCTCTCGAAAAATTAAATTTTTGTCCTATTGTGACCTCTATTCGTGGCCATACTGTATATCAAAGCATCACTGACAGACATTTTAAACTTATAGTATAGTTTGTTTCTATTTCTATAAGCCTACACAAATAATTAAAAATATTACATAAAAACTTGACAACTCCCCTCTTTATAATCTTTCCACAGATCCTTAACAACATGGGCGTTTGTCTTCTATACGGCGGCCATCTTAAGGAAGCCATTGCAGTATTAGAGTCAGCCATTTCCTCCAACCCGATGCACGCGCTTCACGAATCGCTCATTTTGAATCTCTGCACGCTCTACGATATGGAGTCGTCCAGAGGGGTCATGAAAAAGTTCGCCCTCTTGAGGCAGATTTCGAAGTACAGCGCGGACGCGCCGACAGCCATCTTGGAGAAATTGTACGGGTGAAGGAAATTTTTTTTGTGGTTTGACAGTTGGTAATTTGACGGGGATTTACCAAACTTGCTCACTGTAAGTTCCCCAAGGCACTAAAAGCAAATTGTATTTTTGTGAATATTCGATGTACTAATTGAGAAAACGAATTTTCAAGATTTATAGATATTTTGCCGGGTAGTATTGGCAATTTACCGTAAGCAATACGACATCTGGTAGAAATCCTAAAAGCTCTTTTGGCTGTCAACCGATTAGACATTTCCTAGGAATTGACTTTTGTTTTTGTTGTTTGAGGTTAAAAATTTTAAGCATTTGTTGACAGTCGACTGAGTTTCTCGAAACTGCCGCGGCGCTGGGATCATCTGTTAAGTGATAAAACATCCGTTGGTGTCGATTTTTGCAATTTTTCTCGTTTGTATATTTATCTTTATGGTTGCAAAAGGACGAAAACACAACGAATATGTTCCTTTTTTGATCAGAATATTAGAACTCAAGATCGTTGCGAATATTTAGAAATTTTACTGATATCTACTAAGAAAAGGAAAGACACAAAGTCTGTCAAACTGAGACTTTGTGTTTTTCCTTTCCTAATTTAAATCGGGCCTATTTGAGAATCATGGACGATTTCTTCAATTTTGATATCCACTAAGCCAGTGCTAGTTTTTATTTCTACCAGTAAAATATTAAATAGGTTTGTAAATGTTTCGTGCCCAAGCCCAATAATATAGGTAGTTTATATTATACAGGGTTTTATGGAATTGACGCATTATATTTAAACCCGTAAATCCCGATATGGCATCGTTTAAGGGAAAAATATATTTAAATGTCGCATCACTATAATAAACTAGAGAGTTGACCATGTATTTTTTGGTATTACGGCTTGACCCCGCCACTGGAGAAGTTCTAAAGAAAACGTGACATGTATTTTTTTTTATTTGAAATAATTTATTGAGAGTGACCTGTCATTACCAAGTAAAAAAATAAACTTACCTCTTCGAAAAATCCAAAACCATAATAATAATAATAATAATAATAATAATAATGATAGCTACAATATCAATCTACGATTTTGCCACTATTTACTACATCACAAAACAAACTATGCCAAAACACTAAACATTTTTTAAGCAACCCGATATTGAAAATTATCCCCAAACATTTAAATAGTGTAAAACAAAAGACATTTTAACGCGGAAGCCGGTGGCAAAACAATTGTCATTCTAATACGGTTACGTTATGCGCTTACTGGCGTCCACCCAACTCTGCCTGGGTTACTTACCTAAAATTTTAAACGGTCGATTAAAAAAAAGTATGAAGTGTTTTTCACCCAAGGAGTTACCCATTTAAATATACTGCGTCAATTCAATAATACCCTGTATAGTCACTAAAAACATTAGTCAATGTGCAATGTCTTAACCACATATTTGTAACCAGTAGATTGGTAATGGCATGCAGCCAAATGAGCCTTCTGTGTAGCTTGTGTCCGGGTTTGTGAGCATGCGCAATATGTAGTATAAACAACTCATTTTAACCATATGATGCGTCGACGCGAACAGAACTGGTTCATTCATTATTTTTGTGGGATTTTTGAGTGTGCAAAAAAATTATTTAGGTTTAGGTAGAAATAGTACCATTTACGTCCGTGTAGTTTTTGACCCTCCTCTACCGGCTCTGTTTAATATTTATATGATCCACAAAATGATGTGAACAACGCGAGTTCTGTATCCCAGTTTAGTCCTCCATCTGAGATACCGCAAGTCTTGTATATGCCATTAGCAAATATATTGGTTATTAATACGTGGTCTTAACACAGATTCAACTAGTGTTTTTTTCTTTAAAAATATATTTTATATAACGCAGGAAAAAAGGTAGCTGTTGTAACGAGATTTAAGTTTGTCATGTCTATGTTAAAACTAAACAAGTTACAACGAAATCACATCGATTATATTAAGCACAAACCTGAAAGGTAGTTTTATTTTAGACGAATATAGAAAAAGTTTTATAATAATACAAAGAATACATACACAGGTACCTACATGTTTCAGAGTGAAGTCTAGTGATACATTCGCCATTTAATTTTTTGATCAATATTTTTTATCCTTTTCTCTTTGTTCAAAAAGGGGCCAAATACCCGTTCTTGAGTTGCAATTACCTACAGTTTTGAAATGAAGAAATTTTGATTAGTGAATTATTAAAAGCAAAAAACAAAAATTTGTCCATTTTTCTTTTTTTGCTGTTATAACTTTATGAATTCAAACTTGTTTAACTTTAAATTGTAGGTAAATATGCTTGGATAAAAGGTAAAAGTAACGAAATGGCGAATGTGTCATTAGACGTTACTCTTAAAAGAATATATTCAGTGAAGTAAGCTGTCAAGTTTGATAGGCGAATGGGTTCTGGACGGGTCCAGGAACTTCTTAAAGGGGGTGCAAGCGAATATTTTGCGCCACAGGCGAATATTTCGCAAATACGTAACAAATAGTAATAAGATTGGAGCTGGTCTCCGACTACTATTTTTTTATGAAATTTAAGAAAATATTCATAAAAAGGAAAAGATGTACCACAGGCAAAAAATAATTGTCAAATATTTCTGCTTGTTTTAGGAGCGTCCTCCTCTTCCTGTATCTTATGGGTCATTTGATATGTTTGCAAGAATCAAAAAAAAAAATACTATTTTGTTTTGTAAACCGCTTTTTTCACTTTAAAATGACATTTGTCTATATGTTTGTCTAATATGAAGGGAAAGAAGGGGAATGTAGTACAAGATTTCATAAAAATGCGCTGTTTCACTATAATCGAATTTATCATATTCAGCACTAACATCCTGAATCTCAATAATAGAAATCTTCCCAGAGTATCACAAACCCTTTTTAGAAACAATTAAAAATACGGCGCGAAAGCAGGACATTTTAACACATATGATAAAAAGAGATGTACGTCGTCATTCTATTAACCGCACAATTAATTTATTTGCCAGTCATGCGACCGATTGTATTGTTATCTCTGTTCCGATAACTTAAATAGACAAAGATAGTTTAGAAACAGGAAACCAGACTCGAGACCTGGGTCAGGTAGGAGTACGTCGTTCACAGAGCGATCGGCTGCTGCCATTGCATGGAATTGCTGTGACGTCGATAAAAGTGATTTCGCGTAATTTTTATTAGATAGCGTATTTTGTATATTAATAATTATTTTCTCAGTAAATAATTATTGAAGAATGTAAAAAAAGAAATCGTATGTAATTTTTTTTTGGTCTATAGTCTATACGATAGGATCAAAATCAAAATTTAGTGAAAAAGCCCATTTTATTATTACCTATAAGTAGCTATTTTTATTAATACTCATTAGAGGACAGTATTGGTAAACTATATAGAAATATTCTTATCGTTTTAACCAAAAATTTCAAATTCTTATTTATGTGAAAAAAATAGCATGTTTATAGCAGAGCTTTTTAGGTCAAGGATCGGCCTTCCCCTCTTTCCCCCTTTTTTTTTAAATTTGTAATGCATGTAATGTAGACAGTAAAAGGTATTTTATTAATCGATAGTAAAACGTAATTTATGCGCTTAGGTTGTTGTTAAATATGTGTTGTTATTTATTTGTGTTAATTTTAGAAAAGTTTAGAGTATTTAACATATTTATTAGTTAATTATACTTCAAAAAAGAACGATTTATTTTTATTATATTGAACCTCTTATATTATATGTTTTTTTTTTGCTAAATATGTGATTTTATGTTAGTTAATAGGTAGGTACGTTAAAAATTAATAATAATTATAAATGTTATTATAACAAAAACGGGGCACTAGAAAAGTGATTTAAGGTCGGGTTGAAGGAGGATTTTAATTAAAATTTATCTAACTACAATGGACTTCAGTTATAAAGTACTAGGGACCAAAATATAGGTACCCTATAAAAAAAAATATCACATACAGGGTGTCCCATAACTTATGGGCCGTAAAGTAACTGGAGATACTAGACATCAAACTAAGCCGATTAAGTCATATAAGTTTTTTCGGATTGTTACTCGTTCTAGAGATACAGGGAGTTGAAAGTAAAAGTTTATTCTCGAAAATAAGCCATAATTTTAAAACGGTTTAATAATTCGAATTGAAAGTTAGCAATATTATGGTTTTATGAGCAAGAAATAAGAATTTGTAGAAATTTTTAAGTTTCAAACTAGAGGGTCCCAGTTGCATACACTGGGCTTCATAAATCTATGATTTTTTTTCTTACCTGTGATATTAGGTATTTTTCAATTATAGCTTCTTAAAGAAGAGCATTTTCTGAGTCAAAAAGGTGTACTTGATTGATCCTAATATCTTTAACGGCCTTCGAGATATTTCCCTTTAAACATCCCAAAGCATAAAACAACATAGAACATAATTAAATTATTATTTTAATTATCAAAAAAAACGTATATGACATAATCGGCTTAGTTTGATGTCTAGTATCTCCAGTTACTCTACGGCCCATAAGTTATGGGACACCCTGTATTTCCATGAGCATGAAAGATAAAAAAAATGTAAATTTTTTGTTTCACTCGTTACGTAGAAAACTTTTCTGTGCCTTGGTATCTACAAAACGTTGGGGAGACCCTTTATTTCCTAAGAAAGAAAACTATATTTCTACAAAGCACTCTTTCTTGTGGCATTTTATTTTTATCAAGGTAAAGTTAACACATTCTGCTCATTCTAGGCATTTTTTCTGCCAATAACTTAAATCTACTTTTCACTATGTATACTGATCTCTTGCCATTTTAGCCCAACAATTTCTTAAAAGTTTCTGTGTGTTACAAAGCAATAAATCATATTTATTAAAAAAACTGTATTATTTTTCTCATAGTAAGTTGACAAAAGACAGCAGTCTGTGGAACAAGAGGACAAGTGAGGCTAAATTCAAAACCAGACAGACTGTCAGGGAAGTAGGTAGTTATTTTTGGCCTTTGGACTGTCTTTTTCAAAAAGCTTATACTTTCATTAGGGCTGGCTACCAGCCATATATCGGAAATAACTGGGCGTAGAAACGCGAGGAACATTTTTTTTATTTAAAGTGGTTGTGAGAAAATTCTGGAAATAATTTTTTAAGTACCGCATTTTGCCGGAAAAGGGCACAATTGAAAATTAATTATTGAAATTCTAAATTTCTCCGAAAATTCCCACGTTACGGTATATCTTTGGTAACATTAATTAGAAAGTTTTAACACCTATCAAAATTAAATCAGATGACAACTATTTCAATATTTATCTTCATAGAAATCTGCCAATTTTGTTTCACATCTACATATGTAGATTTTTTTAAATACCATATTAGAATTATGTCTAAATTGAAGTATTCAATGATTATGTTATTAATAAGTAGGTAAGTTGTTTTTGGGCCATTAGAATAACACGGTGACATTTTGCAAACCAACAAAATCGCTCTAAACGCTATTTTAAACTTGATTTTCTCGGAATCCACACAAACAGTTTCATAAAAACCTGTTTTATATTCAGCGGCAATTATAATTATTTCCAGCGAATCGAGAACCCGGTTTCACGTATTAGCCAGTGCGAAGATTTTACGGCCTGAAAAATAAATTGGCGGCATTTTATTGGCTTGCAAAATGTCACCAATGAGTGACCTACATAATCATAAACGTTAAACATATATTTTTTTGTCCTGGACTGCTTGACCTTGGAACTATGAAAACAATCACTTCTTCAATTATACTGTAAAAAATTATTCTTTTGGTAATAACAATAACTCTAAAACGAAAGATGTCGAACTGCGGTCGTTACATTTTTTCTTGCAAATTTAATCTACTTTCTGATTATAATGTTATAGTTATACCTTATGATTTGAGTTTTCAGGAAAACTCAAAAAAACTTATTACAAATGGCGTCCTCTAACAATTTTATTAGGAACTATCATGTACTAATTGATATTCCAGACAAGCTTAAGTTTACTGAAATTGGATAAGTCATTTAGAAGTTACATCAATTGAAATGATTACACTTTTAATAGTTTCCCCCACTCTAATCAAGGTCGGTACGCCAATGAGTCTTAAACTAAAATGCAGAATTGTCTAACCTTTCTAATGATGTTACCAAAGGTATACCCTAATGTAGGAATTTCCTAAGAAATTTAGAATTTTAATAATTAATTTTCAATTGGGCCCCCTTGCGGCAAAATGCGGAACTTAAAAATGTACAAGTAATTGAGACAAAGATAATTCCTTGAATAATCCTTATATATTTTCTAATCCTTATTTAAATAAACAACAAAAAAACTTTCACACAACACAAATCCCAAACACTACCTCCACCTCTTGGGAATACTCGGGCTGATATCTCTTTTGTATCCTTTAGGTTTTTCAATTCGATCCCTACTACGTGACCTATTTCTCCTTTTCGAGAAATTCTTTTCACTCTTACTTTTACTTGCACCATAATCACTTGATGAAGTGTGTCTATCACTTCTATGTAATGAAGAATGTTTATAGTCACTTTTACTTCTTTTATCTCTTTCAATTATATCCCTTTCCTCACTATTTGTTCTGCTATTTCCTTTTTCTGTATTGACTTTGACATTACCTCTTTCAGAATCACTGGAGTCTGTTTTCTCTTTGCTACTATTTGATCTCTTGGATTTCTTCTTTTTAGATTTTTTCTTTTTATCCTTCTTTTTTTTCTCTTTTTTAATTTGCTTTGTATCTTCATCTGAGATTTTCTCATTTTTAACATTTGTGTAAATGGGTAATCTTGCAGGTAACTTAATATTCCCTTCTATTTGATCAGCTAAAGTTTCACGAACATCTTGCTTTGGAGTGTCAATTTTTGGGGTAATGGAGGCAGTTTTGGGGGCACAACCTTCAGCATATAATTTTTTGGTTTCTTCGTCAGTTTTTTTACCTTCTTTAGGGACCTAAAATAAAGTATTGAAGATTGTAGTCTGCTGGTCAGTTTATTGGTGGTAAATAATATTGTTTTGGACATGAAATAAATGATTTATGATTTGGTACAAAACATTTACAGGTCAACAAACAATATCCAATATAAGTTTTTATAGATTTAGGATAAAATAATACTGACTAAACAGTGATGCATTAATGTACAATAATTTTGAATGGTTGTTAATAAAATTTACCTTATAATCCTGTACATGATCTACTCTTATTGTCCTCTGTAAAATTTTAATGCCATTTAAGTTGTCTACTGCCAGAATTGTAGATCTTTGGTCTTCGTAACATAAAAAACAGAAACCTTTGGACTTTCCAGTATCTTTTTCCCGAATTAGGTTGATGTTAACTACTTCACCATACCTAAAATACAGAGCTGTTAATTATGAACGTTAATAAGGATATACAAGTCTTAACAAATTTACTTACTGGGAAAATATACAAATAATATCTCCTTCAGTGAGATCATATGGAAGTCCTCCTATAAAAATCCAAGCACTACCTTTGTACTGATCATGCCAGGAAGTTTTACCAGTATTTTTAAGTTCTTGTTCGCTCAGCTTCACGACATTTTTCATATTCCTACAATAAAAAAACGTAAAACCATAAACCCAAGAAAAACGGTTTTTATAATTTACTTAGAAACTGTAAAACCAAAGGAATATTTTTGTCTTTGAATTCATAATTATTTTTAATCCTAAACTTACGTTAATGGGTTCATTTTGTGGGAATTTCTTTTTTAAACTAAAAAACATAAAAACAATAATATTGACGTAACCTCACAAACATAGAGAAGAGAGGACGTTCGCTCTCACAAACAAAATACTGAGACTTTTTATTATTTCTCTGTGTTATCGGTTTTATTTAGCCCAGGCTAAACATGCTCTATAAGAAAATTCGACAAATCGCTGTTTCGAATTTTTGTGGTTCATATTTGACAGTTTGCCGACTTTCGACGAAACGTTTTATTAATATGGCGGATGTTTGTCATTAATTTTGTGCTGTAGGAAAAATCGTTTATAAAGTACAAAACTGTGAAATTCCTAATTAAATTCAGTTAAGCTGAAATGAAAAAGCCTTAAAATAATTCGGGAGAGACCAAACATGTGCGAAGGATGTGCCGATTTTGTACAACTGCTTGTTTCTTGTAAGTTTTCGGAACTGAAAGAGCCGGAACGTTTCCTGACTGAATGCACAAAGATTTAAAAGCCTTATTTTCGTATCATATTTCTTCCTTACACGAAACTATTCATTTTTTCTTTGCATGTTAGGCTAATAGTCGAAGTTTATGAATTTTTATGATTAAAATAGGTCCTTATTTTTTTCTTAAAATATTACAGGGTTTCTCATCTGTCTTGATTTCAAACTTGTCCCTTTAAACAGGATGGTATTTGTTCAATAAAAAATACAGACATGTTTATCTTTGTTCTTTATGTAGGTGATTTAATTTAGGAACTTATAAGTATAATGTTGCTCTGTATAAACTAAGTATTATTAATTCTTTATTTAAACCAATGAAAATTATAACAATCATACATGCTTTCCTCTGTTAAGGAAAGTCCTGGAAAAATAGGGTTGATATATTATTTGATCATAACAAAAACCAATACTTTTATAATAAGAAATATGTTAGGTTGAATAATTTTGGTGTTGTGGGGCTTAACGAGCGCTGACCTTTAAGATGTTCAGGCCACATAGGGTGAACCTTGTGGACACATATTCTTTCATAAGTGCAGATTTTCGTTTAAGTAATACGTTTTTATGAATATTTGAGGATACATTTCAGGGAAATATGTTTTTTTTCAATTAATGGCTAGGCATGTCCAATTTTCAAGTTTTAGTAACAATGAAAGGATAAGAATCTGATATTATTCTTTGTTATTGGTAAAAGTTTGTAGATGCATGTGTTCACTATTTTGGACTTGAGAACCATCTATTGACAAATTTTAAGGTTAATAAATATTTTTATAAGGTTATCATAATGATTTAGGTAAGTATTTTATATATAATTACTTTCTAATATGTTTTACCCCAGCCAACACCCTAATTTGCTTTTTTGGTCCAGTAAGGTTTTTATGATTAGTCATCTTCTGTAAAATTAGAAATTTTTCAAGGTTTTTCTAATAAACAAGGTCACATTATTTTTTTCATCTATTTAAAAGTAATAGTTTTAGTTAAGCTTTTGAATTGTAATATATTTTTTCTTGTCAATTTATTTTGTAATATCAATGTTCAGACAAAAATATTTCAATTCATATGGAATTTATAATAATTTAATGAAACTTATACAGTTAAGTAAAATAAAATATATTCACTAAACAGGTTTAAATTTATTGTTGTCCATTTTTTTGGTAATGGTAACTTAGACCTATTAATAAGGTGAATAACGCTGAATTTCTATACCTAATTCCGATTAATACTCCATACTCCTTAACATTACTAAAAAATGTCCCAAATACATGCGCTCAAAACTTTTTAATGCTCTACTAAATAAAATCATACAATCTTTTTAAAGTGATTATTATTAATAATATTATGACTTGAAATAAAGAAAGTTATTATTATTATTATAATATTATATGATTGTAGATTGTAGATGATTATAATATTAAAGTTAACACTTTATCTTTTTCTCTTAACAGATGAAACACAAGTTTGCCGAGAGAGTGGTGAACAACCAACCTTGTCGCAAGATGACATCAATACAGCATTTGTATATGTTCAGACATGGCCCGCAAGGTAAGAGTAGTAAGAATCACACCCATTTTATCTCTGGTTTTTTATAAAAGCCATCTTGAAAACCACTTTAAAAATATTTTGTACATTGTTTATTTTTCCTTTAAAACAATATTGTCCCATCCACTTGGTAGCAATTTCCCAAAAGAAAATATGTTTTCTTAGTTTATCCTTATCCATGTTTTTAATGTAAAATAAAACTTGAAGCCAAAAATATCAGTTCATCCACTCATCTAGCTTTTTTTGAAATATATTAAGTTTCCTTGACCTCAAATAACCTTGAAACAACATAATATTATACTAGATTTGCTTTACTCTTTAAACTTTTTTTAAAACTTGTTCAAAATTGTCTTTTATTACCTTTATAACCTCTATAATTATATATGACTCAATATTTTTCACAAAATATTTTTACTGAAACTTTTGTGAAGACTTGTCCTTTCAGCTATTTCCAAAGTCTTTGTGTGTCTTTTTTCTTACAAAACATTATGGAAATAGCTGAAAGGACAAGTCTTCACAAAAGTTTCAGTAAAAATATCAAATGTCAGGTCTGTTTGAGTAAAAAATGGACGAATTCTTTGTATTTCTATAATATTCACAGGTCTTCTACAAGAGCTGAAAATTATTTGGGCATACTCTACAATTGGTCGAGCCAACATTTTATATTATATGTGAAGCAGATATTTATTTTCACCTCTTTTATGGTAACATATTTTATTTTGTTTAAACATTTAACGCCCATGTGAGTGTTGACCAACAGTCAGTCTGGAGTAGGGTATATGTAAATCCTGGGCACCGCGTGTAAAGTGTGAATGAAAATCATAGTTACACTCTAGAGTCTTATTATCATCCTTGGAAAAATTATAGCAGATTAACTGCAAAATATACAGTGTATATAAAAAATATAAGTATATACTATATAGTTTCGCAGATGATACTGTAATTTTTTATACAGATACAAATTGGGACAATTTAAATAACAAAATTAAAATTATAAATAATTGATTTAACAACAATTTATTAACAATTAATTTTAATAAAACTAATTATCTTTCTTTTACTTTAAATCCAAATAACATACCACTAAATATGAATAGTATTAAAATAACTGATGACATTCAAATTTTGGAAGTTAATCAAATAAAATATTTAGGAATAATCTTTGACATTAAATTAAATTGGAATTTTCACATAGAATATTTGACAAAAAAATTAAGAAGTTTACTACCAATTTTTAGAAACATTTAAAAACATTTGAACGTTGAAGATGGAAATATTATATTATGCATTAGTTAAAACTCATTTAAATTATGGAATTTTAGGTTGGGGAGGAATAAATAGCACTTTAGTGAAAAATTAGAAATATTACAGAAAAGGTTTCTAAAAATTATATTTAATAAATATTTCTTTATCCTTCAATGGAATTCGACTGTAGCGTCCCGAGTTCGATCCTGGGAGTGGGCATACGCACAATAAAAAAAGTATGCCCGAATTTTAGTAGGTTTAAGATTGCCGGGAAGAGTGTAACATGTATCATCTCCCAACCCACCCCATTCACGCCGGTAACAAGGCCGGATGAGATCGGATATCTCGTGGGGTGCGAAAGAAGGTACACACACCTCCCCAATTGGTAAGTCATGCAATGGCGCAAGAAACCGGGGGTTAGCCGTTGTGGGGGGGAGGCTTGACTGAGGATCGTGGTCCGGAACCCACGTTAAGCTGTAGGTTCTCTCGGGAATGGCCCTGGCAGCGCACGAAGAGGAGAGAAATGACAATATTCTTATCTATTTATGATTTTAAATACTAAAAATATTTAGATTTACCCGTAACAAGCATGTCTTCAGGGGATTGACAAATAAATTTATTGAGAAGATAAAATAAACATATATATATTATATTATAACTATTGAACATAAACTTATTATTCTAGATTTTAAAAATAACTTTACACAGTGTATCCAGAGATATATGTATTTTCAATGCCTGGCTTTTCACTATCTTATTCGTCAAATTTGGCAATTACCGGTGAGATTACAGAAGGCAGGTTAACTTCTTGCACATACAAAATTAATAGACTATTTTTATAGTAATTTAGAAGGCGAAGAATAGGAAACATTCTAAACAACCTGCAGCTGCAAGATTAGTTGCAGGCTTTCTGTAATCTCACCAACAGTAAAATCATGGATGGTTCTTATTTTAAAACTTTACTCCCTCACCTGAGCCAGCCAATTGGTTTATGTCACAAAAAATTTTTTTCTGGTTTTTAGTGGATAATAAATTTACTTATAAAATTCATTAATAAGGCTGAAGGACCTCGGGCGATGGCCATTTAAATTGTATTTTTTTGTATTAAACAACATTAAGTAAGTAAGTAATCCATTAAAAAAAATAATCTTTATAAAATGCGTCAGCATAATACACATTCAAAATTTCTAAGAATTAAAAGAACTGAAAACAAACAACAGTTCAAGAACAGTTAAGGTCAATTTGTATTATTTTTTTTTGACGATGTACCTGATTATAGTCATCTATTTTGTCGATGTATGGAAAAAGAATCTAGATAGTCATGTAAAATCCCCGAGAATTAAAAAATAACGCGTGTATGTACAGTGTACGCTAGGGAATTTGTTTTTTACTGTATTTTGAATAGTCCGGGATCTTCATATTCCATATATTTATTTGCTTAAACTTTGGGCAAGGAAAAATAAGTGCTCATTACGAAAGTGGCTACTCATGTACTTTTTTCGATTAATAAATAGCAGATTCACATGAAATTTGGTTTTTAAAATGTTTCTTTTGGCAAATTGTTTGTTGAAAACACTTAACTGTACAGAACGGGGTTTAGAAGGGGGCAAATGCACTTAATTTGGAAACATATAATTCTTCCAATTACTGACTGGATGCTCGTCGTAAGTCGCAAAAAATAAGGTAGGTGTGTTATTAAATAAAGGTTCCTATCAATATCGAGGATCACAATGGAGAGCCTAAACAACCTGAAAAACCTAGCAGCAAGGAACAACAGGGTAGAACTCCCATGGGTTCCTGGTCACCAAAGCAACATCAGACAGGTAGCCGCATCAACAACACCTATCCCGATGGAACAGGATACCTGGTCAAAACCAAGCGAGGGCCACAATTGGGAAACCTTCCAAAAAGCTATCAACGGGAATGTTGCTTTTAACGCGCACCCAGCTAAAACAATTGGTTGGCCTACTAACAAGCCACTGCCACTTTAGAAAACATCTACGTCGAATAGGAATTTACAATGGTCTCATTGAATGCAGACTTTGCGGCGAAGAGGACGAAACCGCATCACATATCATATATAACAGCGAATCACTGACCCGAAGAAGATTCAAAATGTTCGGAGCAATCCAATGTGGGGGTAACCTCCTCCATGACACACTTGGTAGGAATTTACTAGATCTTATAAAAGGAACAAATCTTTTATAGCAAGATGAGGCTCACAATAAGCCACCAGGCTGCAGTGCAGGAAGCTCGGCCCGACCCCCGCCTTAAACAAACCAACCTGTCAATTGATACAAAATATGTTTTGACAGCCTTTGTCACTTGGAAAACCTTAATTTTACTTGTTAAAAGTAATTTGAAAGCGAAAAATAATTAGTTGGAATATATATTTATAGAATATCTCTCATTATTCAGCAAAAGAAGAAATGTTCATTTTGAAGCTTATTTAATTCTTGACAGAATTCAATGACATACCTCGAAGCAAAAATTACGTCAGAAGCTGTGACGTGCATCCAGCTAGTCATTGTAAATACTTTATGTAAAAATGTAGGCTTGTAACATAAATAAATTTTACGTTATGACAAATTTAATTTTTTACACGAGGAGCATAGAAAATAACAAAACTTTAATTTACGTAAGGGTAAACATATTAAAGTCCGTTACACTGGTCAACAAAATTTAAGATTTTTTTTGTCCCACGAGCTGAAGTGGGTGTACTTGGTGGTACTTTTTAAACATATTTCATATATGTTTTCAGAATTTTTCCATCACGCAGGGTTTTAAAGAGACAAAGCAATGAATTTTTGTGAACGTATATATTATAATATGGGTATAAGTTATGAAAAAATAAAGTACAAAGTGATATATTTACTTAGAAAATGTGGTCATATATGACTTTCGACTGTACTTTGCATCAGAAACATCTCTCTTCAGCGTCCAGCAATAGTCTGCCAACATAGCGGGGCTCCATTTGCCTTGGTATCTCTTCTCCATGTCCGGAATGTCCTGGTGAAATCGCTCGCCATGTTCGTCACTTACTGCTCCAAGGTTTTTCGGAAAAAAGTCCAAGTGTGAATGAAGAAAGTGTATTTTTAGACTCATGTTGCAGCCCATGGCTTTATATGAGACCAATAAATTGTTAACATTCTCTACGTAATTTTCGGATTTACGATTTCCCAAGAAGCCGTTGCAAATGTCCTTGAAAGAAAACCATGCTGCTTTTTCAACTCCATTCAGAGCCTCACTAAAGTTTTCATCTCGAAGTAGCTCTCTGATCTGAGGTCCCACAAAAATACCTTCCTTTATCTTGGCATCACTGATTTTAGGGAACTTACTTCTCACATATGCAAACGCACTGTTAGTTTTATCCATACCTTTAACAAAATTCTTCATTAACCCAAGCTTAATGTGCAAAGGTGGTAAATAAATTTTTTGGAGATCAACAAGTGGGATACCACTGACATTCTTATTTCCTGGTGTCAGGGAAGTTCGTTTAGGCCACTCTTTCTTTTTATAGTGATTTTTCCTATCTCGACTGTCCCATTCGCATAGGAAACAACAATACTTTGTGTAACCGAGTTGCATGCCGAGCAAAAGTGAAACAACTATCAAATCGCCACAAATATTCCACTTAAAGTCTATATATTTAATTTTTTCCAAAAGAAGCTTCATGTTGTCATATGATTCTTTCATGTTGCCTGCATGAGCCAAAGGAACAGAGGGGAACTTATTTCCATTGTGGAGTAGTACCGATTTCAAGCTTGATTTGGAAGAGTCAATGAACAAACGCCACTCATTTGTATCATAGTCATGCCCAAGTGCCTTCATAACAGAGCATACATCATTACAAAATACAAGCCCGTCTTCCATAGAGAAGAATTCTTCAAACTCTGCATGGCGCTTACGATAAAAAGCAACTTTTGTGCCACTCTGTAGAAGATTCCAGTCTTTTAATCTAGAACCTAGAAGTTCGGCTTGCTTCTTAGACAAGTTTAAATCGCGGACAAGGTCGTTAAGTTCTTCTTGACTTAGAAGATGCGGCGCACAAGAAGACGAATCTGGTGTAAATGTTGGATCCAGATCAATATTTTCGGCTGAAAAACTTTCGTTGTTTACTTCGTCATCGGCAGTTTCATCGTCGCTCGGTGTCATATTTTGTGGGGGGTCAGGCACAGGTAATTCCGGACTGTGCGGCACTGGTCTCAGTGCAGATGGAATATGAGGATATTTAACAGTATGTTTGGATTTAGAAGTTATACCACTGATATTTGTAAGACAAAAATAGCAATCGGTAATATGGTCTGATGGTTCCCTCCAAATCATGGGAATAGCAAAAGGCATATGTCGTTTACCTTTTGCCCACGCTGTAAGAAGTCTGACACACGTAACACAGCAAATATGGGGAGCCCAGCTTTTGTCTTGATCGCCGACTTTACACTTGAAATACTGTTCATAGCATTTATTAACGAGAGGCGTGAAAGACCGTTTTTGAGATTTAAATGTCAATTCACCGCAGATGTAGCAAAAAGAGTTCGGGTGGTTTACACAATTTCTTGGCATTTTTACAGGTAAGTTACACTACAATAGCTTAAAATGCACCACAGCACATTCTTCAAAACGTTAAAAAAGTCTGCGTATATGTTCATTCACTGAGCTCTAGCCGATAACTAAAACAACAATAAATGTTATGTAGGACTCGGAACTGCTTGCAGGTCTCAACAACCCAAGACATGTTCCGCGTGACACACAGAGCACACTTTGTTATTTCTAGTCACAACAAGTTATTGTTACAATACACAAATAATAAATAGCAATGCCTGACACAAGTTTTTTGTTAGATGACTCTTATAGTACAGACCTATGCGTGCATTTTATAGGTAAATAATCACATATACTGGAACATAAAAACTAAGGGTGATGGAGAAATTCTGAAAACATGATTGATTTCAGCATGCAAAATTATATTGAAATCAGACATTTTTGCGCTTGGGACAAAAATCTTGTTAACCAGTGTTATTTTATGGTAGAATTTAAAACACACCCTCGATACCAATTAATATATTATAATCGTAAAATAACTCAATATAATCATTCTAATAACAAACGACCATCCAAAACGTTCGGTGAAGGGGTGAAGTCGCTCTGTCCGAGTTTTTCCCCGCCTTTACTGCTTGCCTCGTATCGCTGTTGTCAGATTTGCTGACCTATGCAATTCCTGGCAAACAAGCGGTATACTGGGTGATTCTTTAAACCTTTTTCTACAATACCTATGTAGTTTATCATTTTCTACAAAAAAAAACTGCACTGCTTAGTGCTGAATTTTATAAACAACCATGAGATTATTTTATTTCTACACGAATTACGCAAAACTGTATAAGTATATTGCGATAGTTGTTTGTATGCTTTTTTTGAGGTTTTATGCTTTTTTATGTTAATTTACATACAAAATAATACAAGACATACGGGGAAAAAAGTTCATATAAAGTAAATCCTAAAAAAAACTATATAGTAGTTAATTCCATATTCCATAAGTTAATAGATAACATTTCTACTAAAAATTAAAAAAATAAGTTGGCGTATAAATTCAAAATCAACTGTCAGCGTTACAATTTACTTTGAGTTAACAAATTACATGATTTTTTTAGATTATTAGTTGTTATTATACAGTTTAGTCCCTTTTTACCTATTCCCGAAAGCACAAACTATTATTTTTGTTGCAGGCAATGCATGTGCTGTTACCGAGACCCTAAAAACTTGGAAAGGTTCAGCTACCTAACCCAAGGCCTAATTTTCATGGCTGTATCGCAACTGAAACAACTTGTTGAGAAACACTCGGACAACAAGAATGAACCGGATAAAAATCAGGAGAAAAGGGATGACGCCACTGAAAAAGAGAACAAAGACGATGAAAAGAAGAGTTCCAGTTCATCAAGCCATAGCAACAATCAAGAAGATGAAAAAGAGAACGTTGAAGTGGTCGAAAGGGACAAGCTCCTCATCCTAATCTCAAAAATATTTCTCTTGAATTTTCCTCTATACGTGGCTTTTAAACATACAATTCAACCTAAAGTAGATGAGTTAACTCAACAAGAAATGGCCAACTTGAACATGTTTTGTGATCTACATGACTCGGAGATCCCGATTTATTTGTTGAAGAATGTCAGTTGGTTTTGTAAGATCGGCGGTTTGCTGGCCATGACGAATTGTTTCACTCATTTGACCACGGAAGTATTGCCGGTATCTACTGCCCATGCTATGATTTCTATTGGTAAGATTGTTATTTTATTATTAAAACAGATTTACTACTATTTTCCAAGAACTGCATTGTAGAGATAAATATTTTCATCAACTGGGCACAATGAATAATCTTTTCAATTTAAAATTTAAGAGATTATTTCACAATTCTGCTTTTTTTTATTGAGGGTTAACATTAATTTACCCATGTATTTTATTTTAGTGTGTAACCTGAAGCTTTGGATGAATTACAAGAGTATGGTGTCAATGTTAGTGCCTCTTAGATCTTGTGTGTTAAGATATATGTGTAAATTATCTGATCAGGATTTGCGTACACCGACTATTAAAAGTATGGCAGGTAAGAAACGATAAATACTACTACATTAAATTGGCAATATGATGGGATATTTCACTAAAACCCCGGCCAACCGGCCAGTGTTTGTTGCTAATTCTATAGATTCAATAGGTTTTATATAAATATGAAATCTTATTGCCGTACATGTGTTTTATATAACCCTGTTTTTATAATAAAATTGTTATTTAGATTTTATGTGGAATGCTATTAAGGATCCCCTAGATTCACCTGTGGCCTTTGATGTTGATGGTCTCGATCTGGCTTTTAAATATTTTACTTCAAGCACTTTGACAATGAGGTAAGAACCCTGGCTATTTAAAAATTTACATTCAAAGAATTGCTGTCAGACTTATCTATCTCTTTTCCAAAAAACCTAGATTTACGTTTTTTTCAAAATATTTTTAGATTAGCTGGCATTACTCAGATAAACAACCAAATAGGAGTGTTAGCCGAGATTTGTGTAGGCGAAACTTTACCCGAAGCAGAAGCGGTGCCCAGGCACATGGCGGATTGGTTGATTAACAACAACATTATTTCGCATATTTTCGGGCCTAATTTACATGTAGAAGTAAGTTTTTTTTAAAATGTAGAATTCTTTATTGACTACATTGATCCATAAATAGAGCATATTTAACATAGTTTTTTTTTAAATGGAACTCCTTATACATTATATTATTTTCTAATTCCACATATATTTTGTATAAAATGTCTAAATTCAATTTTTGAGATAAGGTGAAGTGGGGTAAGTGTGGATTAAAAATATAAACGGTCGCCTTTGAAACTACATAACTTTTTTAAAAATCGAGATACGCTTTAGACAGGAAGTAATTAGTGATATTTACAATTACAACAAAATTTGTTTAATTATTTACCCACGAATTTCATTTAAACATAAAATTGTTATGAAAATGTACCCATAGAACGCACTTGCCCCAGGTACTGGGGTAAGTGGATTTTCAACTTATAAATCGCGTTTGAGTTATGTTATATTTAACTGGAGCAAGTAGGTTAATCTATTGACACTTCACCAACAACAGGCTTTTTCAGATTTAAAAAGTTCCTAAAAATAAAGAAGTTTATATGTTAGAGATTTCTTCTTCTAGAACTTTTTTTAAAACTACGTAATACTGTAAGTTTTTATTTCCTTTATAGTTTTTGCAGATTACGCACGATCTCACTTCTCAACTTCTTAAAACTTTTCACTTTGAATTTTATTAATATAAAAAATTTAAATAGGACAAGTGGGAACTAATTCCCACTTACCCCATTAACAAAAAAGCGGGGTAAGTGGGAACTACGGACCTAAAACTGAAAACCTGAAAAATTAAAGTGTTAAAAAAATACAAGAGATAACGTTAGTGATTACAACTTTGAGGATGTAAAAACTTGGAACCTAAGTTTTAAATAAGTACAGATAAAAAAATGTTACCGTAACTTGTAACTATAGACGAAGTTTAGATACATTTGACATAAGCTATATGTTACTTTAAAAAAATATATTAAAATTGTTTTAACAATATGTTGGGGTCTGTAAGAGTCCAAGAAACCATTTTATTGTAGTTTTAGTTTTTAAAAGTAATTGATTTTACAATTATTACAAAAAAAACCACTTGCCCCAGATCCCCACTTACCCCACTTCACCTTACTGATGTTTAAAATATGGCATATTCAGACTTTTACAGGCTATAAGTATTGGAACGGCGCATCTTAGAGAAAAATGGTTTTCACTTTCCTTATTTTAGATTTTTATTCTCTGTCCAAAGAGACTCCCGGTTTAACATGTTACACCGAAAGTTATAACTTTAAGGTTGGATGTGTATACATTTCAAAAAAAATTATTAATTTACAAATATGCAAGAAAAACTATAATTTGTTTAACTACCTGAAAATGTCCTTAATTCAATCACCGTAAATAATAAAATATAGAATGTCGCTCCAACGGTTATGATGTCAAGCTGTTACAAAATTTAAAAATCGAAGAAATTGTCCATATTTCTCAAAGAGACCGGATATAGATTAAAGAAAAAAAAAAGGAAAGACAACAAAGTCTCGGTCTCAACAAATATAATTAAGTGGTTACACGTGTTTCACCCTTTCGGGCATCATCAGACCTAAAACAAAAGACCTTACTAACAGATACACGAATAATTAAAGACCACTAATTACCCAGAATTTAAAACAAAAAAAAAACAAAAAGAAACAGTTACAACATATTAAAATTTAAAAATGTAAATAACAATAACTGAAGAAGATTTTTTGTTTTTGTTATTTACATTTTTAAATTTTAATATGTTGTAACTGTTTCTTTTTGTTTTAAATTCTGGGTAATTAGTGGTCTTTAATTATTCGTGTATCTGTTAGTTAGGTCTTTTGTTTTAGGTCTGATGATGCCCGAAAGGGTGAAACACGTGTAACCACTTAATTATATTTGTTGAGACCGAGACTTTGTTGTCTTTCCTTTTTTTCTTTAACAAAATTTAAAGGCTGATTGATATCTTCTGACACAAATTCGGTAGAGAGGCGCGTTCATTGTTCTTAGATATTTTTTATTTTTGATTTACCTTTTTTTGGTAAATAGGGTTATCTGACATTTATAACCCCAGGAACTTGACATGCCATTCAATATTTTTGCAAGTAATGTTTTTTATTCTCTCTTACCCCTCCCTTTACCTAAATTTATTAGTAATTTTTTTTTTCAAACAAATTTATTTCTGACCTTTAAACAGTAATAATACTGATATAACAAGGCCTAAACTTTAGGTATTTACAATAGGCAATAATTTACAGTATAATAAACAGTAGGTAAGTGAGTCCATTAGTTCGAATTCAAATACGTTTTCAGTTCGTGACATAATCTTTTAATTCTAATGAGCGATGTGACTTCAAGTGGTATGGTATTATATGTTTGAATGCTTCTATATATTGGTGAATCCTGAGCCTTTTTTGTTCTTGCAAAATCAGTACGATAATTTAATTTTTGTCTTATGATATATTGATGGAATTCGTTTGCTTGTTTTAGTTCACAGTTTTTTTTAAATTAATTTGAAAATGACATTTTTGACAACAATATTTCATCTTCTACGCAGACTATTAACTATAGACCAAGCATTTAATTTATAAACGTATTTTTTCGACGCACCGGCAACCAGGGTTGCAATAAATCACGATTTTTTTTTTTAAATCAATAAACCTAATTTTATCGATTAAATCTTGATTTTTATCAATTTATACTGATTTTTTCCTTAAATATGATAATAATAAACTTTAAAATCACTTATTTTCATTATTTCGTCTCTATTCGCTCAAAAATATTCGTTGTCTAGATTTACAGTTAGAAAATCTCCTCGGCGACATACAAAATAACACAAAAATTTTCGGCAGCGTAATTTATGAATATTTTTTACGCTGGACTGATGACGATTAGTTATGTTTTTACACTTGCATAACGTATCTAAACACTTTAAAAAAAACTGTCTTCCTTTTTTTTTGAATTTCCTGATGAGTTATTTGCTTCGGCGACTTGTTTTTACAACAATTAATAATTTGATTTAAATTACGATAAAAATTGAAAAAATCAGTTAATTGATTGCATTAAATCGTCGCAACCCTGCCGCCAACTCACTGATACTTAATATAAAATTACTAATTTAAAATTGTTAACAAACGAATATTAAGAGAAGTGAAAGGAATCGACTTTTTATGTTATTATCGTGTAGCCAAAATTGACTTTTTCTCCCTTCAGCTTAAGGAACTTCTTGATCACAAGAAAAATACATACAAACATTCCTAATTGTTCTTGTTTTATAGGTGATCAAACAGAGCCACATAATCCTCAACTTCCTGGCGATGGAAGGGCGCATAACCTGCGAGCATATGGACACCATATGGGCGGCCGCGCAGCTGAAGCACTGCGCTAAACCAGTCCATGACCTGTTACCCGGGCTGGTGAAACATCTGGCGGCCGCACCCACTCTACACCTGTACAATTTGCTTACTAAGTTGGAGCCGAAGGAACATACAGAGCAGACGCTGTACTTGGCGAGCGCTCTCATCAAAGCCGTTTGGTCTAGAGGTAAGTGTTATTATGATGTAAGATGTTTTCTTTGAGGTAATTATTTTTTGATCGCCACTTAAGACTGCCAAATTTAATTACAATGAACACATATTTCAAATAGTTTTTTTCTTACTTTTACAAAATCATCCTAATATTACACCAGGAGCTACAATTTTTTCTTTAAGCCCTGCTTATGGGCGATTGCCTTTTTTTGATACTACAACACTCATATTGCTTACAGGCGGTGGAGCACCGGAAGTTGGTCTAATCAACGTAGCAGCGTCTAGTGCAGGAATCACTCTACACAAATGTGTCGCTACATCTTCAGAAAACAGGTTTGTAAATTTTTTTTTATTAATCGTAATTTAGGATGTCGTACTAAAGACATATATTCTCATCGTTTGTGTTTTAAAATTCAACTTTTTGATAATAATCTGTCTGTTTTCTCAAAGACTGTTTGACGACTGCAGCTGAAATTTAGCGTAGATATAACACGAACAATCGCTTATTCCCCAGAGGGTCGGCTTTAAAATTTATATATATTTTCTCACAAAATTTCCTTAACTCGGTTATAGTGAAGACAAAATAATGGGCTTTTTCACTAAGTTTTTATTTTGACCCTGTCGTATAGACCAAGAAAAAAATTAAAAATTTTTAGGTTTCAGTCTTTTAATTCTTCAATTATTTACTGAAAAAATAATTAATCAAAATACGCACAACAAATTACCGACGTCACAACAATTCCACGCAATGGCTTACTGAGAGTTAAAGTTTGGTTTCCTGTTTTTGTCTATTTAAGTTATCGAAACAGAGATAACAATATAATCAGGCGCAAATCAGTGGCGGCTCGTCAGCTGAAGTAGGTGAAGGGGCATCACCAAAAAAAATAAATAAAACCAGGACGAAAATTTTTTGACAATATTAAATATTAATGTATCAATACAGCTACCATTTTAGCCCTTAAAAAATAATTATGTTCGAATTAATAATATTATTTAATCCGAATGTAGCTATGCATAATAGGGCCACGGTTAACTCCGATGGACAATAATTATAAGCACTCGTGCATTTTGGCGCGCCTCAACCGACCGTGTCCGTTAGCTCAAAGCAAGTGAAAACCCAACGTTTAACATGGTTTTGATATTCATCGTTGCTATGGTTACGTGATGTCAGTCACGCAAACAGCATGTAACAATTTGCATTATGATGAAGGGCAATTTAAAAATAGATTAGTCGTATTCACCATTGTTTTAGCATTGGTTCGCCTAACCTTAAGGTATTTATTTTGAGGCTTCGCGAAATTTACGGTTATAGATATCGTTTTTACGTGATTTACTGTGATTAAAAAGTTTTTTTTTTATTTTTCTGTTAATTCAGTAGTATACGTACCTACTTAGTTGTGTGTTTTAAAAATGAACCCAATTAATGACATAGATTGTAATTTGTTGGAAACTCCATTCTGTCATTGGACAGATGAGGATAAGAGAGACGTTTTGTTACACGGGTTTTTAGTCAATATTTATTTAAGTACGCGCACTATACCTAGCTCTTCACCATTTTTTAAGACCGCGAGCCGCCACTGGCGCAAATCCCTGATTTTATACAGTTTGGTGCTGCATGGTGGACTTTTTAAGTCGACCTAAATAAAATACCGATTCAAAATTATACACACTTTAGGACTGCATCTGTGACGACCGCAGACGTTGAACTTTTTCAAAACTAAAATGGAATTTTAGCAATAAACTCTAGTTTAAGTTTTAAACATCTAGAATACCTTCTTATGTTAGACTGTAATCTTGGCTATTAAACATGCTAACATATTTAGAAGTGAATACGAAAACGAATAAAGTATTATCAAAGAAATGTAAAAATGAGGTCATGAGGTAAGTTATTTTTCGCTTAATATAAACGTTTATGCTAACGCTTACTGTAAATTACTAAGCCGACCCTATAGTTTTAACGGGAATACGCAATTGTATTTCAATTTTTCTTTAAAAGCCGCTAAATCAATGTTATTCGCTCATTGTGTGGGGATTTCAAATGTAGATTTAAAAAAATAATATCGTAACTAAGCTTAAAAAAGAAATCAAACGTAACTTATTTTCTTTCTTTCATATGTAACGACGTCCCCATTGAAAACAAGTTTTTTATTAGCAGCGCAAGGTACGGAACACTAATAACGCAAGGTCGATTCGTACTTTACTGGCTTATAACTCTTAAACTACAACTTAAAAGAATCACTGAAAGCCAATACATACCACTTTATGTCAACTATTCTCGCTAATCGTTTCATATACAGGGTGGATTTGTAGCTGTTTAAGCAATTTTTGTTGGTCAAATCAGTGTTATTATAGAGAGTAATGTCACAGAAAAAACAAATCCAGTTATTCTTTACCTGATGCGCAGGTATATTAGTAAAACAATCCTATATATAAATGGTTCCCAAACATTTTTAAAGCTGAACACCCTTTGGCCACCCCATAACCCAGTGGCGCTCCAAGGAATTTGATTTAGGAGGAGGCTAAATATTTTAAATTTTAGAATCATGTAAATAAAAGCAAATATAACAAATATGTTTGTTATAATATGGCAGTAGAGTTTTGGACTTGCATTGTCTTTATTTGTTTTGAATCCCAACGTTTCAAGTATTTCCAGTCGTCTTCAGGTGAATACTGCTGTGATTCAAAACAAATAAAGACAAGGCAAGTACAAAACTCTACTGCCCTTCATTGTCTCCAACCTTTAAACAGTGTCAACTGTTAAGTATCTCCAGTCGTCGTCAGGTTAATACTAAATAAGTATGGTAACTACAGCTATAGTAACTAAAAAAAAAATAGAGCTGTGGTTACCATACTTATTTAGTATTCACCCGAAGACGACTAGAGATGCTTACCAGTTGAAACGTAGTGATTCAAAACAAATAAAGACAATTTAAACCCAAAACTCTTCTTTCGTTCAAAAAACATCATTGTCTCCAACCACCTTCAAATAGACAATATGAGTATGTTGCGACCGGATTAAATAAATGTTCAAAAAAATGTTTTTTATTTGATTCTAGAAATCGTGTAGCGACCCCCAGTTCCGCGCCCGTACCCCCCAAAGGGGGTCACGACCCACACTGTGTTATATAATTTATAATATTTTTTTTTTGTAATAATTATAAGTTTTAGCGTGGTTATCCGATTACGTAGCCTGTATTATTTCGTTTTCTAAAACAGTTTTGTTTAATTTTTAGTGTTGTGATTGTGAATGTTAGTTTTTTAAAAGTAGTATTCTATTTTATACAAAATACCTCAACTATTTTTTTTTTAATATTACTTAATTGGAGTCCTGAAATCGAGATTAAATAAAATTTTGTTTAAAAGTTTTTGTACTCTTTCAAGTAAAGTTATTCCACAGAAGCCCTAGACTGGAATTAACACCTTAAGATAAAAAAAATGCATTATATATTATATATAGTGATGAACAAGATAAGTATTATCTGCATCTATATAATGCTCAAATCGTTGGAACGATTTTACTAATGTGATAATTGAGTGGGTCAGAAACAAAGGGGTCCAAACAACTTTTAAGATGTTTCAATTTAAAAGCTTTTTTCAATAAATTGCGAACACAGTTTGATTACCGTCGAATAAATAATAATATTCGTGCTGCGGTTTCGGTGTAGCATCTAGATGGCCCCATTTCAATAGAATCGTAAGGGGCCAATATACATAGATAGATCCAAGTGAACCAAGTGAATCTTAAAAGTGGTACGAATAACTTTCGAAAGATGGCAGCAATGTGAATGAAACTTAGCTTGGATTTTTTGCAGGCAAGTAGATTCGAATATATAGTTTTTTTTCTGCATTTAACTGAATTTGTAAAAAAATGCTGCTTGGACCTCTTGGCTTGTAACCCCCTCATGTATGAGATACCCAACTTAATTTATCATACAGATGGAGTGCTCAATTATTTTTCTCTATGGACTTTTGTCAATTTCCTTTCCTCCAATCACAATATTATTAGTATTTGATATTTTTTGAAGTAATTTTTTTTATATTAATTTTTTTGCGAGTCATTGAAAAATGTATCTATTATCCTTCAGCCTATTAATAACGAAGAATTTTTTGTAGTGTCTCATTGGACGCGAGCAATTCAGAAGAAGAGCACGGCGAAAGTACGGGACATTCCGAGAGTCATAAGTCGGACAGTGAGGAAATCGACGCGGTGGAAATTGACGACGACGAGCATGGGCATATCGTGGTGGATAACAGTGGATCGCCGCCGTGTAAACTAGCTAGGTTGGGCATTTTTGTAAATATTTTAGTAAATAATGAAGCCCTTGTAACCTATTTAGAGAATTATAGAGTTTGAACACGCACATCTTTCACTACTGCTAAATAACAAAACTTAAGGCATGATATAAAAAACTTACCAAGAATTAATGAAGAAGTAGACTTTGCAAAATTAGGATTATGTATGGTAGCATTCAGTGTGTTTATTTTAATATAACTTTTCAGAGAGGGAAGCTTTTGATATTATGTATCTTTTAATGTCAGGTTGCACAAATATTTTTAATAATTAACTAACCAGAAACTTTGACGGTGCCAATATGACATTTTTTTTTATTTTCCATTTCTCACACACACTCAATATCTTTTTACCTCTATACAATACCTTTGATTACCCATTTATTTTATAAACAATTCCGTAATTTTGATTCTATTACTGTCTTTTCAGGAAGCACTGATGATGGCCCAATAAGCCGAAAGGGCTTTGCAAAATTTAAATAAAAATTTTATGCACTTGAATACAAAAATTTGTCTTCCCTTCCATATATGACTTTGGCAGAAATTCTCGCAATCAAAGTGACCCGGTTACTTTATTTACTAATCAAGCATCTTCGATTATGAGTAAATAATGCCTGCCAATGTCATTTATCACAGTCAAAGTTGCTAGTTAGTTTATTATAATAAATAATCTTTGTGCAACCCGATGTAAGTCTTTTAAATATGAAGGCAAATTGAAATGTTTGCTTAATAGGAATGAAAACAAATTAGTAGTAGCCTTGTATAAGGCGGTAGACCTTTTGTAATGGTATGTACCTATGTAATAGCCATTGCATTGATTGATTTTTTAACTTAAAGAACCTTAATCAAAAATAAAAGTCCATTGCCTACATTTAATCTTTACTCTTACATTAAAAATTATCACAAATCCGGAATTAATTCCAGTTTGAACCAAATTTGGACAATAACAAATCGAATTCCGCATTTTTACCTTTGCCGATTATTTTGGTTCCGTCGCTCATGCATGACTATAAAGTGTGCTAGAACACGCGTACTGTGTTTTCTTTTTTTAAGCTATACGATAATTTTTTTACAGTACAACAAGTAATTATTAACATGGAGTTAAATTTTAATGAATGCTACTATACATATAGGGAATTTTGCACATTAATCCTTATACAAGGTGTTATGGATATGACTTGTTATATTTAATCCCGCAAATCCTGATATGAAAACATTGAAGAAAAATAATTATGGCGCTTATTAGCGAAAGAATTCACCATTTGTCTTGACATAGTTGCTTGTCTTGAAATAACAAAAGATTTGAGGTAAATAAAAAAAACTTCCCCTTAAAATTCAAGACACACAAAATGTACAACCCTAACAAATAAACATAGTTATAAATATAATAATCCAGGATTCAAACTTAAAACAACACTGACACTTTGTCATACATACATTTATACTGAGAGAGGGTTTGGAGAAATAAAAAACTGTGTTGAACTTCTTAAAGTCCTTTATTGTGTGCACATTTTCTGGAACATTCATTGGTTTCTAGCAAAAATAAAGAAAAACGACAACTAAAAGTAAATGGCTCTGACATTTTGATCTGAGATTTGAGTATTTTTTTTCCCTTTTTTAAATTTAATTAATAGTAATAAACCAGGTACAAATAATGTTTTTATATACTAGAGCTGTTATTGACAGCTATAGTTGATGCTGATTAAAATTACGAATATTTGACAACGCTGCATATGTTAGGATTCGAATCGATATTGTTTTACTATTTTAGGGGTCCTTGCCCAACTTTTTAGACGGTATATCCAAAAGAAAGTATCGCGTGTTTCTTTTGAATAGAGATGGCGAATTTTTATACATCTACTGGTCATTTTTGACAAGAAATGTTTAATACGGCCATAACGTGCCAACAACTTAGTGATTAATGGGAAAACATCTTTGCAGTCATCGACGTAACCGCGCACCCAACGAAAACCTAAATTCTTCAATTGTGCCTGAATTATTTTGTGTGCCAATAATGGCACGAGGACACTTAAGGTGTCAATCAATAAAATATAAAAAGTCATTTCCACAATATCCTGTATTTCCGAAAATATTTTTATCGTGATTACTAGCTGAACAGTGTATTTCTTAACTTAAGTATATTTAAACACTGAAACCAAATTTCCACTCACATCAGTGGGTTTTCTCTTTTATCCACTTTCTTATGAACAAAGTTAAGTTTTGATTTTTCTATATAGTTTGCATTATATAAAACTTAAATAAATAGGAGCTTATTGTGCCACATTTTAATTATTTTTTTTTAATTACGTCAGCTTCTCGAGTTTATAGTGACAAAAATGTCAAAAATATTGCCTACACCGTTAAAGTGACACGTTTCAAATTTTTAGAAAACAAATAATCGAAAGAGTTCACTGCGAAGGTCCGAACAGCAGTACCGATACCGAAATCGACGGTATCCCGATAAAACATTCCCCCACTCCGGAAAAAGTCAAATGGCCGGCGTCTGTCAAAACGAAAAGTGACAGAAAAGCGCACGTCAGGAAAAAAATCTTATCGACAATAAACGTTATGCCGGAAGGCGTCGAAGCAATTGGCTCTAGCAGTAGTCAGGACGATGCTGACACCGAGGAAAGTCCTACGAAATTAAGGAAGAGGTAACGGAATTATTAAAGTACTTATTTCTGTTACTAGTTAGACAATGAATCGTTTTTGTAACGAGTTAGCATGTTTGTGGTATGGACGAAACAAGTTTTCTCGAAACTACATACGTAACGGTTTTATTACCACAGTTAGCGTGTTAGTGTTCCGTACCATATTCATTTTTTCAATTATTTCTAATACAGGCTTCATTATACACATTATTGAATTTTATCAAAGTTAATCGCCGATTTATAGAGAGAACAAGCAATAAATACATCATGTATAAGAGAACCCAGAGAACAAGATTTTATTAATCAAATCGAGAAATTATGAATACAACCCAGAATAAACCCAATAGAAAAAGAAATGGAAGAAAGACATAATACTGACTAAATAATTCTCGAGCCTCGCTACTTGAATAGTATGACTGATATTCACCTGAAGACGACTGGAGCTACTTACCAGTTGAAACGTTGTAACTTGAAACCACTACAAAGTCCAAATATTCTCTATCAATCATTGCTTCTTATTGGTCAACTCAAAGGTTTTTTTTGAATCCCTTATTGAGTGCCATGTCAAAAATCTATAAATCTTCTTCTCTAAGAAGAGAAGAAATGCAAGATAAAAGCAACATTTACATCAAGGCATTATAGAAAGAAAAACCTGGAATGTAGGTAAGTAACACTGCCTGAGAAATGACGAAGGTAAGTTGACAAGGAAAAAATCACTAATAAAGCCCTGTTCAGGAATGGAGAGATATATGAAACAGTGTAAGGAATAGATGAAAGATTACAGGATGTTATGGACATGGTCAAAGGTAATCGGAGGAAGAAAATCAAATGTGAATAAAAGAATTAGCACAAGTGGATAGCTGTGTCAAACCATTTTATTTAAAAAAATAATACTGAAGTAATAAATTAAAATTGTTTGGGATTTCTAGTTGTAGTAGCTTTAATTTATTTATTTACCTTCACGCAACGGAATTGGAAACAACAATATTTTTATCGCTAAGGTGACACTCGAGGCACCTTTTAAATTCTCATTTAAATGTTCGTGCTCTACGTCTTCTATTACTAACCATAATTATACCAAATTTCAGTTCTTTACGTCGAAGAGTCTTTGAGCAAAAGAGCTGTGGAACCACCAAGCAGTATATTTTTCTTTTAAAGTTTGGTACGGAACACGGAAAGGAACCCAACATTAAAATTAAGTTTGGCTTTCGGTGAATTTTGATGAACTCTTTAAGTATCATGGAAAAAGTTATTTTATACACAATTTTTAAGGTACCGATAAGTTGTAGTTTTTTAGGGGTTATAAGCCTTTAGAAATGTAATATTCCTGACATTTCATAGCTACAAAATCGTTTAGTTTGTCCTAGACGTCTAAGTAGCTATACAGAGTGTTCAGACAATATGTTTGAAAACTTGGACATGCTACGCTACGTGACAAAATAAACGTAGTTGGTCAAGTAACAAAAAATCTAAATCTCAGTATGTTAGGAATAAAAAAAAAATTGAAATTTGAAAGGCTGTAATCAGAAAATATTGAGATTTTGATTTTTAAAATGTAGATGTAGATGTTGGTGTCAGTAAGTAATTTTTAAATTGAAAAAAAAAATTTCAATTTAGATTTTTTGTTGCATGTAATTTACTACCATTATTTTGCTACGTATTGGAACCTGTTCAAGTTTCTAAACACCCTGTATAATAAATATTTCCATTTCTTTACGTTACACAAATATGAAATATATTGTTTTTGATAAACTTATTTTGTGCGTCTTTTTTCCAGAAGAAAGTACCTAAGAAAGGCTCGTGTCAAACGCCAAAAAGGTAATCACAAGAGGGGCGTCGGTCGATTAGCGGGCATGGAGACTCTCAGCGAGGTGGACGTCGACAGCGACCATGAAATAAAAAGTTTAAAGAGTCAATCTGCGCAGGACGGCATGATTTTACCGGCACAGATTAATTCTTTGGTAAGAAAATATTAGCGCAAATTCAAGATAGAAACCAATGCACGTCATTACATTTTTTTTTTATTGCTTAAAAATATTCAGTCCCATGACATACAGGGTGTGCATAAAATGACTGTACGCTTCACCATAAATTCCTTAACCAAATATAAGGCGATCTAGGCAAACTGCAATGTTGCTTCGTTTTGCCGCTACAGGGCGCTAAAGTTTTCAAATTAATATTGTTTTTTCTAAATAATTTCTAAACGTCTTTATCGATTTCCACTAATTCCACTAATAAAACTAGAACGACCACTATTAATAGCGTGTTCGTGTTTTGACGTATGTGCCATCTTTTTTTAATACCTGCAAAATTAAAAAAGGCGTGTGATTGGTAATTAAAAGTTCCTTTTTTTATTACCCCCTGTATAAATGACTTTAATTATTTCTCTGACACTAGCTGACTTCATGTTGAAACTTTTTGTCTCTTTGAAAATTTTGTTTGTAGTTATTTAGAATTCAATTTTTTTCCATGTTTCTCGTTTTGAATAAACAGCAATGATGAATTACAAGGTATCGTAAATAATTTTTTTTTGCAGATAAACTGCATGTCTGGCTAAAATTTTACAAGAGACAAAAAAGTTTCAACATGAAGTCAGCTAGTGTCAGAGAAATAATTAAAGTCATTTATACGGGGGGTAACAAAAAGAGGGACTTTTAATTACCAATCACACGCCATTTTTAAATTTGCAGATATTATAAAAACATGGCGCATACGTCAAAACACGCTAATAATAGTGGTCATTCTTAGTTCCAAAATTAGCGGAAATCGATAAAGGCGTTTAGAAATTATAAAACAAAATTAATTTGAAAAAACTTTAACTCCCTGTAGCGGCAAAGCGAAGCGACATTGCATATAGGTAAGTTTGCCTAAATCGCCTTATTTTTGATTAAGGAATTTATGGTGAAGCGTTGTACAGTCATTTCATGGACACCCTGTATAATATATGCAAAATACTATATCTTGAATATCACTCTTAATTTTTTCTAAATAATTAAAGTTCGCCGTGTGACGTCATGTAGTATGAATAGTAATGGTAAATGAATTATTCTGTTAATTTTATAGGTTCACCAGTCGTCAGGTTTAAAATCCAACGTCTATTTGGAGGAGAGCTCTTCGTGCAGCGAACTCGGCAAAGAAGAACACCATCACGTCGCCCAAACGTCGGCTTGCGGCAACTACATCACCATTCACTCCAGCGGCAGCCATATATTGGAGATGTTGAGCGGGGAGGAGGCGGAAGTAGAAGGTAAAAGTAAGGAGAGGAATGTATGCAAGGGTGTGTTCTTATTGTGTGTGTGTTCTTATTGTGTAAGCAGACTTTATAATATAATTTTTTGACAAAATAAAAGTCATTAATTTGTAGTGAATTTTTACAAGCCCAGCCAATGTTTAATGTCTTAATTTTTTTGAGATGATGCAGAAGGCAGTTACTCGTCACGAATGAGCAACAAATCGGAAAAGAACATGGCGGACTTCGACGGTGAAGATTCGGTGTGTGAAGAGGAACTGGCACAATTGACTGAGAATCATCCTAATTTAAATTTACATATTATAGCTCATACACCTGAAAAGGTATGTCCTATTTACCTTATTGAAAAGTTTTGATAATAGTTCTGTCCTAAATTTATTTTTTTAAATTTGCCAACCTTCAATCTCAGAGGTCCAAAACTCTTCTATAGTTTAAGTTAAATAAGGTGAATGATTTTTGGACTTGTTTTAAATCACAACGTTTCAACTGGTAACTATATCTAGTCGTCTTCAGGTAAATATTTTGTTGAAACGTTGTAATTTAAAACAAATGACATTTTAAGTCCAAAATTCTCATTCAAGAAAACAATAATAATGGCCAAATGTAAATTGTCTTCAACCTTTAAACAGGCGGTGTGGGTAATTGGTCTGAGGTTGTCTATCTTTGGAGAATACCTTCTAGAAAATTTATGAGAATTTCAAACAATTTTGATGAGGCCAAAATTTTTCAGAGCTATTGGAAACATATTTTTTCTCATCTCCAAAAATAGACAAATGCAGCGCGGAGATTGATGGTGGTCAAATTTTAATTTCTGAACAGAAGTATCGCCAAAATACTGAATTTTTATGCAAGTGATATTGCTCTTACGGAATACAGGAATAAAAAAGCAATTATTTCGTTTTCTTTTGATTTTCACGTGTACTTTTAAAATAATGTCATTAATTTTCAACTTTTTTTAAATAAATGTTTCGTGTAACTCTTTCTTTGTAAAAAAATAGTTTCTAGTTTCCAAGAATGACCTTTGTCTAACGTGAACAATTTATTAAAAAGGCAAATATTAATTTATGAAATATAATCTTATGGTTCCCTTTCGTGACAATATTACTGAATTAATAATTTTTTCAGTCTCCCCCTGTCAGGATGATCGACTCAAAATTATCAGCATGTTTTAAACCTGACAACGTTTGTCAACCAGGGAACACTCTACTGTGGGACCTATTGCAGGACGACAAAATATGTCATTTAGGGGAGGGTTTGGCTGTGGAAGCAGAAAAAACCTTATGTAATCTAATCTGTTTTATGCCTGATAAGGATATTAGGATGAAGTTTATCGAAGGTAAGTATTAATGAAAGCATGATGATTATTAATTCGTAGTAATCCTACTTACCTTCTTACAAGTGTATTCTGGATTTATTCTGATATTCGGCACTCATTCTACGTTTCCGAGAAAAATCTGTTTTTTTTAGACTTAACATGTTTCTCCAGTGTTTAAACTTCGGCTTTATTTTTTTTAGGTTGTCTAAATAATTTGGCCAACAACGTTTCCGTAATAGTCTCCTTGCGCATGTTGCCTAAATTGTTGACGTCCTTCAGGGGCCTTGAAATGCATCACGTGACACAGTGGGCCGAACGACAGCATCACATGATGACACATTTTTTTAATAATTTAAAAGGTCAGTATTTTAGTCATATTTATGATAATTAAAAACAGCTAAATTATTGTAATATTTGTATATAAGACAAAATATAAATGCATTATTGTTTTTTCTATTCATAAAAAAAAAGCGTAAGAAAATTAACATTACCATATTAAGAAGGAAAGTAATTTGAAACTAATTAAACCTCTCCAACCAATATAAGTTGATGACGATAGCGATGTCGTTTTTATTTTTGTCAAAATTTCGTAGAAAAATATAGGACTTTTTTTTTAGCGTATACTGCCAATCCTGATAAATCTCTGCCTTTGTACACTCATCAGATGCAAGTGCAGGTTAGGTTACATTTTTTGTCTGCTGTGTTTTCTCCTATGGTTTCACCAAATACATTTAAGTGAGTATATAATATATTATATTTTTAAAAACTTTAACCCCCGTATTCACTAAGGAGTTTTAACTTTAGTCCATCGAAATAATAATAATAAGTTTATTTTTAATAGTTATAGTACAGAGTTAGGACAAATTACCAGAACGGTCGATTATTTTAAAAGATACATACATTAATTCTTCATAACTTCTTGGGCGAACGAATATTCCAATTTATTACAGATATGGTTTTTAAAAACCTTACAACTTTTATATAAGACATTTTTTGCTGATGAATGAATCTTTTAAAATAATCGACCGTTCTGGTAATTTGTCCTAACCCTAACAAATATGTTTATTTTATCTTCCTCAATAAACTTTTTTGTCAATCCCCTGAAGACGTGCTTGTTAGGGGCAAATCTTATTATTTTTAGTATGTAAAATCATAATATATTAAAATATCTTTTTTTAACACGTTCGCGGACAAGACGGTATATGCCGTCCAACCTCTTGGGACAAGACGTGATATACCGTCAATATTTATTATTGTGCTAAAGTATCAAGACGTAATATGCCGTTGAGTTTATATGGCGATTACTGTTGTGTCATGTCTACTGTCCCAGAAGAAGGAAAAAATATTCCATGAATGTGAAAGCAGTTATATTTGGCAACAGTGTTTATTATTCTGCTTGTTACGGTATGTTACATTACGTTCCAATAGAAGAGGTAACCCTGTTATTGTGACCAAAGCAAGACTGAAGAAAGGAGAGCACATTTGGAGAAGATGCAAGAAAGTTTATGTCTCTAAGTGGAAAGACAAGAGAGATGTGCTGTCAATCACAACAAAATATCCTCCCAAACTAATTAGTGTCCGAAATAGATTCGGCAAAGAAAAAGTTAAACCAGAAGAAATTTCCCAATATAATATGAATATGGCTGGAATTGACCGTAATGACCAAATGGTTGCTTACTACTCCTCTCCACGCAAGACTGTTAGATGGTACAAAAAGGTTATGTTTCATTTACTAGATATAACACTTTGGAATGCCTACTACATAAAAAAAATATATAACACAAAAATCACATATCTTCAGTTTCGCGAGGAGATCATAAAAGCATACCTTCAAATTGATCATAATCTTAGAGACGGGAGACGGTTAATAAAATCAGGACCATTACATGGTGGAAAGAGAGAAAGAAGTGATGTGCCCACCGAAAATCAATCTGCGCGACTGCCAGTAACCATGCACTTTCCAGAAAACATTCCGAATGTAAAAAATTCAAATAGAGGTTACCATTTGCGGTGCAGACATTGCGCCTCCAAGTCTATTCGCAAATAAACTAAATATAGATTCAAAACTTGCCCTGAGCATCCAGCGCTTTGCATTGACTTATGTTTTGAAGAGTTTCATACGTCTTTTTTGTAATTTTTTTTTCTCTAAATAAATTATGATTTAAAACATTAATTTCCTTATTTGTCTTCTGACGGTATATGACGTCATTGTCCCAGTACATAAAACTTTATCTTTTGTATGGACATGACGGCAAATGCCGTCGTACAGTTTTTTCCTGCAAAACATTTTAAAATTGCTTCTAAATAATATAGCTGGTCTTGAAATAATCTTATATCACTTAGATGAAAAGATATCTTACTGTGTTTCTGGCAACCACCTTGTTTTTCAACTGTCCGCGAACGTGTTAACTATTTGTTAACATTATATTAAAGTTAAGTGGTAAATAAAAAACGATTGATTATTTTGCGAAAGAGCAAAATAATTTTCTGTAGGTATTGGTATTGGTCACAAAAAATACCACGGAGTAATATGCAAAAATATTGATTTATTTTGTGTATAGTAAATTAAAATTAATTTTGTTTTAGGTTAAGTATAGATCAAGTAGATATTTTATGGCAGTGTTTAGCACATGATCCGGAGTGTTCGGATGAACTTTTCAGTTGGCTACTTTCCCAAACTAAAACGAACGAGCTTCATGCTTTGAGGGTGGACGCTTTAAGAAGGTAAAAAGATTTTTTTTTTATATACAATATACTTTATACACTTCAGGTAAATTTCTTTATTGATAATGTAGTAAATGACACACTAGACACTCCAATATTGCCTTTACGGCGGGGTCAGAAATGTATTATTATAACACTAATATGCTAAAAATCTTAATGTACCGAAGTTTCCTAGCTTATTCTATTTTATGTAAAGGGGTAAAAGAATACAATAATTTAAACGGTACTTATTTGTAGAGCAAGAGCCTGTATAAAGGATGTCTCTTCTTTGGTTCAAATAAAAAGAGTTTTGTCGATAAAATGGGTTAAACTATTTTTTTGGAATGTAACAATAAGCGTTCTTCCCAACAAACACGATTTTTTTTTTAAATTATTTAACTCTACATATTTTATGTAACATTTTAGGTTATATCTTCATCATTTACCAAGTTTACCTCCGGAAAAATTTAGTATGATCTGTCTCAGTCTTTTTCAACATTTATGCAGTCTACATCACCTGATGACGGCCAACCTTGAAGTTGACGATAAAGAAAATCGAAACGTCGGCATGGATCACATGTGGAAGATTGCTCTTAGGGCAAACAATACCGGTAAAGAATTTAAAGCAAAATATTCAAGAAGCTTTAATATAGACGTAGATTATTCATTTTGGATTTTTTCATGTGACTTATAATTTATTTTGAAAATAAAAGGAATAATTTGGATTTATACAGACACAATAAGACCAGCACTGCACTATGCAAATCCAAAATGTCAAAATCTAAATAAGTTTTAAATTAATAGAACATTATGTTGTGCAAAATAAAGCTACAATTTAATCGGAAAACTTGTTCATTCAAATGCGAAAGCTGAATGCAGTCCTGTATCGATCGCATTGAGCGTTTAGATCTAAAATCACTATCAGTGACTTATGGCTTTCATATCGAGAGCAGCGGGTTGTACAAAGTGAGAGGAAAAAAATCCATGAAAAGAAATAATCTGCTCTATTTAAATTTCAAAAGGTAATCATTTTTGCCAAAATTATAATGAAACAGTTAGCAAGAGGAAGTATCTTTAACCACGTATCAAAATCTAGTAGATAAAAAAATTAATTTTTCCCTAAAATCATCTGATAACCGCGTTTAATAATAAAAAAGAAAGTGGGCCTAAAAACAACCGAAAACGGGTTGAAACTTTCATTCATAGATCGATAAAACCTTATGAACCCATTTCCCTAAAATATAATATTTTTTTTATTGGGAAACCTGTTCTTTAAATTGATCCATTGATCCTGTTTTTTCCAGACGTAAGTATGGCCGCCATCCAGTACATAAACAGCTTCTACATGGGCCAGAATCTCCAGCACGAATGTCAGTTCGTTGCTCAGTGCATGACTCATCTGAAAGCGGCGTCGGAAGACTTGCTTTCGAGTAGTTCGACGGAGGAACGGTCGCTGCTCTGCATACAGAGGGACTTGTTGTTAATGAAGACGCATATAGAGACGTTTCGGAGAAGGTATGTATTTGTAATAAGTAAAACACCAAGTGCTTTAAAAAAATACAAATAAGTTTATGTTGGAAAACTAGTTCCAACACTGGAATTATTAAATTTTTAATAATTATTACTCTCATTAAAATATCTATAATTTGCCCTTTCTAAAAATCAATGCATCGAAAATACTAAATCATAAAATTTCCTCAGTTTAAAACTCTCAAATAGGCAAAATTATCCGTCTTAACTCGGTTAAAAATCCTAAGAAATTTCTATTTATAGAACACAGACAGACGATTTGCATTTCTCGTTGCCGTCTCTTACCCCCAATAGAAATATAGATTTCTATTGGTCCCAATTTCGCGTCACTAATCAATCATTGGCCCTTTTGGAGGTCAAACTTTTTCGGCTTCTCCGCGACCCGTCAGTCAGAAGCCAGAGACGAAGTGTCAAGACACGCCCGATCTTGAAGTAAATCTCTCGCGACCAAGACACGCCCGTTCTTGAAGAAAGCAATTGACATCTCGGCCGTTCAGACACGCGGTCTTTTTCGCTATTATGACAAAGCCCGTCGTTTTTAGTAAAACCAATTCTCTCTACTGTCAAACATTCTCGTTTTGTCAGTCTCAAATAAATTGAAATTAGCTCGTGTTTTTACACTCGTCTGTTGGCTAAATCGTGTTTCTAGTTACCGTTGGCTATTCAGATTCAAACAAAGTGAAATTAGCTCATGTTTTTACACTCTTTTGTTGGTTAACTCGTGTTTATACTCGCAGTTGACTGTACTCTGAATTTACCGCATAATATCTCCAAGAAAAAGGTATATTCTTTGACCTCGTCAAGTAAAAGTGAAGAAATTATTACACCTCTTTACCAGAAACGGTGTTTTGTGATTTATCTGTACTTGTGAAATTTTGAATTATTTAAAATAGAAGACCTGCAGATCAAGGTAGGATCTAACCTAGTTGTTGTCAATCCAATCAAAGTACGAGCAGTTTTGCAAATATTTGCAATCAAAAGAAATTGGTTGCATCCAAGCTACATCTGTATGTAAACTTAAAAAACTTTCATAGTTTTTAAAAATCATTCGACATTGATTTACCCGTTTTGTGGTTAATAAACAATTTATAAAAACCACTGTTTTCGTGATTATAAAAACCCGAAAAGTGACTTTGACATTAAGTGAATCTTTTCGAATAAAAATTGTTATTTTTGAGCATTATTATGTTCGGACTCTTTTAAGGTTTAATTGTTAAAACCATTTTTGATTTACAGATTTTGAACAACTGTTCATAGGTTGTTGAGATTTATATTTATTTCATGATCAAAGGTTATTGTATTTTTGATTTAGTATTTTTTAGTAGTATTACTGTACATAGTTAGTAGTATTGTTTTGATCTTAAAACAATATTTTATTTCAATCGTTACTCATCCGGTATTTAAATTTAAGATTGATTTCAGACAATGTCAAATTGTATTTGATTTAACTTATTGTAGATTTCGTGAACAACGGAAGATACAGTAAATACCCTTGGCATTTTACAGTCTGTTTCAGGCGATGTTGTAGAAACAACTAGCCACCCTTCTTTGAATATGTAAGAGGCTCGACAGTTTCTCACCAGTTTATTTGACTTAACTCTTAAGCACCTGGTTGTGTGAGGTTGACTGTGTTAAAGTATTTTATAAAGAATTGTATAAGAGTTTGTCAATTATTAAGTGTGAATATATATACTAACTTTATAGCAGTTTGAAACGAAAAATGTAACTTATATTATTTTTTTGAAGGTATGCATATCATCTAAGAAAATGGGCATTAGAAGGAAAAGGGATCGGAAGCCATTCTGCTGCTTTGGGGGAAAGATCGAGCACTCCTATCAGAATTGTTGTCCAATCAGGCAGCTGCGCTGAGAGATGTGTTTTGGAAATGATGGTGACAGGTATTAAAAAAATACTTCTATATTTTTGAAATTAAATTATATAAATGTCCGAAATATTAAAGAAATAAAAGAACTGGACTTATGTGTGTTTTTTTTTCTTTTAGATTATGTGGCCGATTTACGGGCGGAAATAGTCAAATGGTGGGAGGGAATCCTCAAGATAAGAGCACAAGAAGATGGCTTAGAAATGCCTACCACATCAGCTAGTGGAAAGAAGCCTGATACATGGATTAGAATTATAACACAAGGTAAACTACGTTATTAAAAATGTATTGTTTGCATTGTATGTATTTTTTATATACCATGTAATGAATGTGATAGTTAGTTTGGAATTAAATTCGTGACATTAAAAAAAAAATTCTAGGTAGGCAAGAAAAAACTAAAATGTTATTTTGATATCTGTTCTCTGAGTAAAAAATCATTAACAAGGCACTTTTATTCTTACGCAAAATAACTTTTTTGAAACCGCGGTTGTGGCTCAGAGGTAGAGCTACTGGCATTCAACCGCTGCGACCCGGGTTCGATTCCCGGAGTGGGCATATGTACAATAAAAAAAGTATATCCGAAATTAAGTGGATTTAAGAATGCAGGGAAGAGTATAAAAGGTATCATCTTCCAACCCACCCCATTCACGCCGGTAACCAGGCCGGATATCTCGTGGGGTGCGGAAGAAGGTACACACTCCCCAACTAGTAGGTCATGCAATGGCAATAAACCAAGGGTTGATAGCCCTTGGGGGGTGTCGCATGACTGAGGATCGTGGTTCGGAACCCACGTTAAACTGTAGGTCCCCTCGGGAATGGCCCTGGCAGCGAACGAAGAGGAAAAAAGCCTAATTCGAAAGAAGGGCAGAACGGCAACTTTTTCGAATTTTATCTGCTTATGTGTTAAAAAAATTAAATTTTTCACAACGTGAATTTTACTTATATTACAAGCAAAAACTTTTATTAGGAGTGATATTATTATGTAGTTTTAAAAATTTGGGGCATTTATCCTCTTTTAAACTCCATTCGTAGACATACTGTATATTGTAAAAAATGTCTAAGGTGAAGTGGGGATTAAAAATATAAAAGGTCGCCTTTGAAACCATATAACTTTTTTAAAAATCGAGTTACAGAGATGCGCTTTAGACAGGAAGTACTTAGTAATATTTACAATTACCACAAAATTTGTTTAATTATTTACCCAAGAATTTCATTTAAACAAAAAATTGTTACGAAAATATACCCATAGAACGCACTTGCCCCAGGTACTGGGGTAAGTGGGTTTTCAACTTATAAATCACGTTTGAGTAATGTTTTATTTAACTGGAGCAAGTGGGTTAATCTATTGCGACTTCACCAACAACAGGCTTTTTTCAGATTTAAAAAATTCCTAATAATAAAGAAGTTTATATGTTAGAGATTTTTTCTTCTATAACTTTTTTTAAAACTACGTAATACGGTTTTTAAGTTTTTATTTACTTTATAGTTTTTGCAGATTACGCACAATCTCACTTTTCAACTTCTTAAAGCTTTTCACTTTGAATTTTATTAATATAAAAAATTTAAATGGGATAAGTGGGAACTAATCCCCACTTACCCCATTAACAAAAAAAGCGGGGCAAGTGGGAACTATGGACCTAAAACTGAAAACCTGAAAAATTGAAGTGTTAAAAAAATACAAGAGATAACGTTAGTGATTACAACTTTGAGAATGTAAAAACTTTGAACCTAAGTTTTAAATTAGTACAGATAAAAAAATTTTGCCGTAACTTGTAACTATAGACGAAGTTTAGATACATTTGACATAGGCTGTGTTACTTTAAAAAAAATATTAAAATTGTTTTAACAATATGTTGGGGTCTATAAAAGTCCAAAAAACCATTTTATTGTAGTTTTAGTTTTTAAAAGTAATTTTTTTACAATTATTACAAAAAAACTCACTTGCCCCAGATCCCCACTTACCCCACTTCACCTTAATTATTATTATGCGATCTAACAAAATATTTTGCTTCGTATATCATTTTTTCTAAAGTTATATGTCTCTTTTTAGGCCAGGAATTATCAATAGACTGTGATGAAAAAACCCTTCAAGAAATGGGGTTTAAAGACAACCAGATAACCTACATCTCGGTAGGGATGTCTAGAAACATGAAAAAACGGGAATTTTTGGACGCACCATCAATGCAACCGGCTCCACCAAGAGACTGTTTGCCGACACTCTTGCTTTTGCAGCCCAATTACTTTGAACAATTGTTTTCGTTAATGCACACGCTGAGTTCTATAAAAATTGTTGTTAAAGGTAAGTAAAACAATCTACAATACAACGAATTAAACTTCGACGCACGGTTCTGGGATTACAACTAATTAGAAGGCAAAGCGTAATGTACGTAGTCCTTTTTCCACGGAATAATACCTTGCAACAAGTGCTAAAAACAACGCTGTCGCTGTGAATAAAATGGCAAATAAAACCATTTATGTCTTTGTTCAGGTGGTCGCGTGATACCTCATACAAAGGCCCAAGTCCTCAGCAGACGCGTCTGGGACATCCTAAGCCTCATGCCCACCAGCCCCAAACTGCTGCAAGGCTTCCAGCAACTCGACACGCCCCTCTCGGACCTCTTGGACCCCTCGAGTGCCCAAAAATTAATGTACTCGCTGTACATTGTCGAGTCTTTGAGTGTGAGGAGTCAGAGCAAGTTCAGTGAGGAGGACGAGGAGCCGTGGACGACGAGGTTTATACAGCACGGAGGGTTGAGACATTTGTACGATATTTTTATGTCCGGTAAGTCGTATATTTGGAACTTTTTTTGCCCTCTACATAATAATATTTGATTTCAAGTTTTTTTTGTGGCAAAGGTATTTTTCTTTACTCGCTAATCTAAAAATTTATCAAAAAAATATGAAAAACTACACACATTTTGTTGGTTTTATCCAAAACTATTTTAACAGTGAGTGAAATAGTATATTACATAACGAGTGATGAAAGTGATACTTTTCAAACCAGGAGATATTTAGCACGAGGCGTCAGCCGAGTGCGGAAATTCTCCGAGTTTTAGAATAATCACTTTCACACGAGTAATGTACACTACTTTTCCTACGACCACAAAGAATTATTAAAAAAACCTTTGATTTGTGAAAAAAATATTTCAACACTAGTGTTGAAAAAAAATATCAACACTAATGTTGAAATTAGCATATTTAGGATTAGGTTAAGAACAAACCCTAACCTATATTTAGGATTATATTCCACTTAGTATCTGGTTTCATAGTTTGTCAATAGGATTTTCCTTTATTTGTAGTTTAACTTTTTCATTTTTTCATATTTTATATATCATAGGAAGAACTAATCCTGGATTGACATCTGATGCATTAAACATAAATTTAAACAATCCACCCAACAAGGAATATTTCAATTCAAAATAATTCTATAAATTATTTAATGTTTTTATAAAAAAAAGTCATACACTCCTGATGGGATTTGAACCTGTGACCTTACGATTTGTAGGCTAGAGCTCTATTCTCTACGCTATCGCTGCCGATAAAGATTTGTTGTTTAATACATGACACTCTCTTCAGCGCAATTTGTTTTTCCTGGTAATAGATTTTCCAGTATATTATTAACATTTTTTATAATTTCACACTTTAATTCTGAATCACTCGACAAATACATATGATAAATAAGTTAAACACTTTACAATTACTGCTTTCTAATATTTGTTCTTTTTGGGCTGTCTGTCAAATTGGCAGCATATGTTTAAATTAAATAGTGTGCCTTGTATTTCAACACTAATGTTGAAATGTTTTTTTTTCAACACGCGTGTGATATACGGCGCTTTCTAGCCAAATTAAACGTGCTTTTTTTCTCATTTTCATAGGTGGTCGTAGGAAAAGTAATTTTCGGGCTGCTTGGACAATTTTTTTTTAACCCAATCGGTCTAGGCCATACCAGCATTGTGACTAAAGAACAAAAAGAAAACGCTACCTTAGTAAAATACTTAAGTTTCTATAAAAAAAAATCTGTCAGTGACTCATTCAGTGCCGGAAACTGTAACATAAACTTGACGCTCTATTTTTTAAGGGGCCGACTGGAAGCGGAGCATTGTCCGAATAAAATTTGCCTTGCAAAAACATTGACACTTAAAAATTTTCGTGCATAAAAGTCCATGCCCAAAATATATTTGAAATTTTAGGAATCATAATCATTACATACTGTACGTATAGTTTAATGACATTTATTGACTTTCTTGTTCATTTAGGGGTCCTTCAAAGGGATGGAGGCGACGGAAGTGATTGGCAACAGGATTGTTTGGCTTCCCTCCTAAAACTTTTATGTCATTTAGGCGTGGACCCGTTACCACACGAATCTCGGCCGTCTAGGAGCGACAAGATCATTATACCCAGTTTAAATGAATCTATGTTATCAATGGTAAGCATGTTACAAAAGCTTGTTTTTTAGTACTATTGTCTCTTTTTGATAATAAGATGTCATCAAAATTTGTTACCTACCGGGTGATTCAATAAGAAAGGTAGCCGGCTATATCTCGGAAACTAATGGGCATAGAAACTCGGGAAAAAAATGATAACTAAAGTGGCCATGAAAAATCCTGGAAATAATTTTTAAGTTCCGCATTTTGGCGCAAGAGGGCGTAATTGACAGGTAAATTTTAAAATTTTGCATATCTCTGAAAATTCCACATTAAGGTATATCTTTGGTAACACCGTTAAAAGGCTTGGACAATTATGTATCATTTTGGTCCTATGCTCATTGGCGTACCGACTTTAATAAGAGGGGGGGAAGCTGTTGAAAGTGTAATCATTTAAATCGCTGTTACTTATAAACGACTTATCCGATTTTAGCACACTAAAGACTGTTTGAAAGAGAAATGTATGCACTTTCACCAATCGTATTTAGTTGTCCATAATAGTTCTAAAAAAAATGCTAGAGGGCGCGATTTGTAGTAATAAGTAACAGCGATTTAAATGATTACACTTTCAACAGCTCCCCCCCCCCCCCCCCTTCTTATTAAAGTCGGTACGCCAATGAGCATAAGACCAAAATGATGCATAATTGTCCAAGCTTTTTAACGGTGTTACCAAAGGTATACCTTAATGTGGAATTTTCGGAGATATGTAAAATTTTAAAATTTACTTTTCAATTACGCCCTCTTGCGGCAAAATGCGGAACTTAAAAATTATTTCCAGAATTTTCTCATATCCACTTTAGTTATCATTTTTTTCCCCGAGTTTTTATGCCCAGTAGTTTCCGAGATATAGCCGGCTACCTTTCTTATTGAATCACCCGGTACATGACTCTAATTTTTTTAACTGAGTTTAATTTTTAGGTCGATGTAAAAGCTACTTTGCCGAAACTGACTTGCATCTTAAAAGAAGCATCTTTACCTAAAGATCCCAATCATTACAAAACCGGGTTTTGGGGACGAGCGCAGGTATAACCTTTTGTTTGTTGATGTTTCTAGTTAAAATAAAATATAAAATACATTTTTTATAAGTTTTGTACATGTTTCTGTTCATACCATTATTTATTAAATTACTTTTAGGTGGTTCACTATGCTATGGCTCTTTTGGTGTCCTGGTTGCATTGTAGCGAAGAAGCGCGACAGGGTCTTTTTGAATCCGAGGACATCTTTGTATGGCTACAAAGGTAGGAAAAATTGTCGTTTTTCCATGAATAAACTCTAGCTGGTTTTTAATATTTTCTTGTAATGGTTCTTTTCGATTAGAATTATGTTTTAGTGTAGAAAAAATAAATGAAGTTCAAATTTTAGATATTATTTATACCGATTTATTTTCAAATGCTTTAATTCATTAAATTTAAATATAACGCTGGAATCTTTATATTCTTTTGCATTTCTCTGAAAAAATGAATTACTTTTTTTTATAGTCAAAGTTTGAGAGTTTATAATTTATCTTTGCAAAATGTAGAAAATAAATAATAATGGGTCTAAAACTGATCCTTGTGGAACACTACTTAATAGGTTTTGATGTGATATGTTCAATTCTGAATTGAACCATGTTTTTTTATAAACCATGTTTCCATTCCAATAAACTGTCGCTGACCATAATATTTTAATTTTATTAAATGTTTTTTTTAAACTTAACCTTTTCAGATTGGTTCTGGAAGACCCCGAACCCGCTGTTCGCAGGGAAGTCTGTTCGGCAATCTACCGGCTCTGCCTCGGAGTCTCCGCGAGCGGCGAACATGCTGAGAGCGCTTTGGTAGCCCCGATGCTGGCTAGGCTGCTGTTGTACCTGAAGAAAGCCGAAAGCATGCGGCCGCAGAAGATGGAGGCCATGCAGCCGCAGGAGGAGGGAAAGGAGCCCTATGGGCCTGCTTGTAGAGATTATTTTTGGCTAGTGTCTAGGTAAGAATGTAAAATCCGTCCAGCAATGCCTTGCCTTTTGTAGTGTTTTAGTTTGGTTGGGAGTAAATAAAGAAGTGTGACATAGTACATATCCATCTTTATTTTTTCTAGGTTAGTCGATAGCCTACCGGACGACTTAATAAAAGAAAGCATAGAAGACCCGCAGAACTGCGTCATGGACATAAATGACCTAACCTCGAAAATCGCAACAGCCGTACTAACGAGAGACTATATAGAAACGAGGCACAGGACAGTTGAAGATGATGGTTTGATAGGGTTGTTGAATTTGTTAACGAATCTGTTAAAGCATCGGCCTCCTTTTCAAACTGGAAAGGGAGGACAAGAACTTTTGAATGAGGTAAAGAATCAAAGTAAAGTGATGTTGTTCATTTTTCTGTGTATAATTCTATAATCACTCAAAGTTCCTAAAATTAAATATCGCATTGTTACAACCAGTGGCTCTTTTTTTAGAAGCTTCATCTAATTTTTGGAAGGTCGATTTAAAAAACTTCAATATATTTTCGAAAGATGGTTATAGCGTAATTATTTGTACAAAAAAATGTATAAGCAGTGACGGCGCCAGGATTTTTGGGATTACATCTAAAAAAAAAGGTCGCCGCCTCCCCCACGCTCTATAACGCTATAAGCAGAGGCAAACAAAACTTCCGCCTTGTGCAAAGTGGCGTCTAAAAGAAAAAAGGTCATCATTCTCTTGAAAATAACATACAATACCATTCTCATCAAAACTTTTATAGCCAAATCCTTACAAAACCGAATCCATCAATTTTGGGTGGGCACTCATGTTTGTAGGGTGGGCCAGTGCATACCCTGCCCCCCCCCCCCCCCCCTGGCACCGCCGCTGATTATAAGTAATTCGGAAATGATAGGAAAGTTTAAAATAAAAGAATATTTGATTAATATTGAATCGTTTACTTTTAGGTGTTCGAATTTCTTTTCGCTCTACCAAATCCTAAACTCAGGCACGTTCCGAAATGCAAGTCTCCAAGATCGCGGACTGCTGCGTTCGATCTACTTGTCGAAATGGTCAAAGGATCGCCAGAAAATTACGCAATTTTACATGAAAAACTACTGAAGCAGCATCAACCAGGTAGGATTTGTTTTGTTATCTTATTGTTAAGAATAGTTAATAGTGATGTTAGGGTTTGTTGTTTTTTTTTAATCAAGTAAAATATTAAGGAATAATTTTTGACAGTAACTTAGGTTGAAATTTTCGCGTAGAATATTTATATAGATATAACACGGTAAATACAGGGTGGCCCACTCTTGAAACAGGATTTCTTTGCATCTAAACTACTTAACCGAATGAATCCGACCAAATTTTTTGTTTTTTTTCCTACAACTTTACAAAATTGTTAGGTTAGAAAATAAAATAGAAACCATCAAGATCGTTCGGTAAGTACGAAGTCGTCTGATTCCTCCGTGATCACATGATCTAAAAATTTCATCGCTCTCGTCTCAACTGCGAGGTAAAAATCGAACTTGCTTATTGATCCTAACTCTATAGAGGGTGGCCCAAACTCAACACAGGATTTCATAGCATTCAAACTATTAAATATTTTAATATTTTTCAAAAGCAGAGTTATAGGAAGGCATTAGTTCTACAACTTAAAATTAATTTAAATTATATAGGGTGTCTGAACTAGTCAGGGCATATCAAACATACTTTTTTTAATGGAACACCCTATATATTATAATAATTCCCCACATCATTCTATACTTATTTTGTATAAAAGTCATATGTCTAAATTCAATTGTTATTTAGATACGAACGTTTCAAATATGGCATTTTTAGATTTTGACAGGCTAACATTAGAACGGTTCATGTTAGAGAAAAATAGTTTTCACTCCCTATTTTAGGTTTCTATTCTCTATCTAATAAGTGTTTCCTTAACATGTTACACCGGAAGTTGCAACTTTTAGATAGATAATAGAAAACTAAGCTAGTGATGTGAAAACCATTTTTCTTTAAGATGAACCGTTCCAATGTTACAGCCTGTCAAAGTATGAAAATGCCATATTTTAAACGTCAATATCCCAATAATTGAATGTAGATCTATGACATTTTATACAAACCAAGCGTAGCAGTTAAAAAATATTATAATATAGAGGGAGGGTGTTCTATTGAAGAAAGTATACAGGGTGTCCCACCGGGAACCGAATCGATCTAAATATAGGAAACTATACATAGGAAAATTTTGAAAATTTGACAGGATGCTGATGGGGGCGACCGGGCTAAAATATTTTCATAATGGTGGCACTTCCGGTTATACCGGAAGTGCCAGGTTGTATATCTCAAAATTTTTAGTTTTCGAAATATTGTTAATTTAGTATTTTTATATGGCGATCTTGCAGCAGATTTTAAGTTCAGTTACTCCTAGTTGGCTATGACTCTGTACAATTTAAGCGTCCCGGCATGGTTATTTATTATTGTCAAATGGCAAGTGACAGCTTCAATGCCGTCATAGCCAACTAGGAGCAACTGAACTTAAAATCTGCTGCAAGATCGCCATATAAAAATACTAAATTGGCAATATTTCGAAAACTAAAAATTTTTGAGATATACAATTTTACACAAACTTACCCTTATTTTTAATGCTAAATAAGAAATAATTATAAAATTTGGGTGTTTCTATTTGAAAATCTAGACTTTTTGCAGTTTTTTCAATTTCATTTTAAATCTTATTTTTTATACACCCTGTATTAATAGTTATCAAAATATTATAAAAAATCTATTAAAGCAGGTCCTTCATAACAAGGAATCCCACTTAAATTAAATAAATAAGGCTTCTTTATAGAAAAAATTGATAATTATTCTAAGGCTTGCAAACGTCATTTTTGACATAAAAATTCAAATATGTCAAAAACGTTTAGACATAGGTATAGGACATGGTATACAAAATCTGCCTAGAATCTTGCGTAGAATGCAAAAATGTAATAATATATAGGGTGTCCCATTTAAAATAAGCAAGTTGACATTTACTTCCGGTATAACCTGAAGTGCCACCATTATGAAAATATTTTAGCCCGGTCGCCCCCATCAGCATCAGCATACTATCAAATTTTCAAAATTTTCCTATGTATAGTTTTCTATATATAGATCGATTCGGTTCCCGGTGGGACACCCTGTATTTAATATGCCTTAACTATTTGAGATACCCTGTATAATTTAAAATAATTTTGGATTGTAAAACTACTGCCTCCCTATAACTCTGCTTTTGAAAAATATTAAAAAGTTAAGTAATTTAGTTGCTATGAAAGCCTGTGTTACAGAGTTACTTTATCTAAACCGACACGAAAGACTAGGAGGAAGCCTCTTTGGGAAACAAGTTAGAAGTTTTCTTACCTCATCGCCGAAATTGATGAGGTAAGTAAATGTCTAAATTTTGCAACACAAGGGCTTCCGTCATTGATCTAAAAGCGAGATATCATCGACAAATTATACCTGGTTACTTTTTTTTAGGTCCCAACTCCCCCTACCCCTGGGACTATTGGCCCCACGAAGACGGACGCTCCGACTGCGGCTACGTGGGGCTCACGAACCTCGGGGCCACCTGCTACATGGCGTCGTGCATGCAACACCTGTACATGATGCCTCAGGCGAGGGCGTCCATTCTCGCGGCGAGCACGCAAGACTCCAAGCACGAGCCGACGCTAAAGGAACTGCAGAGGATGTTCGCTTATTTGTTGGAGAGTGAGAGGAAGGCTTATAATCCGAGGAGTTTTTGTAAGGTTAGTGTTTCTAATAATTACATTTTCTTATGAACGCGCTTTGGTAAAATGTATATTTTGTATGGTGGGACAGATTATTATCATTACTTATAACTTCTTTTAATTGGCATATAAATTTGCTTATTTGTTACTTTTTGATAAATTTGGTGGTTTTTATTCAATCTTTTTTTTAGCACTTTTTTTCAATTTTTTCGCTCTTTTTTATCCGGTTGTTCCAGATGCGTCGTCGATATAAAACCCCTAAACAATAATAATGTTTTAGGTTTACACGATGGACCACCAGCCCCTGAACACAGCAGAACAAAAAGACATGGCCGAGTTTTTCATCGATCTAGTCAGTAAATTAGAGGAAATGACGCCGCCCCTAAAAGAAGTTGTTAAAAAACTATTCTGCGGAGTTATCAGTAACAACGTAGTGTCGCTGGACTGCGGGCATGTCAGTCGGACGCTGGAAGAGTTTTATACTGTTAGATGTCAGGTAGATATTAATTGTTAAAAAAACAATATTACTTAGAAAAAAAAAAAATTTTTATTGGTCGTCAATTTTAACTTTGTGCTTTATATCGTCGTAACGTTTTGCCTCATAATTACGGGCATCCTCAGACAATTATTATCTTTTAGGTGGCCGATATGCGAAATCTATATGAATCCTTGGACGAAGTGACCGTAAAGGACACATTAGAGGGAGACAACATGTATACCTGTTCGCAATGTGGCAAGAAAGTACGCGCAGAGAAACGAGCTTGTTTTAAAAAATTACCACATATTCTGTGCTTTAACACTATGAGATATACTTTCAATATGTTGACGATGTTGAAAGAAAAGGTAAGGCCCATTTGTAATAAAATATTTCGGGCTTGAGGTTTTACAATAGATTATTTAAGATATCTTCATCAAGGATGTGGTACGTATATTGGTTTTCTTTAAGAGTTAGGGTTTTTATTTTATTCACAAAGAGACTAATACGCCTTTGGGCGGAATTTCCTTCAGACTATAGTTCCAAGTATAAAAACTTTGGCTACAAATTAATAAATGCTCATATTTCGTATGTCTATAAACAATTAATACTATTATTACATATACGCTTGTATGCGACACCATGTTACGTATTTAATAACTAATATTATTTGTAGGTTAATACACATTTCTCTTTTCCTCTGAGATTAAATATGGCAGGGTATGTGGAAAAAACTTTGATGCCTCAACATTATCAGGAAGACAAAATGAAAGAGGATCCCGAGTGTGAACAATACGAATACGATCTGATAGGTGTCACCGTACATACTGGTAAGTCCCTAAAATCGTTAATTTTTTTTATTTATGTATTGTTGTTTTAAAACATTTAATAAAAAACAATTATTTTTATGTATACAAAAATTAAGAAAGTGGGTGAGATCAAAACTTTTAAAAAAATAACTCACTGTAGATTAAATGCTAGGAGTTTTGGACTTGCATCCTCTTTATTTCTTTTAAATCCCAACGTTTTTTTTTAAATAAAGTTTAAGATCTCTTCTATCTATTGCAACTTGTCTGGCTGACAATTTTTATTATTAAATTTGTCACATTTCATTTTGAATGCGCAGCATCAATGTATCAAGATCAATCACTGGCATTTAAGAACACCTCAATAAAAAAAAAACAACTGAACGCATAAAAATATTTCTGTCATTAAAAATATGTTTTTTACCATGTCAGATTTAATTTTTAAGCTCCGTGACAGCGTTATTTCATAAAAAAAGGCTTTTACAAAAGCCGTGTCGAAACACCACCTTAATTTTTTTTTTAAAAGAAGGTTTGACATCTATTTTATGCACAAAAATTGGTCTGTCAGCGAAAAAATGTTTTTTACTACGACAGACTTCATTGTTAAAATGCTGGGATCACATTTTTTAAAGGAAAAATATGGTATAATAGTTGCTAACTACAAAATATTTTTTTATTATAATTTAATGTGGATTCCTTTTATATATTGTCACACGTTTTTCATACAAATTTTTGGTTTTTACTATGACAGACTTAATTTTTGAGCGTCGTGACAGCGTTTTTTAATACGACGGGTGCGTCAAAACATCACCTTAATTTTTTCCAAATAGAAAGTTTGGCATATATTTGATTCATAAAAATTTGTCTGTCAGCGAAAAATTGTTTTTTTAATATGACAGACTTAATTTTTTAAGTACTGCGACTACATTTTTTTATTTAAAAATATAATCGTTGCTAAGAAAAAAATTATTTTGTTACAATTTTAAATTAATATTGAAGATCCCCTTTATATACTGAAATCCGTTTTTCATAAAAATATTGTTTTTTACTATGTCACATTTCATTATTAAGCACAGCGACAAAATATTGTTCACTATGACAAATTTATTTCTCAAATACCGCGGTCATGTTTGTCATCTTAAAAAATGAGCTATGACCGTTGGTAACTGCTTTTTTTTTTAATTCAAGGAAGTGTTATGAAGTGCACTTCATAAAAAAAATTTATAACGAAAGGTTTGTCAGAAATTAATTAACAAAAATTGTCAGCCAGACAAATTTTTTCAAAAATGGTACATTATTTTCTACAAATTGTATAAATTTCAGACAGGTGTCAATCATACACACTGTCGCTGTATCGCCTAACCCAATTTTCCCCTTGCCGAGTATACGGGTCGATATTAATTTTATTATAGCCCCTTATCAGATTATCTGCCCCTGAGGTATGAGAATCCCCACCCCGAGAATGTAAAGAGGGCGTCAGTGATCGCCCTATGGCGAACCCGTACACTAGGGCCATCGATTTTTGAAAGCTGACGGAAACTAACTTCAGAGTCAGTCGCTATACTCGCGCCGCTTAGGCTGCGGTCAGCCATAATTTTAAAACTGTATTTTATTTGTCCAGGGATGCCAGGCAAATCGGTTATTTGCCGTAGATTAAACTAACAACGGCAACAGCGCTGTTGTCGGTTTGTTAGGAGTAGTCCCACCACCTTTTTCCCCACTGACGGAATTGTCAGCAGTCCACTCAGGCGCAAAGAGAAAAAATGGCTTTTTCAAAAAAAAAAAAATTTAAGGGATGAATTTAAATTATTTAATTAATTTAAAATTTTTTGAAATTAAAATACGACTGTATTTGAGACTAGGGCGAGACCTAGTGCTTCCTCAAATAAGCGTGGTTTAAATAAACTTGTCGTTGACTCGGGCACGTTCAACTAACCTACAAACACAATGCAAATGTTTGTGGTGAACAAGGAGGGCTAATTTTTATTTAAGTTCTAAATTTACTTAGGGGTTTGTCCTGTCTTTTGTCACTAAAATTATTTAACGCCTTAAATAACCTGTATTTACAACATAACTTCCCTAACTTATGGAATACAATATAAATGTCACCAATACAGGGATTATCAAAATCGAGATTTATAAATATGTCAATTAAGTACTTAAGATATTACATTCGCGCACAGAAAAATAATCTTAATTATGCGAATTTCTTATTGCTTAATACACAAACTATATCGCTAAACTTAAATATCGCGCAATTTATATGAACTAAAAAATTCCGGTGAAGATGTACTCTTGATACCGGAAGAAAATTTACAAAACTAGATGTAGTTTATAAGAAGGGCGTTTTCTATAGATAGGTTTATTTTATACTACTTTCACCCGCCGTCGCTCTCAGTGCAGAGTCAACGTGGCTTCCGTAGTTTTCGAAATATTGCTATTCTGTTACACACACCTTTTTTACCTAACTTTTTTCCAACGTTGTAAAGTTATACGAGCATAGGTGTGATAAACTAGCATGACACGCGCCCGATAATCTATTTACTTCTTCGAAACGATGTGTTCGTTTTTTCTTGTTTCTTTGTTTCACTTCACAAATAACGCACTTTTGTGAAGACTAGCGACTTTCTTTATTGATCCTAGAAATTCTCGACAGCCTACTAGAGATCATGAAGTAGTGCCCAAAGAAAACCAATAAAAAAAGCCACGCAACTTAAATAAATTAGAAAGCTGAAAAATATATAGGTGATATTTTGCAAAGCTAACCAACTTAAATAATTACGTTGTCGAACGCGGGGGCTTCAGGGTACGCACTGAAGGTTCTTCAGCTGATTGACTGGATCATCAGCTTCCTGTTGTTTCAAAGTTCCTGGTTCCCAGTTTTTTGCAGCAGTTATTATCGGTGTTGTAATTGACGTTTTCGTGGCCAAAACACCGCCGTGAGCTCTCTCTCTGCTGCTCGAGACCAACTGCCGTTTTTGGTCGTTGCTGGCACATGCTTCTCGGCGCGCAAATATCTTGGCCAATCGAATTATTTGTTGCTTCGTTGTCATGGTGAGGGGCGGGGCTAATTCTGAATTCCTTCTTAGTTAGGTCACCCGTCAAGCAACAGCCAAGCGTCGCGACGCTTTGAAGACGTCAGGCTCTAACAATGCTATAAATTTTATGCTTGTAATTGTCTTATTACTTGACCGATTTTTCTCGGAAAAGTGTTGATATTACGACAACACAGCAAAATTCAAAAATTCATAAAAAAACAATTAACAAATTTTTACTAGTATGGCGGGCGTAACATGTTTCTTACATGTTTTTCAGTCATTTTCATTTTATAATTTTGAGGTGTTCTATGGGGTACCTTTTTTGTCATGGGAGCTTAGACTATTGTGTTTTATAGAAAGTCAACAGCTAAGACAAAATTTACGATAATTTAAAAGGTGCTGATAGTATAAACTCTGATATAAATAAGAGAAAATTATGACAATTCAGCAATTATGTTTGATAACATCTATATATGGGCTTAAAACTTGCATCTACTAGAGCCTTAATAGTTTTTTTTTAAATTATAGGTACTGCCGATGGAGGTCACTACTACAGCTTTATAAAAGACCGTACTGCTGGCTCAAGGGACAAATGGTTTTTATTTAACGACGCAGAAGTGAAACCGTTCGACCCAAACCAAATCGCAGCCGAATGCTTCGGCGGTGAGATGACTAGCAAAACTTATGACAGTGTCACAGATAAGTTTATGGATTTTAGTTTTGAGAAGACCAACAGTGCTTATATGTTATTCTATGAAAGGTATTATAATATCCTGAAATAAGTAAGTTTTTATTTTGATTGAATATTTAAAATTTGCATTTATTTACACATTATTATAATAATGTAAAATCAAAAAACATAAAACACAAAGTCAAGTATTTAAAAGGAAAAACCTAACATTTAAACAAAAATTAAAAAGACAACAAACAATTACAGAGATATTTTATAGTCAATAACCTAAGAATTTTCAGTAGGGTTAGGGATCAGTGGTCATTTGGTATGTTATTCGTATGATGATGATAATAAATTGAACTTCTTAAATTTCCCATTTGTACAGGCGGCAGAATTCTGGCTCCATATAAAACTTTATTATTAATTTCACAGAAAATATTTTCGAAAAAATTGTCCATTTTCTTAAAGAGACCAGAGTAACAATATAAATAGAAAGAAAAATATTTTTTATAAATAGGAAGACAAAAATCACAAAGTCATGGTCTCAATCATGACTTTGTGATTTTTGTCTTCCTATTTATAAAAAATATTTTTCTTGATAAATGCTTCTGTCCGAATACAAAGTCACGGTCTTCTATGCAAAAAACGAAAAATATACTTATTTTTATGTTTGTAGCAATTTTTTTTTAATGCGCTATAGGTCTGGTTGTACAATAAGAGCTTAAGTACCAGTTTTGTAAAGCTCGATCTAAAGTTGAACTCGGTTCTACTGAGCTTTTATTATTTAGGTAAGTTTCAATTTAAACCAAGTTATTAATCACTAATGACATATAACCCAATAAAACAAACGTTATAAATTCTTTTTGACTTCAAAATGTTCAATAATATTTTAAAGTTATGAATGCGAATTATGAGGTTGAACACTTTCTGGATTTAACAGAACAATCTGATGGTGAAGACTTTATGGATGTACTTAGAGCTATAGAAAACGCTCGAAGACGGCCTCAAAACTACAGACCGAGACCTGATCATATTCAAACATTCTATTTTTTCTTTATCAATAATATTATCTGTTTTTTTATTTTCCAAATTACCTTTAAACTCCTTAACAAAAGCTAATAGCAGACATTCTTCTTTGAAAGTAAAATTGGCAGATAGTTTTGTGTTAGCTGCTAATTGTAACTACCCCAAACTTTGACAACAAATAAAGTTTGATGGTTTTTTGACATCGTAACCATTGCCAGCATAGTAATTTAATTATTATTGTTCCCACCTGTGTCGATCTGTGGTTAGGAAGAAGCTCTTATTGTACAACCGGATCTTAGTAGTTTGGCAAAATGACTTACATTTTTTATTTAAACTCATTTTTATAATTGGGAAAACAAGACATTCTTTAAGCAATTTAAGAAGATCCCAAACATATTGTCTAACATTTATTTTGGTTTAAACTTAATTGCTTTGCTCATGTAACAAAATACTACATATTTTTTAGATGTCCACTTTCATCAACTGATAGTACAGAAAGTTCCTCGACAAACCTAGAAACAGTGGACACGCCCGGTACCTCTCCAACGCCATCCACGACGTTCGAACTCAGCAAAGAGCTGGAAGACTGGATATGGCAGGACAACATGCATTTTATACAGGACAAGAACATTTTCGAACATACTTATTTTAAGTAAGAAAATACGTTTATTAAGAAATAGCCCGTGACCTGGTACTGTCTTATCATACTGTTTTGTTATTGTTATAATGTTTACATGACCCCTAAACATTTAATTTTTACCCTTATTTTAACGAAAATACATTTCTTCTTATATTAAATGTCATTGTGTATTTTTGGTTGCCAACGCTAGAAGTGGCCCTTTCGCGCCGTGTTTTTAATTGTTTCTAAAAAAGATTTGTGATACTCTAGGAACAGTTTTATTATTGAGATATATGTTCAATAGGTTTTAGTTCAGGATGTTATTGATGGATATAATAAACTTGATTATAGTTAAATAGGCCATTAAACACTTTTTATTAGATATTCCTATTTTTAATTAGCTTTATTTTACCATATAACGAAGTTATATTCAGGAACTCATTGAAAAAAATGATCGCTTTCACATACCAGTCGCCACCTTTCGTGTAATAATAATTGAATTATTCATATTGTCAGCAATATTTTTTTTCTTTTTAGTTTTATGTGGCAAATTTGTGGATATATACCTCAAACTATTTTACCCATTGAACCGAACATCACCCAGAAGGCAGCTCAACTGTCGACGTCGTTTTTTATAGAAACTTTCATTCATGCCAAAGAAAAAGTAAGTTTAATAGTCACTAGATTAACCTAAAATGTATCGGGATAAAACTTAAACACTATTTATAGCCAAACGAAAAAATTATTATTTACTTAACAATAATTACCTTTTGAATTCTTTCAGCCCACAATGGTTCAGTGGGTCGAATTAGTAACGAAACAATTCAACGCCTGTCAGGAGGCGTGCGTGTGGTTCCTGGAACATATGGCGCAAGATGTTTGGTGGCCCGTGCAGGTCCTACTTAAGTGCCCGAACCAGATGGTCAGGCAGATGTTTCAAAGGCTGTGCATTCATGTGATACAGAGGCTTAAGTAAGTATGTCTAGTTCCAGCTGTCAAAATAATATTTGATTTATACGAGGCGGCATTACAAAAATTTCTCTGTAACAAGAATGGCGTACGATGTTATTGATAATTTAGCTAGAATGGCGTTTTCTGGGGGTATTCGGCGAGGCGATTCACGACGATGCGATTTACGACGAGCGTTCGTAGAACCATAGTTTATTGATGGTAGAATTTTTACTAAAACTTCTAATAATATGTTCAATGTTTTTAATGAAATATTTTAAAACTGACGTTGCTATGTCAATGTAATTGATTTTGCTGGCAAATAAAAAATATTATTATAAAAACAATTTTTTTAAACCTTGTGTTAAGATGTATTTTTCGAATATTAGTGTTTTTTTATCACTTCCGGTTACACTGGAAGTCAACTTTGTTATTTTAAATAGAGTATGATTATTTTTATTACATTTTTAGATTTTTCATGAATTTTTAAATGTTTTTTTGTATCACCTGTTAAAAGTCTAAACTGATTAGTTTTTGAGATATTAGCATTTGAAAAATGACATCAATACTTTGACGGACTGTGGCATAGATCTCAACGTCTCTTACTTTTCTATCTTAAACCTTAAAAAAAAATTTCTGGTTAAACTGGAAGTGAAATGGTCCCATAAGTAACATTTTTCAAATGCCAATATCTCAAAAACTATTTAGTTGTTTACGTTTCATCTTTACATAAAATACGTTTTGAAAATCTTGAAAAAATTCAAAAATGCAATAAAAATACCCATATTATATTATTTAAAGTAACAAAGCTGACATCTACTTCTGGTATAGCCGAAAATGATAGGAAAACGGCAATGATTTAAATTTAAAAAATATATCTACACATAAGTTTAGAACCCACAGACACTCTGTATTGATAATATTTTTAATTTAATTTTTTTTTTGTGTTTCAGGCAGTCTCACTCTAGTTTGTACTTAAAACTCGACGGTGACGTCGACTTATCAAAGATGGAAGACACGCAAAACATTGATATTTCTAGGATAGGCAATGCGTCATGTGTTACGAAGTTTATTAAAACATTGTTATCGTTGGTAAGCTATTTATTATTTATTTATTAGTATTAGTAAATTACTTATTTATATAATAATATTTGTTTTTCAAGTCGGAGAATTATCAAACCAGTGGCGTAGCCAGAATTTTAGTTAAGGGGGGGGGGGGGGGGGGTTAAAAGGGAAAGCGACGAACCAGTGCCTTTTTTTGGACAATCAAAAAAAAAATCAAAATAAAAAAAATACATACAGGGTGTCCCACCGGGAACCGAATCGATCTATATATAGAAAACTATACATAGGAAAATTTTGAAAATTTGACAGTATGCTGATGGGGGCGACCGGGCTAAAATATTTTTATAATGGTGGCACTTTCGGTTATACCGGAAGTAAGTGTCAACTTGCTTATTTTAAATGGGACACCCTATATATTATTACATTTTTGCACTCTACGCAAGATTCTAGGCAGATTTTGTATACCATGTCCTATACCTATATCTAAACGTTTTTGACATATTTGAATTTTTATGTCAAAAATTACGTTTGCAAGCCTTAGAATAATTACATAACAAGTGATGAAAGTAATACTTTTCAAACGAGGAGATATTTAGCACGAGGCGTTAGCCTAGTGCGGAAATTCTCCGAGTTTTAGAATAATCACTTTCACATGAGTAATGTATACTATTTTTCCTACGACCACAAAGAATTATTAAAAAAGCCTTTGATTTGTGAAAAAAATATTTCAACTCTAGAGTTGAAAAAAAATATATTTCAACTCTAGAGTGGAAATACAAGACACACTATTTAATTTAAAAATATGATGCGAATTTCACAGATTGAAAGGTCACAGGTTCAAATCCCATCAGGAGTACTTGACTTTTTTTTATAAAAACATTAAATAAATTATAAAATTATTTTGAATTGAAATCTTCATTGTTGAATGAATTTTTTTATTTAATCAAGGAAAGATGCATTAAACATAAATTTAAAAAAAATCACCTGATTTCAATTCAAAATAATTCTATAAATTATTTAATGTTTTCATAAAAAAAAGTCAAGTACTCCTGATGGGATTTGAACCTGTGATCTTTCGATCTGTAGGTCATGGCTCTAGTCACTACACTATGGCGACCCATAAACATTTCTTGCTTAAGTTTAATATATGACATTTTCTTCAGCGGGGTGTTTTGACTGGTAATAGATTTTCCAGTATATTCTTAACTTTTTTATAATTTCAGATGGCATATTTTCACACTGTAATTCTGAATCACTCGACAAATACGTGATAAATAAACTAAACTGCTTTCTAAAATGTGTTCTTTTTAATAAATAGGTGTGGTCTGTCAAATTGGCATCATATGTTTAAATTAAATAGTGTGCCTTGTATTTCCACTCCAGAGTTGAAATATTTTCTTTCAACACGCGTGTGATATTCGGCGCTTTCGAGCCAAGTTAACCGTGCTTTTTTTCTCATTTTCATAGGTAGTCGTAGGAAAAATATTTTTCTAAATATATCAGTGGAGAAAGACTTAAAGTTTCTTATTTTTTTCCATTTATTCTAAAGAAAGTTTTATGTCTTGTCTTTAAGAAATAGATTTAATGATTGTTTTCATATATATTTTTTTTTAGATGGAACACGGTGCGAAAGCTCACCTAAAACACTTAACCGAATACTTTAATTTTTTATATGAGTTTAGCAAAATGGGCGAAGAAGAATCGAAATTTCTGTTAGCAGTGGGCGCCATCAATTCTATGGTTCATTTTTATTTGGGACAAAAGGCCAACGATTTCGTAAGTAAAATTATACTGGGTCTTATGGCTTACTATATTTAATTGGGTGTGCTGGAGAAAATGTATTAGAATCCAGATATTTGGTATTGCAACTATACTACCAATAACTGTAGTAAATAAAAAATGTATTAATTAATTATTAACATGTTCTTTATTGGTTACCCAATACCTAAAAAATTATACTTCTACCTATTACTACTATGAATTCAAAAATATTTTCAGTGACCCATCGACATTTTTAAAGTGCATGCCTTTTATTAAAACTCAAAAAAAAAATAATATAAAAATAGCAATAATAATAAGCTTGTTGAGCAGTTGCGAGGTGCAGTCTAGCCAAAGAGACTACTCTACTGAACCCCGATCAGCCCAAAAATTAGATAACAATATAAATTTTAAAAAAATGTATTCAAAGTAATGTGATGTTTTACCTAATTTTATACTTCCTTTGTACTAAAGGTTGATGTTAGTGAAGGCGAGGAAGACGATGAAATGGTATCTATTCCTCCAGATAAATACAAACCGGCCAGTCTAGACAAAATGATAACTTTGGTAGCTTCTTTAGTAGAGAAAAGTCGGGATTCCAATATGAAACTGCAGTTGAGCGAGAGAGACTATAATGCTGTTGCTGGTGGGAAGGTAAAAAATCAATATAAGTAAACTTTAACTGATTTATTAAAAAAATGTCTTTGACTTTAAGAAGTATAGATATTTGCTAACTAAGTTAAAAAACTGTACCAAAATATGTTTTTTAGTTTTTATTATTGACCATTACCGTTTCAGGGTTTTTCATTTTTATACCAACAAATCAAGGACAATATTAACTTGCAACAGACCAGGAATTTAATACATTCTTTGTGTAGAGGCAACAATCAGCTGGCTCAGAGTATAATTTGTATGATTTCCCAGGCAATAACAAGGCATTCTGAGGTAAGAAATGTGGTAGTTATATTTTGACATCTTATTTCTCAGAAACTTTGGTTAACGTTTAATCCTCACCACCAGTTTTACTAACCAAGGTTTAACCAGCTATTTACGACCCTGCACGATTATTCGGACTGTCCTGAATAATATAATCCTTCATTCTTGCATCAGACTTGTTTATAATGAGAATTTATTACATCAGTCCGGTCAACAATTCCATTAATATATTTAAATTAAACGATAACATTCAAATTTTAGAAGGTAATCATAAGAAATTTTGGCAGTAAATTCAATTAATAGAATTTTCAAGTAGAATATTTGATTAAAAAATTAAGAAATTTATTACTAATTAAAAAAAAATTGAATGTAAAACATCTGAAATTATTATATTAAGTATTAGTTAAAACTCATTTAAATTACGGAATTTTATTGGGGAGGAATAAATAGAATTTTAGTTCAAGAACTATAATGTCGGGTTGCACAAAGATGTTTAATAATAATTAACTAACCAGCATATTTGACGGTGACATGGTACATCATTGGTAGAAATACTTTTTTTACAATCACAGTGGCCCGGTTACCTTAATTTTTACTTTGCTAATCACTCAACTTCGATTGTGAGTAAATAATGCGTGCCAAGTTGCTGGTTAATTAATTATTAAGTATGAAATTTGGTTTAAACCAGGCATTTATTGACAATGATTTAGATTTGACAACTAACAATATTTTTGATTATTTTATGACAACACCAGTAAATAAAATTTCTAATACTGATACTCGTATTCATATTAAATATTGTAAAATGAAAACTAAGCAACAAATTAACAAATAGAGAAGCATTCATTGATCCCAGCACTTTAGTTACTTACAAATTTCCTCTGTGCATCTCTCGATGTCACCTAACCTCAATACCATAACCACCCTCCAGGTTAACTTGCAGGGTTGTCAACCCTTCTTCAAAATTCTGACGTTGCTGACCGAGAGCACCAATCAGAGCAGCTCAAGCGGTTCGTCGCAGCCGTGCTTTACGCAATTGGTGCTGCAGAAAGTGTGGGAGGCGGCCGAGTGTTGCCCGCACTCTGCTTTAGATTGGCTGGCGCTGCAGGTGACGAGGAATAGGTTGGTGCACTCGTGGGTCCTGAGCTCGATGGACTCTTGGCTAGAACATTTTCTGATCGCGCATAGTAATCAGAGAGTTAGAAATAGTAAGTATGTTTTATTTAACTTGTTAATATCTGTTTTTGGTAAAAAAGTATGATTGGAATATAGTTTATTAGGTAACAAACTATACAACATAATCAAAGGTGTTTAACGTGAATCGTATAACAAGCAAAAGAAATTATGAAGAATGACTTTTAAAAACATGTTCTTTATTTTGGTTATTAAATCCTGGTTTTTATTTTTTAGCTGCCGGGTATCTTTTAGTTTCTCTAGTCCCTAGTACGCCTTTTAGACAGGGTTTTAGGGCTTCTCATAGAATGAATCGAGAGCCCCAACTATCCACAGAAGCTCAAGCGGTCCTTCATCAAGTATATACAGCTCTCTTAAGGTAAGAATTAGGTAAAATGGCTAATACGCCATCAAATTTATTGGCATATTATATTATAATAACGCAACTAAAATTTTGTGATATTTTTTTTATTTGTAGGTTACTACCTGCAGCCAAACACTATACAGATATGCAACAACATGGTACAATGAAGTTGACCACCTATTTCGCCCTGATGATGTACTGCTGTATCTCGAGAACGGAAAAGTTGATGGTAGGTAATGTATACTCCAATATTGGTTAATAATCTGTTCTATTTTTGTTAATAATTATTGTTGTTAGTGGTTAAGTTAGAAGAAATTCTTGTTTTGTATAATAACGTAATGAAATGATCCTCTTTTCACCAAAATATACTACTAAAACAGGATTTTTAGTTTCGCAGGCAAGGTAATAAATTAGGAGTATTTTTTTTTTAGTTTGGTCAACATTTTCTTCAACTTTGGCACCTGTTTCATCCGAAACTTTCCGAGCCGTCGATACCAGCATATCATAACAAGCAAGCGCTTTTAGCGTTTTGGAATCATGTATGTACGGATTGTCCTGAAAATGTGCAATTGTTGCTGGCCAACGCGCATGTTACTAAGAATATAGCTTTCAATTATATTTTGTAAGTATATTTTATTTACAAACATGATCCCTCTTTAGTCTATGCTCTTATGCACTTACTTTAAATTTAGTCCAACGAAATATTGAGATGTATGACAACGCCGTGGGTCCAGTCGACCCATTGTAAAGTAGAGCGTTAAATGTTTCTAAATTATAATACAGGCTGTATACTTCTGTATGGTTACACCTTTACCTATTTAAGGTAATTGTCACGTGAAAGTTACGTTATCAAAAATATACATATTTCCAGTAGTGGGTGTAATAACTGCTATAAGGTGTATCTACAGAACAGTTATTTATTTATTACCATATACATTTACAAAGTAAATAATTACATTGTCAAACTAAGAAAAAGAAAAGTTATTTTCAGTAAGTTTTAAGTTTCATATGATAATATCATGGTATTCTCGTATATCATAAAAAAATGTGTCAAGAAGGTAGCACTTTACTTTGTTCTTAAACTTTCTGAATTGAGTAATGTTTCTGATAGTTTCCGGAAGTGCATTATAAAGAGAGCTGCAGAAACAAAATGGACTTTTCCGATAAGAGAATGTTTTGTAGCCAGAAATGTAAATTTTATTTGAGTTTCTAGTATCACGATCATGAATTGTTGAAGTATCGGGAAATTTGGAAGAGTGTTTTTTTACAAACATTACTGCACAAAGAATTAAAATACTAGGCAGCGTAAGAATTTTATATCGCCGATATGTTTCTTTGCAAGATTCAAGTGGGCTTAAAGAATAAATTTTACGAATTATTCTTTTTTGCAAAATAAATAATCTTTGTAGTTCTGTTGATTGGCCCCAGTAAAGTATTAGATAACTTAGGTGACTATAGGCTAATGCATAGTATATATTAAGTAATTGTTTGCTATCCATACAATTTTTTAAGTTGACTATAGGAAAATAGGCCGAGTTAAGTTTACTAGCAACAAAATCAACATGAGCTGTCCACTTTAACTGTGAGTCTATATGAAAGTCAAGAAATTTGCATTGCTCAACTCTCTGAATAGGATTCTCGTTTAGTTTTAAATCAGGAACCTGCCTCTTTTTATAGAAAACCATATAGTGAGTTTTGTTTACGTTAATAATTAAGTGATTTTTTGAAAATCTAATCAAAATATGCTAAGCAATTGCAATCAGTTGATCCAGTGTGTCAGCAGATATAATCACAGTTGCATCATCCGCATATAAAATTAGTTTGGCAGGAATACCTTTCGATATCAGATATTTTTCAAGATCATTTATGAAAAGTACAAAGAGCAAAGGCGATATTACGCCCCCTTGGGGTACACCATATTTAACATTAAATTGATCAGAATAGGAATTTTGAGCTTTGACTCTTATTCGGCGATTAAAAAGAAAATAATTTAGCCACCGAGCAACATTGCCACGTAGGACCTAACGCATGCAATTTTTTTAGCAAAAAGGTAGCATCAACACAGTCGAAAGCTCGACTTAAATCAAAGAAAAGAGCTAATGTGTAATGATTAGAATCAATGCCTTTGTGTGTGCATTCGAGTAGGTCAAAAGCAGCCGTGCTTGTTGAGAAATTTTTTCAAAAACCGTGTTGTGAGGTACTCATTAACCTCTCTCTGGACAGAAAAGACTCAATGCTACATAAATGATATCTATAATTTTGATTTTTTCACATTTAGAGCTGACCATGACGATCAAGAAATAGTCCTCTATAATAGAGCGATGTTACCGGCATATTACGGGATCCTAAGAATGATGTGCCAACAGTCTAGAATTTTTACAAGGAACTTAGCAAATCATCAGAATCTCCAATGGGCCTTTAAGAATATTACACCTCACCCGACGCAATATCCACAGGTAAAGCATTTTTCTATAGAAAAAACTCAATTATTTAAATGTATTTTATGTTGTTTTTTTATTAGCGTTTCAGACGCTTTTTACTTGAAGTAGATACAGAGCTGGGTATGGATTATCGGAAAAACTAATAGAAACCCTACAAAGAACCGATTTTATTTTTGAACTAACAAAAAAATCAATTTTTTTTTTGCTTTAATGCTAGATATGTAATTTAGTTTACCGTTCCCTGTAATAAACTTCATAGTTGGTTGCTCATTAAGTGAATACTAGGAATTGAATAATTAGGAGGAAAAAGAGCTAAAAGGAACCGTTTCCTAAAAACAGGAATCAATCCTTTTAATATTGTGAGACGAATCCTTCTTGATAAAAGGAATCAATTTTCCCCAGCTCTGATAATAGATTCCGTTTAAAATAAAAAGAACAATATGACTATAATTCTTTATAATATGTAAAATACACCATAATTATACTGTTTATTTTTACAGGCAGTAGAAGAATTGTTTAAATTAATGCAAATAATGGTAATGAAACACCCAGATGCGTCGGAGGCAGACCAAAGAGAAATTTACACCTTTAAAAGAGCTACTCTAATGACCTATTTACAGGTAAGAATTTTTTTATCAAATTAGCATTTATTTATTTATTTATTTAGACAAACAAGGTCACTCAACAGACTGCTTGGAGCAGACCAATTATAGAGTGACACAAACAAACGCATTAAGCGGTGTCCCACAAGGTTCAGTATTTGGCCCAATGCGGTTGATTGCTACTAACTGCAAACTACCATTGCTGCACAATGGTAGTTTGGCAAAGATTAGACCAAGTCACTGCTTTGTTTGTAAGAAAATCAGTACTACCAATGTTATTTATGTCTCAATCAATATCGTCTGGTTAGTTAATTTCTGATTAAAATATGTTTGCAATAATTAATTATTATTTTTACTATACCATAATTTTGTTACTTAACATTAAATTGACACTTACATTTTTTTTAGTGTTTGGACGGTAGAACAAGTTGGGGAACACTGATCAATGCATTTAGGATCCTTGTTGAGACCAACGACGATAAACTCTACGTTGTCTACAATGGAGGATTGCAAATCGTTTTTGAGGTAATTGGTATAGCCTAACCAGAGAAATATTTTAATAATGAATTTGTTTAATGATTTTTAACCAATTAATTAAATAATGGATTTACTTAAAGGGTCTGTCATCTCTTTTGGGAATTTTCTACTCGTTAGTTGCTTTTATTTATTTAGTTAAAACCAGGGAAAAACCCATACTTTGAAGATGTTTTTTCCAAGCCTGAATTATTGTTTACACATTTTAAAACACTAAAAAACATGTTTTATTTATTTTTAAACTATGACACTATCAAAGAACTAACTTATTTGCCTGCTGTTACAGTGTTTTCAAAACTTACACGTTATGTTACACGAAGCAACAGCCTGCCACGTGGTAGGAGACATGCTAGAAATTCTGCAAATTCTCTACGACCTGATGCACTGCATAAGGGCGTACAGGGACACCAAGGATTCGAGAAGTCTTGTTTTGGCAACCAAGGATTGGTTGGAAGTTATTAGGAAGTTGGCAACGTTGTTGAATACATATAATCCGCCAGAGATGAGGTCACTGTGTATAAGTAAGTCCAGAATATATAGAGACTATTAAATAAAAACACTGAAGGAAGAAGTTTAAATGTAATGCTTACGATGTAAATAACGTTTTAAAAAACCACTTTCAAATGTCATTGTTTACATAACTTGACATTTATCTTGACATCGTCATGTGCTTTTTTGTATTTATTTAATTAATATAAGTTAATGATTATAAAGGACAATCGAGACTTATATAGGACTTTTTTAAATTAACAGATGTTTTAAAAGAGTTCGTTCTCATCATGACGCCGGAATCGATGCAAATTCTAGTCCCGCTTCTGTCTCACTGTCACTCAGCGTTTCAAGACAGTCACGACGCCGTGCCCCTGGGGCCCTACTTTCCGAGAAGGGGACACTCGGTTCCTATCGTGGCCGGGAAAGGGGGCGCGCGGCCTCTTAGACCGATGGTGCAGATGACTGTTCCCCATAATCAGTTAGAGTGTAGCAAGGTAAGGAAATATGTTAATGTTTTTTGTAAGTTTATTAGTTTAATTGGTCATTCCAACGACGAGAAAGCAAAGATAGACCCCGTATCTCATTCATAAAATTACTATGCGTATACGCCGAGCCTACAACTCGCTGCGTATAAGAGGGCGATAGACTACTACGAAATCCAGGCACTGAATCGATTATTTTGCAAACCTGACACTGTCTCGCCATATTGTTTTTTTATAATTAACCCACAAAACTTTCAAACACTAAACTCTCACCACTTTTTATTTAATAAAGCTGGAAATAAATAATTTATTGTTCCTAATGTCAAAATTGTCATTTTTCATTTCCCTATTTCTTAACCATTCCCTTTTTCTTAACCAATCGTGTGGTATATTCATGGAATGCACTAACAGAGGAAACAGTGACCGCAGCAAATGTTAATGTATTTAAAAACCGGTTGGACCTAGAACTAAAACAAAGTGCAGCAAGAATGATCCATTATAGTGCAAAATGACAATATGGTGTAAACAATAACACAAGTTAATAAACAATAGCTTCATCGGTTTCACCGTTTGCTATTGGTCAATTACAGTATTACAGTATTTTCACTTGCTACCGCTAGGAGGCAAACGTTGCCAAATTTTGAACTATCGATCCGAAAAATAAATTTATTATGATTTTTTTTTGACTGTATGTTAAAGGCAATTTTAAAATGTCATCGTAATGCTGAATCACTGTATTTTAAAATATATATTTACTTCACGAATTCATGAAGAATTGATGATTATGTAGTATACTCAAATCGTTTGACAAAATATATTTTGAAATTAATTTCTACAGTAGTTTATCTCAAAAGTTAGGTTAACTTATGTCAAACTGACAAATAGGCAATCCAACGATGTGTCCAAATGGCGGCTGGCTGGCAAATACTGCGTTGTAATTGGTGCACGTGACTATATAAATAATATTGCTGGTGACATTTAACAGGTGGCATAACGCTTTTTACCAGCCAACCGCCATATTGAATCTCGTGGTTTGGATTCCCTAATCTAGTTCTAAGTTCGATTCTGTTGCGGTTTTCATTTAAATCTCGATCTAATTATAAAATATGCTAACACGACCTTGATTAAATCGAACTCATACCTGTGTTGATGTAATTTTTAATTCTCTACGTGGATTCAGGTCAATTTATATAAAAGAGGTACTTCATGAAAATGTGATAAATTATTAGGAATACAAGAAAATACCACCTCTGGTGGAAGTCACAGGTTTCTTAGCTGCCATTCTATGAGAAATTTTCTCGAAATGTTTGTCGTTATTATTAGTTTGAGGTTAGAATATGTCTTAAGAAATCCAAACAATGTATTTAATTAGGTATATTCTTTTTTTCACCGGTGGGTCAACCGGTGGCAGAGTTTGAGCCGCATCGCGTTTTTAAATTGTCTATTGTATTACCGGTTGGATATAAATCATGTTCTTTTATTCATGGTGGATTTCTACTGGTTTCTATCAACGTCGGCGAGAAAGATATTCCACCACTGGTTGAATCCACGGGTGAAAAAGAGAATATACCTATTTGAGCTCAAATAAACCCACAATGTGAAAATCATTGGCAACAGCGTATTATACGCTCGTAAAAATTTCCTACTATTTCTATTTATGATTTCATTCATGGAACTCGTCAGAAACTAAGTGGTAGCATGAATTTTAGTTCCTGTCGGTTTGTTTTGATAAAGGGGGATGCAGGGTCTATCTATTCCAACAACGTTTTAAGTTTTCCATTAATTTTTCGTTATAGGGCGTAGATACTGAATACGACAAAGCCTTGGACAAATTCTACACTCCATATCACGATTTTATCGATACGATGTTTAGGTTAGCTGTAAATAACGACTCTGTTCAAGAAGTATTAATAAATTTAAGTGCTGTGGTCGGTTTCGAAGCTGTTCCGCTTCATTCTACGTATTTTCCAAAGTTATGGTTGGACATATTAAAGGCGCAGGTGAGTGTGTTCTATTTTTCATTTAATGTTACCATCCGTAGATAAATACACCGGGTGTAAAGATACTGTTTCTCGTGAAGGGCTTAAGACCGGGCCCTGTGGAACTCCACAATTGAAATTAAGATATTTGTTATATTTATTTTTACTACATACAACTTAATGTTTACGCTGATTCATTGATCATTCTGAAACCTTGTTCTTACAAATTTGCTATAAAAATTAAAAATAAATAATTGTTAAACTCCTAACTTTATTTTATAAGTTAAAAATGTCTGTTTAATTTTTTAAATATTTTCTGCTTTTGGAATTTACTGTTGATAGTATACAAGCTGTCTGTTATAGACGTCTCTTGGGACATCGAAAACCGCACCCATGTAAATTTTTACAAGTGTATTGCTTTTATTTGCACTATGAAAATTATTAGTTTTGTAAACAATAATTATTACTATAAAGTAGAGAGAGTAAAATATGCTTATATCTTTAAATGTTTTGTTAAAAACACGGTTCCAAAAAGCAATTAAGTAATTTATATCATCAAAAGTTTGTATAAAAGTAGTAATTATATGAAATTGAGGTAGTTTATCCAGGGACACAGTGGGGCTCCTACATAATAGTTTATTGGCCCACATACGTATATAAAATTTAAAAAAATATATGGTTTACACTACTGACCTCTGTTTTTAATATAATATTTTCTTTTTTTTTTAGCATATTGATAGAAAATACATTAATATGTTGACTTCATGCAATTATTTTGTGGACTACGTGGACGCAATTCTGTTAGATGAACGTTACGCATTAACGGTGGACGTTATTTATGAATTTTTAACGGCGTTTTTCCCAAAGGTAACTGATGCCCTAAGTTTTAATATTGGTGAATAATAGAGAAAAAAATAACTATTAAGATACGGAATTTATATTATGAAAAATGCTGCTATGGTATATTCAAAACCATTTCATTCGCATTTTTTAAATTCTGTTCTATCTTATCTGTGGATAACTTGAAACTACTTAATAGATTTGATCCATGATTTCTATTTCATGAAAAATATAAAGAAATACTAGTATCCATGGCTATATGAAACGAAGGAACCTGCAATTTGTGTACAATATTTCACTATACGGGCTTGTTAAAATATAAAATAAAACTGTTCTATTTTTAGGTATCTGCTCATGTTCTTAGTGAGCAAACGTTAAGAATGATCGATTCCACAGTCGAGTCACTGAACGAATCGGTTAATTCTCCGGATATTTTGAAAAATCCCAGAAGACTGGCTGGTGATTTGAGAGCTTTAATCATGGTGTACAATAGTCCGGAGGGAAAACCGACCAGTGAACTCAAAAATACGTTAAAGGCGTTGCAGGGTAAAATTACTGCGGAAATTGATAAAATTGATGGTAATAGTAACGGTAAGTTAAGGTCGATAAGGATAAAGTATATAAAATTATCATTCTCTTTGCATCACAAAATATTACCTGTAATATTTATATCATCAAGTATTAATTTGGTTTTACCAAAATTTGGAAAATGTGTTTAAAAACTTGGACCTGGAAAAATAAAGGTAGTAATGGTGAATTGCACTATTTGTGAAGTCATACTTAAGTTATTCTTTTCTATTGTCTGGGATAACAGCTGAAGCGATCTTCACGGATAGTGCAATCCAACCTACTCACGTGCAGTCGGCCGGCTGTTAACTGCCGGATAGATAATGGCCAGCCAGCCGATTCTGCTACACACGCAGTTAAATGACGGGCCAGGGCCGGCTGTTAATACTGAACGTATGTAGACATTTGCCGGCCGGCATTATACTGCAAGCCTACTTTTACTTCAGACGAAAATTTTGTAAGTGAAAAGTGTCTGAATATCTAAAAAACCTAAAATTAATCAGACAAATTTGTTTATTACTTAAGTTTTTATTTACATGATTATTTCGACAGAAATTAAAAAATATATATAAAGTTGAAATAAAGACAGATATTTCGAACAACTGATTTTAAAATATTTTTGAAAATGAATTAATTAATATTGTTATGAAGAATTTATATAATTAAACGTATTTTAAATTTTATTGTAGCGAGAAACAAACAAGCTGTATTTATAATAAAGATACTTTCATATTTTGGGCTTAAAATGTAATTTATTATAAAAATTATTTTCATATTCTTAAATATTTATGATTTTAAATATTAAAAGAAAAGATATGCCTTCAGGGGACTGATAAATACGTTTATTAAAGAATAAAATGTTTAATTATTATTATTTTATTCCTAAGAATCAAAAAGTTACTAATTGTTTTAGAAAAATCAGAGGAATCCCAAGATCAGCCTCCAGAAAGCAGACCCGGTACGTCAAAGGAAAGCGACTCGTCACAGAACGAATCGTCACCGCCTCAGAAAGCGAAAACCTCGAAGAATAGTGATAATCAAAATTCAAGCGACTCCGACACGCGTCAGAAATCGGGAGGGAGCGACGAAAGTAGTGATAAAGAGAAAAAACGAAACAATAGCAAAAGTAGTGCTGTGGACGATTTGAAATTGCTCGAAAAGACTATTAACGAATTGATAGTAGTTGTAGATAAGAAAGCTTAAATGTGATTTTTTTTCTGTAAGGTATAGGCTAATTTAAGAGGAATTTTCGATAATCGATCTGGGCTGAAGGTTCTGTACTCTGAATGGAATAAATCGGCCGATTTGTGCCAGGTTCTTAAACTAATTGCAAAAAAATAATTTTTTATTTACCAGGTGTCCTCACAGTGCGACAAAATAAAATATCTCATTTATGGTTAGAGATACAGTGTTAAACTTTGGTTGTAGGGCATAAAGAAATAAAAAATAAAAGTTCCTGTGTTCTTACTTTCTGATCATTTTAAGCCAGTGGAGAAATTAATAAAAACACTGTTTGATAAAAACTATTACTTTTTCAGACCTACGTCATCGCAACGCAAGTGTCTTAAAATAAATTCATTAGGATTTACTCTAAAAATTGTATACTATGATATCAGAAATTTTTAAAAACTGATTAAAGCCCGACAAATAAAGATTTGTCAAGATTTCTCTAATTATATTTTTCTTGTTTGAAAAGAAGCAAATATACTTTTAAGAATAATTTTATTTAACTCATACAACTTTGTGGCAATTCCGAAATTATTTGCCGAACACCGATGACAGTTGAAAAATCTTAACCTTTATTAAATGTCTACTTTTCTGTGGTTTGTTACTATTTATTAAAATGAATTTATAATAAAATTATACAAGATGTTAGTATTTCGATATTTATTTATTTTAATGGGTGATTCCTTGACCAATTTTTTAAGTTGAAAAGTTTATACAAACGTTTATCCTAGAACGCTTAGTTTTCAATATACAGTATGCTAATTTTTTATCGAAATTTTGCAGTTTTCTTTCACCGAATTATCAAGCCTCAAAACAGGAAACTTTCTCTATTTAACCATATGCGTGTCTTTTGCAGTTTTCGAAATCTCCATGTATGTACGCACACGAATTTGTAGCCTCTGTATACCATTTTAACCAAATTACGTCACAGACATTTTTTGTAAATAATTACAATTAAATTCTAAATAAAAATGGTATCTCATACTACTTGACACCTTACCGGTTGGAAGAAACAAATTTAAAAATTAATTACAAGGTCGACGTTAATAAAACAAAAAATTATAATTAATTGTATTAGAAAATCATTTTTGCCTTATCTATGCCATTGGTTTCAGAACATTTTTTTTGGTGGACTTAAAATATGGGGTATCCCCAAAAAATATAACTATGGATATATATAGTTCTTGAACACTTTCACAATAATATTAAGATATGACCCGTAAAATTCTTCACTGTTATTTTCTTTGTATATCCAACCACAATAGAGTTATTTGACTTTGTCGCACTTTTGGGATACCCGTAATACAGCGTGTCCCCCTGTGTAACCTATTTATACTAAACTTTCTTATTTTGAACTCCAAAAAAAAAAAAGATTTTACTTAGTCTAATATGTTTATAATGAGATTTAAAATTTCGAACAAACATATAGGGTGAGTGAAAAATAAGAAATCCTAAAATGGAATCAAGAATAAATTACCTGTCGTTTAAGAAATTCAAATAAGTAACAATTATGAGAAAAATACGTTTGTAATTCTTAACAAAATTTACAAGTATACAGTAGTCTCAGTGGATCTTTATTCGTGCGTCATCACTTATACGTCATCCATCAAACCGTATAAATCAAATCGAAAAAAAATGGTCAAAATACAGTCTAATTTCTGTTTAAAGGTCGAAGACAATGATGTTTCTTGACTGATAGAAGAATTTTGGACTTGCATTGTCTTTATTGTTTTATATCACAACGTTTCAACTGGTAAGTATCTCCAGCCGTCTTCAGGTGAATACTAAATAAGTAAAGTAACTACAGCTCTATTTATACTAGCTAGATGCACTGAAGCATGACTGAGATGGGTGCAGTCATGCGTTTAGGTATTTTAAGTTTACATCTACCTAACATAAAAATGATCATTAGATATAAGAAATATCTGGAAACCTTTGTTAGGTAGATGTAAACTTAAAATACCGCACACGAACTAAACGCATGACTGCACCCATCTCAGTCATGCTTCAGTGCTTCTAGCTAGTATAAATAGAGCTGTAGTTACTTTACTTATTTAGTATTCACCTGAAGACGGCTGGAGATACTTACCAGTTGAAACGTTGTGATATAAAACAAATAAAGACAATGCAAGTCCAAAACTCTTCTATCAGACAGTCTAATTTTATTAATATTATAAAAGTAGTTTAAAGTTTTGAATCAAAAATTTAAGTTTGGGACAAAACCTACAGCATTTATAAGTTCATGAAAAGCACTTTGCACAATATTTTTATTGTATTATTTGGGACATTAGTCACAGCCGTAATTTTTTTCACACTCTTTAAAGTTAGAACTTTTTACAATGAATATTAAAACCTTAAGAGTTAGGTCTAGTGAAAAAATATAAGGTTTCCTTCGCAAACTTAAACCTTTATGATTATAACAAATAAAGATGGGGATCGTTGAACTATGACGCACGAGATTGACGGGTTAGGTTCATTCGGGGACACACTGTTTACCCTATACAGGGTACTTAATGTATTTTGACCAGGGCAATGCTCTGTAATTTTATTTATTCCTCTACCTCACTCCCCGTACCTGTTACATGGGCGGGGCTTCGATATTTAAATACTTCTCGGCTCCTCGTAGCGGTAAAGGACGTGCCGCGTTAGTCATAGGCAACTTTTTTTTACGTGAAAAGGTCGATTTAATCTCACATACAAGGTGGGCAAAAAATTCGAAACATGCAAAAAACGATCGTTCCCCGAAAAAGTTCTTTTCTCATATTTTGCGAACTTTTTGCCGGTCACTAAAATATATATATATATATATATGATTTTATTGGTTTTAAATGGATTTTTTGATAAAAATGCGCCCTTTTCAAACATAATAGATAATGACTATACTATGTGCCCTTGAAACAAAAAGTTTAAGAACCTGTCAGCAGTGTTAGTTTAATATGAAAAGTACAGTGTATTCAAACATGTGAACCCTATTTATAATTTAATTTTTCAAATTTTATTAAGTATCTATAAAAGTTGGTGCTTTAGCGGAAGTTAAGAAAAAGCATCAAGAATTATATAAAAATTGTTAGAAAAAATATCTAATGCCATTTTTTCTTTAATATATCCAAAATAAAACCAAAAAATATAATAAACAGTTGTTAAAAACAAAAAAGATCAATCTGAATATAAAAATTAGGAATAATAAATTTTAGCATAGGAAACAAAGTATGTCTTAACAGACCAATGTTTGTAGTTTTTTTTTTGAGAAAATATATTTGTCTTATTTATCTAACTAACCCATTAAAAGTTACTTTTTGATTTCAAGAAATATTATTTATACATTTTTCTACAGATGGATTTATCGATGGTAATATGAAAATCATATTGTTAGAATTGTGCATTTCCGCATCTCTCCTCCTTCTGCTACAATTTGACGTCACGTTTGATTCAAAAACGTCCTTTTTTTATTGCAATTTACTGGTTGCAAAATGTTTTTTAAGGCCACCCCCAAAAGTCTGCAGACAATGCACTGCGAAATTTTGTTTTAAGAGGGATAAAATAGGATTAATGTTGTGTGTGTTGCAAATTTAAAAAAAGGATGAAATATACAGCGAAATTTAGTTTCCTTTTCTCTTTATTATACTTTCTCATATGAAATTGCCTGGTTTTTTTAATTTGTACTAATGCTTAAAGAAAAATTTGCTTAGGGGAGGTTTGTGGTACTTATAGCACACTTGTAGAAAATAACTACACTGCGTCTGTTAATCATTATGGAATATTTAAAATAGTACTTGAATTTTAAATGTTCATAGTTTCATTAAAATTCTATAATTTCATTTTAATTTATTGGGTAGGCTGTCTCTTTGACTACTTATTAGAATGTGTTCGACTTTTCCTTATTTCTTGTTTGATATTTTTTGTGATGGTTAAAAAATCTCAAGCCGTATAAAATTATAAATGGATTGACATTTTATTAGATTCTTGAAGCCAAGACACAGTTACTTAATCTTGTGCCAAAGGATCCCGTTGCCGATTTTTTTTATTAAATGCGAATAACCGATTCACATCTCCAAAAGAATGTGCCTGCAAGAGGTCAACAACTACTGATCATGATCGTTTTCTAACAGTACAATGTAATAGGGATTGATTCATAACAACTTATAAATAACAAGTACAAAGCTACAAGCGTGATTATCATTTTAGTATGGTGGGTGGTTCATTTAGAATGGTCGACTATATGAGCAAACAAAACTCAATCACTTAATATTTTAAAATGATACGAATGGCTCTGCGCTGTAATAGGTACAGTAAGTAAGTACCTAACATAAAGTCTAACCAACTCACTAATAAGATTCTTTTCATCGCTTTGTATTTTAGAAATATCAATTAAAATCAGATTTTACACGGCTTGATATTTTAGTAATCATTCTGTATACAAAAGAAATAAAGAAAAGCCAAATAAATTGGCTTTACTTTAGTGGCCGAAGAAAATCAAGTACTTTTTTTCAGTATGAATGACGCAGTGTATTGAATTAGCTTTTTTTTAATATTTATAGTAAAATAAGTTATATTATCTTCTTTAATAAACTTATTCTTTAATATGCTGAAGCCGTGCTTGTTAGGGACAAATCTTATTTCTTATTTAATATTTGAAATCATAAACATAAAAAATAAATAAGTATATATTTTTAAATGTAAAATTACATTTTATATTGGAAAGTTTTTTAAAGTTAGTTCTCATCTCTTTTTTAATCCCCCCCCCCCCCCCCCCCCCCTACTCACAATTGGTTAATTAGATGACCTTAATAAATATACATACATAGAAAACTATACAAATTGGTCTATTGAGCTGGTATTACTTTGTTGCTTATTGATAAATTGGCAAGTGGTTTTGTAGATCAGTCAGTCGATATCGTTACCTACAAGAAACTTGCAATTTTTTGACATTTCTGCAAGCTTTATACCTCTTTCACCATAAGCAGCTTATTATCGGTAGAGGGCTTACAGAGCGCATATTACAAAATAGTTATTTGTATAACCAGTTGAGAAAGACATTTTTTCTAAACCAATTATGTTTTTGCAGGCCATGCGCCAGCAAATTCAGCAATAATGAGTTACAAAAAAAATGTTTTTTTCCATTTTATACAAGATTTTTTTTCTAATTTTGACTTTTTAATTCAAGTTTCACAATGTGCTTGAAAAACTATAGGTTCGTTTCTGAAAGGATTAAACTTATATCACAATCGCAAAAAAATATACAGTAACTCTTTTCTATTTCAAAAATATTTGTCATAGGTTTTATCATTTCAAAGGGACTTCCTCCTACCGTCCTTGCAGATTTAGACAAGGCATACCTGGTGCTTTGTCAAGAAAAGTTAAAGTTGTATAAATTTTTTAATTCTTTTTGAAATGAACATTATTTTTCAAAGGTTAATTAGGAACGTATTAATTGGAACTTTGCACAATCGGTTGCAACATGTTCGACTTTATCACAACTTTTAAAACTGGTATTACTTTTAATGTCTCTTTAAATGTCAAACTTGGAAAAAAAAACATTTTTCGGCACTTAATAGGTATTTTGTTGGGCACTGCGTGTAAAAGATTCTAAAATATTTTTTTATACGGGGTGTTGGTAAAAGGTGTTATCACATTATTCTTTCAATCAAAATAGGCCAATTAAGTAAGTAATCTTACCTTAGTACAAAGCTGTTTAGTTTGAGTGCTATACGGCCCTGAACTTACAATAAATCGTTTTTTTTTGTTATAATTTTAAAATTTTAATTTTAGGGCCCTACAGCGCCTAAATTAAGCAACTCGTATTAAGGTAAGTTGACTTAAATTTGTTTGTAAAAACCTTTATAAACACCCTGTATAAAAATACTTCAAAAATCATAAACAACATATTTTGTTTAAAATTTAATTTGCACAGTGACATTGTGAAGACAAAATATTACCTCTTCACGCGTGCATTGTATAATTTAGCTAGTTAATTCTTATACATATTATACATGGTCCAGATATTATAAAACACAAGATGTATTTTATAGTCTTTATTTTGTTTTTGTATAAAAGGCTTTAAGACCATTATATGCACTAATAATATGGTAAAACGGAATTTTTATTAATCTAAGGTTAGTCTTTAAGTGTATAAGTTAACTGTAGCAAATGCAGGGTTTTTACTCATTTATTGTTAAATAGTTTTTTTTTCTATGAAATTTGTACATATTAGTGCCCCTACTTTTAAACCTTGGTTAAAAATATTCAGTTGTACTTTTTGTTTTTCTCAAAAGACTGTTTAAGGAGTAAAAGAATTTCTTTTTCATATTGTTTTTCTTTTCTTCCCTTTTAAAAAGCAAGCAGAGCTCAGACTTTATTCATGAAAACACATTTTAGGGTCAGACTAGTGTAGTAAAATGTAAAAAAAAAATTGTATTACCTAGTTTTTTATTTTTTTACTTAAACATATATTACTACTTGGTCTTACATACTAAATGCTATAAATTATTTTCCGGCTCTGTAGTTTTTGATGTTTACAAGAACCCATGATGGGATGGCCATAAGTCCTACAGCCAGAATGGCTCCATGTAATAATTTTTCAGCAGGAGAAATTTTTTCTGTTGGGGGTCCCGATACTACAGAGTTGTTTCTTATTTGTTGGACAAATCTTTGAGCTTGTGGCACCGTCCTAGACACTCTGGCAGCAAACATTTCTAAAAATATACAATCACATTTAGGGGTAGATACTACAGAAATAGTTCAGTTGGCTTTTATGCAGTACTAACTGAAAATGGAAGTATTTATAGTAAAAATAAAAGGTTGTAGTTAAAGCCTTCAGGTACTAGTAAAAAAAAGAGGGTGTTGGCAACTATATAGATTATTCTGTAAGCTGGGCACAAGACCAGGTTTCATCTTAATTTAGTAGCAAGACTGATTTCAGTGATTTCTCAACACAACACAGTCTGATATGCCTGCAAAAACCCGTTTTACTCCGCAAAGGCTGAGTGTGTGTGACCCACAGAACCCGAAAAGGTTTATGTGGCCCCATTGTTTGGAACATTTGGCTACAATTAAAAATCTGCAACTTTTTAGAGCCATGTAATTTATAGCGAACATCTATAACGGTAAAAAATAACTACTTGAAATATAACGTGCTAAGAATAATTCTTTTGGGTTTTAAATTGAAATTATGAAGAACTTACTTTTTTTTATAAAAAGTTATTAGGTAATCACCAACGAAATAACCAAATTTCTAATCGCTGTACAAACGTGAAGTGAGTTAATCTTCTTTGACAACTGCTGACATACGGTCAGGTTAACCTACTTTTCATGATTACGACGAAATGTCCCTAGTAAGGGGGAAAATAATAATTTAAATTTGCACTTATTTCCATTTACTTCTTTTATTTAAAAGATAAATAATTTTAATTACAATATACCAAGATATAAAAGTGAAGTTATTATTTTTAATGGCTATTAAACATACTCAAAATAGTACTAAACAAAAGTTAGGCTATCGGACTTTTAAATGAATCCATTTTCGGAGGCCAGCTTTAAGCTGCATTTCTAATCACTTTGCGAGCGAAGTGACACTTCGACACGCGTGCTAAGTCTATGAATGTCAACGTTGGCATTTTCAATAAAATTCGAATTCAGCACGCGTGCCGGCCAATACAAAATTTATTGCAAGCTGCAAACTTTCGACATTCGTGCTGACTTTTACACATGCGTGTTGTAAGAATTCTGATGTTGACATGTAAACTTTATTTTTATGTTGATTTCCTCGATTTTCTTAATGTTTTGAGTTTTGCTGCATTCAATCCATTGTACTTTTACGCTTTTATAGTGTATATAAATTTGTGCAGCTGGCAAAAATGGATGCTGTTCATACGGAAAGTATTCTGAATTTATTATTTTGTTTGTAAAGACCTTGCTACATTTGCCCAACAGTTCTCTTTCTGAAGAATGGATTTATACCCTTTATCTGTTTTGTCGTACAGTGCTATATAATTCGCAACACACTGTAGCAAAAATTCATCATTAATTTGACTTTCCTGGCTATTTTCCATCTCTTTTTGATAAAAAATAATAACTAATAACAAGCAAGGCAATGGAAAGATGACAAATGCGTCACGAATTGAATAGAAATGTATCTTTTACAGTTAGCACTCGTGTCGAAGTGTCACTTCGCCCGCAAAGTGATTAAAAATGCAGCTTTAATGGTGAATCAGAGGGAATCTGCACGGGAAGAAAAGCGGACATAGCGGTACATTGAGGTAGAATTATTCTATCTCGATGTAGCGGTACTTAAATTATGGATGTGATTGGTCCAAAGTCAGTCAGCATTCACAATAATTGTAGTTCTCTGTTCACAACGTGCGTTCCCCATGGCGTTCTTGATGAACGTGAAGACAATGATTCAACTTTTTGAAACATCAAGAAGGCCATGAATTGAACTTGTAATATAAGGAAACTATTATTAGGATTTTTAAAGTAAAATCAAGGTGGTTTTTTCAGAATAAACTTTATTGTCTTGCATTTTTTTGCATTGACATTTATTTTCGGAAAACGACTTTAAATATGATAACGTAAGTCAGACGTGATTGATCGAAAGTCAGCTGATTGACAGAATCAATGTGTTAATCGAGAAGGCCATGCATATCACCATCCATCTATGGTAACGTATCTTTAGTTAAAAGTTCGACATTTGAAACTTGATCAACACTTTTGGTGTATTCTCTGAATTTATGTTGGTAATTTAATTCACGAAATTACCCTAAAAACCACAAAATATTCCTAACTTAAAAACGTCTGTCCATTTTTCTACTTGACCGCGGTCATAGCTTTTTATAATTGTCACCCAAAATTTTTGTAAAAATTCTTATATCTACACAAAAATGGCCCAAAAATTGCAAGAAATTAAAGACAAACTCAACAAATCACTCAGGGACACCAGCAAACCTTGGACTGCACTTTTATCCAAAGCAGAGCAAAAAACCGGTGTCGATAGACTGTACGTTTTTGTAGGTAAGTTAAATTTTTATAATTGGCGGTTTTGAACTGGTTTTTAAATAATTTGATATGATTACGTTGCAGAAATTCGTTAATTATTGGTATAAAAGGTTTTTGCATATGGATTTAGTCACAGATTGTTGAAAGAGTATTTAATAAGCATTATCTTATCTTTCGAGGTATTATTTGCGGTAGACTATTTATGGCTCTGGAATACTACCTTCTAGAACTCGAGGATAAATCGGTTGTTGCATCAAACATAACTTTTAATTGTTTTAGTTCATTACTATAAAATCTTGGCATACTTTCATCCACTGTTATTTATTTTACTCGAACATGGAAGAGGATAAAACGAAACATTATATTGCAGGTATTTTCCCATTCTATATTATAATTTTGCTTTTTTATTTCGTAGTGGTTCTTTCCTCACAATTTTTTCATACCTATTATACAAATATAAGCACTCTTTTTCTCTTTGATCAAGATATACTTAGCTATTGATTTCCAAGCCATCAACATAGAAACTTGTAAATAAAAGTAAATATTTCTCTTGATTTGAATTTGATTACTGTAGTATAATGTACCAGTTAGGACAAGTACGAAGTACCAGAGATGTAATATAAGGTACCAGTTAGGACAAGTACGGAGGAGTACCAGATACCTAGGGGATGGGTGAACATCCGTTATCCAACTCCATACTTTGTAAGTCGTGGTGTTACAAACGTACCCCCTTTAAAGCAGATAAAAGATGGTGACAGGAGTAAAGTGAATTTCTTTTAGGCAAAAAATAAATTGTGGTGTTGAAAAGATTAAATAATTTTAAAAAAATAGACATTTAAGTGACATATTTTCCTAAAAACGTTTTGGAGACTCCTGTGAAGTAGCACACATCAACATGGGCCAAACAGGAGGAAATGGTCAGGCTAGTATTAGCAATATTGTAATAGATCCTAATCAGTTTATGTAAGAACAGGAACTTTTAATGAAACTTTTACAGCAACAAATGGATGCAAATTCTCGAAACAATACTGTATTAAGTATTGATTGTGATCAGGATATTAAAAATATTGAAGGAGTTTTAGAAAAATTTGATTTTTATTTTAATTAAAAAAATAATTTAGTTTATGAACCAGTGAAATTTTTATAAAAGTCACAAAAACAAGATGAACGGTGTGATATTTTCATAAACGACTTAACTACTTTTGTACATACTTGTGAATGGGGTACTCTAGAGTCAGAAATGATCAAATTATGTATTATAGCCGAATTAGGTGATAGTAGTTCATTTACAATCTAGACCTGAAGACTCACTAGAGGAGGTTATAAAAGATGAAGGTTAGCAGAGTCATTGCGGAAGCACAAAACGTGATTGGGGGCTTCCGAATGTAGTTTCGTTTTAGGAATTTACAGAAATTATTGCCGTTATTAATAAGGCCAAATTTCAAAATTTTCAGGCAGTGTACCTCAGATACAAGCTGTAACAATGAGAATAAAAATGTATTTTTTTATTTTTATTTATTTATTTACAGTAACAGTATACTACAGAATTATAAATTCTAAATTGTACCTAATAGTCATAACATAGTCACTATACACCATAAAACAAATCATTGTCTCTTTAACGCCACAAGACACAAATATCACAATTAACAAAATGTCTGTTCCTCCATCCTATTGATGAAAGAACGCACAATAAAAATGATTCACAGAAAATGTGGATTAATCCCTGGTCATGCATAGGTATGTCTACGTTGGTTTTAACTAATACATCTTCATATAAATTGGGATTGGGTGGAAAATATGCCATAGCGCCCAGTATATTATGCGCCAAGAACTCTTTTTTGTCGTTTTTTTCTGTTGCTTAGATGATTGATAAGTTATATAATAAATATTATAGAAGAAGTACATTGAGGCGTGAGATTAAACGAACACGAGCAAGTGTACTTCGTTGACGGTAATATCTTTATGTTTCTCGCAAAATAAATATTAATCGTTCTCAAACTATATAATTTAAAAAAAAAAATTTTGTGTTAAGTCGACGAACGGGTACCGCAACATGTAAGGATTTTTTTTATATATTTAACCATCTCTGTATCTTATATGGTTTACGACATCCCTGTAGAGTGCATCCTTATCTGGGACATCCTGTATATATCCTATCCTTTTTTAAAAATATTAAATAATATGATTGATTCATCAAACCTATTGGGAAGAATACATTTTCGAGTCCCTTCAAGAATCACTAGACTTCAAGATCTTTTCAAAGTTAAGTATCATAGAACGAATTTAATTGCCGGATGTCTAGGTTTTGCAGACAATTCAATGCTTTACCGGAAGATGTTGATATTTTTCCAATTTAAGAAAAATTATAAACTCTTGTGATATGTCTTGTTTTAATTTGTGTTATTTTATAGATGGCTCGTGTAATCTATGTATGTCTTGAATTTGTAATTGGCTGAACCCGTTAATATATTATTATTATAAGCATATTCAATAAAATATTCTGGTTTTATACACGCCATACTAAAGAATACTGCACTTTTTTTCATTGCTTAAGTGAAAATACGTATCCGCTCGTTTTTTAAATGTAATTTCATGATTTGCATCATTTATTCTTGACTTTGTTACAAATATGGTTTTACTTTTAACATAATGATATGTGCGTTTGCTTTGTGCGGGAATATTCGCAATATTGTGAAAATTTGTAATTCTGTTGTTACTATGTTTATCAACTTTTTGGAGATGGTTCTATTGAAATTGGTTGTATATTGTGGTAAATATATTTGCAGATTTAATTTTACAGATTCAATTTCATTCATTTTACATTGTTTTAATAATTGATTGATAAAGTTAGGTCTATTTGCTATGCATGGTTCATTTTTACAATATTCATATAATTCATGTTCTTGCCCAGTTGTATAATACTCTATCAAATGAGAATAATTTAGGTAATAAATAATAGTAGTTTGCACTAAAAGAGTGGATGTCCATATCGAACGAGGAAGTCAAACGACCACAACGCCGTAGGCGGATTACTCCGAGCGCAATATGGACAATCCTAACAAATGTACCATTGTCCACAAATACCGCGTCTTGCTCTAAAACTTAATATAAAAAAATTATTGAGTTTTTTTATTCACCAATGATATGGTAGATACCTACGTGGAGAAGTTACTTTCACGCAGAAGTAAGAGGAAACAATTCCATTGTATTTTTAAGATTCTAATAGAACAGAATATTTATTTTCATGGAATTTCTTTCCACTCATTTTGCCTCATGGCAAAATGAGTGGAATAATTCGACAATCTAAAAAATCGAAAATACGAAGTGACAATAAAACACCTCCGAATAGGATAACAAAGCTCACGCATAGCTACGTTTTATTGACAGAAAACCAACCGTCTTGTGACCTAGGTCAAGAAGCGCCTCTGTCGGTAAAACATCCTAATCAAGTATCCGAAAATTGACGCGATAAAGAACCAACACTACATGAAAAGCAGTTTGCAACACATCCTTAAGAAAGACTTACAAAATACATTAAACTTTCTGAAAGACTGCGGTCTATTTGGCTAAATATAACTTAGGGGCAGTAAACTATGGTAAATTACAAGTACCTGATGCGCTAATAAACCTGGGTGGTTGATAGGCTTTTTGCAAATTAATAAAAATGCATTTTAAAATAGTCCAAAAAGATTTAAATTAATATTTTGGTAATAATATGCCAAACAACATGGAAATAAAAATTTATCATCCAATCATTACCGCAATAATGTGACGTGTCTTGTTTTATTTTTATTTTAACTACCTATTCCAATTAATAAAAAATATCGAGTTCGTTATTATTAAAACTGGATACTTCTAACATTTTAAATTTATCTGATGGAGCCAAAAATAAAAAAGTAAATAGATTTAGCTCAGATAAAAATAGGATATATTTTGTAAAATATTTTTATTTATAGGGATTTTTCTGGTTAGATCCAAGGAAGTTGGTGGGGCAGAATATTCTTTATTTTAGAGTTCCATCGAAACAGAAACTCTGTAGGTGATAACGCCTATTTTTTTAAATATTTCCCCCTATTGATATGATAATGAACTTATTTGGCTTTAATTTGGTGTACATAGTTTAAAAATGAGTGTCCGCTTTCAATATTTAAGAAAATTCTGTACCCACGACATCGCCCGCTGTGACTAAGGCCGTACCGTTTAATGGGGCTATATACAGGGTGGTTCACGTTGAGTGGCCTATTAGAAGATCTCGGAAACGAGTAAACTTATCTTTCTAAAAATTTGATAGCAGGCATAGTTGGCTTTGAGCTTTTAAGACATTATATTTTGACTACACACACAACTTTGCTATTTCAAATGGAACACCCTATATATTTTAGCATTTTTAATTACCTTATTAAAATCTAAATAGCTTTTGTTAATATAAATCTATTTCTATCTCTAACCGTTTTTGAGATATAAATTATAAAAGGATTTTTTTGTGTAAAAACGCCCCGAGAAGAAAGTTTAGTAACTCTGAAACTAATAAAGGTAAACATTTCAAATTTTGTAAGCTTTCAAGTAATACATAGATCTTTAGTTTAAATTACTTAGGTTTCACGTTTTTTATATAGGAAGTTCTTAAAATTGTGTCAATGTTTCCATTTAAATAAATGTGCATAAGTCAATTTTTGCAAATAGAACACCCTATTTTTTAGCTTACTAACGTGTAGAAAATGAAATTTCCCATGCCTTATATGTTACAGTCCTCATTTTTAGTCGTTTTGGAATTATGAGCAATTTAATTAAAAAATCTTAAAATTTCTGTTTTGTGTTAATGCGATATTATTTTTGAAAAGAAGGCTTCGACAAACGAAAATCCCAGTCGAAGTCTTCTTTTCAAAAATAATGTTGCATTAACACAAACAGAAATTTTAAGATTTTTTATTTAAATTGCTCATAATTCCAAAACGACTAAAAATGTGGATTGTAATATATAAGGCATTTAGAAAGGAAATTTAATTTTCTACACGTTAGTAAGCTAAAAAATAGGGTGTTCTATTTGCAAAAATTGACATGCACATTTATTTAAATGGAAACATTGGCACAATTTTAAGAACTCCATGTATAAAAAACGTGAAACCTAAGTAATTTAAACTAAAGGTATATGTATTACTTGAAAGCTTACAAAATTTTAAATGTTTACCTTTATTAGTTTTAGAGTTACTAAACTTTCTTCTCGGAGCGTTTTTACACAAAAAAATATTTTATAATTCATATCTCAAAAACGGTTAGAGATAGGAATAGATTATTATTAACAAAAGCTATTTAGATTTTAATAAGGTAATCAAAAATGCTAAAATATAAAAAATATAAAAATTAAAAAAATAGCAAAGGTGGCATTACCTTCCGGTATAACCGGAAGTAATAAAAACGTCAAAATATAATGTTTTAAAAGCTCAAAGCCAATTATGCCTGCTATCAAATTTTTAGAAAGATAAGTTTACTCGTTTCCGAGATCTTCTAATAGGCCACTCAACGTGAATCACCCTGTATACCGGGCGTCCCAGATAAGAGTGCAGTCTACAGGAATCTTGTAAACCATAGAAGATTCAGATACGGTTAAATTAAAAAGTTGCGCCCTACTAAACTCTGTAGTGTTTTCACAAAGTTCTCAAAAATTCTGCATTTAAAATTCTAGATAGAGATGCAATGACTTATCCTGAACTTCTGTCTGTGTTGGGGCTGCTTTTACTAGAAGATTGTTCATACCTGTTATTAAAAATACCAATTTTTTTCCCACCTAGAACCACACGTTCCATTTACACTTTATATCGTGAGATTTACTAGGTTGGCTAACTCTTATTCTAATGACTCTTTTTCATCTTCTATATTTTATAGAAATCTGGGAATTGTGACCTGATATTTGGAGTTATTTTATTTACTGATTTTTGGTTGGATTTTGCTTCATTGTTTGTTATTATTATTGTTTTAAAATAAATAGGTTTGTGCATTTTTATGTATCTACATAGATATGCATTACACACAGATTGTATTTTGTAAAAATAGACTAAGCCCGTTAATAAATAAATATAAATTTAAAATCCTTCCAAATGTATTTTGATAAAACCGAATTTTCGCGATTTCGTTTTTATTTGTTTCTGACCCTACTGGAAGAGATATGTCAAAATAAATTTTCGTTGCCATTTTTTCTCCTCTATAAGTAGATGTAATTAGATTTTAAATTCAACGTATTTTTTTTGAATTCGAAACGTGTTATTAATACTAGGTGTCATACTTCGTTGAATTTGAAATGAAGAGCAGGGGAATTTAAAAACAATTAAATAAAATGTTCTCTATTTAAAAACCTAAAGTTGTTTAAAAACGAAACGTCGGATTGAGATTATAATTACATCAACTTGTAGAGGAGAAAAAATAATAATGAGAATGTTAACTTTAATTTGACATATCTTTTTAAATAGAGTTTTAATTGACCTTGTCGATGTCCTATAGAATTCGGATGACAATAAATGCTTTTGAATTTTAATAAAAAATAAATGCAATAAAAATAACCATATCCATTTATAATAACAAAGTTGACAAGAAAACGTGAATATTTTAGCTAAAGAGAGAATTTCTAAAAATACAAAATCCCAAAATTTCAAAAATATTTTCAGTAGTTCTCCCAAAAGTTCTAACAATGTGCCGTTTTCTTTTTAAATTGTACCATAAGGATTGTTAGATTTATTGTTTCTATAACCACAAAAGAGTCATTATACTTTGTCACACTATTGAGGCAAACTGTGGTGACCGAACAACATATAAAACGACGACCTTCTCCAACTGTAACATAAATTTATTCTTCCAGGTGGAATAGCGATCGTCGGTATTTGGTTAGTTTTCGGCTATGCAGCTCAGCTGGTATGTAACTCTGTCGGCTTCATCTATCCAGCTTACATGTCGATCCACGCCATCGAGTCGCACAACAAAGAGGACGACACGAAATGGCTGACGTACTGGGTGGTGTTTGCAGTTTTCTCCATCGTCGAGTATTTCGCCGATTTCATCGTTGGGTGGTTCCCCTTGTACTGGTTGATAAAGGTATTATTTTTTATTTTACCCCCTCCCCCGTTACATTTTTCCTAAATTTTTTGCTTTCCTCGCAAAGGAAAGTATTGTAATAACAAATTTTTTTATATTGACATCCTGATCAGTACCGCTCTTGATATATTTTTTTCTTATAGTGCGTTTTCCTTGTATGGCTGATGATTCCAACAGATTTTAATGGGTCCTTGGTCTTGTACAAGAGAATAGTGAGGCCATACTTCATTCAACACCACAGCACCATTGATGATACTTTGAATAGAGTAAAAGAACAAGGTAATAATTTTGATTTTGGTTACACCAAATTTTGACAGATTTCCGTTAGATCAATTTTCATTAAAGTCCAAAGGGGCCTTTCACAAGTTACATAACAAAATTTGGAGGGAGGGAGTGGGTCTGGCTAAGGGTTACAGTCCTGGCACAAGGGAAGTCAAAGTTTGTTATGTTACGATTTTAGAAGTGCCAGAAAGAGTAACATTTTTTTTATTGGGAACTAAAAAAAAGTTCTTTCCTGAATATAGACCAAAAATTTTTTATTATTAAAACACCCGTTACGTAACGCAATTTTGGGAACTTTATTAGCTTATTTTAAGGCAAAATATACTTAGATAAAATTTTGAAAATAATATGATTTTTTTTTATTTAAGTCCGTTTTGGACTATTATTTCTATTGGATTACTTTTCAGACTTTGTCATTGCATTATAATATAAAAACTTTAGAGAACATTATCAAGCCGCCGTTTTCATGGCGTATATTCGATAAAGTCTGTGTTTTTGTTCCAATAGTTTTTTAATTTTTTTTCTCAGTGATGCTTTAAAATATCAAAAAGTACAAACAGAAAATTTTATTTTTTATTCCTTTTTACACTACAATCAAAATTTAGTGAAAGTGCCCAGTGTGGCAGTTTTTAGAAATATTCTCGTTTTCGACTGATGTTATCTAAATTAAAAGAGTTATCCTGTGACTCTGTGTCCCATCTAGCGGATTTTTAGATTTACCTTTCATTTCCAAAATATACCATAGTTTGTGTTAGGATAATTCGACCAACTTTAAGAATTAATTTCTCCCAAAGAAAGCGCTAAATTTAAAATCTATTACAATACAAACGACGTTTCATACCAAATTTGCACTTGAATGATAGAATAGTTTTGGACTTGCATTGTCTTTAATTTGTTTTACATCACAACGTTTCAACTGGTAAGTATCTCCAGTCGTCTTCAGGTGAATACTAAATAAGTAAAGTAACTACAGCTCTATTTATACTAGCTAGATGTACTGGAGCATGACTAAGATGGGTGCAGTCATGCGTTTAATTCTTGTGCGGTATTTTAAGTTTACATCTACTTAACAAAGGTTTCCAGATATTTCTTATATCTAGTGAGGGCTTACTAAAACAATCTGGGTTCTGGTATATGATAGCAGCTTCCTTGAACTTCCTCTTCCTCCAATGTGGTTCTTTGTGCAGGATTCGAGCTTCTGTCCACTTAATGTGATGACCGTGTGTCCAGGCATGGTCAGCTGCCCCTGATTTTTCGGTTTCTCCTTTAAGCGTGTTGTTTCTGTGTTCCTTGACCCTAGTTTCAAGTGGCCTTAGAGTCTCACCAATGTAGGATCTGCCACATTCGCAGGGAATCTGATAGACACAGTTTTTCCTATCTTTTTGACTTGTTGGTTTCGTCTTCGTCAGGTGGCTTCTTAAAGTGTCTTTTGAGCTGAATACCGTATTAATGTTGTATCGTTGTCCTAGTCTTCTAATTCTCTCAGATACTCCTTTGACATACGGAATGTTGAGTGTTGATTGTGACTCTACTGGCTTCTTTTGTGTATTTGACCGATTCTTGCGATTTTCCATTAGTTTATCAACTAGATGCCCGGGGTAGCCATTTTTGTTGAGGTCGGTCTTGATGTAGTTAGTTTTCTGTTTGAGGGCTTCATTTGAATTACAGATGGTAATTGCTCTATCCACAAGCGTTCTTACTATGCCATGTTTTGTGCTATTTGAGTGATTTGAGGTGTAATTCAAATATTGACCTGTATGCGTGGGTTTTCTGTACACTGAAGTATGGATGGTGTTGCCATTTTTCTTTACGTTTACATCCAGGAAAGGTAATTGACTGTTTTCTTCTCTCTCCATGGTAAATTTGATTGTCGGCGCCAGGCTGTTAATGTGGTATAGGAATTCCTTGAGTTCGTCATCGTTTCCATTCCAAATAATGAAGGTGTCGTCCACATATCTCAGCCATGTTTTTGGTTTCTTTTTTGCTTCTTTTTCAAGCGGAAGAATTCAGATGGAAGGTTAGAGAGGTTCTAGAAAAATCAAGACCCCCAAAACAAAATATTAGTAAGGAAGAAACAATATCGCTTGCAAAACTACGTAAAGATCCGAATATCAAGATTCTTCCAGCCGATAAAGGAAATGCAACCGTCATTATGGATGTTCAGACCTACGATCAAAAAATCGAAGAAGTTCTGCAGAAAGGAAACTACACCCCCATGTCCAAGGATCCTACCTCCACCATTGAAGGAAGAGTCTACCGAACACTCAAGAAATTTGACCAATACATACCAGAAAAGACACGAAGACGCCTGACACCACATCACAGTAAGCCTCCACACCTCTATGGCTTGCCGAAGATACATAAACAGAACATGCCTCTCAGACCCATAACGAGCTCTCGAAACTCTCCTACCTACGAAAAGCAAAAAAGAAACCAAAAACATGGCTGAGATATGTGGACGACACCTTCATTATTTGGAATGGAAACGATGACGAACTCAAGGAATTCCTATACCACATTAACAGCCTGGCGCCGACAATCAAATTTACCATGGAGAGAGAAGAAAACAGTCAATTACCTTTCCTGGATGTAAACGTAAAGAAAAATGGCAACACCATCCATACTTCAGTGTACAGAAAACCCACGCATACAGGTCAATATTTGAATTACACCTCAAATCACTCAAATAGCACAAAACATGGCATAGTAAGAACGCTTGTGGATAGAGCAATTACCATCTGTAATTCAAATGAAGCCCTCAAACAGGAAACTAACTACATCAAGACCGACCTCAACAAAAATGGCTACCCCGGGCATCTAGTTGATAAACTAATGGAAAATCGCAAGAATCGGTCAAATACACAAAAGAAGCCAGTAGAGTCACAATCAACACTCAACATTCCGTATGTCAAAGGAGTATCTGAGAGAATTAGAAGACTAGGACAACGATACAACATTAATACGGTATTCAGCTCAAAAGACACTTTAAGAAGCCACCTGACGAAGACGAAACCAACAAGTCAAAAAGATAGGAAAAACTGTGTCTATCAGATTCCCTGCGAATGTGGCAGATCCTACATTGGTGAGACTCTAAGGCCACTTGAAACTAGGGTCAAGGAACACAGAAACAACACGCTTAAAGGAGAAACCGAAAAATCAGGGGCAGCTGACCATGCCTGGACACACGGTCATCACATTAAGTGGACAGAAGCTCGAATCCTGCACAAAGAACCACATTGGAGGAAGAGGAAGTTCAAGGAAGCTGCTATCATATACCAGAACCCAGATTGTTTTAGTAAGCCCTCACTAGATATAAGAAATATCTGGAAACCTTTGTTAAGTAGATGTAAACTTAAAATACCGCACAAGAATTAAACGCATGACTGCACCCATCTTAGTCATGCTCCAGTACATCTAGCTAGTATAAATAGAGCTGTAGTTACTTTACTTATTTAGTATTCACCTGAAGACGACTGGAGATACTTACCAGTTGAAACGTTGAGATGTAAAACAAATTAAAGACAATGCAAGTCCAAAACTATTCTATCATTCAAGAAACATCATTGTCTCCAACCTTCAAACAGACAAATTTGCACTTGTTTAATCAAATATTATAGATGACAACCAGGGTTGCGACGATTTATATCAACTGATTTTTTCAATTTTAATCGTGATTTAAATCAAATTATAAATTGTTGTAAAAACAAGTCGCCGAAGCAAATAACTAATCAGGAAATTTAAAAAAAAGGAAGATAGTTTATTTAAAACGAAGTGTTTAGTTACATTATGTTAGTGTAAAAACATAACTAATCGTCATCAGTCCAGCGTAAAAAATATCCATAAATTACGCTGCACTCTGCCGAAAAGTTATTTTGTATGTCGCCGAGGAGATTTTCTAACTGTAAATCTAGACAACAAATTTTTATGGGCAAATAGCACATTTATATACATTCACTATATTGCTAATACCATAATTCAATGATGCCACCACTGTAAGCAGATGATCAGGGTTCTATGAGTTTGCGCAGCTTGGAAATTTGCTTCTTGATGTAAACATTTGACAGGACCGACTTTCAAAAAGTTTTTACAAGCTTTTATTTAAATTCACCCGTTAGTTCGGGTGTGTACAGTTTATGGTCAAATAAAACTAAGAAACCAATATTTTACATGCCTGAAATACCTTATTCCTGACATTGAACAGCGATTCGTGCAGGATTATGCACTTTTTTCTACCCATCTTGAGACACAAGTCGCTAACAAAAACAAAATGTCTGGTAAAGTTTTATACCTAAATTCGCACATAAAACATAAAAATAATATCCACAATCACACACGGAACATCCGAACGAATACAACGTAAAAAAAGCTGGAAACGACTACAACCTAACAAAAAAAAAATGTCTAAAGTAAAGTTTTATAAATAGTAACAGCCAATTTATAACCACACACGAATGAACGAAATAGAAGATGGCGACAAATAAGAATACAACGGCAAGCCGGTTCTGTTCAAGAGACCTTGGGTTCTGTTTACGTTCTGTTAGAAATCGTGTGGGTTGCTTAATTTTTTCCCTACTGCGCAAGCGCCACGGCCCCCAACTCAGGTTATTTTGAATCGCACGATGGGTGTATTCTTGCTTCGTGCGGCTGCTTCTATTGGCAATATAGTGTATGTATATATGTGGTTAATAAATAGAGACAAAATAATGAAAATAAGTGATTTTAAAGTTCATTATTGCCACATTTAAAGAAAAAATCAATATAAACTGATAAAAATAAAAAAATCAGATTTATTAATTTTTTTCAAAAAAATTGCGATTTATTGTAATCCTGCGTCAAAGATACAAAAATTACTTTATTTTTAATTTTTTTTTTCAGTGAACAAGGTTACAGAAAAAACGAATTAAAAGAAAACCCAAAAGAGATGTCGCCTGTTTAGCTTACCTGTGTTATAAACCAAGGAGTGTTTTTGTCTTTCACATTTTTATTGTAATTTAAAATGTAGCGTAGTATGTGAACGTTAAAAATATTTTTTATACTTCTTCCCGTTGTTGTTTATCATTGTACTGTCTGTGTCAGAGAAATATTACTTATACCATTTTTTTCAAAAAATCAAGGCTTGTCGGTTTATTATTTGATGATCTGAATGGCTTTCTTGCAGATACATTATGTGCCATTTTAATTTCTTACAAGGTATTTAAATAAAGTAAAGTGGGAAAATGTAAAACAACAACTTTAAGGTTGGGGATGTAAAAAAATTATAGAATAGATACAGTGACTGGTAAAAGTTCGCAACCTACCTTTTGTAAATTCACATGTTTTTTAATTTATCAAAATCGATCAGACATGAACCACCAATTTTTAGGTTATCAGACATGAACCACCGATTTTTAGGTTATCAGACATGAACCACCGATTTTTAGGTTATCAGACATGAACCACCGATTTTTAGGTTATCAGACATGAACCACCTATTTTTAGGTTATCAGCCACCTATCTCCAGTAAAAGTTTTTCGGTTCTGTTAATAAAATATGCGAACTTTTTGCAGGTCGCTGTTTATTTTCTATATTGTCCCCTACAACAGAGTTATTTTACTCTATCGCACAATTGGGCTCTCTGCAGATTTAAAGGAAGTTAGTAATTTAGAGTTTTCATAAGCTCTTTTTCTGTAGCAATATTTTCTCTGGCCAATTAAGTTCCGCAAGAAAAACATTTACATTATCAGTGTGCTTTTTTTAGCTTATTTTCTTTAATATTCACAAATTTTCACGAAAATCATTCAATCATATCTTTATGCAAGTTAGGCACAGTCGCCATAATTACGATTTACAGACATTTTTTTTTGTTGCAAAATGCTCATTCTTTTGTATATTTTTATGATTTAGATTTTTATAAGCTTTATAATATATCTTTCTATATAAAGAATTGCATTTTTGCTGTAGATTTGTTTGAACACAAGTAGTAATATGTGCCTTAAATAATTTAAGTTCCACGGTTTTATTATTTCAGTGAAAAAAAAAATGGTTCAATTTGGGCATTTATATTATATATTTTTTACTTCTTGACATTCAGTTCTCACGTTTGTTAAGTAAATGTTTGTTGTAGATCTGGAGAATATAATATTTAATGTTTATACCCCAATTTTTGGCTTAGGCATGCACAAATAAATTTTGAAAAATTATAGGATTTTGTTTTTTTTTGGTCAAAATAAAATTGTTTAGTTTTAAATGGTTACAGACTGCGCAACAAAGATCGTAACAGCGCCGGCAGGGGAAAAAAATGCATTATACACCTCAAACTCTGGCGTACCTATTATACAGCGTGTTCGTGGATTTGCTTGCCAAATGGAAAACTTCTTTATTATCAATTTTTCGAAAAAAAATTATTCGTTATAAAAAGTTTTGCTTCTAAAATTATTAAGATTGGTTTAAGAATTTCTTTTTAATATTGTACAGGGTGTCTCAAAAAACGAAAAACTTTAATTCTAAATGTAAAAAATTTTTATACCAATATTTATTAACTGGCAAATTGGAAAGAGCGAAAAGTGCATTAAATCGTCAACTAATTTGTAGTATACAGGGCACTGATAAAGTTTTTTTTGAATAGTTACTTAACATTTTTGATAAACAATATGGATAAATACCATCGCAATATTTATTAAGCTATTAATGTACTATTTGCAGGTTAATTTAGTATATAGAGTGATTAAAATATTTAGATAATTTACAACCTAATTGAAAATTTATTAAACAATCATAAAAACATATTTACACATAACAAATTTTTCAATTACTAGTAATTACACAGTAAACACGAACAAATATACATAAAAGATTAAATTTCAATAAGCCCCCCGTTGACACCTAATAATTTTGTTTCTAAAACTTCTGACGGCATTCGATAGTTGATCTCCCCGTAGCCCGGCACATTCCTGAGTTATTCGTCTCTTGAGATGTTCTCTGTCTCGGGGCCGCCTTTTATATACCCTTTCTTTGAGGACACCCCAAAAAAAATAATCCAGTGGGGTGAGATCCGGGGACCTCGCTGGCCAATGACAAAAACGCAAATCTTGATCTGTACCTCTTCCTATCCACCTATAAGCAAAATTTCTGTTCAGCCAATGTCTAACTTGCAATGCAAAATGTCCGGGAGCCCCATCTAGCTGAAGCAATAAGTTCCGTATACCGGCCAAAGGTATGTCATCCAGCATATTACTAAAATCATTTTCTAAAAAATGTAGAAATACCTCACCGTTTATATTATCATCAAAAAATATTGGTCGCAACAATCGGTCCCCGACTTTACAGGTTTTTACCTTAACATTTAATTATTTACAGGTAAAAGTTTAATTTATAATTATTAGGCTTTATTTAAAACTTTACTTAATGAAACAATAATTTATTGTTGTTCTGTATGGTGTATGATGAACAACGTGGGGGGCTTATTTATCCATATTGTTTATAAAAAATGTTAAGTAACTATTCACAAAAACTTTATCAGTGCCCTGTATACTACAAATTAGTTGACGATTTAATGCGCTTTTCGCTCTTTCCAATTTGCCAGTTAATAAATATTGGTATAAAGTTTTTTCACATTTAGAATTAAAGTTTTTCGTTTTTTGAGACACCCTGTACAATATTAAAAAGAAATTCTTAAACCAATCTTAAAATTTTAGAAGCAAAACTTTTTATAAGGAATACCTTTTTTTCGAAAAATTGATAATAAAGAAGTTTTCCATTTGGCAAGCAAATCCACGAACATGCTTATATATGTACATTTCTATTTTCTCGATCAAAGAACATACCATAACGGTTTTCTTTGATCATTTTTTTTTTCAACGCACTTGCATCTGTACTATAACGTCTTTATACCATTGAAAAAAAAAATTGGCCTTCAAAATAATTAGTTTTTTAAGGAATAAAATTTAAAAAATACCGCAATAAAATTCTACTTATAGAATATACCATAGAAAAACCAAAAACAAGAGGAACGGTCCAATGTAAAAACGTTACCGTTCATAAATTGTGAACTACGTCAAAAACGGGAATTGGTTACACCAAACGTCTGTAATAACATTAGGCGAGCGCGAATATCTGCCTAAAGCTGTGGCGGAGCCGGGATTTTTGGGGTGGGTGGGCATAAGTAGGCCTGATGATTATAGGGTGGGCCCTACCCAAACTTAAAAAAAAAAGTCGCCGCCTCCTCTACGCTCTAGACGCCATAAGAGGGTTAAACAAAACTCCCCTCTTGTCCAAACTGACGTCTAAAAAAAAGGTCATCGTTCTCTTGATCTCTTATTACATCCTTCTATAATACCACTTCTCTCTCATCAAAAAGTTCAGTTCAGTTCAGTTCTTTTTTTTTATTATTTCAATTTTAATGTTGTTAAGATGATTTATTTCAGATCAAGGCTAGACTTTAAACTTATTTATTAGTGTCATTTTGAATTTTAAATTCCTTATTTTATGTCATTTTAAATTACTTTGTTTTGTTTGATATGTTTTTCTTATTTCAATTTTAATATTGTTAAGCTGTAGGAAATTAAACTTAAGAATTGTCATAGTAAATAATATTGTTAACTCTTGACATTGTTCAACACCCTCAGGGTATATTTTGTTTATTGTAAACATTTGAGCAAATAAATATTCATTCATTCATAGTCAAATCTCCTTTCCCCAACAGAAATTTCATACAAAACCGATCCCTCAATTTTGGGTCCATGTTTTAGGGTGGGCCAGTGCCAGTGGGAAAATTTTTTTTCTGGAGAAAAGGAACAGTCGGGATATTAATTGTAGCTAGTGAAGGTGGAAAAGCGCCGCAGACGAAAAATTTTCGGGGCCACGCTCAAAGTTCGTTTAAAATTTACCTAACTATTATCAAATTTCGAAAATTAAATTATTACCTCTCCTCTGCCTGGTTGGGTTAAATTTATTTTTGTAAATGTTTTTTTTTATTTTTTTTCTTGATATTTCTAGCTGGCTCTTTATTAAAAAAACAAATATTTTTTATATTTGTGAAAAATATGAATATCGGTGTCAATCCAAAATTTTAACATAAGACTTATGTAGGTATGACTCTAACCAACGGTTTTCGGGCTCGGGTTTTCATGATTAAAAATAAAATAGATATCAATCACCACGCCAAAATTGACGATTTTTTCAGAAATCATGTATTTTAGGAGCGTAGATCTAAGAGCAGTTTTTTGTGCAAATGCTTAGGTTTTGAAATACTCCTTCTTAAGTGCCATTTTGTATATTCATAACAAAGCATTCTTGTTTCTTCCCGCACTATTTATTTCTTATTATAAATTATCACACTTATTCCATAAAAAATGTTTGATTTAAAATTTGTACTTTAATTTTTCTCTTTAAAAATAATAATTGTTTTAGTTGTAAAAATATTTTATCGCATTGGGTTATATTTTTGTTGATTTAAAATAGCTCTAAAAAAGGAAAAACGGAAACGAATAAAATATTATTTTTATTCGTTTTCCTATAAAAGTGCATCATAAATCAATAACTAAAACGATATGCGCCCGAAACCTTAATCTTTATATAAAAAAAGGACTTTTAGAAACAAAAGTTTAAAAACTGAACGTTTCCTATAAGACCTTTGTAATGCCAAGAATACATTATTTAAAAATTTAAATTAAGAGTCCAAGCGCGAGACGAAAAATTAGGTAGCAATTAGACTTTTAGACCCGATCTCGGGGGGGGCTGCAGCCCGGCAGCCCCCCCTTAAATACGCCACTGGGTATACTCAAGGCAAATCATTTAAATTCAACGCCGCGCCACCTCATTCTGCAAACTCTATGACCCCGCTGGTAACCCTAATGGAATGTCGCGCTCAAAGTTATGCTCACGTACTGCTACTTAGGCATATATACATAAAATTCAAAATTATTACATAGCTCCCGAAAAAAAAAGGTCATGTGGACTGGACTAGACCTCCATGATATGTATTTGAGTTCGCTGAATCTGACCTACTTTTCACCCCATCAGGCCTAGGGGTGAGATCACCTGTATGGACAGGGAATGAAACCAGATTTTTGGAAGGATGTTTCTAAGAATAACTATGGGGGAGGGATTTGTTTATACTATAGCCTTCTCAATGTGAGGAGAGCGAGACCTCACTCGGGCCTAGGGTAAATTGGTCTGACATTTTATTAATAATTACTTCAATGGGTAGGTACTGGTAACTGAGGATAACTCTTCCTTGGCCATAAGAGATGGTAGTAGAGATTGTATGCGAGGTCTTTTTTGGAGGTGAAAAAACTGAATCCATTGTATGAACTGAACAAAAGATTATAATATATTGAAAATTAAAATTATTTAAAAAATTGTTCTTGTTTTATTGGTAGGGAGAAACCCTTCCTAGTGCCCTTTATCTTAATTGATTTACTCTAGCCTCAGAATAAGACTTTGTTGATTTCATTTTAATATTATAAAAGATACTCTAGAACTATTAATTACAAATTATAATAATCATAGAAACTAATTAAACAATAAATCTATTTTACTGACTAACATTTTCCGACTGAGCTTCAGCCTCTATACTTTCCTCTTCCTTTGCTTTTTGTTCTGCTATTATTTGCCTATTTCTCCATGCTTGCATATAGCTAGTCGGATGGATGGGAAAGTATCCAGCTAGTCCTAATAATTGCTCCACTGGCTTAGAACATACGGCCCCATTGCCGATCCAATGGCTGATTCGTTCAAAGTTTAATGCAACTAATTTTTCGTTGTGTTGATTGGGCATGGGATCATAGGTACCAAGTTGTTCTATTACTGGTCTGCTCTGGTGTTGTCTGTTCTAAAAAGAAATGTAAAACATAATTAACAGTTTATCAAGGCGTTTATACTTTATCAAAAATAGCAATGTCTACTTACAACAGCAACTACAATATGATAAAAAGGCCGGTTAGTACAGCCTTTACGTAAGAGACGAATTACTTTAGGTGAATTATAGATGAAAACGCCTGTTCCACTAGAAGGAGGCAACATTTTAAAAAAAAATGTAAATTTTCAAAAAGTTAAAATATAAAATAAGGTTAAGTTAAGAGGTCACAAAACTGTCAAAAAAGAAAAAGGTATGCTCGTTATTTGTTCAGATTCGATCCGACCAACTTATCGACTATTGAAAATGCATAGTCCTAGAGAGAGACCCATATACCCCATCCTGTTTTTGTACTCTATGTTTATTATAAAAAGAAGATTGCAAATTGCAAGCATTTTGGTCGGTATAAATGTATTCTGTATACAGGAAATTTCTGAAAGTAATCGTGTATCGTAAATATATTTCGTATAAACTATTATGCAATGAAACTAAAACTTACACTTTTTACAGCTTCTTATTTGTAAGTCCTAAGAAGGCATAGTTACTTGAATTTACAAGTTGTCGCTGACTAGGAAAAACTTATTCAAATTTGGCGGCTGGATACTCGACGACGGCATCCGCCATCTTTAACAGGTCACGTGATCACAAAAGTGCGTTGCGGGGACAGAAATATTCAGGTATGGTTATCCTGTTCCGCATTTATTTACGAAAAAATTAGTGTTTTAGTTCAGTTACACGAGTAAAAACCAGTTTAGTTTGTAGTTAAGGTATTGAAAAATTGTGGCCTTAAAGTTCTGCCAATCCCTGGCTAGGTTTTTCCCGGGATTGGACCTATTTGTCAATACACACAAGGCTCTAACAAGCCTTGAAATGGCGTCGTCCCACATGGTGATACGGGGATATTTTCACAGTGAATTTTTCTAAATTAAGTGATTTGGGGGCCACGGTTTATAATCGGTACACAAGGTTTTCCCATGAAAATTTTTTATCAACGAGTGACTAACGGTTCTCGTTTTCTTTGTAATGAAATGACGGGTTCGTGCAGTGTTGCCGTGGGTCGGGTTTTAAAGACGTTTATTATTGTCCAAAAACACGAAAAATACGCCCCAATATTGAAATTTTTACTCAGTTTTTTAAGTAATACCATTATTTTTACCTACCGAAAATGTGGAGATAACTTGGGCGGAAATTATCAGACAGCGGTAGTTAGCATTGACAGAATTTGCTAAAAAAAATCATAAAACATTTTCATTGAAAACTGGGACATGAGTACTTGTAAGTTAACAAATGGCAAATAATACAGAGCAATTTATTTTTTAGTTATATAGAGTTTTGTAGCATTTATGGTAAAAGGTACATTGTTTAATAAAAAGGGTACAAATATGATTTATTAAGCCCAGTACCCAGATATATGTATAGTAGATAGTACTTGCAATCAAGAAATAAAGACAGTACTGTCTGCTAGCCACTAATTTTCCTTTCTTAATTATTATTATGGAAGAAAAACTTCTACCTTCTACTTATAATGTAAAACTTTTCATTAAACATTTTTTTATTGTCCTAATTTAAACTTATTTTACAGATAGTTGTAAATAGAAACACTGTACATATTGTACAAAAAAGATGAGCTCGACTGGTCGAACCACCTCCAAAGGTGGTAAGGGGGCGAAAGCTGATAAACCACACAAAACAGATGGTGGTAAGTTATAAAGTGTAATAAGGAAAATGTGTTATACAGCCTATAAATTGGTGTAATAATTTTCTCAAAAAACATAATAGTCCCAAAATGTATTTTTACTCTTAAAGCTACAATCAAAATTTAGTGGAAAACCCCATTTGACTTTCTAACTTGTCTATAAAATTAAAACAAGTGGTTTTTAATTTTCAAAATCATTAATATGATTCCAAATTCTCTTTTCTTTTTAAATCCTTTATTTGCCACCACTTAATTATTCATACCTCAATTAAACTTGGGTATTTTACCTAGATAAAATTTTTAATATTTATATCTGGCTAAAAGCACTTTAATTATCTATAAGCTAATTAATGGAATTAACATTGATAAGGTTAGTTAATAGTTAGTATAGATTGTCTGGGTTTTATTATCTTTTAATAGAACACAATTGAAGAAAGTAAATGGAGAGTTGATTTTTTGATCAAAAGATGATTCAATAGTATTAAGGGGTTATACATAATATTTAGTCAGCATGTTATTGTTTTCTTTTGTGTGTATAGGAGCCAATATTATTATTAACTTTATTTTTTAAGTTCCTAGTTTATTGTTGGTTTATTCTCAAGTTGATTGTATACTTCTGAGTTAAAGCAAAGGAAGGCGCGTTGAATCAAATAAAAAATCATTTATTTAATGTCCAAAACAAGAAGTTATAGTACCAACCTCAAATTTATCCACTAGAATCAAATTGTATTTGGACCAAGAATGAGTTTGATACGACATTACATTAATAAATTATCCTCTTCGAATTTCAAAAGTTTTAGGGATTAAAAATCATGCCCCATGCTAAATAAATCATAAATATAAAGTTGTGGTGAATTATGTCCAAGATTTGGTTGGAACTATATTATTTCAAGTTGTGGATATAAAACCGTTTGTTTAGACGCTCCTCAAATATAGTGGGAATTGTTTTTGTTAAATTCATTATTAAATCTCTCTCTTTTCTTGCTGAAAAAACTACATGCTTTAGACATACGTGGCAATATTGTTCGATGGCTAAATTTATTTCTAATTGCCTAATAAGAGTTCAAAATTCCTATTCTGATCAATTTAAAGTTAATTATGGTGTAGGTACCCCAAGGGGGCTTAATAACGCCTTTGCTTTTTGCACTTTTCTAAATTGATCTTTAAAATTATCTGATATCAAAATGTATCCCTGTCAAACTAATTTTATGCAGATGGTGCAACTGATTATATCTGCTTACACATTAGATCAACTGATTGCACTAGGTAAGCATATTTTACTGAGATTTTGGTGCAAGAAAAATCACTTAATTATCAACTTAAACAAAATTTACTAAAGGTATTTATTTTCAAGTAAATAATAATCTAACCACAAAACGCCTAATGCGATCTGTACAGGACTGCATTCAGGTTTCGCATTTGAATAAACACTTTTTTACCCTCACACGGATATTTGCTGTTTCCTTGACACTTAAGTTTTGAATCATACGTTAATTCCATAACTAGATCCCTTTCTAAAACATGCTTAGATCACATATTTGTCAGATTAAAACTAACTAACAACTTGCGCATAAATTCTTTCATTATTGATGAAGATATCATGGATCATATCTCCATTGTACTTCTTATTAGTCAAAAAACCCCATATAAAACAAGACGCAATAACATAAACGAAAACCCAAATTAAAAGTAAGACTAATATAAATAAACTTAAATAACTACTACAATGTGATTGGTCTCCGGTTGTGAGGGAAGATAATCCCGAAACAGCTACACAAGTTTTCTTCAATACATACAAGAATTTATTGGTTGAGGCAACCAAAACATACTCAACAATTAATATTAAAAAACAAAAAAATTAATAACTGGATAAGTAGTGGTATTATTGCATCTTTTAAGGTTAGAGATAAATTTAAAAAATGTATCCTAATTTCCTGAGCAAGTTGATTTACACACGCAAAAGAGTGACTTATAAATCTCAAATTGAAAACAATATGAAAAAATCTACCAAATAATCAAGGATGCGACGTATGAGAAGAATGAAAATGCAAAAGAATACTTATATTAATATAAATAATAACTTGGGTGTGCATTATCATGACTAGAGCGCGGAAATTTTATGACATTCCAGAGACGCATTTACGTATCGCGATTGTAAGATAGCCTGCTATATTTTATGTTGTTTGTCTTATCTCTTATTAGTTATGCAATTTACGGGTCGGTGGTGAGTTATTTGGCAATACGCTGCGGTGTGTTTTTCTGAAGCAAGATGATTTTAAATTGGTGACACGTGAAAATGGAAAAATTTGAAAATAATGAGCTATGGTGCTAATTTACGGTGAGTGTCGTCAAAGTGCGGCTGCTGCTTCGAGATTATACGCAAAACGCTTTCCCTTGCGGGCTCAATCTACACTCAGAAGTTTTCTTAATGTTACTCAAAGGGCAAGTTAGGCAGAACCGTATTTGATCCATAGTGTAATTAATGAATGTAAGTACCTTATTTTTGAGTTTTTTGAAAAAAGGTATTTGAAAATGTTGTTTATAATGCCTTTTATACACAGCTAAAAAAGAAGTATCAACTTAGGAATCACCCTGTATTTTGACTAGACGAACGCTCAGATAAATGTTTCTAAAGTAGTTGCGAACGTGCGGCTGTCACTAAATATCAAGAGTAAAATTTGGTTAAATAAGTATAAATTTGGTATCACTTATGTTTTTTGTTGCACACAGATTTTTAACCGGAATTAACTAACTAGTAAGTTTGACTGTGACATACATGACAATGACAGGCATTATGTACTCACAATCAAAGGTGCGTGATTAGTAATTGAAAAATTAAGGTAATCTGGCCAGTATAATTGTGAGAACGTTATTTCTGCCAATGTTATTTATGTCAGAGTCAAACTTGCTGGTTAGTTAATTATTATTAAAATTCTTTGTGCAACCCAATGCCTTCTATACACAGCTTCTAAAACAGAAGTATCAACTTAGGAATCACCCTGTATTTTTATGTGAAATCATCCCTTAAAATTTTATATGGTCATTTCCACTCACCCTGTTATAAATGAACAAGGTGGTCACTCGGGTCCTGGAATAACGTCATTATCATTAAATTTCCGCGCTCAATTCATGACTATAATGAAATTGCAAACTATTGCAATGATCATTTCACAGAAAAGTCAAAAATTCAGATAATAAGAGTAAATCCGCATGGGCAAGTCGGGTGTCAAAGAAATTAACATTAAGGGTGATAAAAAGACAGTGGCTGATAACTTTAATGCATTTGTCGTGAGTTTGGCACCAAATTAAAAACTTACCTTTTAGTTCAAATATAGAGCATAATCCAGTAAATATCGAATTAGAATTAACTAATGGTCAGGAAATATTGGACATAGCGAAACAACTAAAAAACAAATCAAATTTGGAATATTTCCTGAACAGTTGAAACACGCGTTAGTTGTACCTATTTTTAAAAAAGGTGATGATACCAACATCGAAAATTACCGTCCTATCAGTTTACTTCCATCCTTTTCCAAGATATTTGAGCGCGTACTATGTCATAGAGTCATGAAATTTATGGTAGAAAACAACATTTTAAATATAACACATGGTTTTATTGCAAGTAAATCAACACAAACAGCATTATTTGAATTCACAAAAAATATCTTGGAAACTTTAGAGAGTGTTGAGATTCCGTTAGGCCTATTCCTTGATCTGTCAAAAGCATATGACACCTTAAGTTATGAAATTCTTTTTAAAAAGCTATACCCTTATGGTATATGAGGAAGGACCTTAGAATGGATTAAATCATACTTATTTGGAAGAAAACAAAGTGTGGTGATAGGTAAAGAAGGAGAAAATGTGTTTTCAACAAGTAGACCTATTACAGTAGGAATACAATAGGGTAGTGTCATAGGACCAATTCTATTTATCATATATGTATTCCAGAATACAACTAAATATTAAAAATACCAACTATGCAGATGATACAAATATTTTATTGACATATAAGGATCTTGCGTTCCTTGAGTAGAATATTCAACAATTTATGATTGAAGTAAATAATTGGTTTGTTAAAAATAAACTGATTTTAAAGAAATCAAAGACAGGTATCACCATGTTTAAGAATAACCGTTCCATTCTGGAAAATTCGGAAACCATATCCATTATTAGCAGTGATATGAAATTAAAGAAAAATACTAAAGTTTTAGGTATGTTTCTGAATAGTAAAATGTCATGGGATAGTCATGTTCAATATGTTGTAACAAAGTTAAACGCTGTATGTTACACCCTAAGGCCCGTATTATTAATCTCCTGGTAACTTTACCAGCCAGATAATTTCTATGGAGACAATTGTCTTAACAATGGTTTCTTTGGAAAATATCTTGCTGATAAAGTTACCAGGAGATTAATAATACGGGCCTTAGAATATTAAGTAAATATGTTAATTTAGAAACTAGAAAAATTTATATTACTCTAACTTTGAATCTAGAATAAGATATGGGAGTGCCAAAGACATAACAAGAGTCTTTTGGTGTCAAAAAAGAACGTCAAGGGTAACTCTTAATTTAAGACCGCGAGATTCATGTAGAGGTACATTTAAACAGCAAGAACTCTTGGCTATGTCTGGAATTTACATACAGGAGTGCATATTGTTCTTTTTCAGAAATAAAAACATGTTTGAAAATAGCGAGACACAAAAGACATACCCTACCCCAGGCATAGATTGACTTTATATGAAAAGGAAGCCTATTATCAATGTATCAAATTATATAAGGCTCTACCAAACCATATAAAACAAATTATTAATCTCAAGAAACTGAAAAGGTCTATTTTTAGGCTTATTGTAGATGTAGAACCTTATACACATTTAAATTATTTAGAGAAAATAGTCAATTTAAATTAGTAATAGAATTAAATTTACGGTCATGATATGTTTTCCTTTCTACTTTATCTTCCTGCTTGATTACAGGCAAAACAATTAAAATATTTTACTGCAGAACACAAGGTCTAAAAATACATACATATAAAGCATAGATTACACTACGCAAAAGTTCTATTTGTTCATACTTTATGTTGGAAGATTCTCTAAAGTGAAAAATTAATTAAAGAATATTGGCTCATACACACACAATATGTATTATTATTTGTAACTTAACAGACATTCTACACATGTAGTGTTTTATCTAAATCAAACTTCTTAAGAGATAAATTAATGTAAAAAATACATGTACTCATCTTATAACAGTTGTATGTCATATAGGATCATTTTTGTTTTGTTACTTTGAACCTAGTTCTCAGTAAGGGAGAAAGTTCATATTCTTTTTTCCAGGTAAAGGAGGAGGTGATAAGGCACACAACAAAGAGCAGACTTCTAAAAATGAAGAGATCAGCATCAAAGACAAGGTTAAACAGCTGATGGAGCTGACTCAGCGTTCAGAAGACGCGGTCTGCCTTGCCCTACACGAAATGGATAATGACATCAATATGGCTATTAATTTCTTGTTTGAGGAAACTGGCACTGTAAGTATACAGGGTGGCAGTTTATTCTCAACCTAATTTACTAATTCAGAAAAATATGAAAAAATACAAAATGTTGCCAATAAAATAAGATTTTCTATTGTTCCTAATAAAAATTCACTATGAATAAAACACAACACTTTTTACCTTTTTTTTTTATTTTACAGGGCGAATGGGAAACTAAAGACAAAAAGAAAAAGAAGCGGCAAGCCTCGGCCGGCAAACAAGACAAAAAGGGCGAGGAGGGCGCGGGGGGTGGCGGTGCGGACGACTGGGATGAGGTCTTACCGCCGACCAGTGGAAACAACGCGGGAGCTGGGGATGGCAAGGAATGGAAAGTAAGGATGAAATTACTAGTGTTGGATTGCACAACATTTTTTTAACAATGATAATTAACTAATCAGCAACTATGTGACATAAAAGACATTGGCAGGCATTGTTTAATCACAATCGAAGTTGCCTGATTAGTAAATAAAAAAATAAGGTAACCAGGCCCCTGCTACAATAAGAAAAGTAAAGTGACAATGTCACCGTTTAAAGTTGCTGGTTAGTTAATTATTTCTAAAAATCTTTGTGTAACCCTACAACATAAGTACTAGAGTAAAAATTAACCTCTACAATGTGTTAGGTTTTTCTTATAGACGCTAAGTGATAACTTCTAATGCACACGATCATTCGGACTGACAGTCATTTCCTTATCGAGACTGTCAATCAGAATGATCGTGTAGGGTCTCCATAAAATTCTCAACTTCTAGCAGCTTTATCAAGTAATTCGTATAGTAAGACCTTTATTATTTGATGTTTATTTTTTTTTGACCCTCAGTATACCACAAGAGTATTACTGGGGTTAATGTATGTAATTTAAGTTTCGATATGAGCAAGTTTTTTTATCATAAAAACTGTGTCGTATAGTAGATAACAGGTTTTATTGTAAATGGTACCATTGTTATTGTTAATAGAAAATATTTGAAATAACAAGGTAGGATTTTGAGCAGATCTGAAAATGTATACTAAGGAAGTAAAAGACTTATCAAACAGTAAAAATACATTGTGTACCTAATCAATTGTTTATTATCTAATTTAAATAATATAAAGTTATTTGGTAATTTTTTATGTAAGTGCTTGTAATAAAAATATTGTTATTGTGAATGATGACACGATGACGAGACTGAACGCGTTAGATTTTTAGATTAGCCCTAATTTATGACAAGTATTTTGTTATTTAAACACGGACTATTTTTGAAAATCTTCGCATCTAGATGATCTTGGCAATCTGACACAAAACATTCACATCATTTTTTTTATTGACAAAGTTGAAAATATCAAAAAATGTATTGTAATTGAACCGTTGAAAATTTTTTTTTATTAAATTCTTGTTTTAAAATAATTTACAGGAACGTGGGGGCGGTGGTGGCGGTCGCAGCAGAGATAACAAAAACTTCGGCGGCCCGCCCCGTTTGCACGGTCGAAACAACGAAGGCCGGGGCTGGCGTGGTCGAGACAGGGATCAGAATGAAGAGGGCGGAGGCCGAGGGGGCGATCGCCGCGGCGGCCGGGGCCAGGGAGCCACCAGGGGTGGCGGCGGCGGTCGAGGACGAGGCGGAGGCCGCGCTGGCGGAAGGTAAGTGATAGCTGAAAATTTAGCTAGCGTATTTTTTAATGACTGATTATTTTAAACAAGACGACAAGGGTTTCATGTAGACTCACAGTTAAAGTGGACGACAACCCATCTACAAAACTAACTATATGATTTTCTTTTAAATGTGCCTGATTTAAATCTAAAACTAAACGAAAATCCTAAGCAGAGAGTTGAGCAATGCAAATTTTTTGGCTTTTATGTATAAATTGGTCTAATATATCTAAATAAATGACAAATTGTCAATAGCGGTGGCGACTCGTGCCTCAGAAATGTAAGGGTTGCACTCGTTGCGATAATAGACTTTTTCACTATAATCGAATTTATCGTATTCAGCACTAACATTTGGAACTAGAACTCTTATTATAAATTTTCGAATTAAGCGTCATGTTAAAAGCTTTTTTTTTATAGTCTCACTGTATTTACATGTGTCGTCTTTATTTATTTATTCAGCATTACAGTCCAACAGAAACCATTTATATTGGATTTATCGGCGGAAGATCACCTACAAAATGGCTACGCCATTAAACTTTACACAAATCAATAAACACGGTGACTTTGAGTTAAAAAAGAAAATATAGTCAGTAGCTTATTTAGTTTTATTATTATAAGCAACATTAACACTTTGCAAAAATTATTAATAATTATTATTTTATTTAGGTACCCACCTAGAGGAAACCGAGGAGGACCGGGTGGTGGTCGAGATTATAATAACAGACAACCAATAGCTATTGAGACCTGGGATAACAGCAACACTTGGGATAATAGCACAGCGACAGCTGCGGCCACAACCAACCATACAACGGGCAATGGTAAAGCACTTTTTCTATTTCTACATAACTCTATATCCCGGGATCGTAAGAAAATCGCTCTTCATGATATTACCAGAAATTTTATTAAGTAAACTCTAAAGTCTTATCCTAAACCAACACAGTCAACATAAAAAGCAGTCTTAGACTTAAAATGTACAGCTTTGGGTTCAAGGTTGAAAGCAGTAATTCCCCGGTAAACTGCTGCAGGTCGGAGAAGCACGTATGGATTGCACTCCCGGGATAGCTACTATTTTTTAACATACTTTTGCTATCCCGGGCTTACATAATGTGATCTCAAAAATCCCGGGATTGTTTATTTGCTTCGGGATCACAATTCATCATGTGTTTAAGATCTAATTTGAATAATATAAAGTTATTTGGTAATATTTTTTAAAAGTCCTTGTAATAAAAAGATTGTTATTGTGAATGATGATACGATGACGAGACTGAGCGCGTTAGATTTTTAGATTAGCCCTAATTTATGACAAGTATTTTGTTATTTAAACAAGGACTTCTTTTGAAAATCTTCGCTCCTAGATGATCTTGGCAATCTGACACAAAACATTTACATAATCTTTTTATTGATAGCTACTATTTTTTTTAACATACTTTTCTGATCTCGGGCTTACATAATGTGATCCCGAAAATCCCGGGATTGTTTATTTGCTTCGGGATCGCAATCCGTACTATATATAGTAAAAATGTGAATAGTTATTTCACAAGTGGTGAATATATTATTTGTCAATTCTGTATAATCCTAGAGCAAATTTTATTTAAAATGTCATTAGGGGTGAGTTTGAATTATATTTATTTTATCCTTTTTTTAGAGCTACAAGTTTTATAAATATTTCTATATGCTTTCTATTCTACATACATTTAAAAATAAAAGAACCTGTTGCAGCACAAATGATATTCCTATTTTCGTAATGACTGCCATTTGGGAATACCTTAAATATCCCCTCTCTTATATTTTCAATCTTTCCATAACTGCAGGTATTTTTCCTGATGCTCTCAAACTTTGTGAAACAATTCCGCTACTCAAAAGAGGTGATTCAGAGTGTGTCGAAAATTATCGGGCTATAACTGGCCTAACCTCTTTTTCCAAACTTTTTGAGAAGATTATTGCCGATCGTATTGAATCTTTTCTGTCCAGAGAGAGGTTAATGAGTACTTCACAGCACGGTTTTCGAAAAAACTTCTCAACAAGCACGGCTGCTTTCGACCTACTTGAATGCATCCACAAAGGCATTGATTCTAATCATTACACATTAGCTCTTTTCTTTGATTTAACTCGAGCTTTCGACTGTGTTGATGCTGCCTTTTTGCTAAGAAAACTGCACGCGTTGGGTGTGCGTGGCAATGTTGCTCGGTGGCTAAATTCTTTTCTTTCTAATCGTCGAATAAGAGTCAAAGTTCAAAATTCCTATTCTGATCAATTTATTGTTAATTATGGTGTACCCCAAGGGGGCGTAATATCGCCTTTGCTCTTTGCACTTTTCATAAATGATCTTGAAAAATATCTCATATCGAAAGGTATGCCTGCAAACTAATTTTATATGCGGATGATGCAACTGTGATTATATCTGCTGGAACATTGGATCAACTGATTGCAATCGCGAAGCATATGTTGATTAGATTTTCATTATGGTGCAAGAAAAATCACTTAATTATCAACGTAAACAAGACACACTATATGGTTTTTTATAAAAGGAGGCAGGTTCCTGATTTAAATTTAAAACTAAACGAAAATCCCATTCAGAGAGTTGAGCAATGCAAATTTCTTGGCCTTCATGTAGACTCACAGTTAAAGTGGACAGCTCATGTTGATTTTGTTGCTAGTAAACTTAATTCGACATATTTTGCTATAGTCAACTTAAAAAATTGTATGGATAGCAAACAATTACTTAATATTTACTATGCATTAGCCTATAGTCACCTAAGCTATCTAATACTTTACTGGAGCCAATCAATAGAACTACAAAGATTATTCATTTTGCAAAAAAGAATAATTCGTAAAATTTACTCTTTAAGCCCACTTGAATCTTGCAAGGAAACATTTCGGCGATATAAAATTCTTACGCTGCCTAGTATTTTGATTCTTAGTGCAGTAATGTTTGTAAAAAAATACTCTTCCAAATTTCCCAATACCTCAACAATTCATAATCGTGATACTAGAAACTCGGATAAAATTTATATTTCTGGCTACAAAACATCCTCTTATCGAAAAAGTCCATATTGTGTCTGCAGTTCTCTTTATAATGCGCTCCCGGAAACTGTCAGAAGCATAACTCAATTCAGAAAGTTCAAGAACAAAGTAAAGTGCTACCTTCTTGACAAAAATTTTTATGATATTCGGGAATACCATGATATTATCACATAAAACTTAAAATAACTTTTCTTTCTTACTTTTATAATGTCACTATTTACTTTGTAAATGTATATGGCAATGAATGAATAAATAAATAAATAAGATGAATAGCCTTTTTTCTTTAATAATTTTGTAGACGACTGGGACGACTTGCATACCGACGAATGGTCGACCGAGGAGTATACCGGGAGCCTCGTAGAGACCAAAGTGTTTACTCCCAGTGTGCCGCCTAGTTTGGAAGTCATGGAACCTTCTGCACAACAGCCCGGCTTGGATCAAAGTCTCGGTTCTGTACAACAGGATCCTGCATCTTACAGGTAGTGTTTTTGATGTATTTTTTATGTACTCATTTACTCATATTTTTAAAGTTTTAAATGATGATACGATGACGAGACTGAGGAGTAGGTTTTCAAACTGTGCCCTGGATTATGGCAAGTCCTTTGTCATACCCACATGTACAGTTGTTTGAAAATCTTTCTACTTAGATGATCTTGGCAATCTGACAATGTTTTTGATGCCATTCAACTCGTTCTATTATGTGTTTTATTAATTTATTAAAAACATGTTCCCTCTATTTCTAGTCAATCTCTTGGTCAAACCTATAACCAGACGGTGTTGCCCTCTCAACAAAGCCCCGTCCCGCCCATGGTGGGCACCCTGACAGCGGCGCAGACTCAGTACTTCTCGCAATTGTCTCAGCAAAATAGTGATAGCTTGAGTAAACAATACTCTAGCGCCACCTACCCGGGGCAGACTGGATATGATACCAAGTCTAACGTGCAACAGGTAGTTATAAAAACAATATATATACAATAAAATACAATATACATTAATTTGGCCTATAAAAAATTCTAAACTTCTGGCTTTGCCAAAATTTTAGTATACTTTAATTTTCATTTTATTGATTAGGAAAATTAAGAGCAAACAGTAGTTGATGAGTTATCACAAATAAATAGTGCATTTCCACCACATCGCGCATATTGCACCTATGTCTGGCGATGTCAATAAAAGGTATTTTTATATAGAATATATAAACACGAGAATTAAGTGCTGCGGCGTCAGTAGAGATTTTTAAGATAATATCGGGACATCGTTTGTAATTTTAACGGAAAATAGGAAATTAACAATTAACAGTAATATTTCTATTGTTATGTTCTGCATGGCGAATGATATAAATTGAAACTAAATAATTTAAAAAAAATAAGGTATAATCCGCCAAACTAGAAGTTCTTGTGAACCCCTTAGTAAAATGTTTGTATTACGTTTTCAATTAGACAAGCCAGGAAACGATGCCGCGTTTCACGCTGGTATGGAAGGCTCTTAAATAAAAACAATTAGAAGGCATGTAGAATCAGTTTGAAGATTTTACACTTAAGATTTACGTGTCTGAGTAAAAATGCCCTTACAGGTCAATAAAGATTTTTATATCTTTGTCATATTATTATGCAATTTTCCTGTATTATAATTTTTTCTAGGTCTACAGTAACAACACTTCACAAGTTTACACACCCGCAACGCAATCTTACAGTACTTCGCAACAGTCCTACAGCAACGCAACTCAACCCTACAATACGACGACGCAGGCGTATAGCAACACTTCTCAGACGTACAATAGTACTTCTCAGTCGTACAATACCTCACAACCCTACAGCAACGCCACGCAGTCGTACAGCAACGCGTCCCAATCGTACGGTAACCAGGCTCAGTCGTATAATAATAGCTCTCAGGCATATAGTAATACGCAGCCGAGTTATGGAAGTACGCCGCCGAGTAATACTTACGCGAACAGTGGTTATCAGGCGGTCGCTAATTCGTATGGGACGACGCAGGAGACGCAGCCCGCTCAGCAACCTGCTAGGACGAAAACGCAAAGGGCGAGGGTACCGCCGCCTTCAAAGGTCAGTAGTTGTACCAGTATTTTTTTATGCTATCACTATAGTAACATAGGTTAGAAACCTAAATCTACCCGTTCAAATTTTAATCATTGACATAAAAGAAACATGGACGAAATATTTCTATTCCCTTTGTACATGTTAGCTTGACGCCTGTTATTTACGAAAATAAATAAACAAACTTCTACATGTAGTATCTCTTTTTATTTTCAGTCTGTCTCTATTGTTATTTTAACACCTGATAAATTTGAAGTCTCGTTTGTGCAAAATATACAATCGACGGACGTGACTCAAAAGTTCACAGACGAAATTTAGGAAAACAAACAGTTGTGTGATTCTTTAAAAATTGCATTAACTTATTATGCGATTTCCACAGAAAATATAAATCATTTACTAATTGGGGGAGCTACTTTATATAAAAACGTGGCAAATAAAATGTTACGCAATAGAAAATTTGAGGCCCTAAACAATGTTTCAAATTTCTTCGTTATTTCGATATGAAATAAAAAGGTCGTTAATAGAGGAATGGATACTTTTAATATGATAAAATAATTATTATCAAGAGTCGTGGTATTAGTACCAATAATAATGCTAAGTCAACAAATATTTTAAATTTACCATTTACAGAACATGAAAAATTATTGTTTCACTTATAATAAATATGATTGCATTCTAAAACTTAAATATAGCAGTTTTAGATAACAAAAAAACTAGCTGTAGGCACCCTTTCCAAAGACAGAATATGTAGATTTTAGGTCGATGTTGGTATAGGTATGTTTTAAATTTCTGTATTATTTTTAAAGCATAGAATTATTTGATAATAAGCATAAGCGCTATTTTAATAACTATTAGATAGCACCTACCCATATGATTGTAAGTTGACTATATCAAGAAAAATCATGAAATTCACATCATGTATTTTACATGGCTTGCTTAAATAAAATAAAAATGATTATTTGAACACATAATTTATTTTCATAAACAACTGTTAATTTACGTTAGTGAAGGGAGAATCGAATGATTATTCGAATACAAAAAATCGAATTATTTATATTTTGAATTCCTCTGAAGATTAGAAAATCGAAGGCGAAGGTGACCAATACTACCGACGGACTAGAGTGGACATTTCATCCAAAACCAGATTGTACAGATTTTTTCCCCTCTTCCTTTTTGTCATATACTCTCATTTTTAATGCACTAAAAGCTTCTTTTGTCCACCCTAGAGCTCCATCTACGGATCTGTACCACTGAGATATGGTATCTATATGTGGCAAACTGCGATTAAACGTTTTTCGAACAAAATTATGTGCCTTGGGCGAATAAAAACTTAGAGTTAAAGCAAAGGATCGGAGAGCAGGTGTATACTTTTGCTTTGAAGGACCTTTTAACAATTTTCTAAAAATGTCTGACGTTGTTTCTGGAAGAGATGCCTAAAAAGAAAGGTATAAATGAATATTTTCATAGCCACAGAATGTCTTAAGGTCTTAAGATTTAGGTGGGCGCCAACCAGGTACGTGTAATTCAATTGAATGTCAGCGGGCAGCGATATGCTAACATACGATATTTGATCTCCACCGCTCTGTTTTACGCTTATATTATTACGTTAAAATTCCTACACCGACCTCCACATATTTTACGAACATACTTTTAAAATTATTTGATAGTTTTCGATAAGCAGCTTGTTTAATAATGTAGCTTCCCAAATTATTTATTAAGTGTCTATTATATAATTTCTTACTTGAGAGTATTTTATACCTCATTTCTTGCACTGGATTCCAATACGGGTTTACCGCTATGGGAACAGCCATTGGTCTTAAAAGTCTCTTTTGCTTTAGTAAAAAATCCTCTTCTGATTCAAACATTTAAAGGCCATTTTTGGTAAAAATTTTTCTTTTGGAAAACCCAAAAGATGAAACCATGTTTGTAGTGTCTGTTTATCCCTCGGAAATCTACGAAATAGAAATAAAGACATACTGTTCCGAGGATTCAAATTAATAGATGAACTATAGCCTAGGCCAAATGACAAAAACTAGTTGTTTATTCCTTAGTTATAGTAAACTAACTAAAAAAATAAAGTTAAAAAATTAAAAATTGGTGTGACTGCCTCTGAAACATGCCCTTGAAGCATGAACGATAGTACTTACCGATGAAATGATAAATCTGGATTTAAATTATCGTATTTACTGCACACTTTACAAAGTCGCACCATGTTGAATTATAAAATACACTTTTGCAACAATATTTAAATTTAACACCGAAAACAAACAAATATATGACAGCCGTTAATCAGGTACTGGCAAACTTCAAATAAGTATGAAAGGGGCTCAATAGAAAACACCTTCTGAACGCTCTAACGCTACTTGACGTCTTTGTCTAATTAACACAAAACGACAAAGGTAAATTATACTAATTTTCCGAATGCCCCGAGTGTTTTTCCGAAATGTTGTTTACAATGGAGCTAATAATGGGCATTATTTATGCTTCAAAGACTGTGACCCAATATCGTATCCCCCTTTGCTTTAATATCCTTGTTTGATATACTTTAAGTTACAATGTAACGTGTCTCAAAAACCCGCGCAAGCCAAACTACCGTTACCAGGACAACCGATGCCGCCGACGCTCGAAGCAAAGGTGGCTGCGCCGAGGCGCGGAGAGAACAACGTTACCATGGTAGCAGCTGGAAAAAGACAGTTTTGTTTTGTTTGTTTTATATTTTGTAATCATAATTATTATTACTCTTATGTATCAGCTTGTCAATACAGCAGTAAATTAAAATCAAATGTTGAGTGCTTAATTTACAACGATAGAGAAGGCCGAGCCAGGCGACCACATCTACAGTCCACAACGAAAATGATTTTAATAATAAAATGTCCGGAATTGTTCACTTTATGAGAAAGTACTTATTGCATAACAACCTGAAGCTGATGCGATTCGGTTCTAAAATGTAAGGTTAGGTTAGAATTTTATGTTATTTTCACGTACGGAAGGGAAGACGTGTACTTCAACTAAAAGTGCAAGGCTGCATAAAGATTCCGTAAACGTGTAAATTAGTGAGTTTACTTCTTTGTTAACTGTTAGGTTTAATAATCACTTCAACTGTCTACTAGGTATCCAGTGCCACTCTATATAGAGTCATGATTTGACTAATGACAAAATTAAGAGTACATCTTTTCAACATTATCATAAAATGTTAATTTATTCCTATTTTTTAGATCCCAGCCAGTGCAGTTGAAATGCCAGGTGATCTTAATAGCAGTATTACGTACCTGGACGTGCAATTTGGAGCCATGGATCTGATTGATAATTCTTTTGACTCGAACGCCGCGTCGGAGGTCAAATATGGATCAGAAAATAATAGAAGGTACTTACAGATAATCATTATTGAATCATGTATATGGATTGCGCATAAACAAGTCTGTGTAACTAATACAAATAAAATATTTTTTTTTAGTACAAGTGGCTTAGAGAATTCCACAAGCACGCCCACGAGTGGGTTGGATCTTGGCTCGTCAACAACGAGTAGCCAAAACGCGACATTGGACGCGTATGGTGCCACTAAGAACGGTACCCAAAGCAGTATTAGCTCTGCGTTGTCACAGGGCGTAAGTATCTTTTCTCCATTAAAATTTTAAAGCTGTGATGGTTTTTGTTGGTAGAAAATAATATTTTAAATGATCTATGAAATTACCTTATTTTTCTGTTTTTAGCTTTCAAATACAGACAGCATTCCACAAACTTCTGAACACTTAAGTTATAATAATGCGGCTTCAACAAGAAGTACATCACAAGGTTAGTGATTAAAACAAGATAATAGTAAAGCAATTGTCAAAAAAGATTATTATTGGTTATGTCAAAAAGTGGGCCTTATCTAGAATAATTCATATTCTCATTGTTGTTTAAATTACGTTTAAATCAAGTTGTAGTTTAAATAGTGATGTAAAAAAACCGTTTTTTTGACCACCTGAAAAAAAAAACCAATCCACGTTTTTTTTTTCACTTTCGTTTCTGTTCTATTTAGTTTGATAACTTCGATAGAATGATAGGTTCTATTTTATGTTCCTGTTCAGTAAACCAAAGAGCATAGAGCATATAAAGAGTATTTACTGTATGTTATAGGTTACCCTTTTTCTTTTTACATTGTTTGTATAGTGCAACTACAAGGTTATTGTGTTATTTTTCTTTATAAGTTGATGGTTTATGTTCGTTTTTTTCGTTAAATATATGTTTATTGACAAATGTAAAAATGTTTTCGTGTTGATTGCACTTTATTTTAAAAAACTCAACAAGATAATACAGATTTTTAATATTGTGAAAAAAACGCAATTTAGAAAAAAAACATACCCCTATGTTTTTTTTTTTCAAAAAAAATCGTTGCGTTTTGAAAAAACATCAACTTTTTTTTTATTTACATCACTAAGTTTAAAACTATTTATACTAAAATCAAGATATAATATTTCTTATGACCTGGTTGGTTCACAATCATACATTCTACAAATTCAGATTAAATTAGCTTTAAAAATGGGAACGCTGCAAACTGCGCGTCCTTTCGCAGTTACTGCTGAATCACTGGCTTAAGCAACTGCACTTACTCATTTCCGACACCGACGCCTATAGTTATTGACTAAACGGGCCAACTTTATTTATAATACACCAATTTTGATGATTAAAAAAAAAATTGTGCATTTTAGGAACGGGTGTTTCAACGTCAGTTCCCTCGGTAACGACGCCATCTGCCTTGGACCTTAACAAACAACAGACAGACAGTCATTCGTACAGTTCGCAGGCGTCAACCTACAACTCTTACCAGTCAAAGGCGAATACTTACAACTCCTCGCCGTACAGTACGACACAGGTATGTTAAAATGCAATTAAAATCTTTAAATATTCAATTCTAGGTGTAATGGGCTGTATTCTGCTAAAGATATTAATAAAATTCGTTCCCATAAAAGAGATTTTGATATTGCTGATATAAACTTGGTATAAGTACTGTCACAAAAACATACAGAGTGTCCATAAACAACGCTTCACCATAAATTCCTTAACCAAAAATAATGCGATCTAGGCAGACCTATTTATATGCAATGTTGCTTCGTTTTGTCGCTACAGAGCGCTAAGTTTTCAAATTAATATTGTTTTTTCGGAATAATTTCTAAACGCCTTTATCGATTTCCACTAATTTTGGAACTAAAAATGGCCACTATTAATACCGTGTTTTGGCATATGCGCCATCTTTTTTTAATACCTGCAAACTTAAAAATGGCGTCTGATTGGTAATTAAAAGTTTTTTTTTGTTACCCCCCGTATAAATGACTTAAGTAAATTATTTCTCTGACACTAGCTGACTTTTTTGTCTCTTTTAAAAATTTAGCCAGACATGCAGTTTCTCTACAAAAAAATTATTTACCATACCTTGTAATTCTTTATTGCTGTTTATTCAGAACAAGAAAATATGAAAATATTTTTTTTCTAAATGACTACCAACTAGTTTCATTTTTATAACAATTGTTCGAAATTTTTTCATGTTTTGCATCGTAAATACTTTTTTTGTAGAGAAACTGCATGTCTGGCTAAATTTTTACAAGAGACAAAAAGTTTAAACGTGAAGTCAGCTAGTGTCAGAGAAATAATTTAAGTCATTTATACGGGGGATAACAAAAAGAGGAACTTTTAAATATCAATCACACGCCATTTTAAAATTTGCAGGTATTAAAAAAAGATGGCACATACGTCAAAACACGCTGTTAATAGTGGACATTCTTAGTTCCAAAATTGGTGAAAATCGATAAAGGCGTTTAGAAATAGTTCAGAAAAAACAATATTAATTTGAAAACTTTAGCGGCAAAACGAAACAACATTGCATTATAGGTAAGTTTGCCTAGATCGCTTTATTTTTGGTTAAGAAATTTATGGTAAAGTGTTGTATAGTCATTTCATGGACACCCTGTATATATCGAGTTGGCTCTTGTACTTTAAAAGATGAAACCTATACGAAATTATAGTTCTTTGCTTCCTATTATAGAAAAAAAATAGGTTTCCGACTCTTCACTAGAGGTGTGGTCAACCCTGTTTCTAAAAATTACAGAAAATCTCAATTTTGACAGACAACTAGATAAAATTTAAAATCCCTTGTGGTTAAAAACGGGGACATTTTTGATAATTAAGAACTGTATGGACCTCTAAGGTGCACATTACAAAATTACCATCAAGTATACAGGGTGTCTTAAAATCATGGTTCTGGGATATGGATATTTGAAATTTTGAGAAATGTCTATAGCTTTTAAAATATGTATCTTCTTATTATTTTTCTGATTTTATAGACAACAGCAAGTTCCTACGTTCCGGCGGCCACTAATTATGTAAATAATCAGGCGAGTTCGTATGGCAGCACCACGCAAAACACGAGCTCGTACCCGAACTCGTACTCGGCAACGGCCGCGCAGTCGTACCAGAACGCTGCTGCGGTCGCCAGTGCCACCTACCCCTCGGTGACGCAATCGGCGACGGCCAACTCGTACCAAGGCAGTCAGAGCTACCCGTCGTCGCAAAACACTAGTCAATCTGTCTATGGTGCTAATACAGGTAAGTTGGTATAGTTGTTTTTTCCAGGATTTTTTTGTGTGTTTGCATGATGTATTGAGAGTTTTGAGAGGAGATTGGTAGCATTACCCCGCCTATGTTTTAATTCTTAATCGTATTTTTCAGTGGGGTTTGTAAAGGAATGTTTGTAACCTGTACTAACCTGCTTTTTGTCGCGTCATTAGTAGATTTCATTATTGTTACTGACATTTTTAGGGTTCAAGTTATTTTGATGGTAAGTTATCTATTTTGACAGGGACAGTCTAAACTATATTTAAATTGTCAAGTTCTAGAGAAGAGGAATCGAATGTTTAGTGCGTATTTTAATTCTTATCCTAGGCTAACGAATGCATCTTGCGCGTCTTCGTACGCACGCGGTGAGTCATGTGTAATGATAATTGGCAGGTTGACCAAATGACAAATTTTGGAGAAAGCCAAAAAAAAACACTAATGTGTGGTTAAATCAAGATTGGATATTCCAAACTTTCTAAGCACTTTTTCTAAGAATTTTAAGAGAGTAAAAAAAACTTCTTAACTGGTAAGTTAACACATAAGTTTTACTATGAAAATTTATAATATTTTATTGGCACTTACAAGACTTACAGCACATAGAACAAATTTATGAAAATTTTTTGACTCGACTGGCATTATTTTTTAGAAGAAAGGAAAAACGTTGTATTTCAGTGTAACTGTTTATTTACTGACGCCAAGCGCTTTCGGCCTTATTTACTTAAGGCCATCATCAGGGCTTAACTCTAAAAGTAAGTATAAATTTAGAAGTTGTAAAATAACAATAAAAGATAGTACTTACTAGTCAAAAAGAGTTTTGAAAGCAATGCTTAAAAGATTTTTGTGGTACATAATTTATGTTCAGACAGTAACCTAAACTTGGACAAATGACATTTCAAACAATAAACACATTGACGTCGTGAACTGAACTTGAATAAATAAATAATTAAAATATAAATATGACATTTTACAAACAGAAAGATACGAACAAAGGTCATGAAAATTAAAATAACAGACTTAAAATCAAAAATCTGACAAGGCCAGGTAATTTAATTTAAGTAGTAGTAAATGCTTACAAATTAAATTTTTTTTTTATTTAAAATAATTAAAAATGAGGTAACTGGCAAGATTGTATATATGCTAAAAAGATGAAGCCTCTGAAACTCTTTTTGACTAGTAAGTACTCTTTTTTATTGTTATTTTACAACTTCTAAATTTATATTTACTTTTAGGGTTAAGCCCTGATGATGGCCTTAAGTAAATAAGGCAAGGCCGAAAGCGCTTGGCGTCAGTAAATAAACATTTACACTGAAATTCAACGTTTTTTCTTTCTTCAGAACACAGTGTACAACCAACTACACACATTTACTTTCTATTATTTTTTAGTGTTTTTAAAACCTTTGTTTTAAACAACTCGCCAACATTTAATATATAAAATACTTTAAACAGGTATATATTCTCGACGATGTTTATATAACACGTAGGACGCTATGTGTGCTTGTATTCGTATACAGGGTGTCCCAAGCCCAAGTTAAATATGTATCTATAGATGGATTTTTTAAACTGTAAATTAATTTTGAATGCCTTTTACAGGGTTTGTTCGGTTTTTTTTAGTTTAAGACAATTTAAACTAAAAAAAAAACAGTTTTAAACAAAAACACGTTTTTATGTTTAAAAAAAAACATTATTTTTTACACAACTCGATATTTTTAAGAAATAATTTTACAATCTTATCATCTAATATATTTAAAATCTAATTATTAAAATATCACCAACCCGTGTTTTCTTCTAGCCCTTTCGGTATTAGGCTTGAATAAAATTCGCAATCGTTTGCCACGTGTTGTACCCTGCCGATTTTTTGCTTCCGTCGCTCATACATGACTCGAATGTGTGCTGCGCTTTCGTTAGCCCGGGTTGGGGTTTACAATTCGCAATATAATATTTAAGCGCTGGCCCGTTGCATGTGATTATTTTTCTAGCGTGTAATTCCTTTTAAAAATCAAAAACTCGATTTTTGACTAAGAATTTTTTTATATGACAACTATATCTTAGTCCATTTATATACATTATTGGAGGAATGGAAACCACTGCATAATATGTGTAATTTTTCTAATATATCGATTCAATAACGTCAAATGTTAAGAAACCGGGCAATAATGATGTGAAACTTTTTAATCCAGAATCGTCTAAAAAAGGCCAGCGTAGGTACTGCGGTTTCTGGCTAACTAACATCCTGTGAATTTTGACATTACTAAAAATAATTCTTTTACGCGAAAAAATTATCCAGGAGTCTTTGATTCTTCTTTTCAAACAAGTATGCAATATAGACGTTTAGTAATGTGTAGAATTCCTAAATAATTTCCTGTATTTGTTTTTTTTACTAAGGTTTTGTAGTGGCTTTTATATATTTTGGCTTTAGTAGTTTAAACGAATAGTCCATTAATTTGCATGCGGGCTGTTCGGCCATTTCACGGTTGCTAAATTATAACAAACTAACACTTTTTGAATTGAGCTAAAAACCACTTAACCAGCTGCAGATTTCTTCTAATAATCCTTCCATTTTTCTTTTATTTTGTAGTGTACTTCGGGTTTGCTCATACCCAAATTTTTGTTTATGGTCTGGACTGTTTACTTTTTCATCAAACTTTCTATATCTGTGTAGACACTTGTTGATCATACCTATGGTTATATTAAAAAGATATACATTGTCTTAGCTTCGTTTTGTAAGGTTTTTTCTTGAAATTCTTCGCTAGTTTTTTTTCAGTTAAAACCTTAACACATTCGTCCACGGAAAACAAACCATGTATATCTCTTTCAGGGTTAAGTAACAATTCAAACTACGGCGGTACGACCCCCAGCCAATACAATAGCTACAGCTCGACGACGAGCAACCACAAATTAGGAAAAGAAAACTCGTACGAAACTAGTGCGAGCGCGGTCAGCAGTACGCCGAGTACTACCACGAGCAACGTCACGTCCTCGAGTACCTCGTTGTCGTTAAGTCAGACGACGATAAGTAGCAGTAAGAATACTGCGACGTTAGGTAAGAAAGGACGGATAGCATTTTGTAGTACTTAGTTGTTATTTATCCTAAAATTTTATTATAAATTTCGGGTAGATAATAAATACTTACCTAAAAGGAGAGAAAGAAATATACTGTATTAATAACCCTGTATACAGTTCGTGATTTCGTATGAACGGTAACTTTAAAACGGGCAAGTCGAAATTTTCTATTAAATACATAATAAGTATATATAAGTTATATTTTTTTTTGTATTCAATGAGTTCAGTTAGTCACCTACGTGTCATCTAGGTATAAAAATGCAGCTTTTTTCAGGGGCTTTGAGAAATAAAAGTGTGTCTTATCTCTACAGATTGACGAGGAGATTCATGGTGGACAAATTTTTATTTGACAGAAAGAGCGCCAAAAGACTGAATTTTTAAGTCCAAAGACATGCAGGTGATGCACGTAGTGATTTTACTTCTCTAGGAAATTCGTTTATCAGTTTTTTCCTACGACAACGTAACGTTTAACTATGGAGTTTTTTTTATATAGGGATTGATTTGATTTATTATATATTTTAAAAGTTTTAATTGTAAATACAACGGTATAACGCAGTTAAAATTTTAAAGGCATTACAGACCTGATAAAATATACGAGCGGTTATTTCCGTAATCTATAGTTATTAACGAACTCGATTTCCAGGGTGATTCATGACGGGCGTTCGTTAAAACTTTTCGAAAAAGTTCTAAAAATAAATTTTTCGATGGGCCCTCTTTTAACTTTTCCTATCACTTTCGATTATACCGGAAGTAGCTGTCAACTTTCATATTTTAAATGATATTCTATTATTTCTATTACATATTTAGATTTTTCTCAAGATTCTAAACATGTTATAATTACAATTTGGACAATTTGCCTTTTAAAGGTGCGTCTTAGAGAAAAACGGCATCCACGTTCTTATGTTTTTTTTCATTTTCTAGGTATTTATAATTTATAACTTGCGGTTTAAAATAACAAAGTTGACGACTACTTTCAGTGTACCCGCAAATATTTTAACTAATCGAAAAATTTTAAAGTTTAAAAATATTTTTAGAAGTTTTACAAAAGTTTTAACAAACTCGTCGTAAATCCTCTAATGATTTTAAATCAAAGTACTACCTCTAAACTAAAGAATTAACACACTTGGAATTTATGAATTGACATATTCCATATTTTTACGTTTGCCAGCAAAAGATTAAAGAGAACATGGATCTGCTTGTATCATTAAAAATGTGAAGAATGTTACGTGACGTAGTAAAAAGGTTATCTCTTAATTTTTAATCATTTAAAAAAAAATCTTGATAGCAAACCACCACACATCAATTTGTTACTACTTTAAACACAAAACGTACATCCAAAAACTTTCTATTAATCTAATTATGGTTAATGCGTTTCATAACGTCCGCTTTATGAAAATCCTGAAATGCAGTCTTTAAAAACCCCGTTTTGAACTCGTTCGATGTTAATATATGCTCGGTACAAGGAAGACGAAACAACCATACATAAAATTAAAATGTGTGATAACTCCAAAGATAAACGTCATATTAAAAATATAGTGACAAAATTTTGTAGAGAATAAAAAGTGATATGAATAAAAGGCTGCTATTTTAACCTCTTGTTGCTCTTAGCGCTTCAGAGATAGCAGTCCTGGTATCGTTAAAAATGGATGCCCTATACATTTTATAAACCGACTTTTTAAAACCTATCCATGAATTGAAATATTTTTAACAAAATAATACTGCTAATATATATTTTGACTTTTATAAAAATAAATCGCATGTCCATAGCGCGCGTTAAGAAATTTTATTTCAAATATCAAACCTCATGCGTAAGTAAGAAGTTGTTGCTACAATAATATTTCCGAGCTACAAGAATTTGATCGCAAACCCGTGATTTCCCAGCTTTTTGTGTGGCACCTTTGAATAAACTAAGATCTCAATAGTTTGTCTCATGTCTCATCTTTGATTATGCCTTGATAGGGGAAAATTCGGAATACAATCGCTTCACGTTGACTCGGTCAACTGTGAATGATTCCTATCAAAACGTAGCTGTGTTCAGGTTTATTTGGATACGCGAAAAGTTACCCAATAGTTAATGCGCATATTGCTGATGATAAAAATAATAAAACGTGGCCTATTTTTTGTTCTTTTTCACATCCTTTTTCAGTAGTACAAAGATCCTGGTCTACATTATCTTTGACGACGTTGGTAATTCAATTTAAAACAATTTGCACAAATCGTTTCTCTGTTTTTTACTGCTTAAATGTTTAGATTCCCCCTAAATTTAATAAAGATACGAAGTTTTACATTTAATAATGTTGAAAGTAACGTGACGCCCTTAAGCAACTGAATTCTTTTATGTTTTAGCCAAAAATTCAAATAGCGTGGTCTCAAATATTCCCCCCGGCGTTACGCCTGTGATGAGCACCCCGTATATCATGGGACAGGTTCCATACTTCCAGCAACCCGTTTACTCGTATGAGGACATGCAGTTGCTGCAACAGAGGCTACCGCACATGGTAAGTTGAGGGACTTCTAAGATTTTATTTAATAATATTCATTTGCCATAGGTTTTTTGTCAAGAAATGCTTTAATTTGCTAATGTTTAACTTATAAGCTGCAATTATTTATAAGTTTGATGGTAAATCTACCTGATAAAATTAATTACGCGTTTACTAAACGGGGTTCTTTAATCATTAACATCTATACAATTAATTGTATCGGTAAAACGATTTAATTGTAATTATTTAATTTAAGGCAATAAGGTCAAACACTTAAAGACAAATAATAATAATTAATTGTTGTGGTTGACTAAGGTGTGTCCTACCTTTTCTTTATGTATTTGATATTATTGCTTTATGCCCCGATGATGACCTTGTTGGCCGAAACGTGTAAGCTCTAATTAAAAACAAATTGTACGAAGGTAGATAGGATTTTTTGTTTCTAACTCTACATAGAGAAATGTTTTTTTCATCATTTTAATAGAATTTGTATCGAAAGTTGAACACATTTTGGCAAATTTTAGTATTTCTTTAGTGATAATCACATACATAATATCTACGAGTTGATATATGTTTTTAAACCGACTTAGAGAAAAGATGTTTGTTAAGGCATAACTTTCTGGCTTAACTGATTGTGATGTTTCTTTTTGCATATGATTGAGTAGGTTGCCGTCTGGAAATAGAGTGGCAAGAGCTGAAACTAGATCATTTCGAAAGCAATTTCAATATCTTTCTCCAGTGAGATTCTCATCAAAGAAAAATCGTCCGAATACCCTATTTTTAACAATGTCCGCCCAGCCAGTGGGTGCGATTTTATATGAATCTGTTAAAAATTTCCTGTACCCAGTATCTGTAGTTTTATCTATTAACCTGACCATTTAAAGAAAACGTAGCTTCATCTGAAAAACAAATTATTTAGAAAATCGTACGTAATTATCTATTAGCTCAATCATTATTTCACAAAATTGATCTCGCCTATCAGGATCATCGCCCAATAATTCTTGTACAATTACTGGTTTGTAGGCATGACACTTCTCTTTTTAAAAAAATTAGATATTGAGTTGTGTGCTTGAGCTATGAGGCTTCCTGTGGATAATAATATGTTTATTTTTTCTCCTCAGGTATACCAAGACGACTACTTTTAACAATTTATTTAACAGTACGGGAAGTTCTCCACTTAATTACTACCCTAGACACTGTCAATTGGCTAATAGGCCGGTGATTTGGGTATTTTTCATTGAACATATCACGGACTTCCCTATGGCTTCTACTTTTATCTCCACAACCCAACATAATCAAAATTTCTATGCGTTCATCTTCAGCGAGGATCATTGTGGATATAATATCAGCAGAGCAAAATTCAAATTTGATTAACATTCTCTGACGTCGCAAACTTAAATAACAAATTGTCATTGTCAATGCCTTAATGATTGTGACTTAAGTTCAGAACGTTGCTCGAGAAACATCTCAATATTGCATACCAGCCATAAATACATAATTTGGAAAATTAATTGGAATAACAGGAAAATTACAAAAAGTTTCCTCCTTTACATTATTTTATCCGGCAGGTTTCATTCATATACCAACTTTTACAAATATGTCATGGTAGTTATAGATTATATTACATTTAACCAAATTATCTATTACAGTATCTCTGTGCATTATGTTAAAATATACTTTGGTTTATGTTTATAATTAGCAATTTCATAGGGATCATAAATCATCTTGGTGCTTAAACTCGTTTTTTGGTTGCCTTTTTCAATGATTCATTGTAATTATTTTATGTGTATAAATATGTAACATGTTCGTGTTTTGAATAAAAGGTAACCAAGGAACTGTATAGTTTTAAAAAGTCTAGTTGCAATGCATATAACCCCTTTTCACTCGCTTAGCATCAGAATAACTAACCTAACCTCAATCCTGTTTCTTAAATCCTCTGTGCACATTGCCCATAGTTTCGTCTAAAAAGTAAAAATTGTTAAAAAAATATGAAGGACTCTTTTCTGAACATGTTCTTTTGTAACGCAAGACACTTTCAGTAGTATGTAGTGTGATGTTTCAGGAAAGATGTCCCTGCAATCACGCATGTTCTTCATAACGCTTATTTAGTGCTGTCTATTGTCATTTTGGTTCCTTCTAGAGGGTACTTGGATAATATTGCTTATAGAACGACCACTTTTAGTCTGATAGTTAATTTCGTGCATTCATCAGTATCTTTAAAAGCATAGATGCCGATTTCTTCACAATTACATTGTTTAGGCGATTTCGTGGAACATCAGGCTTTGGAATTCTCTTCATATGATAAACCAATGACGACTAGCAAAATAGAATAGTTTATATTACCATATTAATACACTCGTTTACATAGGGTCGGCAATAAGTAAATAAGACATATTTACAACAAGTACAATTAGTGGAAAATGCATCACAGGAAACGACAATAAAATATTTTGATAAAAGAACGTGCAAAATATTATGTAACTTAAGCTTAAGAATTAATAAACAAAGTTGATATTGATTCTGTCAATCAGCTGACTTTCGACAAATCACGTCTTACTTACGCTGTCATACAGGGTGTTACAAATTCGACATACCAGCATTGGAATCTCGGAAACCATAGGAGTTAGGGAAACAGTTAAATAAGGGCAAAGTTGTGCAATTCGGCGCTGATTATAATGCCGCTTTAAAGGCCTTTTTACATTGGGTGCAATTGCAAGAAAAATGGCCTGGAAGCATGCGCTTCGACGACGTTTTAATCAGCTGATGCACGTTTCCCCATTTAAAACCTGCATCAGCTGTTTAAACCGTCGACAAAGCGCACGCTTTCAGGCAATTTTTTCTTGCAATTGCACCCAATGTAAAAAGGCCTTTAAAGTTTTTAAATTTCGATTACTTCCGATTTTATTCGAGAAAACCCGAAATTTTGCCAAATCGTTTTTATTTTTTCCTGAACTCAATTGACTAGCTATTTAAAAATAAATTACACTTTGTCATTGCCACTTTTTCTCCTCTACAAAATGACGTTACGAAACTAAAGATCCGCCGTTTCGTCTGCGAGCGGCCATCACCAACTTTACTCTTTTAAATACGGACCTGGATTTTTTAAACCGATTTTTAAACCCTCCTACCCTCAAAACGTAATGGCGATATTACTTTCTCATAACGATAAATTGTCCTTGCTTATTTTTTTAAATTCATATTTTTTAAAATTGCATTGCAAGGTTGCATTTGGTAGGATAAGGAGAAGATCGGTTGAAAGGGCTGTCGCCAAAATTGGAAGAAAAATCGATCGTTTTATTGAGCAAAACGTCAATCTCCTTGAACATTTAGAAAATTAGGATTAATAAATTATGTTACTTATGTATGAATGTTTTAAATAAAATAAAGTTTTTAATTAATATTGTAATTCGTTGCCAGGACCAGACTGACAAGAAGTGTAAAAAATATGAATTTAAAAAATAAGCAAAGACAATTCATCATTATGAGAAAGTAATATCGCCATTGCATTTTGAGGGTAGGAGGGTTTAAAAATCGGTTAAAAAAAATCCAGGTCCGTATTTAAAAAAGTAAAGTTGGTGATGGCCGCTCGGAGACGAAACGGCGGATCTTTAGTTTAGTAACGTCATTTTGTAGAGGAGAAAAAGTTGCAATGACAAAGTGTCATTTATTTTTAAATAGCTAGTCAAATGAGTTCAGGAAAAAATAAAAACGATTTTGCAAAATTTCGGGTTTTTTCGAATAAAATTGGAAGTATTCGGAATTTGAAAACTTTTAAAGCGGCATTATAATCAGCGCCGAATTGCACAACTTTGCCCCCATTTAACCGTTTCTCTAACTCCTATGGTTTCCGAGATTCCAATGCTGGTATGTCGAATTTGTTACACCCTGTATTTACGCCGTTTGCGCCCCATGTGAACTCGGGCTTAACTAAAAATGTCCAAATGGAATAACAAAAATTCACGGCGGATTGTGCAGATATTATCAATAAATAAAAAATCTTATCATGTAGCTATGTTCAATTAAAAAAATCTCATCAGTCCCAATTGACTAAATTCTTTAACGCGCAGGTCATACCAATCGATTCCGGTGTTTAAACATGGATCGAAATGATGGTCCGAGAATCAATTCAAGAACGGTAACAAGTTTGGTTGGAACATTTAAAAAAACAATCCTTCGTATTGGAACGAACCTAATGGTATACAATTTAGTATATTTTACCTTGTCATACGAAGATAATGCCCGATATTAAAGAAAACTAATACTGAATAAAATATTCGTCAAAATAATGTAATTTTGAAGGAATCAATATACGACCTAGATTTTCGCTTTAATTAATCGTTTCTCTACTGAAAAATATTAAGACTCTATAATAGTTCAAGAAATTGTGAATGATGATACGATGACGAGACTGAGCGGCGGATTCACAAATTTAGTCCCAATTTATGACGAGTTTTTTGTCATCTATGGACGGACGAATTTTTGAGAGTCTGCCTGTCTAGATGATTTTGGCAATCTGACACAAAAATATAAGCTATTAAAGAGGACAATTTCCAATATATGAGATTATATGTACATATTTAATAACATAATGGGAAAAAATAGTTCTTCCCTTTTTTAAAAAACCTTTAAATAAATTCAATGAGTTTGTATCAACGATAAGTTGAGGTTTCTAATTAAATAAATGTTCACTTGCTTTTAATAAAGTTTCTATATTCAGCAAAAAAAAACAATTAGATATACAGTTTCCAGGTCTGGCAAAATACTTTTATAATCAGGCCCTTACGAGCAGAAAAGTCAACGTAACATAGCAGCTATAAATTAAATAAAGAGAAACCCTACTTTGCCTGGCTTTCCAGTTCTACCAGCATATTGCAGACGGCGTATAAACAGCCATCCCAGCATTACAATCTGTTTCCTTTTTATTTAATTTATAGCTGGCTTATTACGTTCTCTGTTGTACCCGTTAGGCACCTGATTTAGAAGCATTTTACATGATCTGTATATGAAGTTTAGGAGAGGACATAATACACGAAATTTTAAAAGATACATAAAAATATTATCCATAATAAAAGTATTTGTAAATAAATAGGATATTTTATGCGTTTTGCTTAGCAGTAAATATACCTTGTTTATCGTTTTCTACCAAAAGAACAAATATATGATATATATGTTTTAAATTAAATCGAAAGCTAAAGATCGTATCGCAATAAAGAGTAGAATGGTATTCTTAGTTTCTTATAGTCCCTTAAAAAAAGGTAATAAAATTAGTGACATTTAGATCCGGTTGTACAATTACGGCTTAAGCTTAGTTCAGCGTTGAATCAAGCTCAAATTTAATTTTGAGAACCACTTTAAATTCTTGTTGGTTGTTAAAATGAAGTTCAACGTTTAATTAAGCTTAAGCTGTACTGTACAAACCGATCCTAATAGTTTAATTTTTATTAAAATCTTATAAGTACTTCGGTTTTCATTTAAGACAGTTCATATTTGAATTAGTGAGTAAAAGTGCAAAATTTGACATTTTAAATTAACTGGAAAAATATTTTGTTTATGGAAAAAGTACATTGCTAAATATAAACTGATGCTAGTATAAAATACTCAATTCGAAATTTGATAGGTTTCTCTTGAAATGATGTTTTTTTGGACATGAACTCACTGTTTCATTTGTTCTTTTGGTAGAAAATGTTAAATAGGATATGTTTACTTTTACGCAAAAAACATTTTCGTGTTTTTATTTGTATAAAAAATTAAATTGATCATAATATGAACTTATTTGTTTTACAAAGAAATACTTTTACTGGGCGTGCAATTTTTACGGATCTTTCAAATTTTGCTTTATTTGTCCCTTATTCTCAACCACATTCGCGGACATACTGAATATGGGTCTAAAAATGAACGGACATAATATGAGAACTTTTTCTATTGCTTATAACATTTTATGGTTCTTAAAAAATAATACAGAAACTTTACTTAAAATATGTAAGAAGTACAAATTTTGGAATTTAAAATTTTTAAACTCCCATTAACTGAATGAGTTATCAAAATTAATTTATAAACCTGATCAAAAAAGTTGAATCTAGCTAATCTACGGGTGGTCTTTACTAACCTAAATTGTCTTAAAATTCATTACCAATTTAATTAATTGCTGGGCAAAGAAACCCTGCATAAATGAACGACCTAAAAAGTCACAGAATATGTCTCCTAACCGAGTGAATATGGCGTCATGTGTATTCCCCTCTGTAGACCACCCCTTACTACGACATGGGTTACCAGACGCCGACGACGCTGGCAGCTGTGCGAGGGGATCCCACCGGAGGCCTTGGCGGTTACTCCACCATGTCGGCGGACGGACGATTTGCAGCGGCGGCGAGGGGCGACGGCAACACGTCACCGGTTCCGAGCAGCACGCTAGCGGCGGCAGTACAAAGCCAGGCGTCCACCTTGACGGCACAGCAGGGTCACCAAGGACAGCCCATCCTTGCGGCGGGCACCGCGCCTCCCTACTTCTTTGCCACGGCTTTCAACACGATAGCGGCGGCGCCGAATTATGCGCAGTTTGGTGCGATGTACACGGTACGTATTTTGATTTTTCAGGCGTTTTTAATTTTATTTATTTAATTTAAAATATATTTCTTCCTATAGGTGATCACTATTTGCTTCTGGTTGTCCCATCTCATAAAGAACGTATATTACATTTTATTGTATTTATTTCACCTGAAATAAATCGCACAAGGGTTTTCAAATTTGAAGCCGCACTATCCAATCGTTGTGGTGTAATTGATGATAGGTCACTAAAAATATTTTTGAATGAATAGTAAGAATATTGGAAAGTCCTTTTGGTTTGTCATATTATGTATTATACAGGGTGTGTCTGTAAGGTGTCTGTCTTAGATATCACCTAAACTATCAAAGATAGGGAAAAAAGTGTAATACAAAAGTTAAAGAGTTTTTAGGATACTTAATCTAAAAATATTTTCTAATCTACAGGGTGGTCCTAAAAAGTGGTACGAAAATTAAATGGGACACCCAGTATAATTTTCTAGAATATGATTCAATGGAATAAGGACTTTGCAACCCTATTAAATTTTTTGAAGTGAAATGCAACGTTGCCAAGTAATTAATTTTTTCCGAAATTTTAGTAATTTTAAGGGTATCGTTACAAAATCATAGCAACCTGTGGATTAACCCTAGGCAAATATAATTTACGTTGTAAGTACTTTAAGGTACGATATATTGATTTATATTAATGTTTTTTAAATCTCTTATACAGAGCGTTCATTACAAGTTGGACAACTCAATAGTTTTAAAAATGCTTTATTTCAATTTTTTTAAATGGGACCCCCTAATTTTTTTAGACAAAAGAATTTATCTTTTGAAAACCTTACTTTTTTGTTAAACATGTCATATATCTAAATATCACAGTTTTTGAAATATTTTAGGATTTGTCTTAAATCAGGGTTAAAAAGGAAAGTTCTAATTAAACAATTTAGTCAAGATTGCTTTGGAACAAAAAATAAATAATTTTCTTTGTCACAGTTGTCATTGCAAAATTATTTCGCCAACATTTTGTGCTTTATTACTGTTTCAATTTTAGTTTCCTGAACTAACTTTACTATAACTCATATTTTTCTATTTCGATAAAGTTAGTTCGGGAAACTAAACTTTAAACAGTAATAAAGCACAAAATATTAGCGAAATAATTTTGCAATGACAGCTGTGACAAAGAAAATTATTTATTTTTGGTTCCAAAGCAATCTTGACTAAATTGTTTAATTAGAACTTTCCTTTTTTACCCTAATTTAAGACAAATCCTAAAATATTTCAAAAACTATGATATTTAGATATATGACATGTTTAACAAAAAAGTAAGGTTTTCGAAAGATAAATTCTTTTGCCTAAAAAAATTAGGGGGTCCCATTTAAAAAAAATTGAAATAAAGCATTTTTAAAACTATTGAGTTGTCCAACTTGTAATGAACGCTGTGTATAAGAGATTTAAAAAACATTATTATAAATCAATATATCGTACCTTAAAGTACTTACAACGTAAATTATATTTGCCTAGGGTTAATCCACAGGTTGCTATGATTTTTTAACGATACCCTTAAAATTACTAAAATTTCGGAAAAAAATTAATTACTTGGCAACGTTGCATTTCACTTCCAAAATTTTAATAGGGTTGCAAAGTCCTTATTTAATTGAATTATATTCTAGAAAATTATACTGGGTGTCCCATTTAATTTTCGTTTTTATTATTCAGTACCACTTTTTAGGACCACCCTGTAGATTAGAAAATATTTTTAGATTATGTATCCTAAAAAACCCTTTAACTTTTGTATTACACTTTTTTCCCTATCTTTGATAGTTTAGGTGCTATCTAAGACAGACACCTTACAGACACCCTGTATATTTAAGTAATTTATTTTTAATTATTTTTAGTTTTATTTTTTTTAATTTTAATTAAGCACTTTATTGACTTTACAGTATTTTATAATTAATGGTAAACAAGTTTTATTAAAATAATTTTTCAAAAACCATTAGGGTTTTTTTTTAAATCGAAAGTTCACTAAGCTTAATTATTACAAATTTAAAAAATATATGTATAAAACCTAAATTATAAATCAAAAATGTGGAAGAATATAATATAAACGGAGCGTTTGAAATTAGATAAAATAAAGTTAAAAAATATGTTTTTTGCTGTAGCAACTGCCTCCAGCTACCAATGCTCACGGTTCAAGTACAACCAGTCAGTACGGCCCAAAACCAGCATACGGATCTGCCGGATACGGAGCCTATGATGCGCTGGGTCAATCTGCGCAGGATTATGCCAAAGGTAAGAAGAATGGACTAAGATGACCATACAGCATACTGTGAACATTTATAACAGGCATTTAAGACTTAAACTAATAATACAGCCACATCAAAAAAAAGTTCTGATCTCTGAAAGATGACTGCCCATTATTTGGACCTGGAAGTTGGTTATGAAACTGGTCTTTTCGACGTTGAAACCCAATCTTATATTAAAAAAGCCTAATAGAGACCCTTAATTTTTTACGTTACAACCCCCCAAAAAATGTCCGCATCACAGTTCCCGGATGGACAACTTCTACTTTATTTTTGTATCGGGGTAGTTCTCACTACATTATAGGAGTTAAGTCATTAAATTGAAGATTGACTGCTAAATACATATTTATCTGCATCCATTCATGGGGTTTGTTTTAAAAATTTGTAGAGTACCTATAAGGCTTTTTTAATATCAGGTTCGGGTTCAATCCATAGAAATATCGTCGGTTTTACGGAAAATATGTGTATGATGATACGATGACGAGACTGAGCAATTGGTTCTTTAAATTCGTCCCTGTTTATAACAAGTTTTTTGCTATTTACGAGTGGAAGAGTTTTAGGAGTCTTTTGCGTAGATGATCTTGGCAATCTGACACAGATAATAGGAACTATATAATACTTTATATTGTTTAAGACGTTTAAGAATTTGACATATATTGACACGGGCGGTGACGTGTGCCCATTAAACAAAATTTGACACAAAAATTCAAAACGATTTGATAATCCCATCTTTCCTATAGAAAATACAAATTGTTTTAAAACATGGCTCAAATTAATAACCAGATAAAGAACGCTATTAAATACTCATAAAACTTTTAAAAAAGCTGAAAATATTTTTAGAAAAACTATACCTACACTACGAATGTTATTTATAAAAGTGTTATATTTTTTAAAGTAAGAAAATAAAGTAGTAATTTTTAGTGTTTTTTTTATATATAATAAAGTTTTGTCCTCACGTTTAGGTGGGTATGCAGTGGGCACGGCGGCCGCAGCAGCAGCGGCCGTAGCCGCGCAGCAAGCCCAGAAAGGTCAGGGTAACTCTACGACGGGAGGGTCCGCGGCGAACGACCTCAGCGCCATGTATGGTAAATCACACGCGGCCTTGGGAAAAGTCAATGTAAGTATTACAATGTATAATTTGCTAGAGAACTGTCAATACTAACCAAGTTATGAAAATATATCGCTTGAGCAACTACAAAACGTGTCTGTGTCCTCCCTTAATGGGCTGTAGAATTTTATGGCAATATAAACGCATAACTTTTATTACAAAAAACAAATAAATATCTTTATTAATAGTACCAGGAATTGTGAATGATGATACGATGACGAGACTGAGCGGCCAATTCTCATATTTAGTTTCAATTTATGAGGAGTTTTTCGTCATCTATATGTGAACTAATTTGAGGATTGGCTCGTATAGATGATCTTGGCAATCTGACACAAAATTTGAATATTTTTAAAAAAATTAACTTTTTCTCAAGTATAAAATGACTTAAATCACTAACAGTGGAGTATTTTTGTACTATGCTTGTGTTACGTCGGGAATAAGAAAAAGATCTATTTTGTATAATGTATTATTATTTATTAAAAATACTTAATCTTAGATATGTAAGTTAGTTTAACATTCCCTGTAATAAACTTCATAGTTGCTTGGAAATAAAAAATATTCTGAAATTAAAAAAAAGTTGTTTATGTTAAATAATTGCATCTGAATTTATCATTGGTGATTTGTGCCAATAAACTTCTGTATGTAATAATTCATTATATTTTTCAAGTTTAATAATAAAAAAAATTTTCCCGTTCTCCTGTCGTACACTTTCTGACCGGGTTAGTACCATTACTTTATCTTTTTCAAATCTCACTGATGTTGGTATTTATTAAAGTTCCGAATTTACCGAATACAATAATAATTATTCCATATATTTTTAGTCGTATGAGAAACAAGGCTTCCACTCGGGCACCCCGCCCCCCTTCACTGGTGCACTCCACGGAAGTCAGAATGCCGGCCTGGCCCCCAGCGGGACGGGGTACGCGCCTCAAGTGTATATTCCCACTATGGCGCCGCAACATCATTCGACGATGGCGATGCACCAGCCCTTGCATCAGGTAAGAAAGATAAGGCATTTTTAAATTTATCTTTAAAAAGTCTAAGTTGTTATGGATAATCAATCGCTGACTTAACCATAGAATATTTGTATTATCGGCAGAAATTCATATTTGTTTATGTAGACCTTTTAATCGCGTTTTGAAAAATTTACGTACCGATTATTGGTCAGTAATCTTCACCAATAGAAAGAGGTTATTTGACTCGGCTAGCGACAGTTTTATGAAACCTGAGCAAGCAAGGAAATATGGAAGGGCAGTTTATGCGGAAGAATAAAAACGCTTTTAAACTGCTTACAACATTTTTACTCATTGGACAAATTTCTGTAGGAATTTGTTGTTGGGGATTGTTACACGCTTAATTGAAACTAAATAGAACAGCTAAAATAATTTAAAATCGCGACAGGTTCAAATTTAAAACCAACATCACTAACTACACTGTTATTGCCGTCAGTTGTCGTAGAGCCTTGCCGCATAACATATTAAAAATAGCGTTTCCATAAGTGAATATATTTGTACGTTATTTCGTTAAGTCGGCGATCGAGTCCTTGTGTTTATTAAAGTAAATGGATGAAAGAAAAAACTATAAAACTAGCTTACGCATGTGGTTTTCCATCTGCTTAATATATATTTTATAATTTTTTTGCTATTGACTCGGTTCTTTTTTTTTTGAGCTACCTGCAATGTGGCTTTTTTAAATATATAAAATTGACGATCTCGGAAAAAGTAAGCCTTGTCATTTTGCTTTTTATTGTTTTGATTAAAACTACTTTTTTTTTAGAAAATGAAAATTTCTGTAAGTACAGGGGTCTTACGACGACCGACCGTTCATTAGAACTCTTGAACAAACTACTGAAAACATTTTCTTGAAACTGTCCGATATTGTGATGTGCCCTCTTTACATAAATTATTCTCACTTTTCTATTACTTCCGGTTATACCGTACGGTGCATCTTAGAGAAAGACTGTTTGCACATTCCGATGTTGGTTTTCGTTTTCTACGCTTTCAAAATATTCTAACTTCCGGTTTAACTTCCGAAGGTTTTTTAAATAGAAAATAAAAACTTAAGATTGGTATGTGAAAGCCAGACGCACAGTTAAAATGCTACAGCCTGTTAAAAGACCTAAAATTTCTTCAATTTCTAAAATGCAAATATCTCAAAAACTATTCAGTTTAGACGTTTGACCTGTAATCCAAAACAAACAAAATTAACGCTCCAACTTTTTAAAATGTTTAAAATAATTGCACAACAGGCTCTGACCTTTTCTGTCTCAAACATTTAAAACCATTGGCCCTAAAACCCTCAAAAGTTTTGTATGTATATGTAAATTATGTAGCATGCTGTTTTGCATGAATTTCTTCAAAAATATTAAAATTTCATTGGCAAAGCTCACGCTTTTTTACAATGGAAATTTGGTGTTCTAGATAGTTTTTTAAAGACAAAGACTAACACAGAAATATATATTTAGTTGGTGATAACTTTACACATGTCATAAATCTATAATGTTGAATCGATGAGAGCCTTTACCGCAGTATCTTTGAGGTACTCGCTTGCGTGGCTAAAAAAAACTAACTTAAACTATTATCTCCATAAGTATTTCGTTCACGATCATGCCTAGGCATGAAATATGGATATTTTGTAGTCTTACAGTGAAATCCGTCATTTCGTGAGGCGCCGGCATATAGTGTAAATATTGGTAAGCTATCTGCCGCAGATTTCGTGAAAAGCCTAACACTTCACTGGTTAACTACTACCTTAACACGATCTGTCGTCGTAGGTGTTTCGTGACAAGACCATAATATCAGTGAGATCGTATTCAGTAACGTCAATTTTTACTCGTATTTTATTGTGAATGTACATTTCACCAAAACTATTGTAGAAAAAGCGGAAACCTATAGAACATTATAAATTCTTCTATTAAGATGAAACAACGAAGCTTCCATACAGTACACAACAATTATTATTAAATGGTACTTGAGGTAGGAAGTAAATATAAAATAACACATTTTTAAGGTTAGGTATTTGTTAGGATTTGCATAATAAATCGCCAAACGCTGTCGTCAGGAAGGCCAATAAGGGGCTACTAATTATGTTTATTTTTTTTTGTGATAAGTACACGAAAACACAATTTTTCAACTATGTTTTGTCTATGTATCTCTCGACCTACCTCTTGCTGCTGGCTGTGAAAATACTTATACCTTATTTAATTGTTGTTTACTTTGTTTAGTTGTTTTATCTTTGTAGAAGAGTTTATAATATTCTACAAATAATTCAGCGTCCGTTTTTTTCTACAGTGTTACGAGTAAAAAAGACGTTGCTAAACACCATCTGACGGATATTATGGTATTTTGGCGAAACGACTACTTTTAAAAAACAGCGGATCGCGTAGATGTAATTAGTTCACTAATGATCATAAGTGTTAGCGAAACAATATTTTTTTACACTATATGCCGGCGCTTCATGAAATGGTTTTTTTTTAACCATCAAGATAAACAGTAATTTTGGAAAACGGTCATTGTTATATAATGGATTAATATTATATGATAATTTACCTGAACACTAAAACAATAAGAAAACAAACCGTATTTAAATTTCACACAAAAAAATAGTTACTAAGATAATTTTCATATTTGAATAATACCTCATTAAATATGAGTGTCGAAAGTTATAATATTGTTGTCTTAAATTACTATTTAAGTTTAAAAAAATAATATGGTCCCCATAGTATTATTTAATGACCCTTATTTCTTTACAGTTACTTTTCAACATATTTTTTAAAACCACTTACTATATACCGTTTTAAAAATTTCTTATTAATTTTCCAATCCAAGGTAATGTTCAAAATTGTTAATAAAGAAAAACTATGCATTAAATAGTTTTGCTACGCCCAATTTCAATTTGCAAAAATATGTCCTTAATATACAGGGTGATTCTTAAGTTGATACTTCTTTTTTAGTTGTGTATAGAAGGCATTAAAATAAACAACATTCTCAAATACCCTTTTTCAAAAAACTCAAAAATAAGGTACTTACATTCATTTATTACACTATGGATCAAATACGGTCCTATCTAAGTTGCCCGTTGAATAACATTAAAAAAACTTCTGGGTGTAGGATGAGCCCAGAAGGGAAAGCATTCTGCGTATAATCTCGAAGTAGCAGCTTTACTTTGACGACACTCACTATAAATTAGCACTATATTAGTTCATTGTTTTCAAATTTATTTAAAATTAACTTGATTCAGAAAAACACACCGCAGCGAATTGCCAAATAACTGACGACCTACCCGTAAATTGCATGACTAAATAAGACAAAAATAACATAAATAGAGCAGGCTACGTTTTGATGATCAGGCCCGCACTTAGATTTTTTGCTTCTGTATCTCCCCTATTTTTAAGTTTTTTGAAATAAGGTATTTGAAAATGTTGTTTATTTTAATGCCTTATAGAAGATGTATAGACACAGCTAAAAAAGAAGTATCAACTTAGGAATCACCTTGTATTTATTACCTTTCTCCACGCGTAACATACCAAATATGAAACCGAATTTGTAAACAGCATGTATTCCTTTAACTTTCACTATATTAAAGTTTACATTCAATAGTAAACATTTTTGAATTAAAATTATACTATGAATGAATTATCCGTAAGAACCTCTGGTGGTACAGTCTTAGTAGGTCTCCCGGCTGCCAGCCAATGCAAAATTTTCTCTCAATTTCTGCTGAGTTTATCGTTAGAAAATGTTAGCGTTTCTTTTGTTAACATTTTAATTGTTTAACCGGTCTTTAATATGTCACGTGACGGATTGACAGCAATTGATTATCCTCCTCTAATCACATTAACGATAATTTAAAGATGCTTTTGGAAATGTTTTAATTAGTTAATATTGTTGTGGATAATTTACATAATAAGTAATATTTTTGAAAATTTTATGAATATCTAATTTCAAAAAATTGCACGGGCAGCCAACAGCGGTTCTCGAAACCGCCACTATGCGCCTTTGCGTTGAGGTCGTCTGGTCAATTCCTAATATGTACTACATCTATTAATATTATTGTCAATCTTTTAAAAATAAAGTTCTGCCAATAGTTTAAACATCCGGAGGTAGGTAAAAATGTAATCGATTCCGGAACATTTATAAAAAAAACCTACTAAAATAATTATTGTTATTGATCTCTGACCGATTGATTTAAGTAACTATTGAATGTATACTGTTTCTGTCTTTTGGTTACTTAGATTTTGTTTTGCTTGTAGATGGATGTGAGGCACCAAGGCCGACGCGCGGTAAGTCACTTCACGACGCACCGCACCCGCTTCTTATCATTTTCACTATGACAATTATTGACAGTTTGGTGTTTGCTTTTCCTTTGTGGCCACATTTACCGTTGCTGCTGTTCATTTATTGTCAAAGCTACAATCGATTTAATTTTGGGGCATTTTGATAAGTTTTGGAATCCCACGTTGACAAAAGATTTGGTGATCCAGAGATATGGAACACCAAAACTTGATCAAAGGATTGGTTATATAGTTTTTATTTTTTTTTTACTTAAATTTTTGCAAAATATCGTACACAATATCGGCGTAAGGGCAATATATCCCTTGCAAAATTCAGATATTTCCATTTTATATAAAAATCATCTTGTTTCCGCGCCTATTTTTGTTTTATAGATAAATTTAGAATTGCTGGTGAAAAAAACTGGCAATTCCTTATAAAATAACGGGGGGCATAATAATGATATTATTTAGTTACCTTTAGGAGGGGACCTTTTGCAAATCAGATTAATTGTCGTCGGCTCGATAATCGATATTGTTATAGGGTTGTACCAGGTACCCTTCACTACCCGGTTTTTTAATCTTATATATGTAGCTTTGCAATAAATGCGCCAGTAGGCAGATGCATTTTAATTATTTCAACCATTTTTAATAGGACTTGTTTTTTAATTTCTGCATATTTTAATTTGCACAATAACGCTTTTTTGCACAGGCACAAGTAAAATTATTTTTAGTGTATTTTTACCAGTGTGTTAATGACTTTCCTACTGTAAATTATTTAATGATAGTTGGTATGTTATTCACGTTCTGTTGATTATAAAAATGTGAAAAAAAACCCGAATATTTAAAATGAAAAAATAAATTGAATTTATTTTATAGTTGGTTACCAAGAGTTTAAATTTAGTTTTGAATTAGGTTAAATTAACCAAAAGATTTTCTGTTTATTTAAAAAATTAAGGGGAAAAAATGTGCATAAAAGCCATATATTCAAAGCAGGAAACTCGTTAACACCAGGTAATGGTTTTACCATATAAATTCCTATAAATTCAACTCAATTGCTAGTGATGCCATATCGTTTTTTGATCAGTATTTCTTTACTTATTAAAAGCGGCTAAATACCCGTCTTTGGGTAGCAATTACCTACAGTTTGGAGTTTGCAAAATATTTGATTGATAAATTATTAACAGTATTTTTTTCTGCTTTTATTACTTCATAAATTCGAACGTATAAGCTTCAAAGTGTGGTATGTGTGCACCAAAGATTGGACCGACATTTGGATAAACAAAATAATGACCAATAAACCGAAATGTCGAATGCGTCATTAGTCCTAGCTCTTAAGATGCAAATTATTTATTGAATAACTGCATTCAAATTTATAACAAATTGCAACATTTTACTAGATATTTATTAATTTGCCTGTGCTTTGGTGTTTTGATTTTAGGTTCATAATTAAGGGTGTTTCCGTATAACTAAACATAACCTGCCATCCAAAATGAGATTATATTAACTTTAAAGACCCACAAAATCACTGTTAATAGTAAGATAGTATATGACAGGAGGCACCAGGGTTAAATTATGACCGATAACAAAGCTACCAGTTTTAATTTGATTTTGATGGCCCTTGGTCACATTCTGTCTGACTAGTTACTTAATACGCATTTAGTGATTGTATTCCGTCTAACTTCCTTAACTTCATACGAAATTAACAAAGCCACCGTGCGCGTCTCCTGACATCCTGGATAGTCATACATTAGCGTCGTAAGAAAACATAATCGGCAGGGTTGGCTAACGATTAAGATAATTTTCTTAAAACGAGACTTCGACAAGGCTGGAGGAAAACACGGGTTTGTGATAAGATATTTTAACACTTATTGGTTTTTAAAAACTGTAAGAGGCAAGAAGCGAGAAGGCACGTGTGTTTTCTACCGGGATGAGTTTTGAAATACGAAAAATAATCACACTACAATGACGCCACTAATGTCGGGTTGCACGAATATTTTTCAACGCAACAATTAACTAACCAGGCAAATTTGACTGTGATGGCATTGACAGAAATTGTTTATTTTACAAGCCAAAGTGTCTCGGTTAACCACATTTTTTATTATTTACTAATCAGGCAACGTTGACTAACATAAATTGACAGAAATGATTTTTTTCCATAACGTGTCTGTGTTAGCGTAATTCTTGATTAATTACTAATCAATCAACTTTGAGTGAGCAAATCATGTCTGCTGTTGTCGTTGATGTCACCGTCAAAGTTGGCTGGTTAGTTATTTGTTGTTTAAAATCTTTGTGCTATCCAAAAATAATGATATTTATTATATTGAGAATTCAGTGTTGAGATTAATGTAATCGTCGTAAAATTAAAGCGATTGTGAATGTGCGCTTGCATGTGTTTAGGTTTTGGTGCTATATTTAAGGGAGATTGGGCCTTTGTCAAGCGGAATTTTTCCAACTTTTGGTTGTAGTTTACTTGTTTTTAATTTATGTAAAAACGGCTTTTTTTATTAGAAGTCAACCGAGCTGCCGCAATGTTAACTATACATATTATATTTAAGGGTTGCCCCAAACCTTTTATTTTAAAAGGAACAGTATGGAGTACCTCGTTGAAAAGATCATATAACGCGCTGTTTGCTTTTCTTTGTAAGTTTTTGTAACGAGACCAACAAAAAATAAATCAGAAATACTATGTTTATTTACCGCCAGAAAATGTGGGCACAGGGACGCCAAAACAATGAGTTCCCTGGGGCACAGGTAGACAACAGCTATTTCGGTCTTATTAGGACTCATCAGAAAGCCAAAACTCGTAAGTAACAGCGATAATGCGTTTTCAAGACGGCAAGAGGCAATTTCAAATTTTTTACTGTTCTTTGTGTTTAATAAGACTGTTACCGAATTTGATGCGATATTTTGATTTGAAGATATGTCTCATACTGCACGACGTTTTTTAGCGATCACTGTAGAAGAATTTTACCTCTTGCTTGAGTAAAAAAATAAAGCCAGTAAACCCGGAAGACACGTTCGTTGTTCTATTTACAGGAAACCTACATTTGTTTTTTTTTAAATATATTGTTGCATCGCATATGGTAGAAATTGAAATAAAAATGGTATCACAAATTTTTTGTAATGATTTTAAGTAAAAATATTTTCAGAATTTCTGTAGAATTTTAAATTGGTCTTCTTATTACCTGTTCAACGAGGTACCCCCTTACCGTTCTATTTGAAAGAAGTTGGGGCAAATCAAAAAATTGGACTGATGTGTTTTTCCCCGGAAAAAAACGGGCGTTCTTTTTAGAGAATTTATTCTATGTAGGCACTAAAAAGTTTTCTTCCTAACAAGATAGGCATCAGTATATGCTTTTAAATTTATTGATTTTCGTCTACAAGAATTAAGAAGAAGAAGGAAGTTTATGTTGAGTAACGAAATTTAAAAATTCATAAATTTTCTTTTTCATTGTCAGGAAGGAAACTGCCATTGCCCCTGTTATTAAATAAAATAGCGCACGCGTCAACAAATCCTTAAAGTCCTGTTTGCAGGACAAATTATTTTTTAATTAAATAAAAAAACCACTAAGCGTACCTATTTCTGTTCCAGGACTCGGGCAATTCGGGCGGGCAACGTTCTCAGGGCTCAAACCAGGCCAAGGCCGGTTCGAAACAACCGTACGGGACTTCATACTGGAACCAGAACTAAACAAATGGATTTTCCAATCCAAACTGCTGCTCACACTTCGCCCCTCCTACATCTCGTTTAAGTTTTTTTTTTGTTAGATAGTTGATAATTTAGTAAAGTAATGTAATGTGTATTTTATATACTAAATACCACTTCTCCTATCGTGTATTTATTTTTTTTGTACGGTCTTTTGATCGGGGACTTTATTATTTTAGTACGATTTTATGTGGCAAATAGAAGAGGTAACATATTTTTGTTTTATTTTTTATTACATTATTATATAATAACGTAGTTAGGTGTTTGAGACTGGTTCCCGGAGACATAAAGTTAGGTTATGGATGACATTATTTGAACCAACACATGTTTATGAATTTCTTTATATTTTCCTTAACATTAAAGGGAGAAAAATAACCTTTTTGTGGTTGTATTTGCTTAGTTCAGTGTGATATCTCTTAAAATGGACGAAATTAGCACGTTACGACTAAATTTGTTATTTGGCTGGTTAGAAAAAGACTGATAAAGTAAATTTTTAATAATTTTTTATATATATTTAAGTTCCATGGTGCAAAAATTAGGGATTAAGCAAGTCTTACATAAATAATGTATCTGTGGGAAAAATTGTTTTTTAATAGTTGTTAAATATGTTACTATTACTTTATGTTTCTTTTATAATATTTGGTTATTCCCTCTTCAATATACAGTGACAGTGTGTTTCACGATAGGTGATCGAAGAGGACAAAAAAAATACAATTTTCAAACCCGTGTTTTAGGATTATTGTCTTGATGATCTACAACTAAAATGCACACAATTTCACTCGGATCGGCTAAGTTATAAATTTGAAAGAAGAGGAAAATTTAGAGTTAAGCCAGAATCTCAATTTACGGTACTCTAATTTAAATTTACAACGTTCGAAAAGTTGTATCAATTTTCCTAAATTTATTATTCATGTGAGTGACATTGTGTATTTTAGTTCTAGACCATGCAAACCATAATTTCAAAACACCGTTTTAAAAATATTAATAATTCCCGTAAGGTCCATTTGTCCTCTACTCTGGGATACACTATATTTGGCTAAAACTGTGTGTGTGCACTTTTAAATCATCCTCTTAAGGACATTAAAAGAAGTATATTTTCCTAGGTAATAATATAACATTCATATTGGGTTGCATACAGATTTTAAACAATAACAGCAACTTTCACTGTTTAAAGTTTTGGAGACATTGATGTTGCGTGAATGATGAATGAACTTTGGACGTGCATTGTCTTTATTTATTCAATAGATGTAGCCGTTACTTGATGAAGATCCATTATAGAAACTAGGTTAAAAAGAATACAAAAATGTATAAATCTTCACTTATTTTTTATTGTACTATGACAATTGTTTCGACACACAGTGTCTTCGTCAGATAGTAGCATTAGATTTCTACTATCTGACGAAGACACTGTGTGTCGAAACAATCGTCATAGTACAATAAAAAAATAAGTGAAGATTTATACACTTTTGTATTCTTTTTAACCTAGTTGTCTTTATTTGTTTTAAATCATAACGTTTTAACTGGTAAGTATCTCCAGTCAGTGCAAATCCAAAACTCTTCTATCATTTAACTTAGACTGTGACGTAAATGACGTTCGTAGAAATAAATTTACCTTTATTTATGATTGGGAGACTTTGATTGTGTGTCACAATATGTGTAGTCAGTTAATTATTGTTTAAAATCTTGCATGCAATCCAACATCAGTATCTTTTGTCTGAATACATGATTTCTTTTATCATTACGAGAGTGAAAGTACAAAGTTTTAATGGAAAGCGGACTAAATAAAATATTAGCCAAAACAATAAAGTTGAGAAGGAATTGTCGCCAATAATCTTAAAATATGCGCCTGAATTTTAGCTAAAAATATGTTTTGTAAGAAAAAAAGATACAAAGTCTCGGCCTCAAAATAATATTTTTCTGTCTGTTTATTTTTGATACCTGTTTTACCTTAAACAAGCATAATCAGATCTTAACAATGATGATTTTAATGTTTCTAAAACAAAAATAAGCACTTCACGGTAACTGTGCCATAACTAGACTAACTTATTCTAGTTTTCACAGTTAATAATAAACGCAATATCACACTAACTGTGACAACTAGACTAGACTAGTCTAGTTATGTCACGGTTACTATAATTTGCTTATTTTTGTCTTAAAAGTGGTATTACAGTACCTTATCGCGTTAACAACTTAATAAAGGTTTCCAAGCATTTGTCATTATATAGAAATGATAATCAAATGGATATAAATAATGCCGTTATTCTATACTTCCGTCAAAAATTATATACGGTTTATTGGCTCCATAACTTATTTAACAGATATATTAAATTTCAGAAACCTGGCATAAGTCTAGTTATGTCACAGTTACTGTGATTTGTTTTTAACTGTTTGTAAGGACTGATGATGCGTGTTTAAAGCAAAACAAGAACAAGCAAAAATAAACAGACAAAAAAACTATTAATTTGAGGCCGAGACTTTTTATCTTTTCTTACTTAATATTAAAACCAGGTTTCTTTGAGTAAAAATGGACGAATTCTTCCAGTTTTAAAAATATGTTGGTTCAAGATAATGTCACTTTTCTTTTATTCGGGAAGTAGTCTATTTCTTTATTGCGCGCGCTAGAATTATTTTTGAGTTGTGAAATGGTGGCGTGTCGTTTGGTGCAATTTGATCAAAATTTAGAGTGACTTTTTGATTTTTAGGCCAGTGGATCTTTTTCTAAACGTGTTTATAAATTAATTAAAATCGACTTACTCTGAATTTTATGTATTGTATTATTTTATATGTGGGTAAAATTTGGACGACTTTCGAACTTTACAAATTTATACTTAAATGATTTTATGTACAGGACAGATCTTTACAAACTGGACATGGCGCTTCATTTCTTCATGAGCAATTTCTAACGAACTACCCTGTATCAAATACAAACATTGTTAAATTTTCTTCCTAAGACGTCCAAACGTTACTTGTAGCCTAATATGTTATTTTGTATTAAGTAGTCCATATTATTATGACTAACATTAATATACAAGCGAAGTTTGTGAAGCAGTTTCGTCTGCGACAGATAGAAGTCAATTTACAAAATAAAAGTGAGGTTAGATTGACGAAAGGTTTAATATGGGATTTTTTGAAAGTTCGAGAAAAGCAAAACTTATATAAAGCATGTGCGTGTAAAAAAATGTAGGTGGTATGGATTATTTTGAACACTTTTACGGTAAAAATGTATTATTGGACTGCTAGGATTTGCCAGCACCTAATAGGCCAAGATGTGACCTTCGAAAAACTAGGCATGTTTCTGTAAGAGTGAAACCTATGCAACACTTCTTATCACACAAAGCACCAGGGTTGCCTTGCCGACATTTACACGGACGGTAAAGGGCATTCCCTGAAAGCACGAAACATTCCAAATTATAGTTTATTTCCTACATCAGAAAATAAGTCGTCTGTGCGAGGTTAGGTTCTGATTGGGGCTAATTCTTTCACGGGCAGAGCTCAGTAAAGGGGAAAAGGGCAAGAGAACAAGGCAATTTTAAGGCCCGGTTGTACAATTACGATTTAAGGTTAGTTCAGCGTTGAACCAACCTCAAGCTTCACTTTGACAACACCTTTACATTGTTGTTGGTTGTCAAAATGAAGTTAGAGCTTTGTTCAACGTTGAACTATGCTTAAGTGGTAATTGTATAACCAGGCCTAAGTTGCTAAAGCCTAGCTGTGACGTCACACGGGTTTCGTACCAGCTGAATAGCTAACGCAGTTTTCTGTAGTAAGCATTGTTAAGTCCGTATGATTGGCTGGATGCCGCGTGTGAGATAATCGCCTACGTTATTTTTTTAAACTAATTGATATTTTCGAGTAGTACAATTTGTGATTGCTTTTGGTGTCATACGGAAGACCTTTAAAAACATGAGCGTCATATGACTGCATACACATAGCATAAAATGTAAGAAAAAGTATCGTCATAAGTCAATCGACACTATTTTTACCAGGCATTATCTCTGTTACTATTTTGAGTAGAAAAGTGCGGTTTTCACAAGATATTTTAGATTTTTATTTGCCTAATTTCTCAAAAAAAAAATTCTGCCGTTGGTATTGATTTAGCCAAGGCAACTCTGGTGCTTGGTGGTCTTGCCAGTTTTATCCTTTTAGAGATGAACCTACTTTTCCCACGATCGGCGCTTGGTTCTAAATTTTCTACGCAGTGAAGTTTGGGGTTAAAAATCTTGCTGGTCAAGACAAAACTTTAAAAATAATTCTGAAAATTGCAACTTTCTTGGAACTACAACAAAATATTATTTAACCAAACATTTCTATGAATTGTTGGATATTTTCGAACATCCCATAAAGATCCTTTGTTAATAAAACCTAACGTGTCCCCTCCCAAATTGTTTAGTGAATGTAAATATGGCTTTAAAAAATAAATTCTGTCCCACGCTGTGTAACTAGAATCCGCCTGTTTATAAAAAAAAATAGATTTAGTAACAAAAGTTCGGGAAATTATTTTTCCTATAGGTAAATTGACTTGCCTATATTGCGCAGTCTCGTGTGACTGACCTCTTATTTTCCCTGAAAAAAACCTCTTAAGAACCGGTTTCTCTATCCTCCGGTTAAAGTCTGGGATATGAAATCTCTCCTTAACTCGGAAGATGGAAAAACCGGTTCCAGGACGCCGTAAGACGAAACGTTAAGGGTCGCTGGCTTCTAATTAACGGGGGTAAAAAGGGACAAAATCGGAGTTTTTATTTTACATTTAGATAGAGTTTAAATGATAAACTAAATTATCTTGTGTACCTATTTGCTAATTTGTATAAATACCCCACAATTATGTAGACACTGTATATGTGTAGTTTTGTTTTGTATTGCTAACTTATGAGACATTTGAGAAAATACACATGGATACATCTTCAAATTTTCGTTTTATTGTGTAGTTTCCTGCTGATGTTTGTATACACCGTTGGCAACACATCTACAAAAAATGCCATCAGAAAATTCAGAAACTCCCATAAGTTTCGGTAAAAAAGTTTTTTTTGTATCTCAACGGAAATCGCTGATTGAACACAACAATAAAACTAAACAATTTTTTGCGTTAATTTTTATAGTTCTATATTATAATACAAATAATGGAATAAATTCTTTTTATGACACTAGTTCACTTATCTACTTATGATCACTGTACAGAACATTATACATAAAATACGTACACAGATAGTTTTAAATTATGACTAGTCTTTATATGTTTCTAAACTTTATCTCCAAAAAATACAATGCCTTGGAAGATAGGTTTACATAACTCTAAAATAAATTAGGACCTAATTACGGCAATTATTTATTAAAAAAAATTAGATGTTATTACAATTATTATTTTTTTAAACTTGAGAATGAATAAAATTACGTAAGTGGTTTTTGTTTTATTTGGCACAACAAAATATTTTTTTTAATGTAAAATATAAACGAAATCTGAAAGGGTTGCATAAACGAACATTAATTTCTGAGTATTTTACCTTTGTACGTATACATCATTTTAAAAGAAAATAAGTTCTAAAACAGTCGATTCAAACTATGGGTCGCGATATCAAATTAAGCTAAGTAAGATGTTTGATAAACAATTTTTTATTATGATTACGTGATGTACTTAAAAACTGCCATAAAAAGTTCAATAAATTGCTTCTAACACCCTTATCACAGTTCTGTAGTACGCCAACAATATCACGGATTTAAAACCCGTTTGCAAAGTTTTAGATTTAAAGATTGTTTCTTGCAGTTGCATTTAAATATGGTACGCATATCATGATACTATTACCATAGAGAACCTAAACCAAGAGGAACCGTGCAATGTTAAAATCTTACCCGTCTTATATATTTGGGCTACGTCCGAATCTGTATTTATCGAACTCTAATATCCCTCTAAAGCCACTTCGCTTCTAGGCATTTACGCCGCGGCCTTGGACCTCTCTGAAGCCCCTTTAAGTTGTACGTCTGGGTTTACTTAGTTTATGTTATTACTAAAGATTAACCGATGCGTCGAGACCTAATTTGCACGGCCGGTCGATTGAACCTCGGAACAGTTAATAATTATGACGAGCTTTTACAAAAATATTGTGGTGTATCAGTAGCGCAACTTCGTACGAAATTGGAACGCCAAGTGGTTTTATCTTCTTTAGTAAAACTATCATGCACGCCTATGATGTAAACAGCGCGCTTCAATGTTCTACAGGTTGGGAAACCATGCAAAAATTAAAAACATTGAAGAGCGGCACCATATATCGCGCGCGATATATGGTGCCGTGTGAAAACGCTCTTAGAGTCGTATTACACTATTTAATTGGCAAAAATAGTAGTTTGTACAGGAGTGGATATGTATCTATATCTCACAAGGAAGTAAATTGAGCATGCCGCCGTAGGAGGAGTGCTCAAACTTCCGAGTGGCTACGGGATCATTATTAAAAATTATGGTAAAACGAACTCGATAATACTGCTACATGAAATTCATTTTCTACGCATATTCAGCAGTAAGAATATGAAATTTTGCCGAACTGGAATAGCCTACTTTTCTCGCCACTTAAGTGTAAAGGAAACAGCAAATTTCCATGTGGGAGTAGAAAAATAATCTTTTAAATTTTGCAAATCGGTTTCAAATTCGTAATGTTTTCGAACTACAAACCTGTAATAAAAATGTTCAACAAAAATAATCTTAACTTTTTGATAAGCAGTTTAGGTTTTTTTTATTACTTGTGGTTATTGAAATAACGTTTTGTGTAAAATAATCAGTAATAAACCTGGTCTTTAAGTGTACAAGAGCCCAATAATAATGGTAATTCAGTATATATACACCCAATGGAGAACTTTTATAAATAACAAAATATACAGGGTGTAGATAATTTGAAATTGTTGCTAAGACCAGCTATATAAAAAAAATGTAAAATATAATACTCTGAAAGTTATGAAATTCTGGGTTCTGTATATAATTATACGTTAACCTTTAATGTAGTACCACAATCTCAGATCATGAGACACCAAAATAGCTCTCTAGTTTTAAAGCGGCGTAAAAGTACATTTAGGAATTATGATTTGTCTATATTGTTTGAAGGTCGGTTGAGTTGACAAATTCGAAAGTTTTATTGTCAACGCATTACATTAGAAGCTGATATCCACCATACACTTCACAGTCCCACCAAACAACGTTTTGGTACCTCAACATTGCACTCATATAATATTGTAATGTGACATTCCGAGGTATGTGGATGAGATGATGATGGTAATATGTATGCAATAGATTGTCTCGGGTTTTAATTTAACAAAGCGATATTTAACGTCAAGCAATATTACAGCCACACCTATGCGTTTTTGGTGATGTTGTTGTAATATTAATTTTAAAATATGGAGTGACGTGGAGATGCCTACTTTGTCCATGAAAACCGTGCAACTATATTAAAAAATATCAAAGGCGTAAAACGAGAGAACGTAAACCGGAGCGACATCAATTGTGTCGAGGTGGACACTTATATTCATGGCCACACTTTGTGATGTTAAGGAAATATAACTTAATAATATCAATCTGAAATAAGAAAAGTACTGTCATCTTCAGTTAAATATACTTTTAAAAATGTAACAAAAGTTACTATTAAACAATGTCACCAATTATTGTTGTAATATAACATGTTTGGTGGGGGTATGAGTTATTTAAATATTCGCTTCAACAACTAGTAAACCAAATTGGGCATTCTCATCTTGTAAAAAATTAAAATAAATACAAATAGATTTTTGAATACGTTCCCAAATATTCTGATTTAATTCTAAACTACAGAGGTGCTAGGGCAGTATAAAAACATACTGGCACTGGGAAGAATTTGCTACCTAGGTTTAATTTCCTAAAGAATCTGAAGATAATATTATATCAAGAGGATATAGTTATTGATATAGGTCATATAGGGCACTTGTCTATTCTTAATATGAGTTCTTACATTTATTTATTTTTTTATAACTAATGAATAAACAGACATCAAACACAGATAGGCTAGATTATAGTTATCATGTAACACGTTAATAAGGTGGCCCCAAAGTTCAGATCTTTATAAGTAGAAATAGAATATGACGATTGTTAGCTTGGTGCAACATGAAAATTATTAAATACACTTTTAGACGTGATGGTAGACAACTAATGAACACAGATTTTTACAAAAGTGTTTCTAAAATTAAAGAAATTATTTATATTTTGCTTATTTTAATGGATAGCTTTTTTATTTCTTATACACTGAGTCCATTAATTATGGAATAGTTAAAAAAGTACTTGAATTTTAAAAGTCCATATTTTCATCAAAATTATTCAACTTACAGCTTTCCACCACTATGTCGAAATAACAATTCAATAGATTTTTGTTCTTACGTCAACCTTACAGCTTTGTTAATAAATATGTTTATTATTCCTAATTCTAACGAACTAGAAGAACATTTTCTTTTCGGGGAAAACCATCTGTATGGTTTTAAAATTATTAAAATAACCAATTTGTATCTTAAATACCATAGTCAGTATCACCTTAAAAGAGTTTAATTAGCAGTCATAAATTACCTTTGCGTATGGGTTATGCAAGAGATATCTGTCCATTTTTCATGAGATATCCATTAGATACCTTATGCAATATATAAGCAGCGAACAAAGATATAAAAAAAAATCGAAAAAACTGAAGGGTTTTTTCATGTTGCACCAGTCTTACAAAACAATACACGTTAGAAAAACATATATTACAAGTTAGGCAATTGTTACTAAATGCAAGTCGCGTTGCAGTCGGCCTATACCTAGATACGATATGGTTCTAGACCCGCGTAAAAACGCCAACAGCGAGCGGATTACTCTACAAGGAGCGCTAGTAACGTTATTCAATGACAATGACATTAATATTCTGTCTAAGAAATGATACTAAAATTAATATTTTAAAAGACAACAAGAATATTTTTTTAAATTGAAGAAATAGTGATACTAATAAGATTTTTTTTTCATAGGGAATTAAGTCGTTACAGAACAGGTGGAGCAAGTGGGTTACATTGATGGAAGAATATGTTGAAAATAACACTATCAAGTGTTTTAGTTCATAGTCTGAGAAAAACATTCCTAGCGCCCCATGTATTATGATGCAATTCTGTAATGGATTTTACACAACTACTTGTAATACTCCCAAACTTCCAAAGTATGCGACAAGTGGCTGGCTGAAAGATTACTATAACCTTACAGTGCTGTAGAATCTGTTCCAGAATTACACCAACTTTACAAGTTTATTAGTGGTTAACATAAAGCAACGTTTACGGAAGTTGTGTGAAGTCTTGTACGGTAAAAATGAGGTTCACTATCTCTTGTAAAGAAAAATCCAAGGCTTCTTGTGCTTACCTCACAAGACATTTTTTTTACTGACTTCAATTTTTATATTAGAAACAACCTTTTTGACACTTAAAAAATCTGTAGTTTATGATTCAAATTTAAAAAAATAAATTTTAAAAAACTACCTTACTTTTTAATTTACTTATCAGGCACCTTTGATTATGAGTAAATAATGCCTGATCGGGCACCTTTGATTATGAGTAAATAATGCCTGCCAATGTCATTTATGTCACTGGTTAGTTGATTATGGTTAAAAATCTTTATGCAACCCAATAATTCAACAATTTTTAATATAGATCTAGATTGTGTTATGTCAACCACTACACTTGCTAATATAAATGTAACCCATTCTATTTTCACTAAAACAAATCTCTAAAAATCACATTTGTTTATCTGGAAGATTATTTGCAATGACGAGGAAAAATAAATAATGTTACAGTTAGGAGATACAACAATAAAATTTCAGTATTATCGTAAAGATCATAAAAGCTTAGTAGTCACAACTTTAAAAGCCATATTTCGTCAGTTATAAACATTTGTACCTTTTAAGAGTTTTATGACAGTGAGTCTAATTATAATCGTAACATTAATTCTCACAGTGAGGCAAATTAAAGTACATTTTTTAGAGAGGTAATGATAACTACACAGTGGGATAAACTTAACTTCTTTCACCTCAGGAATTTTTGTTTAGTTGGAAATATGTAGTACTTATTGAGGGGCCAAGCACACATAAGGTTTACTCAAAAAAGCACTTAGCTTTTGAAATTATATTTGTTAAAAAAATAAAATATACGCTTCAAGAAAATGGTAAGGTTCGGTTTTTATTTATAATCTGCAAAGGAGACACATTACAGGGCAATTTCCATATGGACGTCCTCATTATTCACCAATAAAATTCTTTAATCCAAAATATCCGTTTTATCAATCACTTGACAAGTGTTTTGGTTGAAAAAGTGGGCCAAAGGATGTAATATTGTTAATATTTTCAATATTTTTAATCCAATTAAGAAATATTATAGTTTTTTTTGTTTTAGTTAATGTTTTCATTTTATAATTGATACAAAGTTAACATTCCACAAGAAATTTTTTTTACATGTACATTACTATCAGGGTACAATATTCTGCATGTTTTTTTTGTTTTAAATGATTCCGTAATGGCATTTAAAGTTGTGATCGCTTTACACAACAAGAGAACTTCTAAAGTCAGAAATATTTTAACACCCTCAAACCTACATAATAAGGTAGATATAGGTCGGCGCCATCTCTCAGCCAAGGAGGACACTGGTGATTCTGACCAATAAGGAACGTTTTCAGTTAGGAATGTAGCTTCTTCACTTGCTTACTATCATTGTAAAGTCTGATTTTTCACGGATTTTATGACTTTATCTTTACAATACGCAAAGTCTTAGTCAGAGTATTATTTATTTACGTATCATTCAACAATATAAAACTAGGATTAAAAACCGTTTCAATCAAATACCAATATGGTCGGCCATACGTCAGAAAAACCGTGTGTCCTCCCAGTGTCTAAGCACACAACTCTTACTTTTACCTTGAATTCTTCTTTTCTTTAATACTAATACGTATCCCTCTATTTCGTCGCAGTTTGAACTTTCTTTAGTGCCGACTTATCAAATTGGCTGATGGCCCCCAACAGGGCTGACCTATCTTTGGTTACTGGCGTCGAGGTTGTATTTTCCATACCGTTAGATATTAACGGTGGTGGAGGGGGTATCTCCGATGAGGCGGGGGGTGCGGGTGGCGGAGGAGGGGGAGAAGGTACGGCGGAACCTGAAAATAAATTCGGTCAGAGGGTAATGCTGATATACAAGCAGCGTTGCCAGACCTGGTACAATTGTACGAATCTGGTACATTTCGAACGCATCTGTACAAAAGTACATTGACACCATTTTCTGGTACATTTTCATCCTCGTGCCGCCCCCTATCATTTAATAGCTAAAACTTACAGAAAGGCAGTTTTGCAGTAAAGTTTTTAATATTTCATCCCCCTATCGCCATCTATATATTGAAGGCGAATTACAAAAATTTAGCAGATCACTGCGGTATGTGACGGAAGGCTGGCAAAATCCTCACTTCGAGTCCTCCCCGCGGGCGCCCGCTGGTAATGACGAAAGTCAGCTAAGACTGAGTCTGGCACATCAATTGCCTTCGCTCAGTCGTGTTGTGAGGTACCTAAATCCGAGGTGGTGTGAGCAACCGTGCCTAGGATGGAAGGCTGAGGGTGAAATCAGCCTTTAACGAGCTCCTGTGGTGGACCAGGCAATCACCGCAGTATAAGCGCCTTGTCCTGGTATGCCGGCTCTGCCAGGATCGACCTTTATTTCCGAGCTTACTCGTGGGACCTACATGGAAAACGAAAAAGAAAAACCAAAAGAGAACGCTGAAGATAATCAGCTCAAGCTACCAGGCGGTGATTCGGTCACCGAGGGTAGCCCATACAGCATTAATGAAAGCGAGGAGGAAAAGCTGCTACGATCACCTGACACAAAACAGGCGGATCCTAAGGACAGCAAACCTCACAGAAAGGTATCAGCTGGCACAAGAAAGATGCGACAGTGCCAAAGGGCTAGGCATCTTCTAGTAAAACTGGAAAGCAAACAGCCAGCTGAACTCTCAAGTAGGGACAATGGGACGATAAAGTGGGCAAGAGAACTCTTGGCCCAAGACCCATTCCACGTCCCCTATACGTATCAAAAACCGGGTGCAACCTTCGAGAGAAGTGTCGCTGGAAAGAGGACACGTTCTACAGACGATGAGAGCACCCCAAAAGAACTAAAGAAAAGGAAGTCCTTTCCACAGCAAGGCAAAGCTGGAATGTCTTCTAGGGGACTTACTGCGGAGACCAAGAAAGTCTCTGCGGTAGTTTCAAAAACGAAGAGTTCCGCTGCGCTTAGTAGTGGAGGGGGCCAGAAAAAGTCTGCTTTCAGGGAGCGGTCCGACAGTAGAACAATGTCGGAAGTGACCCGCAGCAGCCTCCAAGTGGCTGTGATTGATGCCGGCAATAAATGCTGGAAGATCACAGCAGACCGCTGGATCTTGGTTGAAAGGAGGCTAACGGAAATCCTTATGGAGTTTCTAATAGCCAATCCTGCCGACAGGATCCCTCAGTACGACACCTCAGGATGGACTAGAGGAATAAAGATCATCAATTGCACTGATGATTTTTCCTTAGCATTTCTGAAAGAGAGTGTCAAAAAGATCGGACAACCTTGGGAACTTGCCCAATCATCCCCCGCTCGGAACTTCCAGAGTCTCCGAGAGCTAGAATTTGGTTGCCAGTGCCAACCATTCCAGAGAAGTCCTTGCTGCCACTCTTGGCAGCCCAGAATCCGAAGATTCCTTGCAAGGAATGGAAGGTTCTAAAGATGGAGGACCCAAAACCCACAGGGAGGAGCGTAATCCTCTAGCTCACAGACGAGTCGCTACCAGCCCTAGAGGAAGCTCAGTTTAAGCTTCACTGCGGCTTTAATGCGATCGCTGTGAATATATATAAGGGCATCCCCAAACACAAGGGGATTGACCAGAAAGTTAATCTTGCCAAACCCAAGCAGGATGTCGGAAGGAAGGAGGAGACAGTGACATCTGCCACGGTAATGGAAGATAAACAGAGTGCGGCTCCAGAGAAGGAGCCGACTCAAGAAATGGAAGTTGAACCACAACAGACGCCCAGCGATGTTGCGAGTGGTCCAAATCAACCTCCACCACAGTAAAATGGCCTCTAGCCATCTGGCTCTTCTCATGGAGGAGAAGGGCCTCGACATCGCCTTGATCCAGGAACCTTGGGTCAGAAATGACGCCATATGTGGATTAAGGCTAAGAAACTACTCTCTCTATTACGCCAGGGGCAATGGTAAGCCAAGAACTTGTATTTTAGCTAAAAATAAAGTATTCCTAATGCCTAATTTTAGTAACCAGGACATAACAACGGTCAAACTGGAGCGCAAAGGAGGGACACCAATAATACTGTCATCCGTATACATGGCGCATGACGTTCCAACTCCATCGGTAGATGTCCAAAATATTGTGGAATCTACCAGGATTTCTAAGCAAAGCCTAATCTTGGGATGTGATGCCAACGCCCATCACACAATATGGGGTAGCACGGACATCAATGACCGAGGTGAGTGTCTTTTTAATTTTATTATAAATACTAACCTTAGCTTATGCAATAACGGTAATACACCTACATTTGTCACTGCGAACAGACAGGAAGTTCTGGACGTCACGCTTACAAATGAATCCAACGATCTAAAGGTACAAAACTGGAGAGTGTCCAGCGAGGATTCGTTCTCGGACCATCGTTGGATTCTATTTGATATCAGTGAGTCCACGTACTTGCCTACACCATTTCGTAACCCTAAAAGAACAGATTGGGAAAAATTTTGCGGAATCATCTCTGGAGAACTGGCAAATCCTCCCAACAATCTCTTACCAAACAAGGCTTCAATTGATGAAGCAGTTAATAAACTAACAAATACCCTGGAAGCAGCATTTTTCAAAAGCTGTCCGATAAGCAGACCAGCGAAAAAGCCATACCCACCATGGTGGAACGCAGAGCTGGGTCAGCTAAGAAGGGACATGCGAAGGCTATTTAACAAAGCAAAGAGCAAACGTACTGAAGATGAGAGCTCTTATAGAGAGGCTCTAAAGACGTACAAGAAAGCGATTAGAAAATCTCAAAGAAGCGCTTGGCACAATTACAGCGAGCGGATTGAGAGTACAAACGAAGCCGCTAGACTTAGAAAAGTTCTATCAAAGGAGCCTAGTGCTCCCTCTTTTCTAAAAAAGGATGATGGGACATACACAGAGAGTAGTGGGGAAACCCTTGAACTGCTGATTGATTCCCACTTTCCTAGTAATACATCGGCCATAGAGCCCCTTATCGATCAAGGAGACGTTCCGGATTTGAATAGCATCAAATCAGTAGTCACTTACGATAAGCTAGAATGGGCGATTGACTCATTTGAACCTTACAAATCACCAGGATTAGACGGGATAATGCCCGCCATGCTACAAAGAGGGAAGAGAATCCTGATCCCTTGGCTCTTGGTGATATACAGAAGCAGCTTGCATTTTACTTACATGCCGGCTGACTGGAATAAGATAAAAATAGTCTTCATCCCTAAGGCTGGTAAGAGCAGTCATGTAACCGTCAAAGACTTCAGACCAATAAGCCTGTCTTCGTTCCTTGTGAAAACATTGGAGAGGTTACTGGATCTGCATATCAAGAACTCGGTGAGAGAGCGAGAATTAAGCTCGTCTCAACACGCTTATACCAAAGGGAAATCAGTGGAAACGGCGCTACACGAAGTAGTAGGCACTATTGAGAAATCCCTTAACAATAAAGAGTACACCCTAGGTACCTTCTTGGATATTGAAGGAGCCTTTAATAACGTCACGACCGAGGCAGTGTGCGACGCTCTAATAGAAACAGGGGTCGATAACTACATCTGCCGTTGGATTAGGAGGATGTTGAAAGGCCGTCAAATCTGCTCCAGTTTGGGAAGTAGCGAGATGGTCAGATTTGCTGGAAGAGGAACTCCGCAAGGCGGGGTTCTGTCACCAACACTCTGGCTGAGAGTTCTAAATAAAGTTCTCATAGCGTTGGAGAAGGCTGGAATAAAAGTGATTGCATACGCTGACGATATAGTTATACTAGTGTCAGGTAAATTTGTAAACACAATCAGCGACCTAACAGGAATGGCGCTACGAATACTACAACAGTGGGCCATGAAATGCGGGTTAAAAATCAACCCCGAAAAAACGGAGGTAGTTCTATTCACACGCAGAAGGGTGATCGAGAACTTCAGACTCCCAGTACTCGACAATAATGCTTTAGTGCTTAAGGAAAAAGCAAAGTATTTAGGATTGGTACTTGACTCCAAGCTAAACTGGGGCATAAACTTGCAAGAACGAGTTAAAAAAGCGTCGGTAGCATTATATGCCTGCAAAAAAGCAATTGGAAAAAAATGGGGACTAAAACCCCACATAGTACACTGGATCTATACGGCTATTATAAGACCTATATTAATATACGGGGTCCTGGTTTGGTGGACCGCTTTGGAAAAAGCAGTGCACACTAAGTCAATAACAAAGATACAAAGGGCAGCTTGTTTAGGAATAACCGGAGCCCTTAAGTCAACCCCGACAGCGGCGCTAGAGGTCATGTTATATATACCCCCCTTGGATATCTATGGAAAAAGTATAGCTGCAAAAAGTGCCCTGCGACTAAAAGAGTCGAAATTCTGGAAGGAAACTAACTACGGGCACAGCAGTATACTAAAGATTCACCCGGGGAATAATCTACGAGACCCGACTGATTACTCTGTCCCAATAACATGCTTCGATAGAAGGTATTCTATACTCATTCCGAGTAGGGAAGAGTGGGAAGGCAATCAGAATATAACGAAAACAGATCACGCAATCTTCACAGACGGTTCAAAGATGGACGTTGGTGTGGGAGCCGGGGTCTTTTCCGAAAGTTTACAAATACAGAAATCGTATAGACTCCCCAACTATTGTAGTATTTTTCAAGCGGAAGTACTGGCAGTAGAGAAGGCGGTCAATATCCTGCAAGAACACCTTGGCTTGGGAGTAGCCTCGTCAATCACCATCTTCAGTGATAGTCAGGCGGCGATTAAGGCAATCTGTTCCAGCAGCGTTAAATCAAAGCTCGTAAAGCGATGCCGCAACAATCTATGCACACTTGGCAACCAACATCGGGTTATTCTGTGCTGGGTTCCTGGACACTCCAAAATAGATGGCAACGAGGCTGCCGATGCGCTCGCAAGAGAGGGCGCAGGCATGCCAGCTGATCTAGCAGACAATACAGTGAACAAACCACTGGGATTCGTCAAAGAGGAGATTGACTACAGGGCCAAGCAGCTTGCACAGAACAGATGGACAGGGTTGACAACCTGTAGTACATCCAGGCAACTGTGGCCCACATTCGATAAAAAGAGAACCGCAGAGCTATTGAGACACAGTCGAAAAGACGTGAGAAATATTACTGCGGTTGTTACCGGACATTGCCTCTTCGGTAGACATGCCGAACGTATGCAAATACCCACTAACGACTTCTGCAGAAGTTGCAGAGATGAGGAAGAGGAAGAAAGTATTCAACATTTTCTGTGTGAATGCCCTGGCCTCGCAAGAAGGAGGTTCACTACTCTGGGTGAATCATCTTTCGATAGCCTGGAGGAACTAAACAACTTACAACTTGGACGGCTGAGCAGATTTCTGAACAGTAGTGGCTGGTTTGAATGAGTTGTTAAAATCCTTCTGCGGTTACGTCGCACTAACCATCAGAGATCTGATGAAGGTGGGTTCTACGGAACACGTGTGGTATCACAACGGACCTAATCAGGACTACGTGAGACTGTTTGGTCAGAACCAAGGGTCTGCCACTCTTACCTAACCTAACCTAACCTATGTGACGGAACTGTAACTTAGAAATCTTTGACAAATTATGGCGCAAATCCGAATCATATAGTTCGGGGAACTGTCAAAATTCTTCTTTTGGTACGAGGTTAAAAAATAAGTATTTTTTGAAGGCTGTACAAAAGTTCAAAATCTGGTACATTTTATGTTTGTGATTTGTACAATTTCTTTCTCTCTGGCAACACTGTATACAAGGTGTTCCTAAATGTCTTGCTGATAATGAATCCTTGTTGAATTATTTCTCTAAAGCGTTATTTTGTAATATCTCCGAAAGTACCTTTGGCTCATTATCATCAGAAGGGAAACTTTTCACCTGTTAAATTGAAAAAAAAAATAGAATCATACCACAGTTAAATGACTTGTTGTCTTTGTAAATGTAAGATACTAACCTCCTAGAACTAGTGATAGTTATTGTTAATTGTTCCATTTTGTTAGCGTTTTGACTCTTTTCTTTTATACTCTTTATACTTTGTAGGGTACGGTTTTTAAGTTTTCCTCGTTCGTTTCATATTTAATCTGACCCATTATCTTCGTTTTTTAATCGCCATATCAGTTCGAAATGATGAAAAAGGTATTATTTATCGATATAGACTTTATTTCACCTCCGTTATCATCAGCCACGTCCGTTGTCGACTCAAAAAGAAAGATGGTATAACGGAGTTGACTAAATTACATTTTTAGATTTAAAAATATTAAATAAATAAAATATTTAAAAGTAAACTTTCATGCCAATTTAATAAGTAATAAAATTCTATATTTTTGTTTATCTATTTACCCCATAATGTTGATAACGGTGGTTACCAACAAGCTTTACAAACGGTAAAAATTGAAATTCATTACGCTTTTCATTGTAGAAAATCAATCAAAGTATACTTTTCCGTGGTCGGTCTCATGCTAAACATGTTTTAAAACTATTCTGTCTGCAGTAAAGCAGTGAGGTGGCGCATCAAGTGTAATTTTAATAGACAACGGAGATGGCCGTATTGATTGGCGACATGCATAAATCTTTAACTAAATAAAATTAACTGAACTGTAAAAAATATTATTCTAAGATTTAAATTAATAAAATTAAAAATTTAAGTAAAACATATTAATTGTAGTGTTTTCGGGCGGTGTATTATATCGAAATATAGGAAGGCAACATTATATATTTATATTATTTAAATAGTAAAAATAATATTTAGTTTTTAGGTTTTGGAATAAATCACGTGCGACTTAAAAAGTTACCTCTGATTGATAATTAAAATCGAAACTAAATTATGATAAATACAAAATTTAAAACGAATAATAAACTTGTTAGACACTGTCCAAATAATATTTCTAGACCAGTGGCTCCCAACCTTCTTTTCCTTGCGACTTCCTCCCCCCTGTGTAGTCCTAGCGCATTCCCGTAAAGGCTCGATTCGCCTGAGTACAAGTATCGGTAAGCGAATGTAGTCGCATCACTAGCGGCGCGGCGTAGCGTCTCGTCTCGTTACAGATTGTTGATATTTAGGATTTAAAATTACGCCAATACAGAATTTTTTTTTCGAAAACCCCCTCTTTGAAGATCCGCCTGCCGCATGTTAGGGTTGAAGTAACAGTACACAAATAAACTAGGTTGAAATTTAAATTTAATAAATATTGAGTTACATAAGGAGATAATTTATATGGAAGGAGAAAAACCATGCTTTTTATTATCAGCGCGACATTCCGGAACACTTTATAGTATTTCAATTATTAGTATACGTACACCTAGTTTGTGAGTTTTGAAAAAAAAAATTAACTCATCAAAATACATGAATATTTTCCATACATACACATTTTTAACAGGGAATATTGGAAATAAAATTAAGTTTAGATAGAAATGTACCGTTCATATTTACCTGTCATGGAAGGTGGAGTCGCAGTGCCAATGGAGGTAGCGGCGCTGCTGTTAACACTGTCGCACCTTTCCAAATGGTTTCCGTTCTTCTTCGTACTGCCCTCTTTACTCCTTTGTTCCTTCAACTGACGTTCTTGTTTCTTAAATTAAAACATTAAGAATTAATAAGAGCTCAGCTGTAGCCGAATTGATTTAAACCGATTCTACCATAACTATCCAACCAGACAAGGTGATCAAATAAAAATAGACTACCATCGCTTAGAACGAACTACTATGGACCTAAGTATTACAATAGCTTCCTCTTAAATATAAGAGAATTACTTGAAATACCTTTTAAGAATGCAATTAGCAAACTATTATTACAAAATACTTTTATCTCTCTTAAACAAAATGCTGTGCTATTCTGCTCAGGGCAAGGTATACTCGCTGTTTCATATATACTATTATTTAGTTATTTATATTTTTTAAATTATACTATTAAGTTATACTATTAGAATTAACAATGACTATAACATAAACATTTAAAATGTTGTATTGTACTGTATAATGTAACATATTTATAGTCTATTTCAGAAAGATGTAGAGTAATAAAATAGGAAATTCCGTCCAGTTCGGCTCAATTTCGGTGTTGACCATAAGAAATTTTGTGCATTAAATTATTTATGATAACTAACCAAAAAAAAAAGAAGATAATTTGATAAAGAAGGAACTATTAGCTATAGCAAATTTACACAAACATCGTTTTATGAAATATGCCGTGGAAGATATAGCTGAAAAACATAGTGTAACTGTGCTACGCACACCGCCATGTCGTTGCGAACTAGATCCTATAAAACTTATATGGGCGTAAGTGAAAGGATTTGTAGCAAGACACAACACGACATTCAAAATGAAAGACCTTAAGCTACTGTTTGATCAAGCCATTAAGGAAGTGACACCGGAGAATTGGCGAAAAGCAGTCCATCATGTCATTAAAGAAGAGGAGAAAATGTGGGATCTTGACCACCTGATCGATCGGAACGTCAACCCGTTAATTATAACGTCAAAAGGAGACAGTTCCTCAGATGGCGAAGAATATTATGATTTTTTATAATTTAATTTGTGTATAATGTAGTATTTGTATTATATAATGTTTAATAAAAAATAAGTGTGCCCAATACTATGTACACGCCTTTGTCACACCCTTTTCAGTGTTTGTCATTGGATAACAATAGGCAAAACCCATAAATCGACCCAAACCTGGGTGGTACTACCTGCACTTGACGAAAATAAAAAATTTTGCAATGAAATTAATGCCGAATTACGAAAGTGGCTTAAATATTTGTTGGGTCACTCTGTAGTCCGTTTGCATTTATTACTCTACACCTTTCTGAAATAGATTATAGTCAGTTTTATTGTGATTTTTACCTGTCCTTAAGGCGGAACTTTGTGCAGCAAGAAATTTATTTGCAAGAGAGTCTCACCCGAAGTGGGCATACTAGCGAGCTTATGACGTGGTGAAAAATATTCCGTAAACATCGACACACACTGAAACTACGAGACAAGCCGGCAGGTTCTTTCTTATGCTAATGAGTTTCGATTGATTTTATTTCGAAGATGAGAAATTTGTTTTGTGGAAAATAAGTATTTTACTTGTTATTGTATTAGTTAAAATAATGTAGGTATCTAATCGTTATACGGATATATCTTTTAAATTTTGTCTTATTTTATTATTAAAGCTATAGAATATTTACAAAAAATAAAATTAGGTAGAGCAAAAAGTTTGAAGTGTTAATTAATAATAGGTATAAAAGCACCTGCAAACAGGGTGTTCGTGTTCCACCGGGAACCGCTTCGAACTATATATGGAAAACTATAGATAGGAAAATTTTCAAAATTTGCCATCGTGGTAATGCTGATGGGGACGACCGGACTAAAAAAATTTCATAATGGTGGTACTTCCGGTTACACCGGAAGTTAGTGTCAGCTAGGGTAGCCAGATTTTAAAAATTGAAAAGCGGGAAGTGGATAGTGCCTGGAGGACAAGTTTTTTTTGAGGTGCTTAAAATAATTATATTGATGATTTCTAAAAAAAAAAGGTCGATACCCCGTTGACCTTACGCTGTGGCGTGCCTTTTATATTTCTTCCTCCTATCATCAAACGTGCTTTCTAAAAAAAAAGGTCGCCCCTCTCTAAGGCAGCTGTACAGTTATTAGGCGTCCGTCGTGTTATTGGAAAAGCGGGAGTTTTGTTTAAGTGCGTGGGAGGCGGGAGGTTAAGTAAAAAAGCGGGAGCCTCCCGACTAAATCGGGAGGGTCAGCGTGTTTATTTTAAATAGAACATCCTATATATTATTACATTTTTGCATTCTACGTAAGATTCTAGGCAGATTTTGTACAGGGTGGGGACTTTAATTGGAATAAATTCGATATTATTAAAACTGCTGAAGTTACGCCTACAAAATTTAGTATGTATGGTTTTGAAGCATGCGGAATTGAATTATAATGTCGGCGCAGTTGCCAGATTTCTCAGCTTTGCGCTACACGTAGTAATTTTAATATGTTAAATGGAATGCCCTATTTATTTTTATTGCAGTGCATTGGGCGTGTCCAATTTAATAAGATGCCAAATTAACAAAATTCTATCTTCACTAATTGCTGAGCTATGGCAATACTGTAATTCCATTAAAAAGTACCATGAGAATTTCTATTTTTAAAGTTTAAGTTAAATAAGCCATTTTGAAAAGACAAGAACTTTTCTTGAATCTTGTCAATAACTTAGTAACTATGGAGGTAGACAAGCGTCCCGGTACTTTTTAAGGGAACTTCAGTGTTGCCATAGCTCAGCAATTAGTGAAGATAGAATTTTGTAAATTTGAGATCTTACTAAATTTGACACTACCAATTCACTTCAATAAAAATAAATAAGGCATTCTATTTAAAATAACAAAATTACTACGTGTAGCGCAAAGCTGAGAAATCTGGCAACTGCGCCGACATCATAATCCAATTCCGCATGCTCTAAAACCCCCACATACCAAATTTTGTAGGCGCAACTTTAGCAGGTTTAATAATATCGAATTTATTCCATTTAAAGTCCCTACCCTGTATGCCTATACCTATAAATATTTAAGCGTTTTTGACATATTTGAATTTTTCTGTTAAGAATGACGTTTGCAAGCCTTAAAATTATTATCAATTTTTTCTATAAAGAAGCCTTATATTTATTTAATTTAAGCGGGATTCCTTGTTATAAAGGACCTGCTTTATTAGATTTTTTATAATATTTTGATAACTATTATTTCAGGGTGTTTAAACAATAAGATTGAAAAAACTGCAAAAAGTCTAAATTTTCAAAGGGAAACACCCAAATTTTATAATTACTTTTAGTTTAGCATTAAAAAAGGGTAAGTTTGTATATCCCAAAACTGTTGAACATTATTAATAAGCACATTGTGATGACTTCTGTTTTGCGGATATCGATTGGCAAATGTGTCCCATGTTCTTGATATAACTTTAACACATTCTCCATAAATAATAAATAAATTTAAATAATCTTCGTTTGTATGTACAATTTAAGCGCACAGGCATGATAATTAATGATGTTTAAATGGTAAGTGACAGCTTCATAAATTTTTCTCGCATTTGATTGTTTTTCAACGCCGTTATAGCCAACTAAAAGTAACTAAACTTAAAATCTGCAGCAAAATCGCCATATAAAAATATTAAGTTGGCAATGTTTCTAAAACTAAAATTTTTTGGAATATACAAACTTACCCTTATTTTTAATGCTAAATAAGAAATAATTATAAAATTTGTGTATTTCCATTTGAAAATCTAGTCTTTTTGCAGTTTCTCAATTTAATTTTTAATCGTATTGTTTAAACACCCTGTATTAATAGTTATCAAAATATTATAAAAAATCTATTAAAAATATCTAAAACGCTTAGACATAGGTATAGGACAATATGGTATACAAGATATGCCTAAATTCTTGCGTAGAATGCAAAAATGTAGTAATATATAGAGTATTCTATTTAAAATAAGCAAGTTGACACTTACTTCCGGTATAACGGGAAGTGCCACCATTATAAATATATTTTAGCCCGATCGCCCCCATCAGCACTAGCATATCCTGTCAAATTTTTAAAATTGGGAGGCGGAGGCACAGGCCTACCCTGAAACTAAAGGTTTTCAGCATTGGTTATTAAATACTTCGTAAGGTCAATAGTTTGTCAATCAAAATTTTCTTATATTACAAATTTTTCACCATGTTTATTAGATAAGTCCCGCTGATTCCAGGATTTGTTGACTGTGGTTACTAACTCGCGCAGTATTTTGTCCGTCGCGTTCCGTGCCATTATAATTAATTTTTTTAAAAAGTGGTATGTTTTTGACGATTAGTTGCGCTGCACCTTCAAAAGAAAAAAAAGTAAGTACCTAGATTTTTTTTTAGTAACACAGAAACAACAGGAGGTAGTACCGTATCGTCGCGCCAATCCGATACAAAATCACGGTATTAATGTTTCTTATAAACATAAAGTGATAGGGGGTAGGGGGGTAGCCAAAAAAACGTGTAAGTTCTCAAAAGTTAATTCTATAAAATAAAATACTTCGCAGCCTTTTCTACACTTTCTCCACCGTTCAAAAGTGGCTACAAAAAAAACAAACCTTTGCGTTTTCAAGAACTTCTATCAAAAGTGATTCCTACAAAAAAAATGTCGCAGTCGTTTCATAAACTCCCCCTAACAAAAGTTAGTATAAAGTATATTTACCCCCCACCCCCGCTCCGCCTTGGTCAACAAAAAATTGTATTTTATTACTCTGCGTGGCATACTGTCCAATTTTTATTTATTACCTACCTAGCTTCTTAGAAGCATTGTCACTATACAGTAGTCTCGCTGCACCAAATTGTAGCTGCAAGCCAATAACATGAACAGATAAATGTCATGTGACCAACGCCAAATTTGTGCCTGACAACTACTTTTAAATCGTTAAACCATGGATAAAATAATAAACACATTTCACCTTTAAAATGAATTTATATTTTAACAGGTTTAGACAGAAGCTCACTATATAAACAATATATAGAGCCTGTATAATAAGCATAAAATATAAAAACAATCGAATAGAAATAGATTCATTATGTAACAGTTGGTTTCTTTACTCACTAAGAACCTTCATAAATGGCTTTATTTTATTGCACCTATCACCCCTTACCAAGACAAATTAAACTTTAATTTTAGATCTAAGAGTTAATATACCAGGGTTACCATACATCCTGGGATTTGTCGTAAGTTCCCGGTGACCCAGTTTGGGCCTCTAATACCGATAAGCTATTTACCTTAGTATATTTTGTTCACTATCAAGAGAATAACCCATTTCGATAAAAAACGAAACAAAAAATTCAATATAGCCCATTTTTGATTGCAACAAATCGACTGGATTTCGTTCAATTCTTATCCTTACCTAACATGAAAAAGAAATTTTGAAAGCCCAAACACCAGTTTTGACAAAATGGTGAACGCGCCTTGAACATTTTGCCCTGCGGCGCATTATAAACCATCCCGGTCTAAGCCGAAAAATGTATGGTAACCCGGAGTTAATAGCACAACTACTAGTTACGTCTTTTTAATATTAACGCTTAGATATTCTGTTATTGGCACAGACAATCCAAAAAGGAAAACATAAAATTTAGCCCAAAATTACTTCTTGTTCGACCACCTATAATTTTTTCCAGTGTATCATTATTCTCTCTGGATGTAAATTGTTTCACGTCAGCCGAGAATAAATTCAGCTGTATATAGGCAACTTCTATAACATGACAACAAAATTTACCTTAAACATGAGTTGCGCGCTGCAAGATAACGGACTTATTACGACATTGTTTTGTCTCAATTTTTGAAGTCTTAAAGATAAGACATGGAAGTTCTAAGGTACATGGCTATTTTTTTGAAAAAAAAATTCTTAGCTACGATATTAACTTTGGAAAAGTGCCTAAAAATACGCACCTTTAGTGGGTATTTTCTTATACATATTCTTATTTTTTTCAAAAAAGGGCTTTGTACCTTAGAAATACAAACATTCCTTTATTAAATTTTGAATTGTCCCGACAAATATTTCAAATAGCCTTTGCAGAATCCTGCAGTAGCGAAACGGTGTTTTTCATCCTCTAAATTTGCGCGTGGTAGAGCCTTAAATTGTATTTGTTACATAGGTTTTAGAATATTTTTAAAATTATTATTTCTGACGCCTGTGAAATATTGTAACTTATTATGAACCGTAATAAATTTGAATTGATACCAAATTTACACTGGTTTAATGAAATATTAGAGGTGGTATTTGGTGACAACCGAACCTCAGTAACTAATTTTGAAATATTGGTGTTCGTTGATAAACCCTTAAAACAGGTTGTTTGAAACATAAAAAAAACATACAAATAATGTTATTTTACCTACTTATTCTACAAGACAAGAAATTATTATATGTTTGTCTACCTCTTTTTCAAATCTTGTAAAAAAATCTATAGTTTACCATTCTAATTAAAAAAAAATTATTAATAAATTTAAAAAAAAAGGTGGTTGAATATATTATGCATATTTTAATAATAATATTCTGCCATAACCATTTGCATATTTTTATTTTTACTATATAATATGTTATTGTAAATTAAAATTTCTAAAAGCCTTGTTGATAAAAATGTTTCTTTCCGACATCAAAGCATATTTTAAATTTCACTTTTATAAAGCTCCATAAATTTTTCGCGTTAACCACTTACCATCCTATTCCTCTGCTTCTTCCTCTCCTCCTCGCTACTCATCATCTCCTGCACTTTGGTCAGTCTTTTTTGGCTCCTAACTAACTTCTGCTCACCCTTCAGTCGTTCCTCGATTTTCGTCACCACCGTCTTGAGGTGCTCTTTGGCCACGGTCGGTATCTTGAAGTGTGCCTTGTCATTGGAAGTCAGATTCAGCTGGACTCTGGCGAAAAACGGATCGGATAGGAGGCTGTCGATGGCCGGGAGGCCGTTTTTCAATGCGTCGTGCGAAAGGATTGATTCGAGTATTTTTTCTGAAAGTTAAAATTAATTGTTTTTTTTTAAATATCTTTATTCTCGACCTTAGAAAATTAAACTTACAGGGTTAGCATTACGGTCCATTACAAACTTTTGCCTATACTATTTTTACGTGTATTTGAATGTTTATAGAGTGTATTAATTTATACATTTTAACTTTACTGCACTTACTTATTTGCTCCGGACATTCGGATATATCCTCAATAATATAACTGTCGTGCAATGGTGACCCGATGGCCATCTCGTACAGGACATGCCCGAAACAGTACACGTTTATTGCCTCCAAGGTACTGATCTTTTTGTGCTGCATAAAGTACGGTCTGTAGTAGGATGGTACACCCAACACGCCGTTCTCTATGTCGAGTAGTTTGATTCGGTCGTTTTCGATCAGTATGTTACCACTGTGTAAATGACCTGAAAATTATTATTTTTTAAAACTTAATAAAAATAACAAAACGTAACTTCAATAGTACATTACGTAATGAGAGTTGTAAAAATAGCATATTACTAGCCGACTTTATTTTAAAACTTTTTTGTCTCCTATTAAATTTTAGCCAGACATTCAGTTTCTCTACAAAAAAAATATTTACAATACCTTGTAATTCATCATTGCTGTTAATTCTGAACGAAACACATAAAAAAAATTTAAATTCTAAATAACTACCAACTACCAGTATTTATTGATTTATTTATTTCAAAGCATCAACAGCAAAAAGCCAATTACAGACACTGAACTTAAACTATAGTCAGGCAGCACAACAAAGTCATAAAAATAACAATAGGCTTAGCAAAGTATGTATAACACAGAATTTATAAAATTTATAGTATAGTATTGACCTGAAGAAGACTGGAGATGCTTACCAGTGGAAACGTTGTGATTCAACTACCAACTAGTTTTATTTCTATAACAATTGTACTGTCTGGCTAAAATTTAATAAGAGACAAAAAAGTTCCAACATGAAGTCAGCTAGTGTCAGAGAAATAATAATAATTTATACGGGGGGTAACAAAAAGACAAACTTTTATTTACCAATCAAACGCCATTTTTAAATTTGCAGGTATTAAAAAAATATGGCGTATACGTCAAAACACACTATTAATAATAGTCACTCTTAGTCCCAAAATTAGTGGAAATCGATAAAGGCGTTTACAAATTATTCCGAAAAAACAATAATATTTTGAAAACTCTAGCGCCTGGTAGCGGCAAAACCAAGCAACATTGCATGTGGGTAAGTTTGTCTAGATCGCCTTATTTTTGGTTAAGGAATTTGTGGTGAAGGGTTGTACAGTCATTTCAAGGACACCCTGTATAAGTATCAAGTGTTTCCTAACTTTAGGTCAGTGACTGTGTGCACACACAGACTTTTAGTCCATAGTGTACACATATCATTTGGATTTTGTTATACTTCATAATTTGCTATGTGTATAAATAAATAAATAAATAATTTTAAGTGATTATTCTCTTATATTTTTGCAGAATTTTTAAGTGTTGTTGTTATTGAAAAAAAACTATTTAGGACAATTTAGTTGTCTTTCTATCTCAACAAACTTTTATCTACTTTAAAATAATCTACTCCATACTGACCATAAGGAAACCCTTTCTCTTGCAAGAACTTCAACGCCTCCAAAATCTGTCTTCCATACAAAGCAATCTCCTCAGTTGTCAACTGCTTATGGCCCTTGGGGTTTCCGTACTTCTTCAGGAAAGAAAGTTTTGGCTTGGCACCACAGAGCAAATCTCTCAGAGAGCCGTTTTTGTTGAAATTCCTTACAGCGAGGCCGCCTAGGTCTGTGCATAGGCACAGGTCGATATGTTCAATGTAAGGGTGCTGAAGAGGAGAAACACTATTTACATTTTAAGACTGAATTTGTGAATCTGCAAAAACTTGGCTTCTAGCACTGGCAACCTTAAGTATACATACAGGATGGGCCACTCTCAAAGCAGGAATCCAAAGCAAACTACTCAACTTTTTAATATTTCTCAAAATATGAGTTCTAAGGGGGCAGGATGATATTGACATTTAAATTATGGCATTTTTAGACTTTAACAGGCTGTAGCATTGGAATGGCGCATCTTAGAGAAAAATGGTTTTCACGTCCCTATCTTAGTTTTTTATTCTTTATCCAAAGAGACCAACTTTTGGTTTAACATGTTAAATAAATAGAATAAAAAACTAAGATAGGGAGGTGAAAACTATTTTTCTCTAAGATGCGCCGTAGAATGCCTGTCAAAGTCTGAAAATTCCATATTTTAAACGTTAATATCTCAAAAACAATTAAATTTAGAAATACACAAAATATTCGTAGAATTAGAAAATAATATAATATGTAGGGTGTTCCATTAAAAAAAAAAGTATTTTGGATAAGCCCTGACTATTAGGGACACCCTGAATAATTTAAGACAATTTTAAATTATAGATCTAATACCTCCTTACCTATGTTTTTGAAAATTATTAAAAATTGGGGTAGTTTAGGTGCTATGAAATCCTGAGTTGAAAGCGGGCCCCTCTGTATAATGATATTTCTGACATCAGTCTCAAAGAAATGTTGAGCTATATTGGTTAAAAATGAAATGTTTGTATGTGTTACACACATACAATATTAAGTTCACAGTTAAGTTAAAAAACAATTGTAATTTTCTGGTGATGATTATTAAAATGTGGACAGTATTGCTGTATTGGCTACCTGAATTTGATGTAAACTCTTAAACACAGAATGCATATCCTTATCGTCAAGATACTTATCAGGTCCATAATCGGTCCATCCACCAATTGATTCCTCTTTGGGCCTAGACCGGCATTTGACGGTGTAGAAATGCTTCCTGATTCTCCATCCGATCTCGGCAAGTGGGGCCACCACCTCCCAACCGACCTCTCCACGAAGGGCTAGTGAGACATGTTGTAGGGCCAACTCTAAAATAATTGATAATCAAATAAGACAACTATCAAGTATTATGTCATTCTTAATCTACCTATAATTAATTAAATTATAATATAAACAATACTCTCCCTTTAAGGACAATAAAAATAAAACATTACTTTCCTAATTTTGAGCTATTTACCCATATACTAACCTCCAAAGGGTTGACAATAATTTGCTGGATCCACAAAAGACCTAGCAGGTAATGAAGATACCAATATTGGATTCATCAGTATGCTGTTTAAATATTTCTACAATAGAAATACAAATTAGTACAAAAAGTGATTTTAAATTATTTCCTTTTACCTGTAAACCCTGTTGCCGCTCACTAATAAATCGTGGGTCCATGTTGCCAATAATCTTTTTGGGGGGCAACTCCAAGGAAATGCCTGATTCTTGCAATGCATGATGGAGCCTAAGGAAATCATTGTATCGTTTGTACACTTTCCACGTCTGGTCTGAGAATGGTCCTCTCTGAACTTTTATGATAAACTCCTAATAAAATTACAGCATTTTTAACTGACATAAAAAAACAAGGGCAAATAACAAACATAAAATCATATAAGAGGGGTAGTAAAATGTACTAGGAAATAATTTTAAATAACAAATAAGTTGTACCTATTCAAATATAATAAAATAAAATTATGGTAATAACATTTCCAAATTGAATTTTACTTCTGTAAAAATGTTTCCTACAGTAAAGATCATAATATTATCATTGTATTCTAATTTTGCACTTTATTTCTTGCCAAAGGTTGTGTTTCTTCAAGCAATTTTTAGTTTGGTAACCACAATTATGTATGGTGATTGCTTAAACACAAGTTCTTGAATTGTAAAACATATAGAATATAATGAATTACGTTGTAGGCAATACTAATTATTAATTATAATACTTTACTTTAGTATACTTTATTGTCTGAAGAAAAAATCTTGTTGACAAAGTGTGCAAACTTAAAATAATTACAAATACATAAAATAAATATACATATACCATTACAAAGTTATGAAAAGACAAAACCCGAAAAATACTACACATCTAAAAAACACAGTTATAATACTCCTCCAACGTATAAAACGCTTTCGCTAACAGTAGCGCCTTAAATGTTTTTTTAAAAAGTTTGAGACATTGATGATCTCTTACAGACTGCGGAACATGGTTGTAAATTTTCCTACTCTCATAAAATATAGATTGTTTAACGAGTGTAGTTTTAGGAATAGGTAAAGACAATTTACCTGAGCCTCTCGTATTATACTGTCCCGGAAGAATAGTCATTGGACCACGTAGAACAGACTTATGAATTAAGCATGCAGTCTCCAACTACTCTGATGTGCATGTAAACTGAATAATATTGAAGGAGGAACAAGAGACGTGTACAAGGTTCATAGCAATGTGTCTCCTTTAAAGAACAATTTCACGCACTTATCACTAGTTAAATTCCTGTTAAATTGAAAAATAATTATCAATAAAATTACTCACAGTATGACCCTTAACTTTTTGCCAGTTTTCAATGTGGCACGTTACCGGTTCTGTATCATCTAGCAGCACTTTCTTACTGATTTCTCGTTCAAAAATAGCCATTTGATTCGGACCATTTGTTCGCTATTTCCTTGCAAATCCATTAGATTGACCTTTTCGATAAACTTTTCTTGTTTACACAACACCTGCTAAAATTCGGACATCTTTATCACTTGTGACATTTCGCAGATTTTCTTACGTCATGCACGAGATGAAATCATTGGGAATAAACGCGTTTGTTATAATATTTTACTGTGTTATAGTAAATCTCTATGCCATCGACAAAGACAGATTCTAGCTATGAATGTCTAATCAATCATCGATGACCAATACCACAGAGGAATGATAGGTCGTCGCTGTCACTATAGCCGCTACTTCCATATTGCTTCTGGTCCTAACTACCAGGGCTAAAATCTATGTTCAATTCATTTCTCCTCTTTGGTGCCACGCAGGCGACATCTACACTATAAAGGTATTTTACCCAACCTTGTCTAAGATAAAGGTAGTGTGGCGGTCCGGGTTCGATCCCCGGAGTGGGCATACGCATGCATAACAAGGGCCTTATATGCCTATGGGCCATTTGCACGGGTTGCCTTAGGGCTGGCTTATGTGCCGGTCTGACGACTGTGCAACGGAAAAGTTTTAGTTAACATTAAGTTAACTGAAGCCCCACCTAAAACGTCTTAAGTAGAACCCGTGCAAACGGCCCTATGTATACTGGCTCTTCCGCAAACCCCAGCAAAAAAAATAAAGGTAGTATTTATGTGGTAGTAAAACCCTAATGGTTCTTAGTAATCGAGATAGATGGTATAGTAAACCACACATAGTTCAATGGTATGCCACAAGATGACAGGAAGTGGGAAGCGTAATTTGCTCAGGGATAAAAAAATGGTGAAAAACAGCTTGCTCATTTATTTTTCATTGCTTCTTATTCAAAATTGGCAAAAATAATATAACGCTTGCCGCTAATTTTTCTTTTCTATTTTATTATTACGGACACAACTCCTACTATTTTTTTATTTATATTTAGTAAATGTAATTTGGTGTGCGTTGTTAGCAGTAACTTTTATATTTGGAAAATTTGAGATTTGTCCTAACACTCCCCTATTCGGATCGGGTAGTAAAACTTAAAAGTAAAAGAGTAAAATCCAGTGTTGCCGAACGTCTAAATGCCAAATCGGGAGAAAACGATGTGCGCTGAATCGATAGAAATCGGGAGATGTGAAAAATACTCGTTTAATTTTTTTTTGTCATTTTTTCAACTAATTTGCACCTCTGAATAACGAAATCTTCACATGACATCAAAAAAAATCTTCGCTCCGACCAAGAACTGTAAATCGGTAGAACAATTGGGTTTTCGGTATATCGACTTTCATATCGGTAAATCTACCGAAAAATCGCTGGTAATAAAAACATTTATATACAAGGCCCGTCCACGAAGCGGGTACGGAATAAGATTACATTATTTTCTTTATTTGTCAAAATTACTAAAACAGCACGATGTCTGGACCTAAAAGGGTGTAGAGGCCGTGAAATTCGCTTATTAGCTTACTAAAAATAGATTTACTAGAAGCAGGAAAATAAATTATTCTTAGTGTAGAAACTAAGGTTTTTCCAAAAAATATTACATTTGTATATTGAATAAAAAAATAAAATCATTTGACAACGATTGAAAATTTTAAAATATAAATTTAAAATTTTGGAAAATTGTTCTAAAAGTTTTCGGAAATATGTCAAGAATTTAGGCCAATCAAAATGAGATAATGAAAAAATGGATACGGGGTGGACGTTAAGCGGCTTAAAGCTATTTTAAATTAGTCAGGCTATAGCTCTAGAAAGTGTGGTGACCTAAACTTTTTTTAAATGGAACACCCTGTATATTATGAAGATAAGCATAAGTTGCTGATGAAAAACGATACTAAAAAACAATATTCTAGAATGTTGCCTATATTTTCAATAACATTTTTTAACTGTGCATTAATTTATTATAGGGTGTGATCACATTTTTATACAAAATCAAAAACATGTCTATTTTTAAAACACCCTGTAACATGAATATTTTTTGATTTCTAGAAAGTCATTATCACACCATTTTCACTGATGCGTACTATATTTAATACCGCTAGAGTTTATATCGCAATAATTAATTTACATAATTGGATATTAAATTTAACTTTATTATATAGGTACCTACTTTTCCTTATTATCTTTTATTTTATTTTATTATTCCATTGCCAAAAAAGGTACATGCCGATTTTTAAATGTAATAGCTCTCTGCTAAAACTGCCTCTAGTAAATGTGATTGTATAATTATTACGCCGTATCTATGACATACCCTATACATGATCAGTATTACTGACAATCCTGAAGGATATCAATCCCATACATTTTCAACTTTTTAAAATTTGCTCTCAAAATCAGTGTATTACTATCGTTCCCTGATCAAAACTGTTCCAGTTATAATTACAGTTTTATTGGGATTTATCTAGTAACAAATGATTTTACTTTAGTAATTTTATAATTGATATCATTTAAGACTCAGTAATACTGATTATGGAGGGTCGCCTATAGAGTAAGTAGAACGAATTAAAACAAAGTTATTTGACACCAATAACGAAAGGAAATACAGCGGTAACACAACCGTAGAACACTTCCTTTTTCCTGATTTCTGAGGTTTTCTTCTTACAATAAAAAAGAGTTCTTTTAATAGTTCTTATAACTCGATATTAATTAAAACCACTTCCTTTTATTGTGTGTTTAAATAATGATTCAATAGATTTTCACCGAAAAAAAAAACAGCGAAAACATTAAGTTAGTTTTGGGAATGCTCGGTCAAATCTGCACCTATATATTATATATTAGTAATATAGCATAGTAGTAACTAGGGATTGCAATTCCAAAGCAAATAAACAATCCAGGGATTTTCGGGATCCCTTTATGTAAGCCCGGGATCGAAAAAGTATGTTAAAAATGGTAGCTATCTTGGGATTCGGGGATCACTTTAATACCAATCAATTGTTTTGCAAAGCCACCTTCGATATTTATTTATAACAACGACTGGTGGAATAGTTGATAAAATGAGTTTCTGCAAATAAGTCTTGATGCGTTAGAAATTGCGATAGGGTTGTAATTAGAACAAATGTTTGATTTTTAATTCTGCATCGAATGACATAATAATATACAGGGGTTCCAATTTGAAATAAGAGAAATAAATTGATTTAAAGTTTGCAAAGTTTGACACTAAACTTTGGACACCCTGTACAATTCGTATTATTTAAACTTGGTTAACGAGACTGTTCGACCTTATTTATTAAGTACCTTTGTAAAATTTTATTAACGAAGAATTATTTTTAATTTTTATTAACTTTTAAAACCAGTGGTGCAAAACTGATTTTTCTTAGTTTTTATTTGTTCTCGCCTATAATACTGAACCGATTTCTTTAAAATTTTAGGGGTATGAAAGCACCTATAAGAGACATCCAAATAAGTAAGAATATGTATAGCATGTAATCTAAAAAAATAGATCCTTATGACGTCACACTTTTTCAAACACCTTGTATAAACAAAAATATTTTCCTGAAATGCGACCTAGGATACAGGTAAAGACTGCAAAATATTAAAATCCTCACTTAATTAATAAGTGAGCTATAGAAGACGGGATGTAAGGTGCAGGACCCTGTATAGTATTTACTATATAATAAATTACTGACTAAAATTAGCAAAATTTAGGCGTGGTCTCAAATATTTTTCGCCTATATGGTGCGCTAGATGGCTGCCGCTCTAAAAAAAATCTCGTAACGACGAGACGCCATCGCCACCGCGACGCTGATGGCACCATAGACGGTGCCCATGGTCTTAAATAAAAGTCAAAATTAGGAAGTAATCATGACAATTTTTTTACTTTTGCTAATTAGACAGGTATTAGAAACATTGCACGTGCCTTCCTTTTTTTAACTACATTTGAAAGTGAAAACATCCCGAGAAGAAACAATTATTTACCCATGTCACGACTCTCCTGACGCCATTTTGATTGTACATAATATGCCGTATCTATCGAAGACATCGAATTAAAATAAATTATTTGATGCTAATAATAAAACGAATACAGCGATAATACATCCGTAGAAACACTTCATTCTGTGATATTCCTGAGGTTTTCTTGTCACATTATAAGGGTGCTTTTAATAGTTCTTAACCGTTATCAGTAAAAACCGCTTCCTTTCTTTATGGTATAAAAAGTGATTTATACGCAGTTCCTTAAAAACAATTATAGGGTGAACCTGAATATTAATAGATTAGGGTTAAATTTAGAAATAAATCTGTATAGTGGTGAGTGCGTAAAACTTGCGTTAAAGTGAAAGAGTATGAACTTATTCAGGGCCGGTTTAAAGTGGATTCGATCGCGCTAAAATTCACCGTGTTAAATTGCAGTTCTTTTTGGTCCAAACTAAGCAAGATATTGAGTTTCTGTGGACATGAAAGCCTTACAACTATTTTAAATAAGAACGAGTCTTGCGAAAACAGAAATATTAGGACAGATTTATTATTTTAAAAATTGTTTGCGAATAAAATACTTCTTAGGGAACACGTTTGTGAGAAAAAACTCAATAATTGGCTTTTTTTTTGTAATTGGGGCTAAGAATGACCGCAATTTAACACGGCAAATTTTAGCGTGGTCAGAGCAATGGCCAGTTTTTGTGAACCAACAAAATCCCGTTAAACGATGTTTCAAAGGCAAATTTCTCTGAAACTACAAAAACAATTGGGTAAAAACCTATTTCATATTTAGCGGCAAGTATCGTTCTTTCTAACGAAGCAAAATTTGGGTTTCAGGAATCAGCGGTTACCGAGAATTTAGCGTCTGAAAAATCGAATAGCGGGATTTTGTTGGTTAGCAAAAACTGACTATTATCTTTCCTTCTAGCCCCAAACCCACAAATACTGTATTTCAATTTTTCCTCGTATACACCCTGTAGGTAGGTATAGTTCAAAATTAACCAAATTATTTTCGGCAGTATCAAATTATTAGACATTAATTTATCATTATTTATATGTTCGCGTATAGTTGCTTGTAAACTCATTAAAAATGTTAATGTTGTGGTTGCCATCAATTTTAATTATAAACATCTTTGTTTCGGTGTCGTGTTTTAACCTGGATGTGGACCATCCAATTATAATCGAGAACCCCGATATTTCGCAGAAAAACTCGTATTTTGGACACTCTGTGGTATTATATTCGGATGGAGAACACGATGAAAAATGGTAAGTACTTGTTCAAAATAAAAGTAAAGTTCCGTTAGTATTTTATTTACAATCTAGATTATGCTTTATGATCTTTAGGTGAATAATGCAGTATTTACCTGAAGACGACTGGGGATGCTTACCAGTTGAAACGTAGTGATTCTAAACAAATAAAGACAATGCAAGTCCAAAACTCTACTGCCGTTCAAGAAACGTTATTGTCTCCAAAGTGTAGTTTGTTGACGTTTTGGTTTATTTGGTTTAAACCATCCTAAGAACTACAAATACAATCGGAATTAAATTTGTTAATAAATCGAAAAATCTCATACAATTTTAATTAAAAAAAAAACATACCCTAAATTATTGTTTAACACATCACAATTTGTGAACGGCAGTAGAGTTTTGGACTTGCATTGTCTTTATTTGTTTTGAATTACTACGTTTCAACCGGTAAGCATCTCCAGTCGTCTTCAGGTAAATACTAACCAGTATTCAGTACGCTAATGCCAGACGGAGAAGTTTTAGAACATTATTTTTACAGGGTTAAAATTGGAGCCCCAAAAGCCACCTTTCACTATGGCCATGACGAAGTAATTCAAAGTTCAGGGATTGTCTATCATTGTCCCTACATGAAGAAATGTGAAGTAGAACATAGATTAAATTACCGTAAGTTCTGTGTTTAAAAAATTGCAATTGATATTAATAATTTTTTTCTATAAAGTCACTTTTTGTCAAAATTGCAGACTTTCTATTGTGCCAATTCCATAGACGGATACTCGTGTAAAAAGGCGTAACCTGCCAGCGATCAGTCGAACCGTACTATCGGCATCGGCGCCCTTGTATATATTTGTACTGCTGATTCTATTTTTTTTTAATATTATGGATTTATTGGTATTTGATTATAAATTTAGTGTTTGTGTTGTGTGTCTGATTGGTCCAGTTCCGCATTTCGCCGCCAGGGAAAAAAATGGAAAGTTAAATTTTAAAATTCTAAATTTCTCCGAAAATTCCCATGTAGTAACATCATGGGAAAGCTTAGACAATTCTGCATCAATTTGGTCTAAAGGCCTTTTTACATTGGGTGCAATTGCAAGAAAAATGGCCTGGAAGCATGCGCTTCGACGACGTTTTAATCAGCTGATTCACGTTTTCCCATTTAAAACCTGCATCAGCTGTTTACAACGTCGACAAAGCGCATGCTTTCAGGCAATTTTTTCTTGCAATTGCACCCAATGTAAAAAGGCCTTTAGGCACAGTAGCGATATAGAGTTATTTAAAAATTACAGCAATTTAAATGATAACACTTTTAATAGGTTTTTTTTTTTTTTTTTTTTTTTTTTTTTATTTTATTTATTTATTTCTACATATAACAAATTATAAAGTATAACAAAATCCAAAAGTGTACACTATGGACTAAAAGTCTGTGTGTGCACACAATAACTCACAAAACTAGGAAATACTTAATACTAATATATTATAATTCTGGTACATATATACATAGTTATTATTCATTAAGTAAGCCTTTTTACAATTTATAAGAATCCAATAACATTTTTAATTACTTCAGTATTATTCATAATCCATTTGTTAATGTCTTTTTTAACCAGATGAAATTTTTTTCTTTTAATTTGCTCTGGTAGCAGATTCAAGATCTTCGGAGCTACATATGAGATGGACCTTTGTGTAGCATTAAAGTGTACGACAGGCAAAGTTAAGTCACGATTAACATTTGCTCTTGTCAAGATATTATGACTGATATGATTATGAAAAATATTTCTACTGAGAGAAAATCTAATTATATTTTTTATATATAATTGCGCAATCGTGAAGACACCAGACTGTCGAAATAAGAGCTCCGAAGAAAAGTACCTAGACTTGAACATAATTAACTTTAAGATGTATTTTTGAGCAATAGTTATATTACTTAAATTATTTTTATGAGCAGATCCCCAACATACTATTCCGTAAGCAAGACAAGATTCAGCCAATGATTTATAGATATTGATTATAACCTCTCTGTTTAAAATGTTACGCAATTCATAAAACTTGTAAACAAGTTTCTTTAATTTATTTTTTACATATTCCGTATGAACAGACCACTTTAAAAACTGATCAAAAAAAACACCCAGATATTTCGTACTTTCTACTGACTTAATTATACCCTTACAGGAACATTCGTCTAAGAAGTCACAACCATTATTGTGAATTGTAATTTCTTTTTTATTAGGCAGCCCAATCTTATTCATTGAAAAACACATAAAATTTGTCTTGTTTACATTAAGAGTTAGAAAATTATAATCCATCCATATTTTTACATAGGCTGCAGCTCTTTCTGCCCTTTTAAAAACTTCATCCCATGATGGCCCTTTAATCAGAAGAACTGTATCGTCAGCAAAACAGACTGTTTTCACATTAGGTATTGCATTCGCTAGACTGTTTATATATATAGAGAATAGTATTGGTCCAAGAACAGTACCTTGAGGAACACCATAATCAACCCTTCTAGAAGAGCTACAAATTGTATTTAGTTTAACTTTTTGTGTTCTATTACTTAAATATGATTTAAACAGCTGTAGAACTTTACCCCTGATCCCAATTAATTCCAATTTGTTTAATAAGATGTGATGTTCGACAGTATCAAAGGCCTTAGACAGGTCCAGGAAAATAGCCAGAGGCTTGCAGTTATTATTAAAACAATTCATAATATAATTAGTGACCTCATACAGGGCAGAATCAGTACCCATTCCCTCTCTAAACCCATACTGTGAATCGGACAATAGTCCATTAGAATTCAGAAAATGACATAGTCTCTTTTTTATACATTTCTCTATAATTTTACAGATGGGACCAGTAAGGGCAATAGGCCTATAGTTATTAATATCAGTCTTTTCTCCTCCTTTATGCAATGGTAGGATTACAGCTTTTTTAAAGATATTAGGAAAAATACCAGTTTCAAAAATCCGATTCACAATATAAACCAGAGGCTTGACCAAATATTTAAACATAGATTTTACTAACGAATTAGACAAACTATAATCATCTAAGGAAAAAGAACTCTTTAAAGAGTTAATTATTCCAACAAGTTCTTCATCGTTAATAGGATACAAAAACATTGAGCCAGAGAACTGTGTTTCATTTAACAAAATACCCGGCACATTAGTCGGCTTACTAATTTTACTAGCTAATCTTGCCCCTATAGAACTAAAAAAATCACAAAGTTCATCAGCAATAGATTGCTGATCACTCACCTCATGGTTGTTGCTATTCACCAGTGCAGATATACTCGTTTTTGTCTGGATATCATTAGTCGCTTGTTTAATTATATTCCAACACTTTCTGGGATCATTATTAACAGCAGTTAATTTATGTCTAAAGTAAGTTGATTTGGTTTGTTTTATTATTTTACTTAAATGGTCACGATACTTTTTATAATTCACCAAAGCGACATTATCATCAGGATTAGTAACACAAATTTTATGTAATCGATCTCTATTTCGTATTGAAATAAGTAAACCAGGAGTAATCCACGGTTTAAGAAGTACCTTTTTGTTTGATATAGGCTTTATAGTAGTTGAAGCATTAATATGATCGTGTAAGGTTCGTAAAAATAACTCTGACGCTAGGTCAGGGTCATGATTACTTAAAACAGTATGCCAGTTTTCTTTATTAAGACACTGACTCAAATACTGATAATCTATTTTCCGTATACTTCTACAGACATGCTTATTTAAGGTGACTCCTGAGTTCAGACCTAAATCAACATTAAAAAGTAAAGGTTTGTGATCCGAGATAGTGCTGTTCAATATTACAAGATTATTATCAACATACTTTTTACCTTTCATAAAAATATGGTCAATACAAGTACTACTTAATCTAGATATTCTTGTAGGCTTATTGACCTTAGAAAGATAACCGTAACTATTCAAACAGTTTGTATATTCATTTACAATTGCCAAATGAGGGTCAAGTAGATTAATATTAATATCACCAACAAAAAGTTCAATTTCGGAATTAGAAAAATGATTTTGACTAAACAAACTTGACAGTGACATGACATAATTATTAGGGTTAAGTGATGGAGATCTATAATGTGCAACAATACCAACAGTAATACAATTTTTTACTAGAGTAATTCTAAGAAATTTATAATTATTAATCTGTATAATGTTACTTGCTCTAACTAATGAAGATTTGCAGTATATCAGAGAACCATCGCATTTATTATTCTTGCTTTCATTGTTTTACCTTACTCTTATCAAGGTCGGTATGCCAATGAGCCTTAGACCAAATTGATAAGCTTTCTAATCATCTTACGAAAGGTATACCTTAATGAGAGCATTTTTGGAGAACTTTAAAATTTTATTTTCAATTGAGTTCCCTTGCGGCGAAATGCGGAATATAAAAATTGTTTCCAAGATTTTCTCATGTAATAAATTTTTTCCCCGGGTTTCTATGTCCAATAGTTTTCGATATATATGGATGGTGGCCAACCTTAATGAAACACCCTGTATAATCAAAACAGATAAGTCTGATCCTGTAAATCTTTTCTAATCGGAAATGGAATATACTTATAACAGTGTGCATACTCAAGTCAGGGGAGAGAAATGTGCCATTATTATTTAGTTAGAGATACAGTTATAGCGTTTTTGGTTAACTAACTGCTCGCGGGTACTAGAGTCCTCGATTTGTAATAGGACTATCTATTACAGTTTACAGTACCTATTGCAACCGCTTTGTCGGCTCTAAGATAACACTATATATACGTACCTATGTATATTATATTATTTATACCTTACACGATTTTTTAGATAAGAAGAATTTTAATATCCACGGAAATTTGACAGATGCCTGGACAGGAGGCTCAATGGACATAAGCTACAAATACAAAACTTTCGCGGTAAATATTGCTTATTAATATATACACAAGTGTCTTCATATTCGTTTGTGCTTTTAAGCTTTCTCACAAAGCTTGGGAACTGACAGGGGAATAAGACTTCAGCCAAGGGAAGATAGGGTAGTAATAGTTGAGATTGGCTTTCAAATTCTTATTATTAACAAGTCAGATCCGTATAAAGTTAATATTTTATGACAGAAGTGTCTAGAAAAAAAAAACAGAGATAAGGTAATAAGCAAGCCGTTTTTCTCTAAGATACACCGCTATGATGGTAGAGTCAAAATCAATTATGAAAACTACAATGATGTAGGCGTCTACGGAGACAGGGCCGTAGCTAGGGTTGACCACGGGAGGGGTTAAGCCAGGGATGGATCTAAAACCCTGCTAATATCTTGGCCTTCACGAACTCCTGAAACCTGAATTTGGGTCCGTTAGAAAGAATGATATTTGCAGTTGAATATCAGGTTTTTACCAAATTGTTTGTATAGTTTCAGAGAAATTCGCGTTTGATGGATTTTGGGAGCTGGCAATAACTGGCTATTATGTAATAAGTGACTTCAGTTTACCGATATTGTCAATTGCATACTTAATAAGACTCAAATTGCATACCCGGTTAATCACAATGAATATTATATTTGGCGAGAAAAGTGCGGGGCAAAGGTATTTGCTATTTATTACATAAAACTTTTATTTTCAGACTTCGGCCCCCAACTGGCATTATTTCGTTAATAACAAGAGAGAAACGTCTCCACGGATCCCAGGACGAATATTTGTGGCACATTTTCAAAATAAGAGTTCACCTTTAGAGAAATGTTCTCCATTGATAGGTATTTGACCCGACGACAGAGTAAAATAGATAGAAGCATTTCCTTTTATCACAACAAAACATATAATGCATACGTCGACTAGGATCCTTACGAGTTCATGCATGAAAGAGTATAGATATGGGCAAAATAGTTAATTTTAAATACCAGTTGCGACTGTTATTGTTATTAATAATAACAGGTTACTGTTATTTAGTTTCTTTCAAATTTTTGCCGTCGTTTTGTTTGTAAACTGTTATTATTGTAATAATTCGGATTGGGTTAACCTCAGCTTAGACAGCGTGCAAGTCAAAATAAGCAAGCAGTCTTGCCTAGTGCCACTTACATTACATTACAAAAACGGGATAACGCCTATAATAGTTTCTCACTTGTTATTTATTTTTGGAGATAAAAGTTGCGACCTGATATTAAGAAATAACAGTTCAGTTGTAAAATATTATCGATAAATAAAAACCCATTACTAGGTACTTAAATAACAGTATAGTGAGTCTAGAAACCATTGTTCTTGAGACGAGGTTATATAAAATTAAAAGATAGAATGTCCTCTATACTCACCATGTTATGTCGGCTCGGCGAAAAAGGACTTCGTACTCGTATTCAAAGTTATTCTTTAACTAGATAACTTTTGTCATGTTTATTAGCTGTATTTACTGTTTTTTTTGTAAAAAAAAAAGATTTTTTATTACAATTTTTATTATAGTGAATAAACATTATCTTATCTTATTTTATTGTTTAGATCCGGAAGTCGTGGGAGGAGTAAGTTATTATGCAAGATCTCAAGCAGGATTGTCCATGCATTTTGCAGAGGTAAGAAAAGCTGGCGTAATTACAACTTTTTGTAACGCTTTGAAGAAGTGAAAATATAGGAAACAAACGAATTTAGTGAAATTGAATGTTTAATACTTATACCTCGTATAAAAGTAAAAAAAACTGTGTTGTAGGGTAAAAGAGACATCGATCGCTGTACAACATGAAAAACTTTTTTAAATTTTCTAAATGTACATATTTAAAAAAAATGAGTTTTAGAATTTTCCTCTTGTGTGGTAAATTATGTGAGCGTGTATAATAAAGTAATTTTATTTATAGAATAAAAGTGAACTTCTGATTGGCGCTCCAGGAGTTTATAATTATTTAGGAACAATAATAAGAATCAGCAATATTGATCAAGATAAAACTAAATGGAGGTTTTCAGTCAAGAAAGTGCAAGGAAAATATCTTGAATATTTAGGTAAGAATACGGACGTCGTGTTTTGCAAAAGTTAAAAGTAGTTAAGTAAAGTTACCAACTTCGCTTTTTTTAATTTAAAATAGTACAAAAAAGAATAGGGGATCTAATTAAAATCCTAATGCACGTCATCGATGACGAAAATCACGGGTACCAATTCAAATATTTTTTGTTAACGCGTACTTTTGTACAATGAAAAAATAGGTGCTCTTTGCCCAAAAAAGTGAATTCTCTTAAAAGGTAAATTATTACTACCAAGAAAAAATATTTTTGAATAACAGAGTTACTCCTCATTTAGTATTCACCTGAAGGCGACTGGAAATGCTTACCAGTTGAAACGTAGTGATCCAAAACAAATAAAGACAATGCAAGTCCAAAACTCTACTGCTGTTTAAGAGTTTTTCTTGTTACACGAGAGAAGGACGATAAATTTCTTATGAAATAAATGCGATATAGTTCTTGTTTCAAAAGCCTTAGAATTATACTATCTAAGCAATTTATTTAAGGGATGATATCTTTTTATGTGTCTTGAAGAAAAATTTCCCTTTTAATTTTTATTTAAATGTACCTACCTACTTGCAACAAAGTTTCCAATCTCTAGGACATAAAACTTTGTTTTTAACAATTAGGTAAAGACACATTAGAAAATTAATTAGCGATTTTTGATATAAGATAAGTAATGAATTAAATTAAGAAAAAATATTTTTAGCAATGCGACGTTGCCACTTCTGCCCGAAACAGGTGGCAATATCGGTATTTTGAATGGAACATCCTATATGTTATATTATTTTCTAATTCCCGATACAATTCCACGTATATTTTGTGTAAAATGTCACATGTCTAATTTCAATTGTTTTTGAGATATTAACGTTTAAAATATGCCATTTTCAGACTTTGACAGGCTGTAGCATTGAAACGGCGCATCTAAGAGAAAAATGGTTTTTACCTCCCTATCTCAATTTTTTATTCTCTGTCCAAAAGTTACAACTTCCTGTTTAACATGTTAAACCGTAAAACCATATTTTTGGTTGCTTGCCGCTAACTTATCTTCCTTGTTTAAAAATTGTTTAGTGTAGTACTAAAAAGAATTAATCAGTGATCCAGATTTTTTAAATTTTATTACAGGGTATGCGGTCACGTCCGGTTACTTTTTTGGAAAAAATAAATTATGCTACGTCACTGGACTGCCAAGAGGGCTTAGAAACGCCGGAACAATTATGTATGGCGCGGTAAGTATAAATAGATAGTTTAAATAGATAGATAGTGGGTTGGGAGATGATAAATTTTACACTCTTCCCTGCATTCTTAAACCTACTAAAATTCGGATATACTTTTTTTATTGTGCATATGCGCACTCCGAGGATCGAACTCGGAACGCCAAATGCTGGGCGATTTATAGTCGCTCAGTCTCCTACTATCCAAGCCGGGCTGCAGCCCCCCATCCCCCTAGGAGCTCGTGTCTAAAAGTCTAATTGCAACCTAATTTTTCGTCTCACACTTGGACTCTTAATTTAAATTTTTAAATAGTGTATTCTTGGCTTAGATTACAAAGGTCTTGTAGGAGGCTTTTACTTTTAAACTTTCCTTCTAAAAGTCCTGTTTATTTAGAGATTAAGGTTTCGAACACGTCATATCGTTTTAGTTATTGATTTATGATGCAATTTTATAGGAAAACGAGTAAAAAGAATAATATTTTATAATAATTTTCTATTATATACTTGCCTGTTCCGTTTTCCCCTTTTTAGAGCTATTTTAAATCAACAAAAATATAACCCAATGCAATAAAATATATTTACAACAGAAACAAAAAACAATTAGGTATTTATTTTTAAAGAGAAAAATTAAAGTAAAAATTTTAATTGAAATAGTGCTGGAAGAAACGAGAATGCTTTAATGTGAATGTACAAAACGGCACTTAAGAAGGAGTATTTCAAAACCTAAGCATTTGCACCAAAAACTGCTCTTAGATCTACGCTCCTAAAATACATGATTTCTATAAAAATCATCAATTTTGGCGTGGTGAGCGATATTTACTTTATTTTTAATCATGAAAAACCAAGCCCGGAAAACGCAGGTTAGAGTCATACAGTCTTATTTCAAAATTTTGGATTGACACCAATATTCATATTTTTCACAAATATAAATTTTTTTTTTAATAAAGAGCCAGCTAGGAAACTCAAAAAAAAGTAAAAAAAACATTTACAAAAACAAATTTTAATAATTTTGATGAAATTTGTTAGTAATTAGGTGAATTTTAAACGAACTTTGGGCGTGGCCCCGAAAATTTTTCGCCTACGGCGCTTTTCCGCCTTCTTTCCTAGGTACATTTTCATAAAATACATGTAATCCTGACTGTGCCTTTCTCCAGAAAAAAAATGTCCTACTTACGCCCATTCAGCCCCCCCCCCCCCCCCCCCGAGCATATTTTCTGGCTACGCCACTGGCTACTAAAGTTTCTTTTAATTTTCCCGGGTGAGGACTACCTTAGTCAATCGAATAACCTAAATTACAAAAGTTATTTTCGTAAATGCCCAATAACCAGCGTAAATATTTAAAAAACATGGTTTTGTGCTTCAGTCGAGTAGGTTGAAAACAGCGTCCAGTCAGTTATTGTATAAGGAATCATCAGGTGATTAGAAAATTATTTTTTCCCTTGCATATTTATACAGGGTGATTCCTAAGTTGATACTTCTGTATTAACTGTGTATAGAAGGCATTAAAATAAACATTTTCAAATACCTTTTTCCAAAAGACTCAAGAATAAGGTACTTACATTTATTTATTACAATATGAATCAAATACGGTTCTGCCTAACTTCCTCGTTGAATAACATTAAGGTGTAGGATGAGCCCGCAAGGAAAAGCGTTCTGCGTATAATCTCGAAGCAGCAGCCGTACTTTGACGACACTCACCGTAAATTAGCACCATATCTACTAGTTCATTGTTTTAAAATTTTGCCATTTTTACGTGTCACCAATTTAAAATTAACTTTCTTCAGCAAAAAAAACACCCCGCAGCGTATTGCCAAATAACTCTCCACCGACCCGTAATTGCATAACTAATAAGAGATAAAGCAAAAAGTATAGCAGGCTATTTTTTACTTCTGTATCTCGCCTATTTTTGAAAAATGGTATTTGAAAATGTTGTTTATTTTAATGCCTTCTATACGCAGCTAAAAAAGAAGTATCTACTTAGGAATCACCCTGTATATAAACACATATTTCTCTCATTTAGGTGAACATATTCACATTCACATCCAACAGAGCGGATTTCGAAAACCAATACAGAATCCGTCAAAGGGTGGAATTATACGGGAGTCAATTTGGTGAGTATTTTGGTGCCTCTCTGGCCGCGGGGGACCTGAATGGAGACCATCTGGATGATCTCATCGTGGGAGCACCTTTTCGTAAAAACAACAAGGATGGATATAATCATGGCAGCGTCTATGTCATTTACGGAGACAAGACGACGGTAAGGCATATTTCGGATTTAGGGAGTTGGGGCTTAAAAAGACAAAATTCTGACTATTCCAAAATGTTGTATTGACGAATTCTGGATCCAGGAGGTTAAGCGATGTCCGGGGTTCCCTTGCCAAACTAATACCCTTGACCATGGTCTGATTATTTTATCATTGTCTTGTAGTAAATCGTAATTGGTCATGGTTTATCGCAATGAATCAAACCATGGCCTTCTAGAAATATTGATCAACGACGACAGAGTTAAATAGATCAAGCATTCCCTTTTATCACAAGATGACAAGACATAATATGCAAACTTTCACTGGGTTCCTCACAAGTTCATGAATGAAATACACACTACAAAAGGACTTAAGGATAGAGATGGGCACAATAGTTAATTTAAAATAACACTTTTGCGACATTTTATCGCATGGCAACACTTACTTGTAAAATGAAAATGCTGGTAATAAATTCGTTACTTTAAAGACTTGGGGTATTATAATATTCATATAACACGCAGAAACGTTCTAATTTTACATCTCAAGAACATCATTTAAGTCAACGACGTCATTGATACTTATAGTGTAGAGTAAAATATATGTATTACATCAGATACATAAGGCACCTAAACAAGCATGTACATTTTTTTAGAAAAAACTTGAAACGAAACGTGGAAATACGATAGAAGGGACAGTTGCAAATGGTCTATTTGGCTTGGCGGTGATGTTTTTGGGCGACCTTGATCAGGATGGATACAAAGGTAAGAAATAGTCAAATTTACTCACGATAAACGAAGACAGAAACGGGGTTCGAGATTATCGACACCCAGCGTAACGGAAGTTGGGTTCGAGAATATTTCGTGGAAAAGCCAAACAACGCGCCAAGGGCGTTCGATAGACGAGAGCGCTCTTGTCAAGTCGAGTGTTTTTGTATCTCCTTTTTCTGCTGGTTAGTGGCGGTTTACTAACAAAAAATGTGTGTTTAAAGAGAAAAAACCCAAGTACGATGTACCCTCATGTGTGAGCTGTCTGTTTTGATGTCCTGCTTCGGACACTAACCCTCAATTTGTAAAGCACAAGAAAAACCCAATTGTCAAGTTTAATGGCGTTGGTGTTTTTACATGCAATGTTTACTTCAAAGATTGATAAACAATCAAGGTATGCTAATAAAATAGAAATGATTTGTTGTAAAAAATGTCTTCATCATCTGTTGCTGACCAGAAAGGTGCGCTCGCACATTTAATTTAAAACTGATAAAAAAGTGAATCTCAAAGTTTCCTAGAAATATGGGAACTCGCGTTAACGAAAGGGTTATGAATTAACTTAGTAACTATCATAGTGCGTTTTACGCCTACTTTAAATATTCTTTGTCTTTTTCTTTGGCACAACTGTAATATAATTTTTATAACTGTTAGTTATATTACCGAATAGACTATAGGTAAACATCGATTTGTGAACAAACTATAGTTACGTTACGAACCAAACGAGTAAAGTTCCTTTTAAGAAACGATAAGGGATAACGGAAAGTATCCCATTTCAAAAGCAATTAGTTTTATGGTGTTAATATAAACAGATTGGATTCTTGGCATGAATAAGAGGCCAGATTAGGCATATTTTGGCTGGAGAGCAGTTTTTAAGAATATGTATTCGTTGTTAGATTGTCGAGGGATACGTCGTGTGATAATCCTTGTATTTGCGATTTTATTATTAAACTGTGGAATTAAATAAGTGATACTCTAAAAATACTAATATTTTATTATAGTACCTATCCCGTATAAAATTATAGATTATTTTTTATTCTATTTTTGTCGTCTTACATAGCAGCGGTGGGATAGACCTAAGTGCTAGTGTTGCTTGATTTTAAACATTTTGTGTAATCACTTTCTCTCACTGAATGTAGTGTTTTCTGCTGTATTAAGATAATAGTGTTAGTGCAGTGATTATTTAGTTAAGTTCCTTTGTGTGAAAAATGGGAAAACGACGTGCACGCAGATCCCGCGCAACCTCGTCCAGTTCTTCATCTTCGGAGGAGGAAAGGCAAAGTAAAAAAAATAAAGAGACTAAAGAAAAAGATAAGTGAACTCAGCAGACAAGTAAGTGCTAGTAGTAGCGTTCAATCGACGTCATTTAATGCAGTTATTAACGAAAGTGTCATACCAGAGTTCGATCCAAACGCAGAAAACTTAACAATTACTGAGTGGGTTGAAAGGGTAGACGAATTAGCTTTATATCATAACTGGAATAAGGTGCAGACTTTAAAATTAGCCACCTGTAGATTACATGGTAATGCACGTAAATGGTATGATACGGCCCAGACTTCGAATTTAGATTGGGACATTTTTAAGGAGCTCTTAAAACACAATTTTCCGGGAACTATAGAAATATGTTGTTATAATTGCGGTGAGAACCATTTTTTGAATTAGTGTCGTAAACCAAAAATAAAAATGTACCCGCTGTCATAAATTGGGTCGTACAAGTGAAAAATGGTTTAAAATTCCCGTGGTTTAAATAATGAAATAGCTGCCGCTTGCGACATACCTTTTAACCAAAAACAGCACTTATTTAAAAAAAAGGCACATATTAATGGACAAGAGGTGCGATGTTTAGTAGACGCGGGTAGTACTTGTACCCATTTACATTTGTCAATTGCAAATAAATTAAAACTAGATACTATGATACTATAGTAGGAGATACCTAAGTTACAGTTAGGAAAATGGTATTTTACAAGACCAGTAGAAACCTTTTTTTTAAAGAGTCACGTAGGCCAACGTCTCTCTTGAAGTTTGTTTATATTTGGTATTGAGTATTACCTGACCATTTGGTGATACATTATTTTGTAAAATAAGAATTGATTAATGATTTTTATGCATGCATTTAAAACCCACACCATAAACTGTTGTTTATAATTATTTTGATTATATTATGCAGATTACAGATTAGTAAAGGAGCTATATAGTGTAAATGAATAACTATATATTTGTACATTTTACTGGTAAATTCGGATATCTTATTATAATGATAACTATCCAGCTTTATACCGTATAAGTTGACAATTTTATTATACGAGTCGTTCTTTTAAACACAGCTACTTCAATTCCCACTAAATAGAAGAGCCCAATATTTCTGGTCTTTTGGGTGTAATATATCTATAGAGGGTAATATTATATATTTTTAGGACTAAGATTTGTTCCTGATTGACAGATTTACCACGTTAATATTTTTGTCAGATGATTAGAACATGTCAAAATGTATTTGTTCTTATGTCAATTTATAACAGTTATGATGATCTGGTTTTATCAGTTAGTCATGTGTCAAGAGTACTAGAGCAGACCGCTTAAGGGGATTAGGGCAGCTTTTCTGTATCTGTTCGATTTGTGCCTGTTGTAATATTTTCGGGGACTCTGGCTGTGGTGTAACTGTTTGTGCACGAAGTATGTTTCATGCCGTACTCGGTTAAAAAATGCTTCCGGTTTTCGTAGAGAACGATGCAATTAAAAAAAAACAATATTTGTAAGGAAAACGCCCAATTTTAATACAACCATTTAATAATAAAAATCAAAGATGCAAATTCTCTTTATAAAGCATACTCCTGAAATTTATATCTAACCATTGGCCTGTTTTGCTGATACATCATTATTTATCACGTAGGCCAATGACTACAATTTTATACGATTTATAACTTTTGGGATATTGATACTCTTTGTTTAGAGCAGAACCATTTGATATTATTATGAAACAAGTTAAGACTACCAATATAATTTTACTTAAGGATACCAATACAAAATAAATAAACCCAACATAATAAGGTTTAATATACACAGTCATTTTATTTTCTGAATAATTTCTAACATATTAAATATATGTATAGCCACAATGGTAGCTAAGTGGTTGAGTTACTGGCGTTACATTTAATAAACAAAAGTATGTTCGGAACTTTAGTGGATCAAAGAATACAGTATGCTACTAGTCATTCCTAATATCGAGACCAAGAGGGGATAGTGGACCTCTGGGGACGTAAAAAGGATAAACTACTGCGTACACGTGGTTCGGGTCCCGCGCTAAGCTGCGGATCCCTTCGAGCTGACATTACCCAGATGACAGGGGATACAATGAGCCTGCTAGGTCTAAGCGTACTGGCTCTTTCGCCAACCGCTACAATTTAAAAAGAAAAAATATATATATCATGTTGGTAAAATGATTTAGTTGAAGCAAATTTTTAAAGAAATTTGTGAGTTTCCCGGTTATTCAAGTTGCTTTTTGGGACCTTAGAGTTTGATGACTGTTGCGGTACATTTTTCGGAATGTACATTGTACAGTAGTGTAGTTTGCGGCATATTTTGTGTGCAGACGGAGGTTTTTTTTTAGGGTATTTACAATGGGGAAACCGGAAAAGGCAGGCATAGATCTGATATATATAAAAATATATAGCTGATGACCCTTAATGATTTTTATTTTTATTATGCAGGTTTTGCATAGTGATTTTTATTTTTATTATGCAGGTTTCGCATAGTGATTTTTATTTTATTATGCAGGTTTTGCATAGTGTTTTTTTATTTTATTATGCAGGTTTGGCATAGTGGTTTTTATTTTATTATGCAGATTTTGCATATTGGTTTTTATTATGCAGGTTCTGCATATGATTTTTATTTTATTATGCAAATTATGCAATATGATTTTTATTTTATTATGCAGGTTATGCATATTGGTTTTGATTATGCAGGTTGTGCATATGATTTTTATTTTATTATGCAAGTTATGCAAAATGATTTTTATTTTTTTTTTATTATGCAGGTTATGCATATTGGTTTTTATTATGCAGGTTCTGCATATGATTTTATTTTATTATGCAGGTTATGTATAGATGGTTTTTCAAAGTTTGTGTTTTTTCTACAACCTGTAAAGAACACAAAGGTTCGGAATGTCACCAAAACCCTGATGAATATTATGTATTTATTTGGAGTATCTACCTATAAGATTAATAACTGATAGAGGTTCGGCTTTTACCTCAAATACCTGTAAGGAATTTTGTTTTTCGTATGGCATTAAACATGTTCTTAATGCAGTAGCGTACGAGTAACAATACTACGAAAGCCTCCCCTTAGGAAGTACTAGCTGGGTACAAGGGAAGGACAATTAGTGCAGAATCAAAACTATTAAATAATATTGTCGCGTATCAAAATGATAGGCGACGGGAACGTGTAGCTTAGATGATTTGAAATTAAGGTTTTAATTTCTTTAATTGGTTTTGCCCTATTTAGTTACTAAAACACCAAAGATTTTTAATAGTTTTATTTAAGCGAAGCAAAGCAAAGCAATTGACGATTACATAATAATGAATAAAATAGAAGTCTTTAGAAATAAAAATAAAGTTCTTAAGGCTCTACCACGTGCAAATTTAGAGGATGAAAAACACCGTTTCGCTACTGCAGGATTCTGCAAAGGCTATTTGAAATATTTGTCGGGACAATTTAAAATTTAATAAAGGAATGTTTGTATTTCTAAGGTACAAAGCCCTTTTTTGAAAAAAATAAGAATATGTATAAGAAAATGCCCACTAAAGGTGCGTATTTTTAGGCACTTTTCCAAGGTTAATATCGTAGCTAAGAATTTTTTTTCAAAAAAATAGCCATGTACCTTAGAACTTCCATGTCTTATCTTTAAGACTTCAAAAATTGAGACAAAACAATGTCGTAATAAGTCCGTTATCTTGCAGCGCGCAACTCATGTTTTAGGTAAATTTTGTTGTCATGTTATAGAAGTTGCCTATATACAGCTGAATTTATTCTCGGCTGACGTGAAACAATTTACATCCAGAGAGAATAATGATACACTGAAAAAAAGTATAGGTATTCGAACAAGAAGTAAATTCGGGGGTAATTTTGGGCTAGATTTTATGTTTTCCTTTTTGAATTGTCTGTGCCAATAACAGAATATCTAAGCGTTAATATTAAAAAGACGTAACTAGTAGTTGTGCTATTAACTCCGGGTTACCATACATTTTTTGTCTTAGACCGGGATGGTTTATAATGCGCCGCAGGGCAAAATGTTCAAGACGCGTTCACCATTTTGTCAAAACTGGTGTTTGGGCTTTCAAAATTTCTTATTCATGTTAGGTAAGGATAAGAATTGAACGAAATCGAGTCGATTTGTTGCAATCAAAAATGGGCTATATTGAATTTTTTGTTTCGTTTTTTATCGAAATGGGTTATTCTCTTGATAGTGAACAAAATATACTAAGGTAAATAGCTTATCGGTATTAGAGGCCCAAACTGGGTCACCGGGAACTTACGACAAATCCCAGGATGTATGGTAACCCTGGTATATTAACTCTTAGATCTAAAATTCAAGTTTAATTTGTCTTGGTAAAGGGTGATAGATGCAATAAAATAAAGCCATTTATGAAGGTTCTTAGTGAGTAAAGAAACCAACTGTTGCATAATGAATCTATTTCTATTCGATTGTTTTTATATTTTATGCTTATTATACAGGCTCTATATATTGTTTATATAGTGAGCTTCTGTCTAAACCTGTTAAAATATAAATTCATTTTAAAGGTGAAATGTGTTTATTATTTTATCCATGGTTTAACGATTTAAAAGTAGTTGTCAGGCACGAATTTGGCGTTGGTCACATGACATTTATCTGTTCATGTTATTGGCTCGCAGCTACAATTTGGTGCAGCGAGACTACTGTATAGTGACAATGCTTCTAAGAAGCTAGGTAGGTAATAAATAAAAATTGGACAGTATGCCACGCAGAGTAATAAAATACAATTTTTTGTTGGGCATGGGCGTCCATAAAGAGGGCAGTTGCCCCTGTCTCTTGACCAAGGGGCAGAGGGGGGGGGGGGGGGGGGGGGTAAATATACTTTTTACTAACTTTTGTTAGGGAGAGTTTATGAAACGACTGCGACTTTTTTTTTTTGTAGGAATCAGTTTTGATAGAAGTATAGAAGTTCTTGAAAACGCAAAGTTTTGTTTTTTTTGTAGCCACTTTTGAAAGGTGGAGAAAGTGTAGAAAAGGCTGCGAAGTATTTTATTTTATAGAATTAACTTTTGAGAACTGACACTTTTTTTGGCTACCCCCCTATCACTTTAATACCGTGATTTTGTATCGGATTGGCGCGACGATACGGTACTACCTCCTGTTGTTTCTGTGTTACTAAAAAAAAATCTAGGTACTTATTTTTTTTTCTTTTGAAGGTGCAACGCAACTAATCGTCAAAAACATACCACTTTAAAAAAAAAATTAATTATAATGGCACGGAACGCGACGGACAAAATACTGCGCGAGTTAGTAATCACAGTCAACAAATCCTGGAACCAGCGGGACTTATCTTTTGTTTTATAAATAAACATGGTGAAAAATTTGTAATATAAGAAAATGTTGATTGAAAAACTATTGACCTTACGAAGTATTTGATAACCAATGCTGAAAACCTTTAGTTTCAGGGTAGGCCTGTGCCTCCCAATTTTGAAAATTTGACAGTATATGCTAGTGCTGATGGGGGCGATCGGGCTAAAATATATTTATAATGGTGGCACTTCCCGTTATACCGGAAGTAAGTGTCAACTTGCTTATTTTAAATAGAATACTCTATATATTACTACATTTTTGCATTCTACGCAAGAATTTAGGCATATCTTGTATACCATGTCCTATACCTATGTCTAAGCGTTTTAGATATATTTAATAGCTTTTTTATAATATTTTGATAACTATTAATACAGGGTGTTTAAACAATATGATTAAAAATTAAATTGAAAAACTGCAAAAAGACTAGATTTTCAAATGGAAATACACAAATTTTATAATTATTTCTTATTTAGCATTAAAAATAAGGGTAAGTTTGTATATTCCAAAAAATTTTAGTTTAAGAAACATTGCCAACTTAATATTTTTATACGGCGATTTTGCTGCAGATTTTAAGTTTAGTTACTTTTAGTTGGCTATAACGGCGTTGAAAAACAATCAAATGCGAGAAAAATTTATGAAGCTGTCACTTACCATTTAAACATCATTAATTATCATGCCTGTGCGCTTAAATTGTACATACAAACGAAGATTATTTAAATTTATTTATTATTTATGGAGAATGTGTTAAAGTTATATCAAGAACATGGGACACATTTGCCAATCGATTTCCGCAAAACAGAAGCCATCACAATGTGCTTATTAATAATGTTCAACAGTTTTGGGATATACAAACTTACCCTTTTTTAATGCTAAACTAAAAGTAATTATAAAATTTGGGTGTTTCCCTTTGAAAATGTATACTTTTTGCAGTTTTTTCAATCTTATTGTTTAAACACCCTGAATTAATAGTTATCAAAATATTATAAAAAATCTAATAAAGCAGGTCCTTTATAACAAGGAATCCCGATTAAATTAAATAAATATAATGCTTCTTTATAGAAAAAATTGATAATTATTTTAAGGCTTGCAAACGTCATTCTTAACAGAAAAATTCAAATATGTCAAAAACGCTTAGATATTTATAGGTATAGGCATACAGGGTAGGGACTTTAACTGGAATAAATTCGATATTATTAAACCTGCTGAAGTTGCGCCTACAAAATTTGGTATATGGGGGTTTTAGAGCATGCGGAATTGGATTATGATGTCGGCGCAGTTGCCAGATTTCTCAGCTTTGCGCTACACGTAGTAATTTTGTTATTTTAAATAGATTGCTCTATTTATTTTTATTGCAGTGAATTGGTAGTGCCAAATTTAGTAAGATCTCAAATTTACAAAATTCTATCTTCACTAGTTTCTGAGCTATGGCAACACTGAAGTTCCCTTAAAAAGTACCGGGACGCTTGTCTACCTTCATAGTTACTAAGTTATTGACAAGATTCAAGAAAAGTTCTTGTCCTCAAAAAAAACTTGTCCTCCAGGCACTATCCATTTCCCGCTTTTCAATTTTTAAAATCTGGCTACCCTAGCTGACACTAACTTCCGGTGTAACCGGAAGTACCACCATTATGAAATTTTTTAGTCCGGTCGTCCCCATCAGCATCCGGTGGAACACGAACACCCTGTTTGCAGGTGCTTTTATACCTATTATTAATTAACACTTCAAACTTTCTGCTCAACCTAATTTTATTTTTTGTAGATATTCTATAGCTTTAATAATAAAATAAGACAAAATTTAAAAGATATATCCGTATAACGATTAGGTACATTATTTTAACTAAGAATACAATAACAAGTACTTATTTTCCACAAAACAAATTTCTCGTCTCCGAAATAAAATCAACCAAAACTCATTAGCATAATAAAGAACCTACCGCCTTGCATCGTGCTTTCAGTGTGTGTCGATGTTTACGGAATATTTTTCACCACGTCATAAGCTCGCTAGTATGCCCACTTCGGGTGAGACTCTCTTGCAAATAAATTTCTTGCTGCACAAAGTTCCGCCTTAAATTAGTAAATTTAGAGAGTTTTCTCTAAAGAAGAGTTGTTTCCTTAAAACTCACATACGAGGCTATTTGTTCTAAGTTTAAGAAAACCAACTTCCGCTTTAGAGTCAACTCAGGCCAAAATAGAAATAAACAATTTAACAATTTAAATAAACATTATCAAGATCACTTACTCACTGGTTGGAAACTGTTCTGATCTGAGATTCTGTTTCTACATCTTTACTTGAATGACCAAATGGGCAGAGGTTACCCTTGCACTTGAAAATGTTAAACAACTCCACTGAGTAAGTGTCTGTTTAAGTTTTTATAATGTTTTGTAACCCTTACCAGATGGGAGAAGGGGTTCCTTTTTGTTATGTCAGCAATTTATTAAAAGAGGGGATTTCCCTGGATGGACTATTCAAAATGGAACCCTTTATCCCAACCAATTCAAACAATTATGTTTATCAACTTTCGTCTACAAACTCCTCCTACAAAACTAGGAATGTCCTTGTCCTTGTTCCACACACTATCTTTTCACTACACCTATTCTTATCAGCAGACTCAACACCTATTAAGCGTCTTAGCACCACAGCGAAGTATGAACCGATTAAATTATCCTTAAGGGTACCAATCCATATCCGACATTACCCCCTCCTCCAGGGTCGACGACCACGGCGACCAACTTGTAATAGAGTGACTTGAAGTTCCATGGGATGGAGGATGACTTGTAGGGTTGGGTTGTACGGATAACTAGCATAGTAGCTTTAGGAGAGGCATCCCTCATTATGACTTTTGGGTTACTGCAATTCGCCCAATTATGGTGGATGGTTCGGTAACTGGTAGTCAACTTACAGCTGTGGTGGAGTGGATGGTTTTCCAGGTGTTGTAGTGCATAGGTCTCCAGATGTAGTACATACATGAAACAAATAGTGCAGTATAAGTTTTTAAATTAACATGTGGGACGACTAGAAGGAGTTTCAGTAGTTCTTTAATAAAAATATACCTTTTCAAAATTAACTTTACCGTTGTGTAAAAATAATTAAAAGTGATTTCCTGGGTTACAAAACTTTCAAGTTACAAATATTTTCCAATAATAACAATGTTAATATAATAAATTGGACAATATAACCTTTCGCATTTATAAAATAAATTGTCCTTTACGTAAGAAAATGAATAGACAATAATATATCTAATAATATTTACACATACCTATACGAACTTGTGAGTAATTGTAGTAACATAATACTATAAACGCATACAATTTTTATACAATACACATTTTACCTAGGTGCACCTATACCTTTATACCTATATAAATTTAAACTCTTACACATGTTTAAACATGTACTTTTCTACGCATGTTTAAACATATAGTTTTCTACGCATGGCCATGGTAGTACAAAATAATTGAAAAATAAGAAAGTAAGTACGTAACATTATTTTAGACCTTAGTCTCGTCTTTCTGATTTTTCTGTAATTCAAATATAACTTTAACATTTTGTCTTGAAGGGAGGAGACAACGTTCCCTTCACGTGATATTTCTGATATATCACAATACGCGTATTATACCTTTTATGATCATAACAATACACACATTATTCCTAGGAATCCAAAAATTATTCATATCAGTAAGGAAATACAAAAAATATAATCATCACGTGATGCTACTTACTTCTTGCGCGCTAACATCTTTATAAACCGAGAAAATACTCATTTAAATCTTATCTCCGCATAGACCAAAAGAACAGGCAAAACCATGTTTCATCATATCAGTAAATTATTATCATTATCCACGTAGTAAAAATCTCCTGAAATATATTTCAAATAAAATAATTCTTCTTTCATTATCAAACCTGAAAATCCTCTGAAGTTAATAAATTTAAGTCAGGAACAATGACCAACTTGTATCAACATTATTTATGTATATCCATAGATATAGGCTAAAAAATAAAAAATATACAGACTGAAAAATCAAAAATATACAGGCTGAAAAATAAAAAAATATACAGGCTGAAATATAAAAAATTCATAAATGTTACTAAAAATGATTTTGACTTTTTAGTAATGTAGTAATAAAAATGCATCCATCAAGGGAGTTTGGTAGCAGGTTCCTTTTGTACCTAATAATGACAATGGATAAAGCCAATCTAAAAATAAATACACATTAGTAATCATTAAAGACACTGTAGGTTTATAATAAGTATAACTGCTAAATACACCTTTTCCTAGTTATCTCTTGAGTCGTTTAATTAATACTCTGTATTGTAATATTGAGATATGAGAATCTGCTGAAACGAATAATAATTATCTCCAATGATACATAATTTTATTCTTACTTTCAGTACGTCGCGAAAATTGGCTTGAAATTAAAAGTGTTTTAACGCGTTAGTGAATAAACATTTATAATTATAATGAGATTTTGATTTAAAAAAAATTAATTTAAGTTTATGGTTTCAGAAAAAATCAAATGATTTAATATTTATTTTTTAAAAGATATAATGGATGTGTCTATTAGTTATTGAAAAATAAGTGTTTTGTTATTTAACTATCGTTTTCAAAACTTTATTAGTGTTTAAAGAAAAATTTAAATTGTGACGTACTGACACCTTGTGTTAAACCACGAATTTCGAAAACACGTTTTCCGGGGTCATTCCCTCAAGAGTGGGATTCTTGGTACTTTTTGCATTTTCGGAGCTAGAATTCGCGAGTAAGTATTCTTTTACCTTTTGTTAAATTTATTTTTAATTTGTGAAATGTTTGGTTTTTCGCTTTAAATCAACAACCTGTTTTAAAATAAAATTTATATTAATAGGGGAGAAAAACTTTACTGTCTATTTAATTGATCTAATACCCAATGATTGTTATATAGGGTAGGATTCTTTTGACATGTACTACGTCTTTTATTTGTCATTTTTATCTGTTCTTTTCAGAATAACACAATCTACCTCAGATTGTCTAATAACATATTAAGTACGGTCCGGTCCGGACCAAATTACAAAAAATTGTCTCCTTCCAATTTTCTAATTGGGCATACTCTTAAAAATCAAAATGTCTATGCTTTTTTTTTATCATATATTTCCTTACTTTGTCTCAACTATATTTTATTTATATCATCGTTTTCTTTCTAAGCGCTTTTTCTTTAAATTCTCGGTTACTATAAAATCATTAACTCTTTGCCCTTACGAAGCTTCGGTGAGTAATGCAAAATTTCGGGCCCAAACTAACAATAAAGGGGTCTACATAGTGGTACTTTGCACCGATATATTATAAACAAAAGTTACATGCATATTTGTGTACAATCTTAACATGTTAGATGTTTTATTTATTCTTTCTTCTAAACCTGGGAATGATAATTGATAATAAAAAAAAGGGTTATTACTCATTATTTGTAAAAATTCAGTAATAAATTCAGACTAACAAACTTTTTCTGCGATAAATCATTAAAAATTTAGGCTTTCTGGACTAATAATATTTTCAAAAATAAAATTTTCAACTGATTCTGCTTTTCTTGTGTAATTTTTTAGTTTTGTTTAGTTTAATTCGTAGCATAGTTTGTAGCTACTATAATCATGGTATGTCAAAATGTCAATTTCTTACAAATGACGCGTCTAATTTAATTAGTCGTAAAAATCCAACGGGTTTATTATATATTTGCTTACATTCTTTACATATTGTTCTATGTATTTTTTTTTTTCATACTGTCCCAAGAATACTGTGACCTAAGTTTATTGGTTATTTTAATCACGCTTAAGTAACCAACGAAGAATTCGTTCATGTTTGGTTTCTTTTTAAATTTAAATTACTGATAATTCTTGATTGTCATTAGGTAAAATATTTCTTTTATATTAAATGTTGTCTTTTAAAATGTAATATTTTGAGATATAATAATGTTAATAACTATTGACTATCTGCGTTCTTTAAAGAGAAAATTATTTCATTAAAATTTTGATCGTTGTTTTGATGGTAGTGAATTGTTTTAGAATCCACGATATATAGTTTAGAAATGTTAAAATTGTTTTCTTGTAAAGCAAGAGAAAAGAAAATTTAGTTATTTTATTGAATATCGTGGTCAATAATCAATACCTTTATGTTTTTTACTATTTTAACGTTTAACAGTGTAGTCAAATTCTGAAATAATGTAATGCATGATAATCCGTGACTATGTCTATACCATTTTAACAATCACATAAAAAAAATGTTACTAGACTAATAGTTTGACTCGGGCTTTGGCAAAATTTTTGAATTGTATGCAACAGAATGGTCACAACTCATGTCATTTTTAGTAAAAGTAATGCAATAAACCTTGTATAGAAATATCCATTTGTAACTCATATTTTTTTTCTATGAACGCAATGCACTAAAATCGGTGTCAAAATTAATTCAATTATTAAGGTTGGTCGCTTCTTCTGTCCATAATGTGTATACTTTTTTTTTCTGGTTAATTTGTGTAATGGTCGTGCTATTTTGACCAAATAAGAAATATATTTTTTGTGATAAAATTAATTTTTTTTTATAATTATGGGTAATGGATTTTTTTTTTTATAGCTGAAAGTTTATTTATTAGGGTCTGGTTAATTGCCTTTTTTATATGCCCTTAAAAAATGTTTACCTTATTTTCTGCAAAATAGTACTAGATTTAAATGTTAAACCTGCTTTTTGCAGTCTAGAAAAATATTATTTGGTCTTTTAAGACGTTTTTTTAAAGCTATCAGAAAAAAACGTCTAAATATTCTGTCTGTTTCAAACCTTTAAATATTCTATCGACTAACTTTTTTTTAAAATAAATTGTACGCTGTTCTTTCCTTAGTCTTTTTGTAACTATACCTGTCAGTATTCGCTAAAATTATCTAGAGTAAATATTTTGAGCCTTTTAGATGACCTAAAGTATCGTCATTTATTACGGGTAAGACTAGTTTTGTATTTAGTGAATCATTTAATTTTTGAAAAATCATGAAAAAATCTGTACGTAGGTATATCATCTGACTGTCGTCGGGTTAATGGTATAACTGTTAAGAAAATAAAATGATACTCCCTATATTAAACCTTATGGTGTATTGGGTTTATTTATAATTAGTGACCTTAAGAGAAGTAAAGATATTGGTAGTCTTAAAAAAATGTTTATGAAGTGTTTAGATTGAAGCTTGCAGAGCGAATAAAAGCATCTTTAATTCTGAGTATTTTTAAATTCAAACTTAAAATTTATTTACTTCATTCTTTTATGTTTATTTTAAGTAATCATTTATTTGAGAAAAAAAACACTAACCCCATTGATCATTTTAAAATTCAATATATGTAATAACAAATGATAAATAATTATTTCTGTTAAAACTGACGGACAGGTATATGTTAGATTTATTTTATTTAATAATCACATAATTATAAAGGTATTTAAAATTGCATTCGTTAGAGTAATATAGAGTTTTTTTTTGTATTATTACATTGTTGTATTAATATCGAGCCTTTTCTTACAAAAATAACGACTGGACTTGACCAAGAATATTTTTCTTATAATACCATGTCATCTAGCATTTCCTGAACTTGGTTATTTATTTTATCGCGTTAATCTTTCTGAGCTACCCTGTATGTTTTACTTTTGATTGTACCTTTATTTATTTTAAAGTTTGGTTTAATTCTTATAACCCATTTCTTTTTGTATAGTTGCAAAAACATTACTGTAAGTGAAATAAAAATTCCTTTGAATAAGCCTTTTGTTCTCGTGATAGTGCTGATGGAATTATAATAGAGATAATATCGTTTAAATTAAAATAAGTTTCTACTTATCTGCTTCCTTCGTGATCTAAAGAAAAATGTTTGTCAACCTATAACTTATCCAATGCTGTACCAGCATAAAGTTTTAGCATAGCACATTTGCATAATGTTTTAATTAATAGCTTATCTTATTTAATATGCAAAAGTAACAGAACAATGTGTTCATTTTTAATAACAAGAGCTTTATTATACTCAATCTAAAAGCATTTTAATATCTTCCTGTGATTCCTTTAACTTTGTCATATCTAAACAAATTTCTTTAATTTCATTAATAATTAAAATTACATGTTTCTAAGCACATTTTATAAATTATATTAACTGGATAAAATTAAATCATCTCTAACAAACCGAAAAAATATTAAAAGTAATCTCTATAAAAAGTCATAGTTATTGATAACGTCTGATTAGAGAAATTAATCACTATAACGTTTTATTTTAACGAAATTTAACGCTTAATAATTTTAGTTTCGGTAGATTTTCAAAATATAAGGGTGTTAAATAAATGAGTAAACTTTTAAAAATGTTTTTTTTTTAACAAATTTTATAAAATACTAAAACAAATTTAAAATGTCAGCTGCAAAACTTTAAAGAAGTTTTATTAGTTATTATAAATAAATCATTTTTAAGCGATCTTTAAGTTTTAAAAGTTTTGAGATTTATATCAAATATCCAAATTGTATTAACTTTTTAGTTCTTTAACGAGAAACGATTTATGTTATGTCAAATGTTTTTATATCCAACCTAGACAAAAAATGTTAATGAATACTTTGTTATGATTTTCAAAATTTTGAATTCTATAATATTGTAAATGAGAAGGTCCCAAAATTAAATTGTATCTTAAAATGAAAATGCAAATCAAAAAAAGATAAATTAAACCACTGAAATAATATCTCAAACATAGATTTAAATTTCTCTAAAAAAATAAACATATTTTTAAACTTTATACATTTTTAAAAATATACGCATCGTTTTATTTCGTAAGATTTGTAATCTCTTTAATATATATTTTTTAGCTGTGTATACAATATTTTCAATTGTGAGTTACCTTTTTGTAAAAAAATAATATTTCTTTGTTCAATTTTAAATATATAAGTATAAGATTCTCCAAATTAAAATTCAAATTTTAGTGTAGAATCCTAAATTATTCCAAAAGATTTAAATAAATGTATAAATTCTAATTTTTCATCATCAATAAAAATATTTATGTAAGTATACATAATTTACATTATATAAAATTATAAAATCCACCTTTACATCGTAAACCTTATTCTATATAACTGATGAAAATTTAAAAAAAAATAAAATTGTTGATCTGGGGGAATTGAAAAACTGATAGTTGTTGCTCAGCGGTACCCTCATAATTAATTTGAGTTATCTGACTTTTTTATACTGAGGCGTATCTCTAAATTCTGTTACGTTAGTTTGTAATATATTTGACTGTGCTATGTTTTATAAAGACGTTAAAGGCTTGTCTGACAAAGCTAAAATTTGAGAAAAACTGTTTGATTAATTTCTTACCTTTTGAATATCACTTAATTTATTGACAATTGCAGATAATTTTTCTATTAAATTCACACTATCATCGTAAAATAGAAAAAAGGTAGTAATAAAATTTATATGTAATCAACTTTTGAAATGTTCTAAAACATTTTCAAAATACATATTATGTTTAAATTCAGCACATAACTTGCTAATTTTATAGTAGGTAGTAACTTTAAATTCCTTTATTCCAGCATTATTTTGCTAACAATATTCTAATTCTTAAATCACGGTTTGGTATCGTAGAACCTAATTTTTTTTTGCAAAAAGAATATTTTATAACTTTCCATATTTTATTTTAATTTATTGCCGCCGCTTGTGCGTACCACTTATTTGCTGCATTTAAAAGATAATTTTCAAAATAAACGTTTTTATGTTTAATACCCCAACTATTTATTATCGTTGCGCAACGTTCAAAATTATTTAAAAAAAATATTTTGTTTCTTTTTCCGACGGGTAAAATAATTCCGGCGATATGAATCTTGTCGCCGCAGGATCCGCGGCCTCCTTTTGCACTTTTGCCACAGTAGTGTGTATACTTTTTATTTATATCCGGATTTCTAATATTTTTTATGATCAAAAGTACTTTAGTTTGCTACAACAGTTTCAGAGAAAGGAACTTTTTTGTGTGAGAAAACTGTTGTGAATCAGATCTAGGGGAGTTATTCAAGTGAAGGTATTTTTTTAATTTATATATCAAATCTCGATCTGAATCAACGTCTGTACTTGGACTTTTTGAATTAAACGATTTTATTACTATTTCAACACTACTTGGACTTAAACTATTTATTAGAATTAATTTTAAAAAACCTCTTTAGCTTGCCCTTTGTATATACGAAAAACATTTTTAAGTTTCTAATATTCGTATTTTTCTTTTCACGAATTTAATTTTGCTTGCTTATACATTTTGTTTTTTTTTAGAAAATTTTTATTTTGGATAAAATTGTAAAATTGCACTTCAGTAAAAATAATAGAGCACCTAAAGAAATACAAAATTTAGGAAAATAACGGAATCGACTATAGAAGAATATTTAGAATAAAAATACACTCGTATAGAAAACGGCGCCTCCACCAAATGTCGCGTATCAAAATGATAGGCGACGGGAACGTGTAGCTTAGATGATTTGAAATTAAGGTTTTAATTTCTTTAATTGGTTTTGCCCTATTTAGTTACTAAAACACCAAAGATTTTTAATAGTTTTATTTAAGCGAAGCAAAGCAAAGCAATTGACGATTACATAATAATGAATAAAATAGAAGTCTTTAGAAATAAAAATAAAGTTCTTAAATTAGTAAATTTAGAGAGTTTTCTCTAAAGAAGAGTTGTTTCCTTAAAACTCACATACGAGGCTATTTGTTCTAAGTTTAAGAAAACCAACTTCCGCTTTAGAGTCAACTCAGGCCAAAATAGAAATAAACAATTTAACAATTTAAATAAACATTATCAAGATCACTTACTCACTGGTTGGAAACTGTTCTGATCTGAGATTCTGTTTCTACATCTTTACTTGAATGACCAAATGGGCAGAGGTTACCCTTGCACTTGAAAATGTTAAACAACTCCACTGAGTAAGTGTCTGTTTAAGTTTTTATAATGTTTTGTAACCCTTACCAGATGGGAGAAGGGGTTCCTTTTTGTTATGTCAGCAATTTATTAAAAGAGGGGATTTCCCTGGATGGACTATTCAAAATGGAACCCTTTATCCCAACCAATTCAAACAATTATGTTTATCAACTTTCGTCTACAAACTCCTCCTACAAAACTAGGAATGTCCTTGTCCTTGTTCCACACACTATCTTTTCACTACACCTATTCTTATCAGCAGACTCAACACCTATTAAGCGTCTTAGCACCACAGCGAAGTATGAACCGATTAAATTATCCTTAAGGGTACCAATCCATATCCGACAATATCAAAGACAGCTTAGACCGAATTGATATATAGCATTTTCGCTCAGAGATTAGTAAGAGAATATCAGCAGAGCAGTTGGCTCAGAAAGAAAGGTTTGATAAGACTCGATCAAAGGCGAGACAATGTCATGAAGGAGATGTAGTTATGGTATTAAAAACAGATAATCCGGCAACAGGTAGTAGTCGGAAGTTGCTCCCAAAATTTAAGGGACCATTTAGAATCAATCGAGTTATTTTTAACGACCGTTACGAAGTTGAAGACTTAAGGGAAAGATTTAAGAAATATAAGACCGTGGTCGCAGTGGATAAAATCAAGCCATGGATCATGATGAGGCAATAATGCAGTTGGCATTGTGCAGAACGCAGTTAGCGATAATGCAGTTAGTATTATGTAAATCACAGTTGGTGATAATGCAGTTGGCATTGTGTAGATCGCAGTTAGCGATAATGCAGTTAGTATTATGTAAATCACAGTTGGTGATAATGCAGTTGGCATTGTGTAGATCGCAGTTAGCGATAATGCAGTTAGTATTATGTAAATCACAGTTGGTGATAATGCAGTTGGCATTGTGTAGATCGCAGTTAGCGATAATGCAGTTAGTATTATGTAAATCACAGTTGGTGATAATGCAGTTGGCATTGTGTAGATCGCAGTTAGCGATAATGCAGTTAGTATTATGTAAATCACAGTTGGTGATAATGCAGTTGGCATTGTGTAGATCGCAGTTAGCGATAATGCAGTTAGTATTATGTAAATCACAGTTGGTGATAATGCAGTTGGCATTGTGTAGATCGCAGTTAGCGATAATGCAGTCAGCATTATGTAGATCACAGTTGGTAATAATGCAGTTGGTATTGTGCAGATCGCAGTTATTGATAATGCAGTTGGCATTATACAGTTCGCAGTTGGCGATAATGTATTTTGCATTAGGCAGTTCGCAGATTCAATAATACAGTTAATATTTAGCAGTTCGTAATAATGCAGTTGACCTGAAGCAGTTTGCAGATAGTGATAATGCTGTTGGCATGAAACAGTTCGCAAGTGCAAATAGTGGTAGTGTTAGTTAATAATAAGCGGTTCGTAGATTGCAATGATGCAATTAACATTAAGTAATTCACAGGTAGTGGAAATGTAGTTCGTATTAAATAGTTTGTAGTTGGCAAGGATACTCTGTTAATACGTTAAATACGTCAACTTTTAAGTGTAGTTTAGTCTTTTGGCATTGTAAGTAAATTTGCTTAGATAAGTCCTGAGGACAGGACGATTTACAGGATGGCCGAATGTAATATAATTTTTATAACTGTTAGTTATATTACCGAATAGACTATAGGTAAACATCGATTTGTGAACAAACTATAGTTACGTTACGAACCAAACGAGTAAAGTTCCTTTTAAGAAACGATAAGGGATAACGGAAAGTATCCCATTTCAAAAGCAATTAGTTTTATGGTGTTAATATAAACAGATTGGATTCTTGGCATGAATAAGAGGCCAGATTAGGCATATTTTGGCTGGAGAGCAGTTTTTAAGAATATGTATTCGTTGTTAGATTGTCGAGGGATACGTCGTGTGATAATCTTTGTATTTGCGATTTTATTATTAAACTGTGGAATTAAATAAGTGATACTCTAAAAATACTAATATTTTATTATAGTACCTATCCCGTATAAAATAATAGATTATTTTTTATTCTATTTTTGTCGTCTTACACAACATTATTGTTATGGTTGATAAGCCAAATAAGTATTGATTAAATAACAAATGTCGTAGTATTTGTAGAAGTAGTTATAGCACCCATTTGTATTGTGTATTTTAAGTATCCAACTTTGTATTGAAGTATACGAGTTTAAAATCAAATTCAAGGCTCGGCCGGAACGGGAGACAGTGACGTCATTAGTTTCCACAGCTCGGCCGCCTCGAGTTCGTACTAAAATTACACATTCTTTCAGAAAATATAGTAAAAACAACTAACACACGATAAGAGCGTCTCGCATCTGTAGCCAAATTAAACTTCCCTCCGTTTATATATCCCTCTGTTCATAGTTCCGAACAAGGTTATCATAAACAGTCTGGTCCATAAAATACAACATCAGCATCAGCCATTCTTTTTATTGATTATTTTCGATTTTAATCTTATAGAACTTTTATTAAAGTTCTCTGGGTGTTTGGGTACTTATGTTACTCGCGAAATCCTTGTAAGATTTGGCCTAAAGATTTACATACTCATATTGGAAACACTAAATCATCGCTGCCGGTCGGAACGTTGATATTTGATTAAGTACGACCTGTTTTTTAGAATTTGCCGTTTCTGCACCACAAGAAGAAAGCTCGGGTGTAATCTACATTTACACATACAATAAACCTACTAATAAGTTGGTGTTATTCCAAAGAATTATGGGTAAAAAAATCCATGCTGATTTAAAAGGATTTGGAATGAGTTTTTCCAAAACGAAGGATATTGACGACAACCATTTCTCTGGTAGGTATTTGCGATCATTTTTTCTATAAGGAATACGACGTGATCTGGTGGCAGTCTTAAAAGCTCGCTTAGCTGCAAACCAATTAAAAATTAATTTCTTTAGTAAAATAAGCACAGCACAACAAAACCGATGCATTTTAATTATTCATTTTTGCGTCAACAACTATTCTAGAAGAAAAAATTAGTGTTGAATTTAAGCACAATGTTTTTGATGCAATTCGTATTTTATTCTCAAAGCGACAACAAATCAGTTATAAATAGCCCCTTAATTTTTTTTTACTCTTCTTGCAAGCTAAATAATGTTTAATACTTTCCTCGTCTTCTCAGACGTACTGTATGATATAAACTGTTTAACGGTCCAACATTAGAATCAAAGAAAACTCTTTCGACATGTTTCAATTAAAGCAAATCGTAAGTCTAGTTTTGGAGAAATTCAGCAAGGAAAAAACTGATTTTACTAAATATTTAAAACGCAAAATCTGTATTATTCTAGTGCGAGAAAAACGCGCTCATTAGTAAAAGTGCTGCAAAATTTATTACCTTGTATTGGCTTAACGATGAAAAAAAACTATAAATAACAAGGATGTCCTGGGAATCATTAAACCTATTTAAATAAAGTATTTTTTAGATATCGTAGTGGGATCCCCAATTTCGGGACATGCTGTACTTCTACGTTCAAAACCGACAGTTCATGTGGATACATTTATAAGAGTTAATCCAATCATAAGTAAAAGTAATGATACTCTTTTCTTTCAATGTTGTTATCAATATAAAGATTTCCGGAAACCAACTTTAAGTAAGTATACTTTATAAGGTTATCATATAATTTACGTATTTCATTACTTTATTTAAGTTTTCAAAATTAGATGTTTTTCTTTGGTCTAATTCCGTGTATACCTGCTCCGGTACCCTTGTTGAGTTTTGAACTGTCTGTGTACCAGATACCAGATTATTACCCCAGGAGTTATTTCAGGTGTGTTTCCGTTCCACTCATCTCGTTCTTTCACGATCTGGAATAATACATCATAGCGAAACCTAGGATTTATCTCATTTACAACTCAGTCGTCGCTTAGAAGTTTATGTCGAGTTCTCTGCCTGCTATAGTGCGGCATTGAACACTGTAGTCTATAGAGTTCAATTTTTACCTCTCCTCTTATCACCAAGTTAACTGGAGGAAGGTCCAGGATGCTCTCCATGACAGATATTGGGGTTGCTTTTATGGCCTTTGCGATGCTCAAGCAGGCCAGTCTTTGTAGGCTCTCTAGCATGGTTATTGTGGTTTTCTGCTCTACCTTTGGGCATGATGTGGCCTATGTGATTGCGGCTCTCAGCTCTCTGGTATGAGCACCAGTTTAGGCGAGACTCCCCATGTTCTTCCGTACATTCGTCTAGTTACTGCTAAGGTTACTTTCGATTTCCGGATGGTCGGTTCAGTCAGTCCAGGACAAGGTTCCAGAAAAGAGGAGAGAGAACTCCCCCTGTCGCCTGCGCTACCAAAGTCTCACGAAGCAGATCGGTGTATAGAATTCTGCCTTGGAGCAAGCTTTCTTTCTACCACTAAATCACACCGATTTATAAGATTTTAAGAAGCTTTTTCTTATGTGTTTTTTCTTACTGCTGATGTCGAGAATTAAAAATCCTCTTATTTTGTTATTTTTATATTTATTATTTTTCTCCTAAAGAAATATGGATTAAAAATCTTAAACAAATATTTTAAAGCAGTAGACAGGAAGGTGAAAATTCTGTCGACGATCGCCTGCCCGATTAATACTAGTTAGCTGCATCTTTTCTATCGGTGGGCGTTAACCTTTTAAAATAAGGTGGTTTTCAAGATTAAGAGCACAAAAAACAGGCGTCTCTAGACGTTCTCGCGCAACGCTAACTGAAAGAATTAAAAGCTTTTCTTTAACAAGTTTTTATGGTAATTAACGTTAAAAGCTTTTAGCAATAAAATTTTATTACAAAAAGCACTCTAGCAGCATCCGGAACAAGATGGCCGCTTGACCATTGCCCGAAGGTTCTGCGAGAACCCAATAAAATACATTATCGATATTTTTCTGTTCACTCCCACAATGACCAAGAGGGTGGGCCTTGACCACTACTCTATTTGCAAAAATCTATAAAAAACGCTCCTATTGCTAAAAAAGGAGTTCCTGAAGTCCCCAGTTAGTTCTCAGCTCGAAGATCTCGGTTCTCTGACCAGTCCGAAATGGTCGTTCGGTCCAGTCTCCAGGGCTAGCCACTATGCCCGAAATTAAGTACGCGAGTCGGTGAAAAAGTATCTAAATTCTAATAAAAGTAAAGTTGCTAAATTCTGAAATACTTAACATTCAGAAATACAGTGTTCTCATTATCGAAAACTAGTGCTCAGCGAATACCAGTGAAAATTGTTTTTACTCTAAAGCCCGAACAATGGAAAAGATGCGGACAATTTTAGTTGTACATGTAAGTTTCCAACCTGTAGAACATTTAGACTCTGTAATCAAGTGTAAGATAAAGACAGACGATATACGCGAAAAGTTTCTCCATATTATAAAGATTAAATATGCTTAAAAAATGTACGCAGTACATACTGATGAAGCTATGAAGAGTTGTATTCGTAAAGGGGATTAGGCTATGTATTATTTATCTGTTATAATTTATATGTGTAGACGCGAATTAACTCAACGGGGCACAAGACCTTTTAGATATGAAAGAACAATAGTTACATTAATTTAACTTAGGCAACGCGCCAGTGAGTAAAGGACAGTACGCAGTACATGTATAGACATTTAAGAGACGTGAAAATTTGAACTTCGTATTAGAATGGAATTTAATGAACTTCACCGCTTGATTTATATAACTAGTGATTATGATAGTAGTAACAATAAACGTATTTATAAATGATCCGTGGGTTATTATTTTCTTCGGCCATACAGCAGATTATTAAGAATAAAATTCTCAGGCAAAATATTAAAACCCTAAAAAATCGAACCCTCACTTCTAATCTGTCGCAGTTACTTCGCTCCCTTTCAATTAAAATCTAAGATAACATTCCAGACCTAGAACACCTGAAAACACGTCTGTGAATATGCAAAATCTTTATTAACCAGTGGCGGCGCGACACTGACTACCTTCGACTCTATTCAAAGTTTGAACACAATAACTCACATACATTTTTTAAAAATACTGAGATTCAAGTCGATATTGTTTTTAAATTGGCGTGTGATTAAATTTTAGTAGTCTTTACCCAACTTTTTGGACGGCCGATTAAACAAAATTTTCTCTAGCCCAAGATGATCTCCATGTAAATAAATAAGTATTTTCCATAAGACTTTGTAATATAATAAGTAAACTATAACTCCGCTGCGGTGAGAGATATAAAACATTGTCATGTAGATGAATTGCATTTCGGGACCTTAATATGCAAATCTCGTACCATGAATGGAGTTACTTTACTTTGCCGCATTAATGAAACACCATATTCTAGTGATAATATTTTAGACATTACAAGAACCGTAACTGTGGATGGTGATTACCAGCGATTCAGGTTTGCAAACAAACGTCATGTGGATGAGCAACAAATCAAAATAGAAATAATGGAAGTAACTTGTGAAGATATCAGTGTCTCGAAGGTAAAAAAAATACGTAACTCTTCACACTTATTAGGTTTCTTAGATCTTCAATCGTGTAAACGCAAAACTAACTTGAGTTCATCTTTTTACATTATAGGTATCTAAAAAAATCAATTATCAGGATTCCATAAATATAACACTAACCCTCAGGATTCCCGATAATCAAACTGTCAACGCACACAACCCAGTACTGATATCCAATGACAGAACAATGGGGAATGACACGTTCTGTAAAAAGTGTCCCCTTTTGAGTCAAAGATCGCTTCGGGCTGAAACTCAACTGGTTATGTGGGATCAATTATGTAACGAGAAGAAATGCGAAGCCGAACTGATAGTTCGTGCCAAGTTTGTTAACCTAAGGTTGGTATATGAATTGGTTGGTATATGTAATGTATTGAAAGTGTGAGAAATGTGATCAAACTTTCGAAGTCCAAAAATAAGGCGTAAGCATTGCACTTTTTGTATTCTATTTCTATCGACCAAATCAAGGCATGGTCCATAAATGAAATCGTAGTACTTAGTTAAAACTTGACAAAACAAGACTCTGACAGAGCATTTTGCGCAATTTCAAATTAAGGATATGACGGTTGTTGTATAAAGACATATATGAACGTTGAATCAGTTTTACTCTCTAAACCATAATTCAGTATCCAAAATTATACCCATTAACAGCATTAAGGAGTAAGGATGATTTTAATGAATTTAACTTTAAATTGCGGTCTTAAGCAAATTTGATGTGTTATATAATTTTGACAGTCAAAATGAAGGAAAATTTGCGAGTCGTCTGCATATGCCTGAACCTTACAGTGCTTTAGGGATTTTAAAGTATCTGACGTATAAATGACAAAGAGAAGAGGTCCTTAAGGCAAACCACACATTTTAATTTTGAATAACTGATTTATTGGAAATTTTTTTGAAACCTGTTGTTAAAGTAAAATTTAGGTAATAATGTCGCGCCGCCACTGTTTATTAAAGATTTTAGCATATTCACAGACGTGGTTTCAGGTGTTCTAAGTCTGGAATGTTATCTTGGGTTTTAATTGAAAGGGAGCGAAGTGGCTGCGACAGATTAGAAGTGAGGGTTCGATTTTTAGGGTTTTAAATATTTTGCCTGAGAAATTTATTCTTAATAATCTGCTGTATGGCCGAAGAAAATAATAACCCACGGGTCATTTATAAATACGTTTATTGTTACTAAATCATAATCACTAGTTATATAAATCAAGCGGTGAAGTTCATTGAATTCCATTCTAATGTTAAGTTCAAATTTTCATGTTTCTTAAATGTCTATACATGTACTGCGTATTGTCCTTTACTCACTGGCGCGTTGCCTGGGTTAAATTAATGTCACTATTGTCCCTTCATATCTAAAAAGTCTTGTGCCCCGTTAACTCGCGTCTACACATAATAATTATATAATACATAGCCTAATCCCCTTTACGAATACAACTCTTCATAGCTTCATCTGTATGTACTGCGTACATTTTTTTAGCATAATAAACTTTTATAATATGGAGAAACTTTTCGCATATATCGCCTGTCCTTATCTTACACTTGATTACAGAGTCTAAATGTTCTACAGGTTGGAAACTTACATAGTACAACTAAAATTGTCCGCATCTTTTCCATAGTTCGGGCTTTAGAGTAACAACAATTTTCACTGGTATTCGCTGAGCACTAGTTTTCGATAATGAGAACACTGTATCTCTGAATGTTAAGTATTTCAGAATTTAGCAACTTTACTTTTATTAGAATTTAGAAACTTTTTCACGACTCGCGTACTTAATTTCGGGCATAGTGGCTAGCCCTGGGGATTTGCCTGAATGACCGTTCGGAGTGGTCAGAGAACTTCTAGCTGAGAACTACCAAGAACTAACTTTTTAGCAATAGGAGCGTTTTTTTATAGATTTTTTGCAATTAGAGTAGTGGTCAAGGCCCACCCTCTTGGTCATTGTGGGAGTGAACAGAAAAATATCGATAATGTATTCTATTGGGTTCCCGCAGAACCTTCGGGCAGTGGTCAAGCGGCCATCTTGTGCCGGATGCTGCTAAAGTGCTTTTTGTAATAAAATTTTATTACCTAAAAGCTTTTAACGTTAATTACCATAAAAATTTGTAAAGAAAAGCTTTTAATTCTTTCAGTTAGCGTTGCGCGAGAACGTCTAGAGACGCCTGTTTTTTGTGCTCTTAATCTTGAAAACCACCTTATTTTAAAAGGTTAACGCCCACCGATAGAAAAGGTGCAGCTAACTAGTATTAATCGGGCAGGCGATCGTCGACAGAATTTTCACCTTCCTGTCTACTGCTTTAAAATATTTGTTTAACATTTTTAATCCATATTTCTTTAGGAGAAAAATAATAATAATAATAAAAATAACAAAATAAGAGGATTTTCAATTCTCGACAATCGTCCTACCCCTCAAAAAAAACAAAATAGTAACAACTAATTTTGTTTTTGGTCGCAAGGAAAATTTTCCTTTTATTTGGTTCGAACCAAGATATTATTACTCCGATTTGAATACTAGTAAGCAGTTTAGTTCAATACAAGAGAAATCAGATTATTATTACAAATATAGTTCCCGTGTATATAGCATATCGAATCTAGGTATATATAGTAAAGGGAATGTGTGACTAGTATGGAACTCGGGTAAACAAATTTACATAATACAATACTACATACCTATTGAAAATAGCCAAGTGTATAATAATTTTTACAAAAGAAAATTTCCATTGAAATCTCAAGTTAATATTATAATTTAAATTGACCAACTAATTGCTTGGCTTCCTTTCATTACAAATGATCCTTAGTATACTAGTGACTTGCTTATCTTAGAACGAAAATAACGTACATAAATTCGCGTTAATTGGTCACTCACGCATTCACGGTCTAAGGATTTTCCGCACCCTCCTTAGGTTTTAACTTCACTATCATAGCCTCGTTTGGAGACCCTTAGGATGTTACGTTGTCCACAGGTAGTGGTCTATGGTGATTTGTTGATGGAAGTCCTTCACTGGCCTTGCTGTTGGTTTGGTCATCTGGGTATTCACTGCAGGCGGCAGGAACAGGATCAAGAGCAGGGAATAAGCTCTTAACTATTTTCTGACGTTGAGACTGACCGTCACTAGTTTATAGTGCTCTGCGATTTGAGGCGAGCGTTTCGCTATTTTCCCCCTTCTTTTTTTTTTATAAATATTTATTAAACTAAATAACCTCGGTACATATATCCATAAAAATAAAGTTTTATTATTTAATATTTGAATAATACTGAGTTTTTACACTATCGTCAGCACGGCACTGTCTTTGCTTTTCTGGGTTCAATGTTCCTTTCACCCTCTCGTCTGGAGACTCCAGCCGGGGCGCCGTCGCGTCCACGGGTACGACCGTCGTCTCCCTTAATTTTAATAACTTAAAATGTTAGTCGTTTTAAAGGTGCGGTGTTTAAAACGCGCGTACATCGTCTTAACTCGTGTAATCAGGAAAAACGGTTCCCGCGACGATTTTTTTTTTGCTACTTTAATTATTTATATCTTCTTAAAATTCATCTTATTTCTAATTTACTAGCCTATTAGTGTATAAATATGAACATAAAAGTTTTCTTAAAATTCGTAAGTTCCATAAAAATCGGGCCTGCGCACAGTGCGGCCGCTACGGGTTGTTACTTGTGCTGGGTCTTCTTGAATATTATCAAGTGGTTCAAGGACTGGGTAAGTAATATTTTCGTCTAATTCGCTTTCTGATTCCGAGTCCGTAGGAGGTACATCATTTTCCATTTGATCCATGGTCCTCTCTAATTCGGCGTCATAAAAATCTTCCTCGTGTAAATCAATTTCGTCTTCTGACTGGGCTTCTTCGGCGGCTGGTTCCGGGTCTGGAACATAATACATCATAGGGGTTGTTTCCGCCTCTCCCATCTCGTCCTTTGGTTGAGAAGTGTCTTCTTCTCTATTTCCCTGCAAAATTTCCTCTCTCTGATGGGTTCCCGGGCCGTGGCATGTTTTCAAGCGATTTGCGTGCACTATTTGTTCCTTTCGCCCGTTGACTTCTTTAATTTTATACGTTACTGGGCCCTTAACTTCAATTATTCGGTACGGTCCTGAGTACTTAGGTTGGAATTTCCTAGCTAACGTAGATTTTCCAGGTATTGCGGGAGTATAAAGGTAAACTCGGTCGCCTTCCTTAAAAGTTTTATTTTTGGCCTTCACGTTGTACCTTTTGCACTGTAATTCAGCAGAGTTTTCTAATTTTTCTTTTGCCTGATTCAATGCATATTTCATGCGTTGCAGCATTTCAGTGGCGTAATTTTCATCTAGGTCGTACTTGCATTCTCTAGGTTTAATACTTAAATGTTGTGGTAGCTCCATGTCCCTACCGAACATAAGGAAAAATGGACTCTCCTTGGTAGAATCGTGAATATTATTGCGATAAGCCATAAGAGAAAATGGTAGAAAATCGTCCCAAGAGTCATTAGCGTTAGTTACGTAATGCTTTATCATGCCTTTTAAACTTCCATGTGCACGTTCTAACATACCATTGCATGCTGCGTGATAAGGGGTAGTTTGCAGTTTGTCAATTTGTAAAATTTTGCATATTTCCGTGAATAGGCCTCCAATAAACTGCTGGCCTCGGTCTGTTAACAACTGCCTGGGAACGCCGTATCTAGTAATTATATTTTCAACAAAAGCTTTGGCTACGGTCCTGGCGGTTATATCAGGTAAAGGTATAGCTTCCGCGAATCTTGTCAAGTAATCCATGCATGTAAGAATATATTTATTTCCAGATCTCGTCCTGTTTAATGGGCCAACGATATCGATACTTATTCTCCCAAAAACCAAATGAGGAACCGGTAATTTCTGTAATTGGGCCGGTGGCTGGTATGTATTTTTATTTATACTGCAAGAATGACATTGTTGACAATAACGCTTTACATCGCTGGTCATTCCTTCCCAAATAAAATCTCTTTTTATTAAGTCTAAGGTTTTCTTTTGGCCCCCATGGCACGCCATTGGAGAGTCATGATATAAATTCAGTATTTCAGGAATCATACCTTTAGGAGCTACTATTTTGTCGCATCGTTCAGGTTCTTTACGTGTAGCGTAAAGGATATCGCCCGTATCTAAATAATAAAATCCTGTATCGTCAGGTAATGCCCTAATTATATTTTGCAACTTTTCGTCTTCTCGTTGTTTTCTTTTTATATCTTCACGCGTCCATATTACGCTAGTCATCGGACTACCTTCGTTGTGGATTTGCACTCTTGAAATTTTCTGGTTATTTCCTGGATTATTTTGTTCATCAGTGGTTACTTCCCGTAGTCTAGTTAAGGCATCGGCGTTCGCATTTTTATGTCCAGGTCGGTACTCAATCGTAAAACTGTATTCCATAAGGAACATTGCCCATTTAGCTAATCGTGAACTACTGTCCTTTAGGTTTAAAATATATTTTAAAGGTTTATGATCGCTAAATATATAAAAATGCGTTCCTGTTAAATAGTACTTAAACTTTTTTACTCCCTCCACTACTGCTAAAGCTTCTCGTTCTATTGTAGAGTAGCGAGTTTCTGCATCTAAAAGTGAACGGCTGTGATAATATATAGGGTGTTCCATATTATCGTATTTTTGACTTAAAATCGCCGAGATGCTTCTGTTGCTAGCGTCAGTTGAGAGAATAAATGGCTTAGCGAAATTTGGGTACTTTAATACAGGTGGACTTATCAATGCAGATTTTAAAGTTTGAAAGGCTTCTTCTTGCTTCTCTGTCCAGATAAATGGCGTATTTTTCTTAGTTAAAGCTGTAAGAGGTTGTGCTATTTCAGAAAATCGTGGTACGAAACGTCGATAGAATCCACATAAGCCTAAAAATGCTCGAATTTCTTTTACTTTTCTTGGTACAGGGTAGGATTCGACTATTTTAGTCTTATCGGGGTCAGTGGCACATCCGTTGCCCGATATTACGTGTCCTAAATATTTCGCTTCTTTTTGTAAGAAATGACACTTAGTTGGTTTAAACTTTAAGTTGCTTCTGCGCATTATATCAAAAACCTTTCTCAATCTAGAGAGATGTTCAGATATTGAGTCTTTTGAAAATACTATTACGTCATCTAAGAATGCTAATACTTCTGTGCCAATTAATCCTGAGAAAATACTGTTAACAAATCGTTGGTACGTCGCGCCTGCGCACTTAAGTCCCATTGCCATTCTGTTGAACTGGTATGTACCGTCTGGTGTCACAAAGGCGCTCTTCTCCCTGTCCCTTTCGTCTAATTCTATTTGAAAATATCCACTAGCCATATCCATAGTAGAAAACAAGGTATTCCCTGTAAGGCTGTCTAAAGTTTCTTGAAGGTTAGGCAGGGGGTACGCGTCGCTTACTGTTATTTCATTAAGCGCTCTGTAATCTATGCAGAGCCGGAATTGGGGTTCTTCTCCGGGGTGTAATTTCTTTTCAACTAATATCGCAGGGGCCCCCCATGGGCCGTGGGACCTCTCGATCACCTCGTCGGCTAAAAGTTTTTGGATTTCCTGTCGTAAAATCTTTTGACGGTGGTAAGGAACTCTGTAGGGCTTCTTACGAATGGGCGGCACATCTTCGGTTATAATGCGATGTTTTACTTGGGACGCGCAAGTCAATTTTTGACTTGGGGCCTTAAAAATGTCAATGTATTCTTCGATCAATTTTCTTAGCTGCCACTCTGCTTCTGTAGATGGCTTACTTAAATTCAGCTTTTCTAAAATCTCATTAAAATCGTCCTTACTTATTTGTGCTACTGTTTGAGCTTCTATTTCGCATGGGGGCGAGTCCGTCTCTGCTTCAAAAGCATAAGCAATTACTGTATTTTTAGGAATAAATACTTCGTAGGGATTAACATTTATAATTCTGACAGGGACCTTTCCCTCGTTTTTACATAAAATCCTGGCTACTAATATACCTGCCTGATTATCTTCATTTTGTTCGATCACAATAGTCGGGGCCTGTAAGCCACTATTTTTACTAAGGGATCCTTTGCAATTTATTTGACTCCTCGGCGGCAGACGTACACTGCCTTGTAATTGCACCCTAACGCATTCTATCGTTTCGTTAGGTGCCGTACTTTCTGGCGTTTCTGCCAACGAATTCTCATTGCTAGAGTTTTCTCTTCTTTCAGGCTTTTCTCTGTATACTTCTCTTTTGCTCGAGAACGTATTTTTCTTCATTTGTTCCTTCTGTATACAATTGGAAGCTGCAGCCTTCCTTTCCTTGTCCGGAATTTCCTTACACTGATTTGATTGGTAGCAAAAATCAGGATGGCCACTAACCATCCGACCTTCTAAGTTCGTCGCTATTAGTGGTAGCGAAGAACTTTCAGTATAAATATTTTCCTTCAAGTTTTTCTTATTTTCTCCTAAGGAACTCTCCACTTTCTCCATAAGTGAGCTAATCACGTCTTTTAAATCTTTTATTTCCGCCTGAACTATTTCCAATTCTCTTATGCACTCATTTTCGCCCCTGTCATTTTCCATCGCACTTTTGCGCATGATCTTCTGAGTAGTTACTGTATTTATTCTTCTGTCTTCCTCCTGTAAGGGTATTACTTCATCCCCAATGAACATCAAATTTTCTCCCCAGTCCACTTTTGCACTGTGGGTAGATAAAAAGTCGATTCCTAATAAAATGTCGGCGTCAAAACTTGCCACATCCGTCACAACAAAATTTTGGGTCAACGTGAGGTGCTCTCCTATCCTAATAGGAATATTAACACTCCCATGTTGAGGGATGTATTCGCCCTGTATATCTCTTAAACAATACGTCTTATCTGTGTTAATTTCGAACCCCTGGGTAATCTCAGGTAAGATCAAGGATACGGCAGCCCCTGAGTCAATAAGGGCTCTTATCGGCTTATTTCTAATTTCTACAAAAATTATATTACGGGGTGGGTCATTTTTCTTATTAAAATTCCGTATCCTCCCCTTATTATTTAAATTTACCATTGATTTGTTTCTGCAGTCCCACCGCGGGGTGTGAAGTGGGCTGCTTGTTCGTTTAACCCTGTTTGGTTAACCCTTTGGTCCGTGTTATCTCTAGTATTTGAATAACTTTGTTGCGGACGCCTATTATCATAGTTGCTTTGTGGTCGCCTTGTTCCATAGCTATTTTGCGGACACCTATTCGCTGAATTATTGGGGAAGCGGGGGCTAGAATTATAATTCCTGTCTCGCCTATCTATATTTCGTGAATTATTCCTATGAAAACTTTCGGGCCTCTCTCGCTGATGAAACTCGTTGGACCGACTCGTGTTCCATTTTTGTGAGCGGTTATGCAGGTGCCTTAATTTTGGACAATTTCTTTTAAAGTGGCCGGGCTGGTTGCATTCGTAGCAATTCCTTACGCTACAAGAATTTTTTAATTTTCTACAGTCGGCGATTTCATGTCCCTTATTTTTGCAATAAGTGCATTGCGAAATTTCATAAACATTTTTGACTTTTACTTTGTTGAGATTATCAATCATTTCTTCTATTTCCGCTCTATCTAAGGCGTCTGAAATATTTTTTGCCTGGGCAGACAAAACTTTATCTCTTATGTGTGGTAGTAACCCTAATACGAAATGTCGTAGTAAGTCCTTATCAAATTGTTTTTCTAAAGCAGCAGCGGCTGTTTTATCACTAGAAGTCACCTTAATTTTATTTCCTATTAATTTCATTCTGGTTAAAAATTGCCTACATGATTCGCCATGTCTTTGTCGACATTCAACAAAATTCTTTAATTCCTGACCTGGTAAAGATTTTTCTTTAAATTGTTCCCGTAAAATGGTAGAAAAATTGGTCCAATCTTGTGTTGTTTTAATATTATTGTCAGCGTTTAGGAATTGCTTAGCTAGTCCCCTAAGTTTTAAACGAGCTACAGCTACTTTTTGATCATCCGACCATTTTGCGATTAACCCTGTCGTATCTACATATTCAATAAAATCTTCTACTTTGGTAGTGCCGTCGAAATTGGGTACCCCGTCTATTCCGACAAATATTGTCCCAGTGCTAGTTGAAGTACTAGCTTTTTCTTCAGCCATTTTAATTATTTATTTTATTAAATTTGCAAGTTAATGGTTTAGAATAAACACGTGAGTATATTTTCTCGACCAGCAGAATAAGGATATCCTATTTTTTCTTTAGGGTTCGTTCACTAACATCTAATACAATTTTTCAAAACCCTAAGACAGCTCTCTTCATACATAAAATTCAGGAAAATATTTTATTGTAATCCCGATATCAACAGGATAAAAACCCTACTCAACTGACACCATTGTCGCGCCGCCACTGTTTATTAAAGATTTTAGCATATTCACAGACGTGGTTTCAGGTGTTCTAAGTCTGGAATGTTATCTTGGGTTTTAATTGAAAGGGAGCGAAGTGGCTGCGACAGATTAGAAGTGAGGGTTCGATTTTTAGGGTTTTAAATATTTTGCCTGAGAAATTTATTCTTAATAATCTGCTGTATGGCCGAAGAAAATAATAACCCACGGGTCATTTATAAATACGTTTATTGTTACTAAATCATAATCACTAGTTATATAAATCAAGCGGTGAAGTTCATTGAATTCCATTCTAATGTTAAGTTCAAATTTTCATGTTTCTTAAATGTCTATACATGTACTGCGTATTGTCCTTTACTCACTGGCGCGTTGCCTGGGTTAAATTAATGTCACTATTGTCCCTTCATATCTAAAAAGTCTTGTGCCCCGTTAACTCGCGTCTACACATAATAATTATATAATACATAGCCTAATCCCCTTTACGAATACAACTCTTCATAGCTTCATCTGTATGTACTGCGTACATTTTTTTAGCATAATAAACTTTTATAATATGGAGAAACTTTTCGCATATATCGCCTGTCCTTATCTTACACTTGATTACAGAGTCTAAATGTTCTACAGGTTGGAAACTTACATAGTACAACTAAAATTGTCCGCATCTTTTCCATAGTTCGGGCTTTAGAGTAACAACAATTTTCACTGGTATTCGCTGAGCACTAGTTTTCGATAATGAGAACACTGTATCTCTGAATGTTAAGTATTTCAGAATTTAGCAACTTTACTTTTATTAGAATTTAGAAACTTTTTCACGACTCGCGTACTTAATTTCGGGCATAGTGGCTAGCCCTGGGGATTTGCCTGAATGACCGTTCGGAGTGGTCAGAGAACTTCTAGCTGAGAACTACCAAGAACTAACTTTTTAGCAATAGGAGCGTTTTTTTATAGATTTTTTGCAATTAGAGTAGTGGTCAAGGCCCACCCTCTTGGTCATTGTGGGAGTGAACAGAAAAATATCGATAATGTATTCTATTGGGTTCCCGCAGAACCTTCGGGCAGTGGTCAAGCGGCCATCTTGTGCCGGATGCTGCTAAAGTGCTTTTTGTAATAAAATTTTATTACCTAAAAGCTTTTAACGTTAATTACCATAAAAATTTGTAAAGAAAAGCTTTTAATTCTTTCAGTTAGCGTTGCGCGAGAACGTCTAGAGACGCCTGTTTTTTGTGCTCTTAATCTTGAAAACCACCTTATTTTAAAAGGTTAACGCCCACCGATAGAAAAGGTGCAGCTAACTAGTATTAATCGGGCAGGCGATCGTCGACAGAATTTTCACCTTCCTGTCTACTGCTTTAAAATATTTGTTTAACATTTTTAATCCATATTTCTTTAGGAGAAAAATAATAATAATAATAAAAATAACAAAATAAGAGGATTTTCAATTCTCGACAATAAGATGTAAGGATAATTATTCTTCAAAGAGATCATATTCCAACCTCGCCAGATTAGTGTAGTTTTTACGGTAAGTTATTATTTTTGAAAATTGTGTTTTATAAAATAGTAGAATTTAGTGTCCGTTAAAATATATAAACAAAAGAAGCTTAGCGGCAAGCGGACAGAGTAGTGCGTCTATCTTTTGCATTAAAGTACACAGGGACTCCAAAGGTAATGGAATCCCTGGGGCACAGGTAGACAATGACAGGCTGTCTCGTTCTTGTTAGAACTCATCAGAAAGTCATAACCCGTAAGCGACCCCCAGTACAGCGAGCCTGTTCTTTCAAGGCGTTTTTAAGAAATAAAAACGCGATGAAAACCCAGTAACGCCATCATAAGGAATCAACTCAATGCAAAAGATATAGCCATCTAACGTGAAAACGTAGATGGCTATATATATATATTTCTACGTTTTCACGTTCACTTTGCTGAGAATAAAAAGATAGATTTACCTGAATGAAATACGAGTAAATGTTTTTTTAATAGAATTTCGTATTTTCTTTTAAATAGACGTCCGAAAAAACACTTTTTCGGATGTCGATCATTTTGAAATACCGTCCCCGTGTCTAGAGGGTTGTTAAAAGACTCCTTCATTTCAGTCCATTCATTCACAGATCGATGCACAACTGATATATACATATTTTTTCTAGTCCAGCCAACACCTTTGTTCTCGGCTCCAAAGAATATCCTTCTCTTAAAATAATTGTATCGAATAATGGAGATCCAGCTTTTCTACCGTTGTTGATAATGGTCCTCCCGAATGGAGTCTATTGGAGCAATGGCCCAGCAAATTGCGAAACAATCAATGATGTTACCACAGTTATGTGCGATTTAGGTGACCAATTAAAGAAAGAGGTACATTATAATAGCCCCCCGGTTGATTTTTATCCATGCATTATTATGTGTCATTAAATCGAAGAAAAATTGTCAAATACAAAGTCTAATCTCATAGGCATTATAATCAGTGGCACACCGAGAAGTATCTGCTGGGCTGGGGTTTCTCAATACAGTCACCAACCCAAAAAAACATTTTGTAAAAAAGTGAAGGTAAATAAATCTTGCGGTGGAACACTCGGCGTATTTTTTCTCGAGGGTATTTTGGTTCGTGGTAGGGTCCGTGGTAGCCAATGAAAACAAAAATGGTTTGGGAAAGATCTCAGTTTATTGTTTTTCACACTTCTCCTGTAGGTACTAGAAAAATTTAACGTAGTCAGTAAGATAGGCCACGTGTGGGGGACAAATAAAAAATTATGGTTATGAGAAAAATATTAATATGTCAATTAAATTTAAGAAAACTCACCTAGAAAAATTTAACGACCAGGCACGTAGTGACTTTACTTCTTTGGTAAAACAAAACTAAGTGGCCAAAGGCTCGCGCTTTTACTAGTATTATTTTGGAAAAAAAAGATAACTGAGAACCCACGCTTCTAGGTCTTTCTCTCGTTCAGAGCAAAAGGACCGGTGGAAAAATTTTAACCTCCGTGAAATTAACTGTCAACCAGGTGGGGGTCCAGGCGCCCAATTCAAAACCGACCAATGATAGCCGACTTCGTCACCCGCACTTTACCGGTCGCGCCGCCACACGGCTAACACGTGTACCCGACATGGGCGTAGATATGGGGTTTTGCCACATCTTCGCCCCCCTTTGAATAAGGCCTCGAAAACGTCTCTTATTTCAGTTTCGTGTAGAGGCCGTAGAAGCAATAAAAAACTTTTTTAAATGAGAAGCATGAAAAACACCCCGTTCCAGGGGACTATTACGGTGCTCGAGCACATACGTAGCATTACTTATTTTTTTCTTGACCCGATAAGGGCCTTCGAACAACAATAGCATTTTTTTCGTTTCAGCTCGAATAGCTGATGAGACGGTATTTGCTTTAAGCAAAACTAAATCGCCAGGCTGGAAATCCGCAAACGTGCGGCCGGGAAACTGTACGGCGCGGCGCGCGGCTTTACCTTTTAAAGTGGCATCGGCCAATATTAACTTTTCCTCTTGTGAGATGGGCGTGCCATTTTGCAAATATTCTGGCGGCAAGAGCGACGGCGCCGAATTTCCAAATTGCAGCTCGTTAGCAGCAAAACCCGTCGACTCATGCACGACATTATTTAAAAAGATTTCAAAATGCCCGACTTCCCAAGCCCAACGCGAGTGTTGATCAGAACAATATGTCCTTAATAGGCGGCCCAGTTCGCGCATTACGCGTTCACTTGGGTTTCCGCATGGATGCCGTACCGAAGAATATACCAATTTTATATCATGCGAACGCAGCGTCTCTCGCCAAATTTTTGACGTATACTGCGTACCGTTATCACTGAGCATGCGCGAAGGTATGCCATTTGTGAGGAAATAATCTTTCGTAAGTCGGTTTAACATAGCACGCGAAGTCGCCTTTTTTAATGGGTACAAACGAACGTGTTTTGTAAATAAATTTACAACTACAAAAAGGTACATGGTCCCGCCGCGGCTGCGTATTAAAGGCCCTAAAATATCGGAGGCCACGATATCGTCCTTATTTAACGGTATTATTTGCATTTGAGGAGGTTTAGGCAGGATACTAATTTTTGCTTTTTGACAAATTTCACAGGTTTTCAAACGCTTTTTAATTTCACGATGCATGTTATTCCACCAAACTTCGTTTTTTAATAGCAACCATGTTTTATATACCCCAAAATGTCCGAACGCATCATGATAGACATCAATAAATTCAGGAACAAGTTTACGGGGGACGCACATTAAATAATGTCCCTCACGACTACCCATTTTATATAAGATGTGATTACGTGTAATAAACTGAGACTTTAGTGATAGGTCCTCAGGCAACGCTTTTTTAATAGAATAGAGTTTTTCGTCTTCTTCCTGAAATTTTGATATGTTCCTTAATAACTTTTGAAAATCACCGGGTAATTTAATGAATGTGGATATTTGGAAACACTTATCTTTTGGTGTAGGGAACCTACCCCCCGCATAGCGACTAAGAGCATCGGCCGGTATATTATCTCGTCCCGGAATATGTTTTATTTCAAAGTCGTACTCCTGTAAGATTAATGCCCATCGTGAAATTCGATCTGACAGTAACCGACAACGGTCAATATAGGTAATGGCCTTGTTATCGGTATATAAGTAAAATTTACTACCCAACAGATATACACGCCATTTTGTCAAAGCAAAAAGAACTGCTAAAATTTCCTTCTCGGTAGAAAAATATCTTTTTTCCCTATCCAGCAGCAATCTCGAAGCATAGGCTACCACCCTACGCTCACCCAGGATCAGCTGATAGAGAATGGCAGCAATCCCTACGTCACTGGCGTCGGTTTCCACATAGAAACTCTCACTAAAAATGGGGTGATAAATAAGGGTTTCCTGCTGCAAAAGAGCTTTAAGATCTTGGAAGGCCGCTTCCTGTTCCTCGTGCCAGGTCCAGGCCACTTTTTTTCTTAGTAATAAAGTCAGCGGCGCCGAAAGTTCCGCAAACCTGGATGAAAAAACCCGATCATACTGACAAAGACCTAGAAATGCCTGCAGTTGCTTAACATTTTCAGGACGTTTGTAGTCCCGTAGTGCTTGTATCCTCTCTGGGTCTGGCTTCATCCCATCTCCATTTACGATATAACCTAAATAGCGTAACTCAGTTTGAAAAAAAAAACATTTTTCCAATTTCACCGTCAGTCCTGCCGACCCTAGGCGACTAAAAACTTGATCCAAGTGACTTAAATGGTCCTCGAAAGTGTCGCTCATCACCAGTAAGTCATCTAAGTAGTTAAGTAAGAAATCCTGAAAAGGTGCGCCAAACATAACGTCCATGGCACGGCTAAAAGCGCTAACTGCCGTTTTGATACCAAAAGGGAGGACACAAAACCTATAAGTTTGAGTACCGACCATAAAACCAGTATATTTTCTATCATCCTGGTGCAACGGGATCTGCCAGTAACCATGCGTAAGATCTATACTCGAGAGAAACTTTTTTCCTGACATTAACCTTACAATTTCCTCAATTGGTTTAGGTAACTCGAAATCTGGTACCATTACCTCATTTACACGCCTTGCGTCTAGACATATTCGCACGCTACCGTCTTTTTTTAGGGTGGTCATAATAGGCGAAATATATTGTGAAGAGACACGTTCGATGACTCCCCATTCTAACATTTGTGTTAGTGTTTTCTGCACGGCTTCTCGATGAGCCACCGGTATCGGATACGGTTTAACAAAAAACGGCGAATCATCTAATAATTTAATTCGGTGTTCGTACATTTTTGTGCGACCCGGTATATTCGAAAAAATATTGCCGAATTTCCGTAATAATTTTTTTAAATGCTGTTGTTGTTCAATAGAAATTGATTCAATTTTATTTGCAGTATTGTTCACTAATTCAAAAGAATTTATTTGTTGACAAAGTTTAAAATAAAAATCCGGTTTTGGAATTTTATTCTGCAGAAGCGATAAGAATTTATCGTTTTTATTTACAATGCTGCAAATGCCCGGCGGAACATTGTCCTCGCCGTGCTGATATTTTTTTTCTGGTACAATAAAAAATTGTTTATTGCTTTTTATTACTAAATGTTTTTCAGGTAAATTTATTGTAACCTGAAAAAACCTTAAAAAATCACAACCTAAAATAACTGAATGCATGAGATCCGGTATAATTAAAACTTCCTGTAAAAACCTTTGACTTTCTATAAATATTGGTATTTCAGCTTGTAAATTAACTTTTTTGAATTTACTTTTAAAAGCACCCACAACTCGTATACCCGTACATTTAATATGGGGTATCTTCGGGTGAAAAGCTGTTAGCTGTATCCAAATTTCTTCTGAAATGACAGAAACCTGGCTACCGCTATCAATCAAAGCTGTAAACCAAAAGTCAAAAATTCGAACGTTAATTTTAGGCAAAGAGTCGTCCAATATTCCATGCTTAAACTCACATTCTTCTAAAAAATCCTCTCTTGGATTATTGGACAACACTTGTACCTCCTGCGCCCCCTGCATTTGTGGCGTGTCCCTCAAACTGGGGGTCAGTTTTGAGGGCCTTCCCAGTTTTCCGAACCTTCCAGGTCCACTTCCAAGGCAGAGATATGTGGCCTTGTGTTCCTGGAAAATTGGGGTTTAGGAGCCCCATTGGAAAAATTGGGTCTAGGATTTTTGTTATTTGCATATCCTATATGTTTCTTATTACTGTTATCAAAATAGCTATCCGCCTGTCTCAATCGTTCTAGTGCCCCCGTTAATGTTTGCACCCCTATTAATATTGCTGATATGTTTGGAGGAAAATGTCGGGCTATGATGCAAAGTAGCTCCGTAGTTGTATACGGTGGGTTTAAATATTTTGATAAGCTTACATATTTATTAAAATGTTCCGTAAGGAGTCCGCCATTTTCCTCGTACCTATCTGCTTCCAATTTTAATTTTATTTTTATCTGTCGGTCTGCGCCCCAAAAATTCTCTAAAAAAACTTTCTTGAATTCCGTATAATTCAGAAACTGGTCGAAGAAAGCGTCCCACCAGGTTTTGGCTGACTTTTTGAAACTGCTATTTAGTATAAAGGCTATTTTTGTATAAGGTAACGTGTTTACGTCTACTATATTTTCTAACAGGTGCAAAAATTCCACCGGATGTATACTACCGTCATCCCCAAAGTGGGGTAAAACTTTTGTTACGTCTAATAACGAATTATTCGTTGTAGAGTTACTCGTGCCTGTTACATTTTGTTGATTATTATTACTATTGCCTAAATTTACTTGATTTACTGATTGTACTATTAAGTTAATAAGTCTTGCCAACTCCTCGGGTGAGTACGGTGGTGTATAGGCCAGCTGCACTGGCACACCATGTGGTGCTTGAGGTGGTGTATGGGCCAGCTGCACTGGAACACCCAGACCTCCAAACCTTCCTCCATGTGTACGTTGCGGCGTTCCGTCAGAACGATTAGGATTAAATTGAACGTGGTTACCTTGTCCCTGTGTGTGTTGCTGGGCGGTGGTGTTGGTTGCATTTTGCTCTTCCCTTGGGAAACCCATGAATGGTGGCGATGTTTGAGGGTGTGGGAGACTGTGGCGTCCCCGTCCTTGATTCGGCGTGTTCGTTAGAACCATTGTTCATAGGCCAGCTCCTAGTTGGTCGCCAAGTTGCGGTGGAACACTCGGCGTATTTTTTCTCGAGGGTATTTTGGTTCGTGGTAGGGTCCGTGGTAGCCAATGAAAACAAAAATGGTTTGGGAAAGATCTCAGTTTATTGTTTTTCACACTTCTCCTGTAGGTACTAGAAAAATTTAACGTAGTCAGTAAGATAGGCCACGTGTGGGGGACAAATAAAAAATTATGGTTATGAGAAAAATATTAATATGTCAATTAAATTTAAGAAAACTCACCTAGAAAAATTTAACGACCAGGCACGTAGTGACTTTACTTCTTTGGTAAAACAAAACTAAGTGGCCAAAGGCTCGCGCTTTTACTAGTATTATTTTGGAAAAAAAAGATAACTGAGAACCCACGCTTCTAGGTCTTTCTCTCGTTCAGAGCAAAAGGACCGGTGGAAAAATTTTAACCTCCGTGAAATTAACTGTCAACCAGGTGGGGGTCCAGGCGCCCAATTCAAAACCGACCAATGATAGCCGACTTCGTCACCCGCACTTTACCGGTCGCGCCGCCACACGGCTAACACGTGTACCCGACATGGGCGTAGATATGGGGTTTTGCCACAATCTATTATAAGCTCCCATGCCAAAATTGATGATTTTTTTAGAAACTACGGATTTTGGAGGATAGATTAGAAATCTAAAAACTATTTTAGTCGAAAAAACTTAGTTTTTGAGGAATTTTTTTCTTAAAGGTTATGCAGCGCTGCAGAATTTTCCAATTTTTCTTCTTTATTGCAAATAATCACTATTTTTATGTTATATATTGCTAATTAAACTCCTTCCGAGTTAAAAAATCAAAGATAAGGGATAATTTGTTGATTTTTTTTATTAAAATATGTATTTAAAAAAAGTCTTAAATTAATTCCTTCATATTAATGCAATTAGGAACCTGGATTGTTCATTTGTTTTTAGTTTGTCATCTACAATGCAAAATAACTTTATTGTATTGAAGGAACCGAAGGTTATATTTTGGTTAAAAAGAACATCAAAGAAACAAAAATAGCGGAAAAGGTATTAAAATGCATGGAACATGGTCCACTTTAAGTTTTTTTTTAAATTTATAATATACAGGGTCCCGCACCCCACCTCCCTTCTTTTACAGCTCACTTATTAATTAAGTAAGGATTTTAATATTTTGCAGACTTTACCTGTATCCCAGGGCGCATTTCAGGAAAATATGTTTGTTTATACAGGGTGATCCAAAAAAGTGTGACGTCATAAGAATCTATTTTTTTAGATTACATGCTATATATATTTTTACATATTTGGATGCCTCTTATAGTTGTCTTCATACCCCTAAAATTTTAAAGAAATCGGTTCAGTTTTATAGGCGAAAAAAAAATAAAAACTAAAAAAAATCAGTTTTGCACCACTGGTTCAAAAAATTAATAAAAATAAAAATAATGCATCGTTAATAAAATTTTACAGAGGTACTTAATAAATAAGGTTGAACAGTCTCGTTAACCAAGTTTGATTAATACGAATTGTACAGGGTGTCCAAAGTTTAGTGTCAAACTTTGCAAAGTTTAAAGCAATTTATTTTTCTTATTTCAAATTGGAACCTGTATATTATTATGTCATTCGATGCAGAATTAAAATTAAAACATTTGTTCTAATTACAACCCTATCTCAATTTCTAACGCATCAAGACTTATTTGCAGAAAACTCATTTTATCAACTATTCCAACAGTCATTATTATAATAAAAGATCGAAGGTGGCTTTGCAAAACAATTTATTTGTATTAAAGTTTATTAAAACGACAAAAGCCCATTTTGACTATTATAGTTATTATATAGTTTGAAATATTGTTAGATTATTATTAATTATTTAAGCTATATTATTTTTTGTGATGGAATACAACCAAGAAGAGCTCGTAGATATGATTTTTATATTAGCAGCGTGAGAAAAGAATTATTTTTAGTCACTTTAGTAAACGTGAATACCAATAAATTGTTTTTCAAAGCCACCTTTGATATTTATTCATAATAATGACTGTTGGAATACTTGACAAAATAAGTTTTCTGCAAATAAGTCTTGATACGTTAGGAATTACGATAGGGTTGTAATTAGGACAAATGTTTGATTTTTAATTCTGCATCGAATGACATAATAATATACAGATGTTTCAATTTGAAATAAGAGAAATAAATTGATTTAAAGTTTGCAAGTTTGACACTAAACTTTGGACACCCTATACAATTCGTATTATTTAAACTTAGTTAACGAGACTGTTCAACCTTATTTATTAAGTACCTTTGTAAAATTTTATTAACGATGCATTATTTTTATTTTTATTAATTTTTAAAACCAGTGGTGCAAGTAGTGTAGAAATGGGAAATGACCTTCTCCCCCACTCCTTCCATTGACCTTGACCGCGAAGGTGGGCAGGTGTTTATTTGACCTTGACCTTGAATGGGTGCAGGTGTTTTTTTGTGTGATGTCATATGACCTTGACCATGTACGTTTGCAGGTGTTTATTTATGACCTTGATTATATTCGAGGTCACTGGTTATATTGATGACCTTGAGGTGTGGTCTAACCTTCGTCGTGTGTGCTCTATAAATAGGTGGGGGGAGCAAAATTTGTCAGTGTACATTTTTTCTTCAACAGTGCAAGTTCATTCTCTCTCTTGATTATAATATATTTAGTAAAATGTCTTATGTGTGTGAAAAATGTGGTGCTGCGTTTACTCGCACATATAATTTATTACGTCATCAAAAGGAGTCATGTGTGGCAAGATTTAATGATAGTGTGGGTGCGGAAAAGCGGAGAAAAGTTGATGGTGCCGCATCAACATCTGCTATGCAAACGTGTGAGCTATGCAATATTAGCATACCAAAGAATTGTGTTGCAGCTCATCAAAGAACAATACAACATAAAAGTAAGGCAAGTGTAGCAGTGTGTCCGGGTGTTCAGTTGGTGCAAAGCAGTTTTAAAAACAGAATTGCATCTTATCACATCAGCAGTGATAATGAGCATGTGGACTATTCCGTCTTTTTTGAAGAACTTAAACCAAAAGTAATGCAATTAATCAGTAAGATTTTGCATGTTCACCGGTCCCTTAAAATAAATATGGTTGTCGTCGGACGATATTTTCTACCATCACAGGACGTTTTCAGTGAGAAATCCTTCAATACGTGTAATGAAATTGTAAATGAAGGAAGCGACTTGGATGATGTTTACCAATCTTTTGTGGAGGCAATGAAAGTTCAGTCTACGGAATTTCAGGAGAAAGATTCAGGTATGTTAAAAGAATAAAAAACATTTTAAACCAAAATTAAATAAAACGTAGCAATCCATTAGAAAATGTACTTATATTTTTTTTTGTTTGGATTTCAGGATGGGCATTGGAAAAAATTTTATATCTTGAGGTAAACATTAACAAGTTCTCACCGTTGGGTGGTTCCTCGTATGTGAAGTTGCCGAGGTTTATTGAACTTAAAAGGGCTGTTGTGAACATTATGAATAGGGATGAGTGCTGTTTTGCCTGGGCCATAACGTCAGCTTTGTTTCCAGCAGCCATGATGCGGGCACAGGTTACTTCATACCCCCATTTCTCAACAGTGTTAAATTTTACAGGTATGACTTTTCCAGTTAAATTGCGCGATATTTCAAAATTTGAGGAATTAAATAATATTTCAGTCAATGTATATGGATTAGAGTCGCGGTTTGAAAATAATGAAATTAAATACGAAGTTGTCGGTCCGTTAAGATATGCACCAAAGAAACTACAAAAACATGTAAATTTGTTGCTTATTACTAAAGATTGTAATGTTAAAGATGATGGTGTAGGTGACAGTGAACATGTTTGTGGCGACAACTGTGTTAAAAACCACTACTGCTGGATAACTGATTTGTCTCGCTTAGTTTCCAGTCAAATTTCCAAACATCACGATAAATTATACTTTTGCGATGGCTGCCTTATTCACTTTATTTCACCATCAACTTTAATGTTACACCAACAAAATGATTGTAAGCATATCTTTACGCTGACACCTTCAACAGATGTAAAAGTCGATAAATTTGGTAAAAGTGTTCCGGAAAATATTTTAAAATTTGAGGGTATTGAGAAGCAAATGAGAGTTCCATTTGTTGTTTACGCGGATTTTGAATCTGTTCTAAAACCCGTTGAAACAGTAGAACCAAACCCCCAAAAATCTTACACAGTTGAAAATCTAAAGCATGAACCTTATTCTTTTGCCTATCTTATTAAATGTTCTTTTGATGATTCTATTTCGAAATTTGAGCTATACCGTGGAGACGATGCAGCGAAAGTTTTCGTTGATCGTATCGAAACCGATTTAAGACACCTTTACAATACATATTTAAAAGATATCGTTCCTATGGCTAAATTGACGCGTGAGGAGAGAGAGGATTTTGAAAATGCTACCATTTGTAGTATTTGCGAAATGCCATTCCAAGACGTTAAAGAGAAAGTTAAAGATCATTGCCATATAACGGGTAAAAAAAGATTTGGTGCTGCACATTCCGTTTGTAATTTAAATTATAAAATACCCAATTTCATCCCCATAATATTTCATAATTTAAGTGGTTATGATAGTCACATGTTCATCAAGGAATTATGCAGATATGGGGATAAAATTGATGTTATAGCTCAAAGTAAGGAGAAATATATATCATTTACAAAGAGCATTTACATGCACGATTATGTCGATCAAAAAACGGGTCAAACAAAAAGAAAAAATTTAAAGCTCCGCTTTATTGATAGCTTTAAATTTTTATCGACATCGTTGGAGAATTTAGGTAATGGTCTTAGCAATGATGATGAGTTTAGGGAAACCCGTAAATATTTTGTCAATAACAAGGAATTTAACTTAATGCGACAGAAAGGGGTTTTTCCTTATAGTTACGTTGATAATATTGAAAAGATGAATAACCCAAATCTTCCAACGAAAAATCAGTTTTATGACCAATTACGCGGAGAACACATCAGCGACGAATGCTATGATAGAGCAAGAGAAGTATGGCGAGTGTTTAAGTGTAAAAATTTGGGTGAATATTCCGATTTGTATTTAAAATCAGACGTTCTATTGTTATGTGATGTTTTCGAACAGTTTCGCGATACATGCTTAAAAGTTTATAAATTAGATTCTGCGCAATACTACACTTTACCAAGTTTAAGTTTTGACTGTATGTTGCGCATGACTAAGGTAGAGTTAGAGCTTTTGACCGATATAGACAAGGTTCATTTTTTTCAAAAAGGTATTCGCGGTGGTATAAGTCAGTGTACAGAAAGAAAACATATTGCCAATAATTCTCATTTACCAAACTTTGACCCAACTCAACCATCCTCTTATATCACTTACTTAGATGCGACAAATTTGTACGGTCATAGTATGTCCCAAGCATTACCATTTGGCGGTTTTAGGTGGTTATCTGAACGCGAAATTTTAGATCTAAATATTATGAATATAGATGATAATAGCCCACAAGGCTACGTTTTGAAAGTGGATGTGCATTATCCAGAAGAATTGCATGATGCACATTCAGATCTTCCATTTTTGGTGGAAAACATCGTACCACCAACGGAGACAGCAAAGTTACCAAAATTAATTCCGAATTTAAATGATAAAAAAAAGTATATTGTTCATTACAGAACCCTAAAACAAGCCATTAACAACGGCCTTATGGTAATGCGGACCCACAGAATTTTGAAATTTAATCAATCAACGTGGCTTAAAACATATATTGATTTTAATACTAGTTTACGCAACTCTGCAAAATCAAAATTTGGTAAAGATTTGTTTAAACTAATTATTAATGCGATTTTCGGAAAAACCATGGAAAACGTTGAAAAACGAAAAGATATTAAACTAATAACTCATTGGGACAATGCTAGAGGGAAAGTTGGGGCTAGAGCATTAATTGCTCGACCTAACTTCAATAGTCGATCAATATTTTCAAAAGATTTTGTTGCTATTCACATGGATAAATTAAAAATTATTTACAACAAACCAATATATATTGGGTTTTCCATTTTAGACATTTCAAAAACAGTCATTTATGATTTTTTTTACAATTTTATTAAAAAAAAGTTTGGTAATGATGCTTCTTTACTGTACACCGACACGGATTCGCTAATATTAAAAGTATTTTGTGATGACTTTTATCGCGTGATAGCCGAAAATCCTGAGAGATTCGATACTTCAAATTTTCCTGAAAACAATGAATTTAATATTACAAAAAGTATTTCGGTTCCGGGTAAGATGAAAGATGAATTTCCATGTGACCCGATAATTGGTTTTTATGGTACCGGAGCCAAGGCTTACTATGTGAAGTCTAAGAATGCGGAATTAAAAAAGGCAAAAGGTATAAAAAAATCAGTTATCGAAAAGGAACTTCATCTAGAAGATTATCGAAAAGTTGTGGAACAGGGCGGTTTAATTTTTAGAAAAATGAAAACTTTTCGCAGTGTGTTACATGATGTATACACACAAGTAATAAATAAAATCGCCCTGTCCCACAACGACGATAAACGTTATGTTATTCCGTTAACAACAAAAACTCTACCTTGGGGTCACGCCGACATTGACTTTTATAATTCAGATCCGGAAAGTAATTTAGAAAATTTACTGCGTGTCATTGAGGCATTTAAATAATAAACTGGAAAATTCATACCTTATATAACGTAATATTAGGCAGCTCATTTATTTGTATTATTTGTTCAGATTTTATTTTATATTTACAAATTGTTAATATTTATACAATAACATTTTTACATAATATGTTATATTAAAGAACTAAAAATAATAATAAAACACAACGTTGCAGCAAACAATTTAGTTTTATTTAATATATATACAAAATTAATTGGACAATTTATTATACACTTCTTTCAACACCCATCTTCTTCTCTCCATATCTGATTGTCTTACTGGACGGGGATGTTGGTACATCTGCATACCACAAACAGCACATCGAATTATTTGTATTCTAAGAAAGTCAACATAACTAATACGGCTGTTATGATGCCAATACAAATCGTTTCGTTTACACCTTACACATATAGCGTGAAACCCCTTTTGCGGTTGTTCATACTTGTTTGATGAAAAGTTTGGTTCTTGGTCGATTGGCAGCATAATGTCTACGATGTTTGTAATGAAATGGTAAAGAAATGGTAAAGAAATATCTAATAATTCCGTGCTAAATGTCTGCATCTATATACAGAATTTGTAACCTTAAAAATTACTTCGAGGACACATTTCAGCCCTGACAATATAATGTGCATAATACACCTATTCACGTAAACCTTGAAACCAAATATATATATTTAAAAAAAAAGTCTAATATAACACAAGGTTATATCTGAACCTTGAGAACATTGCATTTACAAGGATGTATTATACCCTTGAAAGAGAGACAAAAGAGACTAAAGATATTAATAAAACCAAAATTTGCCGTAAAAAACATTGTTTTATTAAATATTATCCCAATAGCATTGTAACCTTTAAAATTACATCGAGGACACATTTTAACCTTGGAAATATATTGTGTAAAATACATTGGTTCACATAAGTCTTGAAAATAAATACATACTTCAAGAAAAATATATTATAACACAAGGACGGATCTGAACCTTGAGAGGGAGTTGTATTGTAAGAGAGAGAGAACAGGGGTGGGGGTGGGTATGTAGTGGGGAGGTGCGCATAAAAGAATATACACCAGTCCTATTTCTTCAGTATAAATTTTCAAGTCGTTCGAGTAGTTTGTGTTAAGTCAGTTTATTAAAATGAGTTTACCGAGTTTAGATGTGAGCGATATGTTTGGGAAGAATACCCAAGAAGAGTTAAATAGAGAATGTGAAGATGTGTGGGGTGATGAGGACCTAGACCGGCTAGCGTCCGAAGCAATTGACAAGCTATTGGAGGGCGGGTTTAAACAGCAAGAACCCAAAGTAAATATTGTAAGCGATATAGTGGTAAAGGAAGCGAAGGTTCCCAGCAAACTCCATACGTTGCTTACGTTGCCATCGGGGGATGTAACAAAGGAGGCCAAGACGTTTTATGCGAGTAAGCGAACTAGGCAAGAGATGGTGGAGCCACAGCCAACAACATCGTCTGGCAGCAGCTGCAAGAGGAAGAAATTTACGTTTCGAAAACCAGCGAAATGCGCAGTGTTGCCAGACTGGCTAGAAAAGAAAAAAAACAGTCAAATAAAACCAATAGTTGCGGAACCTTCAATTCCTAAACGACTACCATCGCCGGCATCCATGGAGCGTCCGCTGTCTCCAATTATCTGCAAGTCAGGTAGACGAGCGGGTAAGGGCCGGTCGAAAAAAATATTTGAGGATGTAACGCCAGTATCATCACCCGCAGCATCGCCATCGCCGCCGCCATCAAATACTCCGGAGTGGTTGATGGCCTACAGCCAGGAGCAGGAGCGGGAGGCCATAAAAACAATTGTTAATGTGCGGAATATGTGGAAGGACAAGATAGTGTGCGGTGAAAAAGAAGTGGTGGACATAGAAACAAAGATAAGACAGTTACAGGAACAGTTAGGTTTAGTTAAAAAGAATATTAGCAAGTATAAAAATAAATTAGATTTGTATAATAGTAATGTTTAGTAGGTCTCCTTTCGTTCGTCAGATCCTAGCTCTACTGATGAGCCACGATATGGCGAAACGCGTCTAGGGATGGATCTGGCGAAACGAAAGGAAATTCCTTTTCTGAAATGTTTATTAGGTTAGAATTTAGGTATAGTTTGGTAGTCACTTCCCATTTCTACACTACTGTACTACGGCTGTAATAAAAAAAAGATTACTACTGAATATATCTTTTATTATTTTTATATCCCCAATCATGTCCACACCATTTCCCCACTCTCAGACTGCATAGATACGAGATTTATCAACTTTTTACTTCATTTTTTGATCATAAACTTTTTTATTTTTTAACCGATTTTATTTCTTTTTTCACTAAAATGTTCTTCAGAAAATTCTAACAAGTTTTGACTCCAATGTTTTTTTTGTCAGACGTATAATAAGGGAGCTATGAATTTTTAAAGTTGCCAATTACGTTAAACACCTAACTTTGTCATTTGCCGTTTTTCAGTTTTTCACATTTTTAACTTTTGAAAAATGCTATCCCATGTAATTTGATGTGCTAATCAACTTTCCTTTATAACTTTTTTCGATATTTCCCTTACTTTAGCAATAATTTACGATTTTATTACTATTTTCTTTTAAATAAATTTTACAAATTTTATGTCGGGAATGAATTGTTGATTTTCATACGAATCTTTTATGTTCTATAAAATTTTTTTGTAAAGTTACTAATATTGCTTAAAATTTATTATTTTAATTTCATATTAAGAACGAGCACATTTTCTGTCTAAGAGTGCTTGTGGGTATATATAAATAGCTAAAAAATTTCGCTAAGTGTTTTTTTAAACATAAAGGGCTAAATAAAAAAATTTTTTTTTCCAAGCATTTTTAACACATTTAAAAACTTCGCAGAAAAATAGAAAAAATATCGATTTTTTAATTTTGATTAAAAACTTAGTAAAAAACCTTTTGTTAATGTAATATTTGCCGTGTATACAGTAAATTATCCGGCTTTTTTCAGTGCTATATAATTTTGTCTGAATCGGGTTAGAAATAGATTTAAAAATTATCGAATTCTGGCATACGGTTTTGCATACAAAATTGTTGGATTTTAAGTAGAGTGAAAACCATTTAACCACTTAGTGACCCTGTCCTGTTTGACCTTTGGTTCGTAGCGTTCGTCATCGTTAGAAAATGTTTATCAAAACTTGTAAATTATATATTTAGCTAAACTACAATGAATTCTTTTTGTGCCCCCGAGGGGGCGGTCAGGGTTCGTAGCGGTCGTCATCGTTAGTGAGCGAGGGGAGAATGCCTTACGGAGTTGTTGAATCCGCAGGCCCCTCGCTCACGTCGTCCTCATAGTCCCACCATGAGCTTGAGTCAGCGGGACCGCTGAAATCGTCAGCGGCGTTGCCAACTTCCCAATCAGTCGAGGAATCTGGCTCGACCGGTGAATCGTCATCCGCTTCGGCAGCAGCTGGCTCATTAGGTTCAAATTCCACCCACTCACCATCAGCTTGGTTTAGCTGATCCCATAGCCCCGGACTCATGGGTCGGAAACGCTCTGTTTCGTCGCTATAGACGGATAAACCTCGGGATGGTGGTCTTTCATCAGCCATGATGAGTATAAAGAAATATTTTTATTGTGTTATTAAGTTCCTACATTTAGGTGGAACGTCGGCTGGTTATTACACCTAACGCCATCTATTAAAACTTTTTTCTGTGTGTAAACTTTTATTTCACAAAATATCTTTCGTATTAAAATCGATTTATTTAATAGTACCCTCAGCGCCATCTATTGATAAAAATATATAATAAATAAATCGATTTTAATACCACAAAAAATATTTTGTGAAATAAAAGTTTACACACAAAAAAGTTTTAATAGATGGCGTTAGGTGTAATAATCAGCCGACGTTCCACCTAAATGTAGGAACTTAATAACACAATAAAAATATTTCTTCACTCTCTTCGACATGTCGTCCTACCGATGTAAAAAGTGTCGTTTCATGACGAACTCTAGCAGAGACGAGAAAATAGCGAAGTATTGGGAGGATTGGGGCGTCAAAAACGGCAAAAAGCCGGTACTTGCAGTACCACCGACTCCCAGGCCGCAACCAGAACCTGAGCCGGTGGTGGTAATGACTGAACCGATAGAGGTGGTGGAGGAACCACCGTGGCAGCTTGGCCCTGAGGAGAGAGATGCTCTCCTCAGAGAAATGGAAGAGCGTCGGGAACAACGACGGCAACGACGCCCGGCGCCGCATAGGCGTCCTGCGCCGCGATCGGTCCAGGTGGCGAGAGGACACCAACCACTCTAGGTTTCCCCTTTCCATCACCAAAAATCAGCCCTTTTCAGGGCTACAAAATACTTTCATTGTAGTTAGATGGTCACCAAGTATGTGACAATATATTTTCTTCAAGAATACATTTCTTGTTTGAAAATTATGTCACTCGGGATGTATTAGCAAAGAATGTATGATTTTTGTAATTCTAAATGAGCGTTTTGATCATATCATGTTTTTTCTTACGACTAGGTAAAGACCACATATTTCTACTATGTTCTCTTGCCACAGGAAAGGGAATGGGGTTTGGTAAAATAAAAGGTGGTCAAAAAGAATTTTTTACATTCACCGCGACAGCTTATTATGTATTTACCAGAGTAACATAATTCTTCTTAGCCAAGAAAGGTTTTCTTAACCAAGAATAACTATGTCACTCTGTGACATACAACTAATCTACATAAAAGTCTTTTGTGGTCCTAAGTAGGACCGGGGGTGGCAGTTGTCCTACAATGGACCAGGGAATGTCTGGGTTCGTAGCGGTCGGTAGGGAAGGCCGATATATTGTATTATCTGCAATATAATTTACTGAATTCTATTGCAGATAATGCAAAAGTCTTGGTGAAAGACTGTAAAAAGTCTTTCGCGACACAAAACACAGCGTGAATGACTTCGCGCGTTGTGTATCATCGCAGTCGTAAGATGGCTTTGAATGAAATCTACGTTCATCAAACCACCAAATCTCGTTATGTGGCAATGCATACATAATGAGACGTGCTCGCCCCATTTCACATATGACTGTACAATGCAGAACCGCGGCCTTAACCTACGTCGCCGGCGTACCCTTCTTTGTTGGACCCGTGGAGCAGGCATGTCATCGTCAGAACTGTTCGTCGAATATCCCTGATCTGAATTAGACGACATCGTAAAGTAGAATGAATTTTTTACCCATCATCCCCCGCTTAGATACAAGTTTTCGACCTTCACCACCACCACAAACACTACAAATTCTCTCTCTCTCGAATCCTTGCAACCGTTGACCCTGAGCGTTGTAGCCTTGAAAATACTTTCTATGCATAGTAACATGAATAAAACACAGAGTATCTAGTTTACCAGTTTATTTTTACTATTACATAAATAATAATTAATACATTGACTTATTGCTAACAGAGCCATTTAGTATATTGTAGCTAAAATATGCATCGTGAATAACTAATGCATACACTTTAGTGTCTTTTGGAAATTTGCTTTTGCGTGTTTCAAACTCCAACTTCACGTCCACAGTAGATGATTTCAACGCCTCTGCCTGATGATTACAATCTATGATGAATACAGGATTTTTGATATATTCGGAAAAACTCATCATCGGGTCATTAAGTTCTCGTTGATAGTAGCTCATTTGGAAATTTTCGTAACTGTAATATGCTGGCGCATATAGTTTTTTCGTAAAATCCAAATTCCATCTTTCATAAGGAAATACTGTCGAGTTAAGGTAGAGTCGAATGTCACTGATATCGGCTGTAGTAAATTCAGTGGCATTCTTTTCTCTATTGTCAGAAAAAGTGCTTGTCTGGAATCCAATAATCAAATATCTCGGCCTTTCCAAGCTCGCACTTGTTCTTAAGGCCCATACGTCGGATGATGTTTGTCGCAAAGCAGGTAATTCGTAAAGATCCCATTTGCGATATGCCATTGGAATGTTTACATTACTTCCACCTTTATTGATACGGGACAATATTTTCAATTTTTGTCGGTCATCTGGAATAATATGACGGATTTTCCACTCAATCTTTTCAATAGTAATATCAGCATCAACTTCACCAATGTAGCAGTTGGAAAAAGTGCGGGCGATAATTAAAATCAACTCTTGCTTAATATTAAATATGCCCTTCGAATAATCTTCAGCAAATCCCATCAGATATTTTAGAGGTAGCTTTCCAGAGAACACTTTACTTGTAGAATCAAATATACCTTGGTTTTTTTCATCCAAACCCCATCCACAGGCCATAAGACTTTTTTGTTGGGTTGCACCCAATGATGCCATAGTTTTCAACGTTGAAGTAATTCCAGGTTTTCGAACAACAGCAACTTGTTCCCCAGCCATTTCATAACGTATTTCGTCGAAGAGGAAAGCGATTGCATTATTTGATAAGTAACAGTGTTTAGTAACATCACTAGATTTGAAAGTTCCTTCAATGTATATGTAGCTGTCTGATATATTCAAAATAATGTCTTGAAAGTGCACTGGAATGCGAATTTCATCAGAGTTACTAAACGTCGGAGAACCATACGGCTTATATGTGTGCTCTTGTAAGCTGACAATGGAATTATCAAAAATGGGTTCGGTAAAAACCTCAATTTTGTCACTGGTACTGGCCATATTTTAATTTCGTACTCTTAAACCAATGAATTGTAGAAATTTACGGTCTTTTGCAGAGAGCTGCTTACGAGCTAAACGTCTTTTCAATCTAACGTCTGGATTGTGAATGATCTTGGTCTGTGTAATATGTTTTCTTTTATGTTGTGCAGTTGAAGCTTGAGTGTTGGACAGCATATTCAGTGGACGATTGAAGCAAAAACCCATATTTATAATATTTTTTTTAATTCCACTTTAACTATAATTTTTTCACCTTGAAAATTTATCAGATCACCGTTATCATCCAAGATGCGTAGAGTAATGTTGTCTATTGACTGACGTCCCTCGGGCATTATCGGCATATAAATAATATTTTGAGGTTCTTTTGAAATTTTGTAACCTGGCTCGACATCAACATCGAATTCGAATAATGTGTGGCTTTGTCTTGAGTTCAAATATGCTCCTGAAGTTATGTTACAATCCACCCTTATAATACGCACTTTCATTATGTCCACATTACTAGTTGATTTATGTAGTTTTCCACTTTTTAACACAACCGGTCCAAAGCCTAATAATCCACCAATAGTGTTTTTTCCTCTGAAATCAATGTTGAGCGACGACTTGAGTTCACATTTTAATGTATTATTGTTGGCCTCCAATGAAAATAATATATCACATTTGTCTTGTTTGCAGGATTGCTTTAAACTTGTGTGCATCGCTTTGGAAATTTCATTAATTTCGTAAACTCCTGGTGGAATCCATAATTGTATTGGTTTTTGACCATCATTTTTCATGTATGCAAACAAATTGTTACTTTCATCAACGTTAAAAATTGAATTATAAGTGTAAAATCCCAACAATGCAAGACCATACTTATGCGTTGAATTCAATTCGATGGGTGGATAAAAATCCGCACTTATAACACTTCTGTGTCCTGTTAGCGTGAATGTGTAAGACATGACTGCTATCGAAGCATAGTATGCGGGCTTATTTATTGTTGTTTACAGCAATTAATTGGGTTTAGACTATGCATCAATCCATCTTTAGCTGTTTCATATGTTATTTTTACATCCTTGATTTTACAATAACAACAAAATAACTTTTTTGGTGCTGGTCCATCTCCTTCATCCACATCTGATTTATTTTCGTTGTTATAATGTTCGTTACAGTATTGATATTTTAACAATTCTTTGTCACTTTTCATATGTTCAGGTAACTTATTCCAAACGAGTGCGATTTCATCTGAGGCTAACGCAATCATCACTTCCTTTGGCATATTTTCTAACTGTCTTGCTGACATGTTTCTCAGCCCACCTACTTGACTATATGCTTTAAGCGACAATAGCATTTTTGTGTAGTTATCACGATCCACTTTTGGTGTCACACACGCTGCTGCCATTATATTTTTTTTTTTAAATTTTGAGAGAGAAACTTCAAACACAAATGTCCACACCAGACTGTACCGAATTCTTGTTGGCGGTCATATGTATAGTAGATTTTCCTTGATGCTTCGGATCCCCGTTGTAGATAGCGCACCAATTCGGTAGGTGGTGGTAAATCACCAAAGCTATCAAAATATTTTACATTTATATTTTTTTTTCTATATGCTACCCAATGCGTCCCGCCTCCCAATATACTATCCAAATTAATAATTGCAGCTTCATAACGTTTGGGTCCTCGCACTGGCAGTGAATCTCTCATATAAACCCCTCTAAAATGTGGTATTTTCATCTTTGCAGCAAACTTTTCTATATCAATATTGGATAGTGGTCTTCGAGGCAGGGATTCAATTAGTTTTTTGATTTTCCATTGCTATTGCTTAGAAATAATCCCATACCTGTACGATATGGCTTAAGAAACAAACCATTTCCTTTTGAACACAAACGCAAGGTAGCACCGGTTTTTTCTGTGCCTGCATTTTTTACAGTCTTTAAAGCACGCACAATACCAGCTGCTCCACCAGCTAAGGAACCCAAAGCTGATAGCCCTGCAAATATCGGTATTAGAGGTAATATCCCACCAGTTTTGGGGATTGGTATAATTCTAGGGGTGCGAATTTTTCGTTTACCACCAGCTGCTTTTAAGGATTTACGTGCAGCTGTAATAGCTATTTTTGATGTTTTCATAAGATTTTTTTCAAGGCTCTTCTTTTCTCCAGATTTCATTAATTGCGATCGAATTGGTTGTCTAATAGCTGATCCAAATGCTTTCTTGGGTTTTTGTTGATGACGACGACGATGCTTATTGCCCCTCTTTTTTCCTTTGGAAACCTTTGAACGGCGTTTATTTTGTTTAGTCGATGGCACTCCCATACCAAAACGTTGTTTTGCTTTCATGACGTTAGTTACTAACCAAGCTGCAGCCTTTTCCCGTAAACTAGCCTCCTTAGATTTTACTCTTTTCCAAGCACTTTGTTCGAGTTCGTAATCGGCTTGGTGTCGTGCACTTAAATCCTCACTGTTATGCAAATATGCTAAATCGTGTTTTTTGCAAGCAGCATCTAATGGATTAATTCCCTGATCACCACGTTGAACACGTTTTATTACTTTGGTCCCAGGTCCACAATACTGATAACCGGGTATATGTAACTCAATTGGTAACCTATTAATTGCTGAATTAACAATACCAGCTCCAGTCTTACTTGATAACCGATAGCGACCACTTCGCTTGACTGATGACATCTAAATGATTGCATACGTGAAAATCACTATAAAATATAGTTAAAATGAGAATTGTGAAGCTTAAGCAAAAACTACCAGTTGATAATCTTGATGTCAAGGTTGGGTCAGGACACGATCAGAAATGTTTAAGAAGACATGGACCGCTGCTTCCATCATCTTTACGTGGGTTGCTAATTGGACCGTCGAATTGTGGAAAAACCAATGTTATGATATCGCTGTTAACACACCCGTTGGGATTGCGTTTTGAAAATGTGTATATTTTCTCAAAGTCGCTGTATCAACCCAAATATGAGTATTTGAGAAAAATCCTATCACCAATTAAAGGTCTTGGCTACTACACTTTCAGCGATGGAAATAATATAGTGCAACCGTCAGATGCAAAGCCAAACTCTGTATTTATTTTTGATGATGTCATGTGTGAAAAACAGGATGTTATAAGATCATATTTTAGTATGGGACGACACAAAAATGTGGATGCTTTTTACTTAGCCCAAACATATTCACGTGTTCCAAAACAACTTGTACGTGATAATGCAAACTTCATTATAATGTTTAAACAGGACGAGCTGAATATGCGACACATATTTTCTGATCATGTTTCACCTGATCTAACGTTTCCGCAATTTCAAGACATGTGTTCTAAATGTTGGGACAATAAGTATGGTTTTTTAGTTATCGATAAAGATAGTGATGTTAATTCGGGAAGATATCGCAAGGGATTTGATAGCTATATATATTTATAGAAATAGCAATAAACCCTCATTCCATCATTGTCCGTTAATTTGAAGACACCATGAGTGAAGAAATCGATTTAAAACGTAAACTGGTTGAAACAACCAATGCTGTAAAGAAAAAATTTAAGCAAATCAAAGCAGCTAAATCTCAATATCATGTCGATTTAGAAAAGTTTTATGAACCGATTACTAAACCGTTGACATCAATATCAAATGCAGTGAAGCAGAAACAACAACAACAACCACAAAAACAGTCACTAAAACAACAGCAACCGCATCCGCAGCAGCAGCAGCAGCAGCAGCAGCAGCAGCAGAAACAGTCACCACAGCCAACATTAACCCAAAAATCAATTTCTACAAGTAAACCTGGAAGTCGTTACGGTTTAAACACAACAATGGATAATGCAGATATATCAATTAATCCAAATACAGAAATATTTGATGAATTACTCATGGCGCCAGTTGAAACATCTACCCCAAAACATAAATTGTATGAGTCGTCAGTATTTGCAACACCATCTCCATCAAGGCAATCCACACCAACATCTAATGAAACTAGTTCTATTGAGAGGACATCTTTTAAAAGTATTCGCACCTATCTAACAGGGTTACAAAGGCATCCATCCTATTATGACAACATTTACGGTGTTCATTATGACTCAAAAACAAAAACAAATAAAGACAAAACATATATCGGAAATGTCGAAGTACGTTTCTCCAATGGGAACATTAGTTTATATAAAAAGGAGAGAAATATTGCTATATTTAATGGAACAAAAGAGCTTTATGATTTGATTTTCCTAAAATCACCACCACTACTGGGCCATGAAGACGATTTGAATAAAGACACTCTGCAAACATACAAAGATATTTTGGATATGACAAATGCAGCATACAATCATTACGACAAAAGTAATGGTTTACGGGAAACTCGATGGCCAAAATATAGACAAATTATAAAACCGCTAATGCAGGGAACTAAACTTGGTGCTGGAGTGCGACAAAAGAAAAAATCTAAAATTTACTTGCCAGTAAATAAGACATTATCTTCAAAGTCATCTCAATATGTCTATTGGAATAAACCCAGTGAGTTGGTGGATCGATTACGATTATTGTGGAGTTCAAAAGTAGCAGGACATACTGGGCATGATAATGAAATTATGTCAATTATTGAGGAGCTTCGAGAGGAAGGAATTATATATTAAGTAATTGCAATCAGTTATATTGATCAGTGATGAATGAGACATACTATACTATGGATCCTAGCCCCGAAAAGCTTAAAATTGTAAATGAACTACATCGAAATGCAAGAAAAAACTTCGCCAGAAGACACACCATAATAAAAGGGTATAAGGATTTGTGGCAAATTGATTTGGCAGAAATGCAACAATATGCTAATGAAAACGACGGTTATCGTTATATTGTCGTCTGCATAAATTGTTATTCAAAATTTGTGTACACGAGAGCTGTTAAAAATAAGACCGGTGTTGAAGTTACTAATGCAATGAAAAGCATTATTGAAGAGGCTTCATTTACTCCAACTAATTTACAAAGCGACCAAGGAAAAGAGTTTTACAATAGCAACTTTCAAGCTCTTATGAGAAAATATAACATAAACCATTATTCTACCTATAGCACGAAGAAAGCAGCCATTGTAGAACGTGTTATACGAACTTTAAAAAACAAGTTATATAAGCAATTTTCAGCTAGAGGATCGTACAGATGGTTACAAATTTTACCATCTATAACGAAAGCCTATAACAACGCCAAACATCGTACGATTGGAATGAAACCGAAAGATGTGAAAGAAAATACACAAATTAATGCATACAATTATTTGAAAATTGTTCCGAAGAAAAGAAAATATCGTTTGGGTGATATTGTTCGCATTAGCAAGTATAAGAGCATATTTGATAAAGGATATACCCCCTCATGGTCAACTGAACTATTTAAAATATCCAAAGTTAATGTAACTAACCCACCAACATACCTATTGAAGTCGTTAGAAGAAGGTCAACCGATTAAAGGGTGTTTTTACGAACCAGAATTGCAAAAAACAAATAGTCCAGGTGTTTATTTAGTGGAAAAAATTCTAAGAAAACGTAAGAAAAATCACACTGATCAATTGTTTGTAAAATGGTTAGGATTTTCAAACCAAGCTAACTCTTGGATAGATAAGTCTGATATTGTATAAAAAATATTTAAATATATTGTGTAACACTAGTAAAAAATAAACATATAATTTGCAAAATTGTATTTTATTTTACATGTACTATAGAAATAAAATATATCAGGAACGATTTGTAACTGATAATATTTAAAATAAAAAACAGATATAAAAGTAATATATTTTTTATTATATAATAATATTTTTACAAGAAGAACAAAAAAGAAAAATATTAATAAGTTAACCTAGGGGTTATAACCAAATTGGCGAAGCTCATCCTTGGATAAACATATACTGCGGATACGTTGTTCCTCCTCCTCATCATCAGTGTGATCACTATCACTATCCCAAAATTCCTCGTCTGATGTGTCGAGCGGAGCATCGCAAAATTCGTCAGTTGATGGCTCGAGTGAAGCATTCGGTATTGCAGGTGTTGATGGTGAATGATCTTGTTGCTGGTGTTGTTGTTGTTTTTGTTCTTGCCGCTCTTGTTCTGGTCTTGCTGGAGATTGTTCTTCCTGCTGTTTCGGAGGAAACTCCTTTTCACACCAATCACAAAAACCCCTTTTTCCTCCGATAATTTCGAAATGTTCACAGTTGACACACATTTGACGTCCATTTACAGAAAATGGATAGACCAGCGTTGTTTGTGATTTAGAAGTCATTTTTGAGCAAAATTTATTAAACTCGATGTATGAATGGTAGAAGTAAACTGAGTTATCGGATTTTGGGTTCTAGTTTTTATACAATACAGATGTCCCTCACTTATGACCTTTCTTTTTTGAGTGATCTTTATCTAATACCAAGTGGATGGGCATCTTTGTCTGACTCTTCTCAAGGTTATCAACTCGATGTTCAAGAGCTGCCAAAAGCTTATTATTTTTTTCTTCAAAATCTTCTTGCTTTCTATCAAAGAGCCCAAAGAAATCTTTATTGATTATATCAAAAAGCTGTTTTCGTGATTTGTACAGTTCTTCAAAAACATATAGTCGAGTTGCTGCATCATTATCTTTAGTTGGTTGAGCAACATTTGATAAACATTTTCCTTCGATATCATATTGTCCGTCAGAGGTTAGTTTAAAACCATTACCTGGTATACCGCGGAGTAGTTGAACTTTTTCATTCACTCTTTGACGACCAAATTTGTCGATTGTGTTGTTAACACGACCCATTTTTATTTTCAACTAAGTCATTTTTCTTATGATATCCGCTTATATATGTTGAGAAAAAACAAACAATAATTTTGCTACATACAATTTATTTACAATTTTATATTTTTAAACATTACAATAAATTGGTTAAAAACATTTGGGGCACCAATCATTGATTACTGTTACATTACTACCACCGCCACCACAACACGCATACGAGAAAATGTATTCTTTGTCTTTTTCATCTTCTTCGTCTTCTTTAGTTTCTTCTTCTTCTTTTCTTCCTCCAAAACTAGAATCCTCATCCTCGTCGTCGTCGTCGTCGTCATCGTCGTCGGTGTCGTCATCGGCGATTAAACCATAATTTAGCAATATTTCTTTGGAAATATGTGGTATTTTGATAAAGAACTCTTCCAGTCGTTCAAGGTACATACCGGAACAAATTTCATCTAAACCAATGGACCCATATAGGAATTGTTCGCAAAGATGAGCTCCAACTCGAAAACGAATTGCATCCATCATGTTTTTCTTGTACTCCGTTAAACTCAAACCCAAACCGGGTTTGTCATGTGTTGAGTCATCTAGAGCATCTTGAGCCATTTTTCGTAATTTCAACGATAGCTCAGTAAAATATGCATCTTGGGCAACTCTGACCGTATCTTTATCGTCACACATCTTAAATAGATAATATTTTAAGCGATTGTGGAGGTGCTTCCCTACAAGTGTACAACTATTTTTTTACATATTCAAGCAATAAGTACTTAACTAATATGATAAACAATATAAAAAAATTAAAAAAGAAAAAAGTTTATTCCAAAGACCCAAAATTAATTAATGCTCGTGCATTACCCCCAGAAGTAACATTTGAACTTAGCCCCAAATATGTTAAAGTATATTTATTATCAGACATATTTATGCCCTCTATAATATCCTCGGTAAAAGTTTCAGCTACACGTTTTGGTAAAAATGTTTGAAATATCACATTGTTTAGCGAATCAAATAGTGTGACAACAATACTTTTACCAAAGCGTGTTGTCGCTGGAATCATTTTTTTAATGGTGTAAACTTTTCCCACATCCAAAGTTGAAAGTCTTTTACGTTCAGGAAACTCCATTTCTTTGTTTATCATATTATTAATTTCACTCAAGGTCTGCTGTGAAATGCTCATTATTGAAATATGTAATAAAATAATTTAAAATACCTTCAATAGACACTGTTGGAATACACACCACAAACGAAATATTACTATTCACCACTTTTCAAGGTAACAGTTTATGGGCTGCTATGCTTGTGTGACTATGAATATCTTGCTAACTGAACCATCTTTTATTGGAGTTTTCAAGGTCGATGAAATAAAAAAATTAATGGCAGGGGGAGTAACCACTTCATGGGAAAAACATACCATCATGGTCAAGGTCATAAATAAACACCTGCAAACGTACATGGTCAAGGTCATCAATATAACAAGTGACCTCGAATATGGACAAGGTCATAAATAAACACCTGCAAACGTACATGGTCAAGGTCATATGACATCACACAAAAAAACACCTGCGCCCATTCAAGGTCAAGGTCAAATAAACACCTGCCCACCTTCGCGGTCAAGGTCAATGGAAGGAGTGGGGGAGAAGGTCATTTCCCATTTCTACACTACTGGTGCAAAACTGATTATTCTTAGTTTTTATTTATTTTCGCCTATAATACTGAACCAATTTCATTAAAATTTTAGGGGTATGAAGACAACTATAAGAGGCATCCAAATATGTAAAAATATATATAGCATGTAATCTAAAAAAATAGATCCTTATGACGTCCCACTTTTTTGGAACACCCTGTATAAACAAAAATATTTTTCTGAAATGCGCCCTAGGATACAGGTTAAGTCTGAAAAATATCAAAATCCTAACTTAATTAATAAATGAGCTATAGAAGACGAGAGGTGAGGCGCAGGATCCTGTATAAAGGCTTTGGAAACCTAACCTCTCTAAACAAGGACTTTAATAAGGAATATTTCCAAAAATTTAGCGTTTCCGACGAAAACTGTTTTCAGATTAGTAATCTACGCCCCAAGATACATCGCTCCTAAAAATCATCAATTTTGTAGTGGTGAGCGTATAATAGATATTTACCAAAGTGACATTTAATTTTCAGTCGTATTAAATTTATAAAATTGGTGGGGTGATGTTTTTACTTTACAGGCCCTTGAGGGGGGGGGGAGTGTCTTTGATTATAATAGCTCTGTCTATAAGTGTCCCGATGTATGGAGGTAATTTAAAGCAACCATAGCATAAATAGAAGATATACAATTCATTAAATATTTTTAGATAACTTTCAATTTCAAGTTAAATGTTGACGAAGAAACAAGCGAAAAAGAACTAATGTTTTTACTAAACAGTTCTACGACAACTTCAAACAGAGATAATCAAAGCAGTACCAACGTAATTCTTAATCTTGAGAGAGTGGCGGATTTTGAACTTACAGGGTAAATTATTTTCAAACCAAGATATATAGATCAAAGTGAAGTCAGTTTATTCGTACTCGTTTTATTTTAGAGAATCAAAGGAGTCAAGTTATATTTATAGAAGAGAAGAGATTACTGTAATACAAAATATATTTAAGGTTAGTACAGGAATTATGGTTGTTAATATTTCTAATTTTGGCCACAATCCATTCTAGAGCTACTAGTCCATCTTTGATAATAAAAATATAATTACAAAAATTGTTTTTCTAAACAGCATAAAATACTAAATTTCGGCGAGATTGGGTAAATTCAGGTGCATTAGCTAACTTCGCCATTTCATACGCGTTGGGTTGCCTACAGCAACGTCGGTCAGACGTCCAAATACTATTTTTGTAAAACGTAATTTATTTTAGATAGAAAAATTTGGACCAAGTCCCATGTCAGAAATTGTAGTAAATATAAAGGTACCCTATAAAATAAGAGATTCTCAGGGAATTTTTCAAAACTTTGCCGAAATTCGAGACAAAAATGATGACCAGGTGCCTAAGTGTCAGAATGTAACAGCTCTTGAAGGTAAGAACATTAATCCGGAAATTTATAATGGTCATATTAAGGCCCGGTTGTACAATTACGACTTAGGTTCATAGGTATAAAACAATAGGTAGATAGCTGACAAGTTCAGAAAAATGACACCACTATGGAGCAAATAAGGTGTAGGAGAGTTTTTTATAGTATTTTTACTGACAACCCTTTTTTACTACAGCTCACTTCACCCACTAAAATCTTCGTTAAAATTCGGAAATGATCGAAACTGACATCTATCAAATTTTTGCGAGAATTATTTAAAATAAAATCAATATGCTTACTCATTCTTAGCTAATGTTATGGTCATAAAGTCCGGAGAGAAAATAAAATACTTGTAAATGTTAGAGAAATGTGTTCCTATTCCCTAATTATCAGAGAGAAATTATTTATCTATTTTTTTAAACAATTTTTTAAACTTTATGAACCAAGGAAATTATACTTATGAACAAGTCGTTTTTGTAATGAAATTTTCACGCTATAAGCTTACAAAGGCGAAAACAGTGATAATACATTGCGACGTTTTCCAAGTGTAAATGAGTCGAATGTCATGTTGACACACGTGAGATTTTTCTCGAGTAAGTAAACCTAAGGGCACGTCTGTAAATATTGGCATAATAAACATATCCAGATTTGTAGTTGTGAAATAAAAAAATTACGCACAATAATAATAATATGTATTACTATAAAACGAGCCGCCGCGCCGATGTTAGAAATGCTAACAAAAATTCCGAAGGTCAAAGTTTATTTTTTATTAAAATTTATTTTATCCTGAAAATGATCTACCAACATTTGATTTATCTAAATCCGACGATGCAGGTCTTGTTGAAAACAAAACGCTGTCCTTATTTAATGCAACAAATATATTTCACATCAACTGCACCACGGAAAATGTCAGATGTGTCCATATTATATGCTCGGTTGGACCTTTTAACAATGTTCAAAAATATGCCGAAGTTACTATTGAAGCGAAGCTGAATTTTGGAAAATTGAAAGGTAAGAATTTTTTCTGTTTTGCCGAGGACACTCATCACCTACAATATTTTTTTTGTAGTTGCCTTTGCAAAAAAAACATTTTTCGCTTCACCCTAATGTTATTTTTACGTTTCTTAGACTAAGCGTATTGCAACGGATAATTCTCTTTTTCCTTTATTTTAGATATATTGCGATTAAAGGAGTCAATTCTAATAACATCAGAGGCGAACATTTTACTAGACAATTTTACTCAAAACGGAAATAGGTATGTGTAAACTTTCTATTGGTTTAGGTTCACAGCTTCTGACGTGATTTTTCATTCGAGTCATGTCGTTGATTAAATGTAGGTATGTTTATTTAATTCTGTTAGGATTTAAATAAGCTTCAAAATGAGCATTCCTTTTTGTTGCTGAACAATGAGGCATATTTTCAGAATATGTTTCAACTAACACTATATCGTTTTTAAATTACTTTAACGCGTAAAATTAAAGTTTTTCGAAATGACGAAGGTTGTCAAAACGAATTTTGCGTCAATTGATACCAGACCTACGCTATTTTTTTGTTTCTGTTATGATCAAGGATATTAAAGCAAAGGGGGATACGAAGTCTTTGAAGCACAAATAATGACCATTATTAGCTCCATTAGGGAATCCAAACCACGTGATTCAATATGGCGGTTGGATGGCAAAAAGCATTGAGCCACCCGCTAAATGCCACCAGCAATATTATTTTTAGGGTCACGTGTACCAATTACAAAGCGGTATTGGCCATCCAGCTGCCATTCTGACACATCGTTAGATTGCCTAATTGTAAACAACTTTTCAGAAAAAACACTCGGGGAATTCGAAAAATTATTATAATTTACCTTTGTCGTTTGTGTTAATTAGACAAGGACGTCAGGTTGCGTTCGAGCGCTCAGAACATGTTTTCTATTGAGCTCTTTTTGGGACTCCCGTCATTCATATCTGTACGACGTTTAACAGCTGTCATGTATTTGTTGGTTTTCAGTGTTTCTGTGTTAAATTTAAGTATTTTTGAGTGGAAAAAGCAACTGTGTGTGTAAAGTGTGCTGTAAATTAGAAATGAAAGAAAATAGAAAAAGTATGCCCTTTGCAGTTCCATTGCTGTGGCGAAAACCCACCAATCATTTTTAAGATTGCTATTTTTGCATGACAAAGGCTGAAGGTTAGTTATTCAAAAAAGAAAAGCTCAAGATCGTCTATCCGAATTTGCCTTCCTCCATAAGATCTATTCTTCACGATTCAGATCTATCAGTACCGACTGCACGTTTAGATTGGCAAGATATTGTTTTGGGAGACAATGGAGATAATAACACATCATCAGTGGTAGCTCCGAGGATATGTGGGGATTTAAAAGTTATAGCAATTTTAGCGGGACTTTACGGAGGATTTACAAAATATTGCTGTTTTCTTTGTTTGTGGGACAGTCGTGCCGTGAATGAACATTATGTGACGAAACTTTGGCCGGAAAAGAGTGAAGTTCAACCGGGAATTCAAAATTTGTAGGTAACAATGTTGTGGCTGCAAACTACGAACAACTTGGTTGCCGAATGTTATTAAAAATTCACTTTCTTCATTCTCATTTATTATTTGTTTCCTAAGAATTTAACACTGTTAGCGATGAGCAGGGTGAAAAGTTCCATCAAGATATCGGGTGAAAAGTTCCATCAAGATATCGGGACAATGGAAATTCGGTACCAAGAACGATGGGATCCAGACATGATGGGTGATTATTACTGTTACTTATTACTGAGAAGATGTGATCCTCCATAAAACGAAAATATAGAATAAGTGTTTTAAATAAATATTTTCGATGTTTGCTTTTTCTTAGTTATAAATTATAAATATAGTCGATATATAGGGTTAAAAAACTTTAAAAATCTTTTTTTTTAATAAATATTAAACGATACGCCTATTGATCATTGATACTGCATGCAACTATCATATGGGTAGGTGCCATTTAATAGTATAAAAATAGCGCTTATGCTTACCAATAGTATATTACATAACAAGTGATGAAAGTGATACTTTTCAAACGAGGAGATATTTAGCACGAGGCATCAGCCGAGTGCGGAAATTCTCCGAGTTTTAGAATAATCACTTTCACACGAGTAATGTACACTATTTTTCCTACGACCACAAAGAATTATTAAAAAAAACCTCTGATTTGTGAAAAGAATATTTCAACTCTAGAGTTGAAAAAAAATATTTCAACTCTAGAGTGGAAATACAAGGCACACTATTTAATTTAAACATATGATGCCAATTTAATAGATCGAAAGGTCATAGGTTCAAATCCCATCAGGAGTACTTAACTTTTTTTCATAAAAACATTAAATAAATTATAAAATTATTTTGAATTGAAATCTTCCTTCTTGAATGATTTTTTTTATTTAATCAAGGAAAGATACATTAAACATAAATTTAAAAAGTTCACCCAACAAGGAAGATTTCAATTCAAAATAATTCTAAATTATTTAATGTTTTCATAAAAAAAAAGTCAAGTGCTCCTGATGGGATTTGAACCTACGATCTTTCGATCCGTAGGCCATGGCTCTAGTGTCTACGCTATGGCGACCCATAAACATTTCCTGCTTAAGTTTAATATATGACATTTTCTTCAGCGGGGCTTGTTTTGACTGGGTAATAGATTTTCCAGTATATTCTTAACTTTTTTATAATTTCAGATGGCGTATTTTCACACTCTAATCCTGAATCACTCGACAAATACGTGATAAATAAACTAAACTGCTTTCTAAAATTTGTTCGGGTCTGTGTAGTTAAAACCTACCTATTCTGTCTTTGGAAAGGGTGCCACAGGCCACAGCTAGTTTTTTGTTATCTAAAACTGTTATAATATTTGAGTTTTATTATGGAATCATATATTTATTATGAAGTAAAACAATAATTTTTTATGTTCTGTAAATGGTGAATTTAAAATATTTGTTGACTAAGCATTATTGGTACTAATACCACGACTCTTGGTAATAATTATTTTATCATATTAGAAGTATCCATATCCATCCCTCTATTAACGACCTTTTTATTTCATATGGAAATAACGAAACATTGTTTAGGGCCTCAAATTGACTAATTTTATTTCTCACGTTTTTATATAAAGTAGCTCCCAATTAATATTTTTTGTGGAAATCGCATAATAAGTAAATGTAATTTTATTAGAGGATCACGGAACTGTTTATTTTCCTAAATTTCGTCAGTGAAATTTTGAGTCCGTCGATATAAACGAGACGTCAAATTTATCAGGCTGTTAGAATGACAACTGAAACAGACTGAAAATAAAAATAAATAGAGATTGTACATGTAGAAGTTTGTTTATTTATTTTCGCAAATAACAGGCGTCAAGCTGACATGTACAAAGGGAATAGAAATATCGGGTCCATTTACGTCAATGGTTATGATTATGTATTTGCGAGTTGTGACGCGCATAATAGAAATTACAGTAATATATCATTGAAATTAAGGCGGTATTACTTTTTATTAGTTGTGAATTTTTTTAAAAATTATGAAAGAAAACAACACTGTTTTTTGATTTTCACTTATATTTGTCAACATGACACGTGTTTCACCGTCACAGCGGCTTCTTCAGATGTGAGGTATTCAAACAAAATTTCTTAAGCTCTAAAGGTTTCATTATAGACACTAACAATATTTGGAAAATACCATAATTAACAATCAGGTAAATTATTTTAAATTTACTAACATTATACATAAGATTAGGTGATTTTAAATATGTTTAACAAAGGGGAGGTACAATTATCTATTTGGTCATTTAATAAATTAGGGGAATTTTTCATTTTGTTAATCTCTAAAGCCTCCAATAAATCAAGTCGTATTCCTTTTTGTTCTACGTGTAAAACATCGAAATTATTATTAAAAATATGATTTTCAGATTTTAAATGGTCTGCATATGTAGAATGTTTATTATTTTTAAGGAATGAATCTTGATGATTAACAACAAATCACATCACCCTTTTCAACACAAAATATCAGCATATAATAGCATGGTCTATCGCCTAATCAATGTACCTATGTCAATAGAAAATTTCAATAATGAATTAAATTTAATAAAACAAATAGCAATTAATAACGGTTATAACCATAAATTAATAGACAATATTTATTCAAAAATGATGTACAGGAAAGCAATTAGAGAAATATTCCCTACAATAAGAGAAAAATTTAATTTCAAAACGCTGACATTTATAGGCAAACCCGCTGAAAACATGAAGAACTTTTTAGGCAAATATGATATTAAAATAGCATATAAAACAAATAATAGTCTTGGAAAAATTATTAAAAACAATAAAGATCAAAATAGTAAATATAAAAATAGCGGTGTCTATAAATTAAATTGTGGCTCTTGTCCTAAATCTTATATTGGTCAAACTGGACGTTCGTTCCAAACTAGAATTAAAGATCATCAAGATTCATTCCTTAAAAATAATAAACATTCTACATATGCAGACCATTTAAAATCTGAAAATCATATTTTTAATAATAATTTCGATGTTTTACACGTAGAACAAAAAGGAATACGACTTGATTTATTGGAGGCTTTAGAGATTAACAAAATGAAAAATTCCCCTAATTTATTAAATGACCAAATAGATAATTGTACCTCCCCTTTGTTAAACATATTTAAAATCACCTAATCTTATGTATAATGTTAGTAAATTTAAAATAATTTACCTGATTGTTAATTATGGTATTTTCCAAATATTGTTAGTGTCTATAATGAAACCTTTAGAGCTTAAGAAATTTTGTTTGAATACCTCACATCTGAAGAAGCCGCTGTGACGGTGAAACACGTGTCATGTTGACAAATATAAGTGAAAATCAAAAAACAGTGTTGTTTTCTTTCATAATTTTACTATGGATTTTCATCAAGTTAAGGTCGAAACTATTAAATTTTTTTTAATTATAATTCTCGCACGCTGATTTTATAGCATTTTATACAGCACGAAAAAGTACATTTTTAAATCAGGAATAAGTCCAAATTTTCCTTTTTGCAGCGTTATTTTTGTTAACGATTATTATTTTACAGATCTGATTATACCGAAGTATCAAATCTACTCATCATAGAGAAAGACTACAGAATATCATTTTTGATACTTATCGGATCCGCCATTGCTGGTTTCTTAATTTTAATATGTTTAACAGGAGGTTTAGCCAAGGTAAAGAGTTATCTTTTAATTTCTTTTTAAAATATCTTACTCCATAAAGAATGTATTTTCTTGCTAGGTAATTAAATTGCCCTTTATTGACTTTTTCGGTATTATTTTTACTTCAGGCTGGGTTTTTCAAAAGGAAAGAACAAAAAAATCTGATGGTACTTAAAAAAGAGGTAAGTTCTTGTTACAATAAAAATACAAAATTAAAATACATTATTTATATTTAAAATCGAAGAAATCGTCCATATTTCTCAAAGAGACCGGATATAGATTAAAGAAAAAAAGGAAAGACAACAAAGTCTCGGTCTCAACAAATATAATTAAGTGGTTACACGTGTTTCACCCTTTCGGGCATCATCAGACCTAAAACAAAAGACCTAACTAACAGATACACGAATAATTAAAGACCACTAATTACCCAGAATTTAAAACAAAAAGAAACAGTTACAACATATTAAAATTTAAAAATGTAAATAACAAAAACAAAAAATCAAATGTCAGGGAGCAGTCGGGTCAATTGGATCAATAAGTCCAGTGAAACGAATGCGACGGGATCTAACTATGTTCAAATGCCTGAAAATATGAAAGAAGATGAGAGCGTAGCCAATCTGTTCTGTGCATTAAAAATTAGCGAAAGGTGACCGTCCCGATATCAACATCGGGTTATAAACAAAACAAATCATAACCAATTCATTTACTAATATTGTTAAAAATCAAATTAGGTTCAAAATTAAACACGTCGTTGACACAAGTAAGTATGGGACTTTTTTGGCCTTAGTAATCTCCATTTTCTCCAACAGATTCAACTTCACACCCTTAGAACATTCGTGCAAAACCTTGATATTTGTAGGGGAAGAGAACTGGTGTCCAGAAGTTAACAAGTGATTAGCGAATGCAGACTTAGTCTCGGTGAAATCCGAATATTTATACTTATTGACAAGGCTGAGATGTTCCTGTACTCTAGTGGATATCCTTCTACCTGATTGGCCGACATAAACCGCTGAGCAATCATCACAATTTAAGGCATAAACACCAGACTTTGCAAAACGGTCCGTTCTGTCCTTGATCTTAACCAAGTGTTGTTTTAAAGTATTAACTGTCTTAAATGCAATTGAAATATTTAGGTTTTTAAAAAACTTAGCTAGTTGTAAGGATATGCTACCACCAAAAAATGTAAGACATTTAAACTTGTTTTTAACATCTGTGGGTTTTGCATGTATAATATGGTTTTACTTATAAGAAATAACAACAACATCAATTTTGAAGTATTCAGAAAACCAACATCTACCGATAACATCATTCAGTTCACATCCAATTCACCGTTTTCACATAAATTTGCTGCTTTCAATTCTTTCTTTTATAGACTATTTAATTTGCCGTTATCTAAAGAGGCGTTTACTAAAGAACTAAACATAATTAAACAAATGGCACTTAATAATGGTTTTCCAATTAAGTCTATAAATAAACTTTATTACAAATTCGTTAACAAATACAAGTTCTCTTACCATATTATACATGCAAAACCCACAGATGTTAAAAACAAGTTTAAATGTCTTACATTTTTTGGTAGCATATCCTTACAACTAGCTAAGTTTTTTAAAAACCTAAATATTTCAATTGCATTTAAGACAGTTAATACTTTAAAACAACACTTGGTTAAGATCAAGGACAGAACGGACCGTTTTGCAAAGTCTGGTGTTTATGCCTTAAATTGTGATGATTGCTCAGCGGTTTATGTCGGCCAATCAGGTAGAAGGATATCCACTAGAGTACAGGAACATCTCAGCCTTGTCAATAAGTATAAATATTCGGATTTCACCGAGACTAAGTCTGCATTCGCTAATCACTTGTTAACTTCTGGACACCAGTTCTCTTCCCCTACTAATATCAAGGTTTTGCACGAATGTTCTAAGGGTGTGAAGTTGGATCTGTTGGAGAAAATGGAGATTACTAAGGCCAAAAAAAGTCCCATACTTACTTGTGTCAACGACGTGTTTAATTTTGAACCTAATTTGATTTTTAACAATATTAGTAAATGAATTGGTTATGATTTGTTTATAACCCGATGTTGATATCGGGACGGTCACCTTTCGCTAATTTTTAATGCACAGAACAGATTGGCTACGCTCTCATCTTCTTTCATATTTTCAGGCATTTAAACATAGTTAGATCCCGTCGCATTCGTTTCACTGGACTTATTGATCCAATTGACCCGACTGCTCCCTGACATTTGATTTTTTGTTTTTGTTATTTACATTTTTAAATTTTAATATGTTGTAACTGTTTCTTTTTGTTTTAAATTCTGGGTAATTAGTGGTCTTTAATTATTCGTGTATCTGTTAGTTAGGTCTTTTGTTTTAGGTCTGATGATGCCCGAAAGGGTGAAACACGTGTAACCACTTAATTATATTTGTTGAGACCGAGACTTTGTTGTCTTTCCTTTTTTTCTTTAATTTATATTTAAGTTTAATGAATTGAGACAATTTAAAAAAATTGTGGGAGGGAATTGGGTAAAATGTAATGATATTTTTGTTACAAATGTTGAATTGTATGTTATTTTCGGGTAAAGACCGATCAAAGGAGCCAATTTTGAAAGATACATGCAACAATTTATTATAGATGGACAAACACTTTCATTCATAGTATGGGCGAGGGAGGGGTTCGATGTTTCACAGTATAGTAGTATAGATACTATCCCTGAACTCAGTGGCGTAGCGACATAAATTTGAAAGAATTTTTTTTTACACGTACCAAAAAGAAATATTTCATAGAAGATCTGGCAAAAGTGCTGAGACAGATCGCTATGAACGGTGAACGGCATAGGTGAACAATGTGGAATCTGGGTCCATCTATGATAAGTCGTTGGGTACATGGGTGGGATAAAAGGAAATTTTTAAATTTCAGAGCTGTATGTATATTGCAAATAAATAACTGAATAAATATTGTAGATTTTAGAAGAAGAAAGAATCTTACAAGCAATGATAGAGAGAGAATTCTCGAAAGGTAATTGTGAGGAAACACATGAGTATGACATTTGGCCCCACCATTAAATTATCCAATTGGTTCACAAAATTGATAAAAACTGTTTATTATTACTGTTTAAGTTTAGAATGTTTTTGGTTTTTTTGTGTTTATTGTTACAGCGGTAAAAAAGGGATGTGAATTATTTATCTTATTTATTTATTTATTTATTTATTAAGTACATGCCTTACAGGTTATTACATACCCAACTACAAGGCAGGGCAAAACATGTATACAAGCCCTGTAATGTATAACAATTAAATATTTCAAAATTAACACTAATTAAAATTAAAGAAATTAGGAAAAATTGGCAAGTTTTAAGGTACAATACAATAGATTACTAATTACACTAAGATATTTTACAAAATAAAAATTAAAAACCAGCAAAAAAATTTCCGAAAAATTATGCCAGAGGTTTTCAATGCTTAAGACTTCGACCCAACTCCGATAATGACGAGTTAAAAAAATCAATATGAATATTTTTATTATACAAATCACACATTGCATAAAGCGGAGAAAACCTTAAAATATTTGTACGAGGAGTGTCCAAATAAAAACAGTTATTATAACGACTATTTAGGCGAGGTACACCGAAATTAATTCTGGATAGGATATTTGGGCAGTCAATAATATTATTTAATAGTTTAAACAAAGTAATTAAAAGGGAGTAATTACGTCGTTCTTTTAAAGAAGATAAGTTAAATATTTCAAGTAATTGCTCATGCGGAAATCCCTGATAAGGGTAAACTCCCTCTCGCTTAAAAGTAATGTATTTTAGAAATTTCCGCTGAACTTTTTCTAAATTGTCACTATGAACATTATAACCCGGAGACCACACCACGGCCCCATATTCCAGTTTAGATCTTACATACGAATTATACAATGTGATAATAGCCTGAATATTTACAAATTCTCTTGTACAACGGAGAATGAAACCATATGCCCTTGAAGCCTCAGAAATGATATTGTCTATATGTGAACAAAAAGAGAGTTTTGTATCAAAAGTTATACCAAGGTCTTTGAACTCCTCGACACGTGAAACTGAGTGATCGTCTATTGAGTAATCGTATAAAATTATTGAGGATTTAGTAGTAAAAGATACAACATTACACTTTCCAACGTTCAGCTGCAGATTATTTTCAGCACACCATGCAACAACCAAATCAAGATTATATTGAAGCGCGATACAATCCTCTATATTTTTTACTCTTATATACAATTTAATGTCATCTGCGTACTTTAAATGCTTAACTGCTAGTTTAACTCCAATATCGTTAATAAAAATAATAAACAATAATGGTCCCAATACTGATCCTTGGGGGACACCAGAGGTAGCAGCGTATTGAGGTGACTTAGAGCCATAAATTTCAACGTATTGTTTTCTGTTCGTTAAATAAGATTTAAGTAGAGCAACCAGCGAATCAGAAAAACCAAAATTTGACAGTTTTTGAAGAAGAAGCCTATGGTCTAGCCGGTCAAATGCTTTCGTAAAATCCAAATAAATAACATCTGTCTGAAAACCCTCATCAATTGCTTCTGAAATGTCTTGTGTTATAACTATAAGATTTGAAATCGTAGATCTACCTTTGTAGAAGCCGTGTTGAGAAAGTGCAATTAAGTTTTTTGTTAAAGGAAATATTGAGTCATGTAAAAGAATTTCAAAAATTTTACAAAAATTGCATATAATGGACACAGGTCTATAATTTGTCACTTCAGATCGCTCACCCTTTTTGTAAACCGGACATACCTTCGACGCAGTCCATAGCTCAGGAATCTTTTGAGTTTTTAAGCAGAGGTTGAATAATTTTAAAAGTGGTGTTACAAGTACAAACCTGCAGTCTTTTAGAAGAAATGCAGGAATTAAATCGGGACCCGTGGTAAATGTAGGTTTAAGTTTATTTATGGCAGCAATGAGTTCTTGCTCTGAAAATTGATCGACCTTGATGGTAGGTACTTGCGGTGTAAAAGAATTATGATCGTTATCTTCATTATCGGGAAGCTCACTGATAGTAAACGATTTTTGGAAGAAATCAGCAAAAGCATTCAAAATATCATCTGTTGTGTGGCAATCAATATTATTATAGCACATGTTATTAGGCAGACTTTTAAGTTCACGTTTTTTCTTAATAAAGGCCCAAAATTGTTTAGGATCACGCTTAATATCAACTTCAATTCTGCGAATGTATTGTTTATAAGCGAGAGCTATATCTTTTTTGATTTTATTTCTTAATATTTTAAAATTTTCAAGTTCTGCAGAATTATTATTTTTTTTATACCTTTGATGACATTTATTTTTTATCCGAATATTATTAATTATGTCACGCGAGAACCAAGGAGGATATCTACGTTTTGGCGATGCAGAATACTTAGGAACATATTCATCTAATGTTTCATATAGTTTACTGTAAAACATATCAGAGGCTGACTCAACAAAGCCTGCCCGGTCCAAAGCGGTCCAGTCAACACGTAATAGCGAGCTATATAATCCATTAAAATTGGCTTTACGGAAATTGTAGCTACTGTGGAAATTCATTTGGAACTCATTTTTATAATTTGTAGACGGACAGTATTTTAAGGATATTGATAAAGCTGGATGATGATTGTCCTCGGACACAAGTACCTCCAAAGAATTACGCACTATACACCTCTCGTTATTGTGAATCACTAAATCAAGAATTCGGTCATTTACATTTCTGACATAGTTACTTTGAGTGAAATTGAGACAGTTTAAAAATGTGTTCAATATCATTTTCAAGTTATCCCGGTCACCTGTATCAAGACATTCAGAATAGGTAGGGATATTAAAAGTAGTGTAGAAATGGGAAATGACCTTCTCCCCCCACTCCTTCCATTGACCTTGACCGCGAAGGTGGGCAGGTGTTTATTTGACCTTGACCTTGAATGGGTGCAGGTGTTTTTTTGTGTGATGTCATATGACCTTGACCGCGAAGGTGTGCAAGTGTTTATTTGACCTTGGCCTTGGGTGCCGTTTTGTGTCTAGCATGACCTTGTCCATATTCGAGGTCACTTGTTATATTGATGACCTTGAGGTGTGGTCTAACCTTCGTCGTGTGTGCTCTATAAATAGGTGGGGGGAGCAAAATTTGTCAGTGTACATTTTTTCTTCAACAGTGCAAGTTCATTCTCTCTCTTGATTATAATATATTTAGTAAAATGTCTTATGTGTGTGAAAAATGTGGTGCTGCGTTTACTCGCACATATAATTTATCACGTCATCAAAAGGAGTCATGTGTGGCAAGATTTAATGATAGTGTGGGTGCGGAAAAGCGGAGAAAAGTTGATGGTGCCGCATCAACATCTGCTATGCAAACGTGTGAGCTATGCAATATTAGCATACCAAAGAATTGTGTTGCAGCTCATCAAAGAACAATACAACATAAAAGTAAGGCAAGTGTAGCAGTGTGTCCGGGTGTTCAGTTGGTGCAAAGCAGTTTTAAAAACAGAATTGCATCTTATCACATCAGCAGTGATAATGAGCATGTGGACTATTCCGTCTTTTTTGAAGAACTTAAACCAAAAGTAATGCAATTAATCAGTAAGATTTTGCATGTTCACCGGTCTCTTAAAATAAATATGGTTGTCGTCGGACGATATTTTCTACCATCACAGGACGTTTTCAGTGAGAAATCCTTCAATACGTGTAATGAAATTGTAAATGAAGGAAGCGACTTGGATGATGTTTACCAATCTTTTGTGGAGGCAATGAAAGTTCAGTCTACGGAATTTCAGGAGAAAGATTCAGGTATGTTAAAAGAATAAAAAACATTTTAAACCAAAATTAAATAAAACGTAGCAATCCATTAGAAAATTTACTTATATTTTTTTTGTTTGGATTTCAGGATGGGCATTGGAAAAAATTTTATATCTTGAGGTAAACATTAACAAGTTCTCACCGTTGGGTGGTTCCTCGTATGTGAAGTTGCCGAGGTTTATTGAACTTAAAAGGGCTGTTGTGAACATTATGAATAGGGATGAGTGCTGTTTTGCCTGGGCCATAACGTCAGCTTTGTTTCCAGCAGCCATGATGCGGGCACAGGTTACTTCATACCCCCATTTCTCAACAGTGTTAAATTTTACAGGTATGACTTTTCCAGTTAAATTGCGCGATATTTCAAAATTTGAGGAATTAAATAATATTTCAGTCAATGTATATGGATTAGAGTCGCGGTTTGAAAATAATGAAATTAAATACGAAGTTGTCGGTCCGTTAAGATATGCACCAAAGAAACTACAAAAACATGTAAATTTGTTGCTTATTACTAAAGATTGTAATGTTAAAGATGATGGTGTAGGTGACAGTGAACATGTTTGTGACGACAACTGTGTTAAAAACCACTACTGCTGGATAACTGATTTGTCTCGCTTAGTTTCCAGTCAAATTTCCAAACATCACGATAAATTATACTTTTGCGATGGCTGCCTTATTCACTTTATTTCACCATCAACTTTAATGTTACACCAACAAAATGATTGTAAGCATATCTTTACGCTGACACCTTCAACAGATGTAAAAGTCGATAAATTTGGTAAAAGTGTTCCGGAAAATATTTTAAAATTTGAGGGTATTGAGAAGCAAATGAGAGTTCCATTTGTTGTTTACGCGGATTTTGAATCTGTTCTAAAACCCGTTGAAACAGTAGAACCAAACCCCCAAAAATCTTACACAGTTGAAAATCTAAAGCATGAACCTTATTCTTTTGCCTATCTTATTAAATGTTCTTTTGATGATTCTATTTCGAAATTTGAGCTATACCGTGGAGACGATGCAGCGAAAGTTTTCGTTGATCGTATCGAAACCGATTTAAGACACCTTTACAATACATATTTAAAAGATATCGTTCCTATGGCTAAATTGACGCGTGAGGAGAGAGAGGATTTTGAAAATGCTACCATTTGTAGTATTTGCGAAATGCCATTCCAAGACGTTAAAGAGAAAGTTAAAGATCATTGCCATATAACGGGCAAAAAAAGATTTGGTGCTGCACATTCCGTTTGTAATTTAAATTATAAAATACCCAATTTCATCCCCATAATATTTCATAATTTAAGTGGTTATGATAGTCACATGTTCATCAAGGAATTATGCAGATATGGGGATAAAATTGATGTTATAGCTCAAAGTAAGGAGAAATATATATCATTTACAAAGAGCATTTACATGCACGATTATGTCGATCAAAAAACGGGTCAAACAAAAAGAAAAAATTTAAAGCTCCGCTTTATTGATAGCTTTAAATTTTTATCGACATCGTTGGAGAATTTAGGTAATGGCCTTAGCAATGATGAGTTTAGGGAAACCCGTAAATATTTTGTCAATAACAAGGAATTTAACTTAATGCGACAGAAAGGGGTTTTTCCTTATAGTTACGTTGATAATATTGAAAAGATGAATAACCCAAATCTTCCAACGAAAAATCAGTTTTATGACCAATTACGCGGAGAACACATCAGCGACGAATGCTATGATAGAGCAAGAGAAGTATGGCGAGTGTTTAAGTGTAAAAATTTGGGTGAATATTCCGATTTGTATTTAAAATCAGACGTTCTATTGTTATGTGATGTTTTCGAACAGTTTCGCGATACATGCTTAAAAGTTTATAAATTAGATTCTGCGCAATACTACACTTTACCAAGTTTAAGTTTTGACTGTATGTTGCGCATGACTAAGGTAGAGTTAGAGCTTTTGACCGATATAGACAAGGTTCATTTTTTTCAAAAAGGTATTCGCGGTGGTATAAGTCAGTGTACAGAAAGAAAACATATTGCCAATAATTCTCATTTACCAAACTTTGACCCAACTCAACCATCATCTTATATCACTTACTTAGATGCGACAAATTTGTACGGTCATAGTATGTCCCAAGCATTACCATTTGGTGGTTTTAGATGGTTATCTGAACGCGAAATTTTAGATCTAAATATTATGAATATAGATGATAATAGCCCACAAGGCTACGTTTTGGAAGTGGATGTGCATTATCCAGAAGAATTGCATGATACACATTCAGATCTTCCATTTTTGGTGGAAAACATCGTACCACCAACGGAGACAGCAAAGTTACCAAAATTAATTCCGAATTTAAATGATAAAAAAAAGTATATTGTTCATTACAGAACCCTAAAACAAGCCATTAACAACGGCCTTATGGTAATGCGGACCCACAGAATTTTGAAATTTAATCAATCAACGTGGCTTAAAACATATATTGATTTTAATACTAGTTTACGAAACTCTGCAAAATCAAAATTTGGTAAAGATTTGTTTAAACTAATTATTAATGCGATTTTCGGAAAAACCATGGAAAACGTTGAAAAACGAAAAGATATTAAACTAATAACTCATTGGGACAATGCTAGAGGGAAAGTTGGGGCTAGAGCATTAATTGCTCGACCTAACTTCAATAGTCGATCAATATTTTCAAAAGATTTTGTTGCTATTCACATGGATAAATTAAAAATTATTTACAACAAACCAATATATATTGGGTTTTCCATTTTAGACATTTCAAAAACAGTCATTTATGATTTTTTTTACAATTTTATTAAAAAAAAGTTTGGTAATGATGCTTCTTTACTGTACACCGACACGGATTCGCTAATATTAAAAGTATTTTGTGATGACTTTTATCGCGTGATAGCCGAAAATCCTGAGAGATTCGATACTTCAAATTTTCCTGAAAACAATGAATTTAATATTACAAAAAGTATTTCGGTGCCGGGTAAGATGAAAGATGAATTTCCATGTGACCCGATAATTGGTTTTTATGGTACCGGAGCCAAGGCTTACTATGTGAAGTCTAAGAATGCGGAATTAAAAAAGGCAAAAGGTATAAAAAAATCAGTTATCGAAAAGGAACTTCATCTAGAAGATTATCGAAAAGTTGTGGAACAGGGCGGTTTAATTTTTAGAAAAATGAAAACTTTTCGCAGTGTGTTACATGATGTATACACACAAGTAATAAATAAAATCGCCCTGTCCCACAACGACGATAAACGTTATGTTATTCCGTTAACAACAAAAACTCTACCTTGGGGTCACGCCGACATTGACTTTTATAATTCAGATCCGGAAAGTAATTTAGAAAATTTACTGCGTGTCATTGAGGCATTTAAATAATAAACTGGAAAATTCATACCTTATATAACGTAATATTAAGCAGCTCATTTATTTGTATTATTGGTTCAGATTTTATTTTATATTTACAAATTGTTAATATTTATACAATAACATTTTTACATAATATGTTATATTAAAGAACTAAAAAAAATACATAATAAAACACAACGTTGCAGCAAACAATTTAGTTTTATTTAATATATATACAAAATTAATTGGACAATTTATTATACACTTCTTTCAACACCCATCTTCTTCTCTCCATATCTGATTGTCTTACTGGACGGGGATGTTGGTACATCTGCATACCACAAACAGCACATCGAATTATTTGTATTCTAAGAAAGTCAACATAACTAATACGGCTGTTATGATGCCAATACAAATCGTTTCGTTTACACCTTACACATATAGCGTGAAACCCCTTTTGCGGTTGTTCATACTTGTTTGATGAAAAGTTTGGTTCTTGGTCGATTGGCAGCATAATGTCTACGATGTTTGTAATGAAATGGTAAAGAAATATCTAATAATTCCGTGCTAAATGTCTGCATCTATATACAGAATTTGTAACCTTAAAAATTACTTCGAGGACACATTTCAGCCCTGACAATATAATGTGCATAATACACCTATTCACGTAAACCTTGAAACCAAATATATATATTTTAAAGAAAAGTCTAATATAACACAAGGTTATATCTGAACCTTGAGAACATTGCATTTACAAGGATGTATTATACCCTTGAAAGAGAGACAGAAGAGACTAAAGATATTAATAAAACCAAAATTTGCCGTAAAAACATTGTTTTATTAAATATTATCCCAATAGCATTGTAACCTTTAAAATTACATCGAGGACACATTTTAACCTTGGAAATATATTGTGTAAAATACATTGGTTCACATAAGTCTTGAAAATAAATACATACTTCAAGAAAAATATATTATAACACAAGGACGGATCTGAACCTTGAGAGGGAGTTGTATTGTAAGAGAGAGAGAACAGGGGTGGGGGTGGGTATGTAGTGGGGAGGTGCGCATAAAAGAATATACACCAGTCCTATTTCTTCAGTATAAATTTTCAAGTCGTTCGAGTAGTTTGTGTTAAGTCAGTTTATTAAAATGAGTTTACCGAGTTTAGATGTGAGCGATATGTTTGGGAAGAATACCCAAGAAGAGTTAAATAGAGAATGTGAAGATGTGTGGGCTGATGAGGACCTAGACCGGCTAGCGTCCGAAGCAATTGACAAGCTATTGGAGGGCGGGTTTAAACAGCAAGAACCCAAAGTAAATATTGTAAGCGATATAGTGGTAAAGGAAGCGAAGGTTCCCAGCAAACTCCATACGTTGCTTACGTTGCCATCGGGGGATGTAACAAAGGAGGCCAAGACGTTTTATGCGAGTAAGCGAACTAGGCAAGAGATGGTGGGGCCACAGCCAACAACATCGTCTGGCAGCAGCTGCAAGAGGAAGAAATTTACATTTCGAAAACCAGCGAAATGCGCAGTGTTGCCAGACTGGCTAGAAAAGAAAAAAAACAGTCAAATAAAACCAATAGTTGCGGAACCTTCAATTCCTAAACGACTACCATCGCCGGCATCCATGGAGCGTCCGCTGTCTCCAATTATCTGCAAGTCAGGTAGACGAGCGGGTAAGGGCCGGTTGAAAAAAATATTTGAGGATGTAACGCCAGTATCATCACCCGCAGCATCGCCATCGCAGCCGCCATCAAATACACCGGAGTGGTTGATGGCCTACAGCCAGGAGCAGGAGCGGGAGGCCATAAAAACAATTGTTAATGTGCGGAATATGTGGAAGGACAAGATAGTGTGCGGTGAAAAAGAAGTGGTGGATATTGAAACTAAAATAAGACAGTTACAGGAACAGTTAGGTTTAGTTAAAAAGAATATTAGCAAGTATAAAAATAAATTAGATTTGTATAATAGTAATGTTTAGTAGGTCTCCTTTCGTTCGTCAGATCCCAGCTCTACTGATGAGCCACGATATGGCGAAACGCATCTAGGGATGGATCTGATGAAACAAAAGGAAATTCTTTTTCTGAAATGTTTATTAGGTTAGAATTAGCTTAGTTTATGCTTTATAAAATAGAGAGTGTAAATATATATGATATGACATGTCTTGTATAATATGGCTGTAATAAAAAAAATATTACTATTAAATATATCTTTTATTATTTTTATATTGTTTTATTTAAAATACTCCTCAATATTGAGCATTCATTGGTGAAAGACATTTCTAGTCTATAGGACTGAAAAGAAACGGGATAATTTACTGTATATTAGGTATCTACTGCGAATTATAACTTCCTTAATATTACTCTGATGAAAAAAAACCTAAGAATAAAATAGTAATGAATTCTTATTGACTATAAACAGAAAAAATTTTTTTAAAAAAAAGCAACTTTAGGGTTTTTATTTTTTTATTTTTTTTTATAAGTCCGTTAATGTAAGTCGGACAAAAAAAAAGTTCAAACAAAAGATTAACGAATTTTGATGAAGCATACAAATAAAAAAAAATTTTCAAAAAAAAATGATAAATAAAAAAGTTGAACAGTTACTGTATATTAGGTATCTACTGCGAACTATAACTTCCTTAATATTACTCTGATGGAAAAAAACCTAAGAATAAAATAGTAATGAATTCTTATTGACTATAAACAGAAAAAAAAATTTTTTTTAAAAAAGCAACTTTAGGGTTTTTATTTTTTTATTTTTTTTTATAAGTCCGTTAATGTAAGTCGGACAAAAAAAAAGTTCAAACAAAAGATTAACGAATTTTGATGAAGCATACAAATAAAAAAAAAATTTAAAAAAAAATGATAAATAAAAAAGTCGAACAGGTCAAATATGCGGTTTTTCATAGAAGGAGGGGGCGGGGAAACTCGGGAGCATGCGCAAACGATTTTGGAACCCCTCCGGCGTTAAAGGGGGAGGGCCGGGGGAGGGGCTGGACTTATAAAAAAAAAAAAAAAAAAAAAAAAAAAAAAAAAAAAAAAACGTGTATATCGACCCTTCCCAATCATGTCCACACCATTTCCCCACTCTCAGACTGCATAGATACGAGATTTATCAACTTTTTACTTCATTTTTTGATCATAAACTTTTTTATTTTTTAACCGATTTTATTTCTTTTTTCACTAAAATGTTCTTCAGAAAATTCTAACAAGTTTTGACTCCAATGTTTTTTTTGTCAGACGTATAATAAGGGAGCTATGAATTTTTAAAGTTGCCAATTACGTTAAACACCTAACTTAGTCATTTGCCGTTTTTCAGTTTTTCACATTTTTAACTTTTGAAAAATGCTATCCCATGTAATTTGATGTGCAAATCAACTTTCCTTTATAACTTTTTTCGATATTTCCATTACTTTAGCAATAATTTAATTTAATCATAAACTTTTTTATTTTTTAACCGATTTTATTTCTTTTTTCACTAAAATGTTCTTCAGAAAATTCTAACAAGTTTTGACTCCAATGTTTTTTTTGTCAGACGTATAATAAGGGAGCTATGAATTTTTAAAGTTGCCAATTACGTTAAACACCTAACTTAGTCATTTGCCGTTTTTCAGTTTTTCACATTTTTAACTTTTGAAAAATGCTATCCCATGTAATTTGATGTGCTAATCAACTTTCCTTTATAACTTTTTTCGATATTTCCATTACTTTAGCAATAATTTAATTTAATCATAAACTTTTTTATTTTTTAACCGATTTTATTTCTTTTTTCACTAAAATGTTCTTCAGAAAATTCTAACAAGTTTTGACTCCAATGTTTTTTTTGTCAGACGTATAATAAGGGAGCTATGAATTTTTAAAGTTGCCAATTACGTTAAACACCTAAGTTTGTCATTTGCCGTTTTTCAGTTTTTCACATTTTTAACTTTTGAAAAATGCTATCCCATGTAATTTGATGTGCTAATCAACTTTCCTTTATAACTTTTTTCGATATTTCCATTACTTTAGCAATAATTTACGATTTTATTACTCTTTTCTTTTAAATAAATTTTACAAATTTTATGTCGGGAATGAATTGTTGATTTTCATACGAATCTTTTATGTTCTATAAAATTTTTTTGTAAAGTTACTAATATTGCTTAAAATTTATTATTTTAATTTCATATTAAGAACGAGCACATTTTCTGTCTAAGAGTGCTTGTAGGTATATATAAATAGCTAAAAATTTCGCTAAGTGTTTTTTTAAACCTAAAGGGCCAAATAAAAAAAAAATTTTCTCCAAGCATTTTTAACACATTTGACCTTTGGTTCGTAGCGTTCGTCATCGTTAGAAAATGTTTATCAAAACTTGTAAATTATATATTTAGCTAAACTACAATGAATTCTTTTTGTGCCCCCGAGGGGGCGGTCAGGGTTCGTAGCGGTCGTCATCGTTAGTGAGCGAGGGGAGAATGCCTTACGGAGTTGTTGAATCCGCAGGCCCCTCGCTCACGTCGTCCTCATAGTCCCACCATGAGCTTGAGTCAGCGGGACCGCTGAAATCGTCAGCGGCGTTGCCAACTTCCCAATCAGTCGAGGAATCTGGCTCGACCGGTGAATCGTCATCCGCTTCGGCAGCAGCTGGCTCATTAGGTTCAAATTCCACCCACTCACCATCAGCTTGGTTTAGCTGATCCCATAGCCCCGGACTCATGGGTCGGAAACGCTCTGTTTCGTCGCTATAGACGGATAAACCTCGGGATGGTGGTCTTTCATCAGCCATGATGAGTATAAAGAAATATTTTTATTGTGTTATTAAGTTCCTACATTTAGGTGGAACGTCGGCTGGTTATTACACCTAACGCCATCTATTAAAACTTTTTTCTGTGTGTAAACTTTTATTTCACAAAATATCTTTCGTATTAAAATCGATTTATTTAATAGTACCCTCAGCGCCATCTATTGATAAAAATATATAATAAATAAATCGATTTTAATACCACAAAAAATATTTTGTGAAATAAAAGTTTACACACAAAAAAGTTTTAATAGATGGCGTTAGGTGTAATAACCAGCCGACGTTCCACCTAAATGTAGGAACTTAATAACACAATAAAAATATTTCTTCACACTCTTCGATATGTCGTCCTACCGTTGCAACAAGTGTCGCTTGATGACGAACTCTAGCAGAGACGAGAAAATAGCGAAGTATTGGGAGGATTGGGGCGTCAAAAACGCAAAAAAGCCGGTACTTGCAGTACCACCGACTCCCAGGCCGCCACCAGAACCTGAGCCGGTGGTGGTAATGACTGAACCGATAGAGGTGGTGGAGGAACCACCGTGGCAGCTTGGCCCTGAGGAGAGAGATGCTCTCCTCAGAGAAATGGAAGAGCGTCGGGAACAACGACGGCAACGACGCCCGGCGCCGCATAGGCGTCCTGCGCCGCGATCGGTCCAGGTGGCGAGAGGACACCAACCACTCTAGGTTTCCCCTTTCCATTACCAAAAATCAGCCCTTTTCAGGGCTACAAAATACTTTCATTGTAGTTAGATGGTCACCAAGTATGTGACAATATATTTTCTTCAAGAATACATTTCTTGTTTGAAAATTATGTCACTCGGGATGTATTAGCAAAGAATGTATGATTTTTGTAATTCTAAATGAGCGTTTTGATCATATCATGTTTTTTCTTACGGCTAGGTAAAGACCACATATTTTTACTATGTTCTCTCTCTTGCCAAAGGAAAGGGAATGGGGTTTGGTAAAATAAAAGATGGTCAAAAAGAATTTTTTACATTCACCGCGACAGCTTATTATGTATTTACCAGAGTAACATAATTCTTCTTAGCCAAGAAAGGTTTTCTTAACCAAGAACAACTATGTCACTCTGTGACATACAACTAATCTACATAAAAGTCTTTTGTGGTCCTAAGTAGGACCGGGGGTGGCAGTTGTCCTACAATGGACCAGGGAATGTCTGGGTTCGTAGCGGTCGGTAGGGAAGGCCGATATATTGTATTATCTGCAATATAATTTACTGAATTCTATTGCAGATAATGCAAGAGTCTTGGTGAAAGACTGTAAAAAGTCTTTCGCGACACAAAACACAGCGTGAATGACTTCGCGCGTTGCGTATCATCGCAGTCGTAAGATGACTTTGAATGAAATCTACGTTAATCAAACCACCAAAGCTCGTTATGTGGCAATGCATACATAATGAGACGTGCTCGCCCCATTTCACATATGACTGCACAATGCAGAACCGCGGCCTTAACCTACGTCGCCGGCGTACCCTTCTTTGTTGGACCCGTGAAGCAGGCATGTCATCGTCAGAACTGTTCGTCGAATATCCCTGATCTGAATTAGACGACATCGTAAAGTAGAATGAATTTTTCACCCATTATCCCCTGCTTAAATACAAGTTTTCGACCTTCACCACCACCACCAACACTACAAATTCTCTCTCTCTCGAATCCTTGCAACCGTTGACCCTGAGCGTTGTAGCCTTGAAAATACTTTCTATGCATAGTAACATGAATAAAACACAGAGTATCTAGTTTACCAGTTTATTTTTACTATTACATAAATAATAATTAATACATTGACTTATTGCTAACAGAGCCATTTAGTATATTGTAGCTAAAATATGCATCGTAAATAACTAATGCATACACTTTAGTGTCTTTTGGAAATTTGCTTTTGCGTGTTTCAAACTCCAACTTCACGTCCACAGTAGATGATTTCAACGCCTCTGCTTGATGATTACAATCTATGATGAATACAGGATTTTTGATATATTCGGAAAAACTCATCATCGGGTCATTAAGTTCTCGTTGATAGTAGCTCATTTGGAAATTTTCGTAACTGTAATATGCTGGCGCATATAGTTTTTTCGTAAAATCCAAATTCCATCTTTCATAAGGAAATACTGTCGAGTTAAGGTAGAGTCGAATGTCACTGATATCGGCTGTAGTAAATTCAGTGGCATTCTTTTCTCTATTGTCAGAAAAAGTGCTTGTCTGGAATCCAATAATCAAATATCTCGGCCTTTCCAAGCTCGCACTTGTTCTTAAGGCCCACACGTCGGATGATGTTTGTCGCAAAGCAGGTAATTCGTAAAGATCCCATTTGCGATATGCCATTGGAATGTTTACATTACTTCCACCTTTATTGATACGGGACAATATTTTCAATTTTTGTCGGTCATCTGGAATAATATGACGGATTTTCCACTCAATCTTTTCAATAGTAATATCAGCATCAACTTCACCAATGTAGCAGTTGGAAAAAGTGCGGGCGATAATTAAAATCAACTCTTGCTTAATATTAAATATGCCCTTCGAATAATCTTCAGCAAATCCCATCAGATATTTTAGAGGTAGCTTTCCAGAGAACACTTTACTTGTAGAATCAAATATACCTTGGTTTTTTTCATCCAAACCCCATCCACAGGCCATAAGACTTTTTTGTTGGGTTGCACCCAATGATGCCATAGTTTTCAACGTTGAAGTAATTCCAGGTTTTCGAACAACAGCAACTTGTTCCCCAGCCATTTCATAACGTATTTCGTCGAAGAGGAAAGCGATTGCATTATTTGATAAGTAACAGTGTTTAGTAACATCACTAGATTTGAAAGTTCCTTCGATGTATATGTAGCTGTCTGATATATCCAAAATAATGTCTTGAAAGTGTACTGGAATGCGAATTTCATCAGAGTTGCTAAACGTCGGAGAACCATACGGCTTATATGTGTGCTCTTGTAAGCTGACAATGGAATTATCAAAAATGGGTTCGGTAAAAACCTCAATTTTGTCACTGGTACTGGCCATATTTTAATTTCGTACTCTTAAACCAATGGATTGTAGAAATTTACGGTCTTTTGCAGAGAGCTGCTTACGAGCTAAACGTCTTTTCAATCTAACGTCTGGATTGTGAATGATCTTGGTCTGTGTAATATGTTTTCTTTTATGTTGTGCAGTTGAAGCTTGAGTGTTGGTCAGCATATTCAGTGGACGATTGAAGCAAAAACCCATATTTATAATATTTTTTTCAATTCCACTTTAACTATAATTTTTTCACCTTGAAAATTTATCAGATCACCGTTATCATCCAAGATGCGTAGAGTAATGTTGTCTATTGACTGACGTCCCTCGGGCATTATCGGCATATAAATAATATTTTGAGGTTCTTTTGAAATTTTGTAACCTGGCTCAACATCAACATCGAATTCGAATAATGTGTGGCTTTGTCTTGAGTTCAAATATGCTCCTGAAGTTATGTTACAATCCACCCTTATAATACGCACTTTCATTATGTCCACATTACTAGTTGATTTATGTAGTTTTCCGCTTTTTAACACAACCGGTCCAAAGCCTAATAATCCACCAATAGTGTTTTTTCCTCTGAAATCAATGTTGAGCGACGACTTGAGTTCACATTTTAATGTATTATTGTTGGCCTCCAATGAAAATAATATATCACATTTGTCTTGTTTGCAGGATTGCTTTAAACTTGTGTGCATCGCTTTGGAAATTTCATTAATTTCGTAAGCTCCTGGTGGAATCCATAATTGTATTGGTTTTTGACCATCATTTTTCATGTATGCAAACAAATTGTTACTTTCATCAACGTTAAAAATTGAATTATAAGTGTAAAATCCCAACAATGCAAGACCATACTTATGCGTTGAATTCAATTCGATGGGTGGATAAAAATCCGCACTTATAACACTTCTGTGTCCTGTTAGCGTGAATGTGTAAGACATGACTGCTATCGAAGCATAGTATGCGGGCTTATTTATTGTTGTTTACAGCAATTAATTGGGTTTAGACTATGCATCAATCCATCTTTAGCTGTTTCATATGTTATTTTTACATCCTTGATTTTACAATAACAACAAAATAACTTTTTTGGTGCTGGTCCATCTCCTTCATCCACATCTGATTTATTTTCGTTGTTATAATGTTCGTTACAGTATTGATATTTTAACAATTCTTTGTCACTTTTCATATGTTCAGGTAGCTTATTCCAAACGAGTGCGATTTCATCTGAGGCTAACGCAATCATCACTTCCTTTGGCATATTTTCTAACTGTCTTGCTGACATGTTTCTCAGCCCACCTACTTGACTATATGCTTTAAGCGACAATAGCATTTTTGTGTAGTTATCACGATCCACTTTTGGTGTCACACACGCTGCTGCCATTATATATTTTTTTTTAATTTTGAGAGAGAAACTTCAAACACAAATGTCCACACCAGACTGTACCGAATTCTTGTTGGCGGTCATATGTATAGTAGATTTTCCTTGATGCTTCGGATCCCCGTTGTAGATAGCGCACCAATTCGGTAGGTGGTGGTAAATCACCAAAGCTATCAAAATATTTTACATTTATATTTTTTTTTCTATATGCTACCCAATGCGTCCCGCCTCCCAATATACTATCCAAATTAATAATTGCAGCTTCATAACGTTTGGGTCCTCGCACTGGCAGTGAATCTCTCATATAAACCCCTCTAAAATGTGGTATTTTCATCTTTGCAGCAAACTTTTCTATATCAATATTGGATAGTGGTCTTCGAGGCAGGGATTCAATTAGTTTTTTGATTTTCCATTGCTATTGCTTAGAAATAATCCCATACCTGTACGATATGGCTTAAGAAACAAACCATTTCCTTTTGAACACAAACGCAAGGTAGCACCGGTTTTTTCTGTGCCTGCATTTTTTACAGTCTTTAAAGCACGCACAATACCAGCTGCTCCACCAGCTAAGGAACCCAAAGCTGATAGCCCTGCAAATATCGGTATTAGAGGTAATATCCCACCAGTTTTGGGGATTGGTATAATTCTAGGGGTGCGAATGTTTCGTTTACCACCAGCTGCTTTTAAGGATTTACGTGCAGCTGTAATAGCTATTTTTGATGTTTTCATAAGATTTTTTTCAAGGCTCTTCTTTTCTCCAGATTTCATTAATTGCGATCGAATTGGTTGTCTAATAGCTGATCCAAATGCTTTCTTGGGTTTTTGTTGATGATGACGACGACGACGCTTATTGCCCCTCTTTTTTCCTTTGGAAACCTTTGAACGGCGTTTATTTTGTTTAGTCGATGGCACTCCCATACCAAAACGTTGTTTTGCTTTCATGACGTTAGTTACTAACCAAGCTGCAGCCTTTTCCCGTAAACTAGCCTCCTTAGATTTTACTCTTTTCCAAGCACTTTGTTCGAGTTCGTAATCGGCTTGGTGTCGTGCACTTAAATCCTCACTGTTATGCAAATATGCTAAATCGTGTTTTTTGCAAGCAGCATCTAATGGATTAATTCCCTGATCACCACGTTGAACACGTTTTATTACTTTGGTCCCAGGTCCACAATACTGATAACCGGGTATATGTAACTCAATTGGTAACCTATTAATTGCTGAATTAACAATACCAGCTCCAGTCTTACTTGATAACCGATAGCGACCACTTCGCTTGACTGATGACATCTAAATGATTGCATACGTGAAAATCACTATAAAATATAGTTAAAATGAGAATTGTCAAGCTTAAGCAAAAACTACCAGTTGATAATCTTGATGTCAAGGTTGGGTCAGGACACGATCAGAAATGTTTAAGAAGACATGGACCGCTGCTTCCATCATCTATACGTGGGTTGCTAATTGGACCGTCGAATTGTGGAAAAACCAATGTTATGATATCGCTGTTAACACACCCGTTGGGATTGCGTTTTGAAAATGTGTATATTTTCTCAAAGTCGCTGTATCAACCCAAATATGAGTATTTGAGAAAAATCCTATCACCAATTAAAGGTCTTGGCTACTACACTTTCAGCGATGGAAATAATATAGTGCAACCGTCAGATGCAAAGCCAAACTCTGTATTTATTTTTGATGATGTCATGTGTGAAAAACAGGATGTTATAAGATCATATTTTAGTATGGGACGACACAAAAATGTGGATGCTTTTTACTTAGCCCAAACATATTCACGTGTTCCAAAACAACTTGTACGTGATAATGCAAACTTCATTATAATGTTTAAACAGGACGAGCTGAATATGCGACACATATTTTCTGATCATGTTTCACCTGATCTAACGTTTCCGCAATTTCAAGACATGTGTTCTAAATGTTGGGACAATAAGTATGGTTTTTTAGTTATCGATAAAGATAGTGATGTTAATTCGGGAAGATATCGCAAGGGATTTGATAGCTATATATATTTATAGAAATAGCAATAAACCCTCATTCCATCATTGTCCGTTAATTTGAAGACACCATGAGTGAAGAAATCGATTTAAAACGTAAACTGGTTGAAACAACCAATGCTGTAAAGAAAAAATTTAAGCAAATCAAAGCAGCTAAATCTCAATATCATGTCGATTTAGAGAAGTTTTATGAACCGATTACTAAACCGTTGACATCAATATCAAATGCAGTGAAGCAGAAACAACAACCACAAAAACAGTCACTAAAACAACAGCAACCGCATCCGCAGCAGCAGCAGCAGCAGCAGCAGCAGCAGCAGAAACAGTCACCACAGCCAACATTAACCCAAAAATCAATTTCTACAAGTAAACCTGGAAGTCGTTACGGTTTAAACACAACAATGGATAATGCAGATATATCAATTAATCCAAATACAGAAATATTTGATGAATTACTCATGGCGCCAGTTGAAACATCTACCCCAAAACATAAATTGTATGAGTCGTCAGTATTTGCAACACCATCTCCATCAAGGCAATCCACACCAACATCTAATGAAACTAGTTCTATTGAGAGGACATCTTTTAAAAGTATTCGCACCTATCTAACAGGGTTACAAAGGCATCCATCCTATTATGACAACATTTACGGTGTTCATTATGACTCAAAAACAAAAACAAATAAAGACAAAACATATATCGGAAATGTCGAAGTACGTTTCTCCAATGGGAACATTAGTTTATATAAAAAGGAGAGAAATATTGCTATATTTAATGGAACAAAAGAGCTTTATGATTTGATTTTCCTAAAATCACCACCACTACTGGGCCATGAAGACGATTTGAATAAAGACACTCTGCAAACATACAAAGATATTTTGGATATGACAAATGCAGCATACAATCATTACGACAAAAGTAATGGTTTACGGGAAACTCGATGGCCAAAATATAGACAAATTATAAAACCGCTAATGCAGGGAACTAAACTTGGTGCTGGAGTGCGACAAAAGAAAAAATCTAAAATTTACTTGCCAGTAAATAAGACATTATCTTCAAAGTCATCTCAATATGTCTATTGGAATAAACCCAGTGAGTTGGTGGATCGATTACGATTATTGTGGAGTTCAAAAGTAGCAGGACATACTGGGCATGATAATGAAATTATGTCAATTATTGAGGAGCTTCGAGAGGAAGGAATTATATATTAAGTAATTGCAATCAGTTATATTGATCAGTGATGAATGAGACATACTATACTATGGATCCTAGCCCCGAAAAGCTTAAAATTGTAAATGAACTACATCGAAATGCAAGAAAAAACTTCGCCAGAAGACACACCATAATAAAAGGGTATAAGGATTTGTGGCAAATTGATTTGGCAGAAATGCAACAATATGCTAATGAAAACGACGGTTATCGTTATATTGTCGTCTGCATAAATTGTTATTCAAAATTTGTGTACACGAGAGCTGTTAAAAATAAGACCGGTGTTGAAGTTACTAATGCAATGAAAAGCATTATTGAAGAGGCTTCATTTACTCCAACTAATTTACAAAGCGATCAAGGAAAAGAGTTTTACAATAGCAACTTTCAAGCTCTTATGAGAAAATATAACATAAACCATTATTCTACCTATAGCACGAAGAAAGCAGCCATTGTAGAACGTGTTATACGAACTTTAAAAAACAAGTTATATAAGCAATTTTCAGCAAGAGGATCGTACAGATGGTTACAAATTTTACCATCTATAACGAAAGCCTATAACAACGCCAAACATCGTACGATTGGAATGAAACCGAAAGATGTGAAAGAAAATACACAAATTAATGCATACAATTATTTGAAAATTGTTCCGAAGAAAAGAAAATATCGTTTGGGTGATATTGTTCGCATTAGCAAGTATAAGAGCATATTTGATAAAGGATATACCCCCTCATGGTCAACTGAACTATTTAAAATATCCAAAGTTAATGTAACTAACCCACCAACATACCTATTGAAGTCGTTAGAAGAAGGTCAACCGATTAAAGGGTGTTTTTACGAACCAGAATTGCAAAAAACAAATAGTCCAGGTGTTTATTTAGTGGAAAAAATTCTAAGAAAACGTAAGAAAAATCACACTGATCAATTGTTTGTAAAATGGTTAGGATTTTCAAACCAGGCTAACTCTTGGATAGATAAGTCTGATATTGTATAAAAAAATATTTAAATATATTGTGTAACACTAGTAAAAAATAAACATATAATTTGCAAAATTGTATTTTATTTTACATGTACTATAGAAATAAAATATATCAGGAACGATTTGTAACTGATAATATTTAAAATAAAAAACAGATATAAAAGTAATATATTTTTTATTATATAATAATATTTTTACAAGAAGAACAAAAAAGAAAAATATTAATAAGTTAACCTAGGGGTTATAACCAAATTGGCGAAGCTCATCCTTGGATAAACATATACTGCGGATACGTTGTTCCTCCTCCTCATCATCAGTGTGATCACTATCACTATCCCAAAATTCCTCGTCTGATGTGTCGAGCGGAGCATCGCAAAATTCGTCAGTTGATGGCTCGAGTGAAGCATTCGGTATTGCAGGTGTTGATGGTGAATGATCTTGTTGCTGGTGTTGTTGTTGTTCTTGCCGCTCTTGTTCTGGTCTTGCTGGAGATTGTTCTTCCTGCTGTTTCGGAGGAAACTCCTTTTCACACCAATCACAAAAACCCCTTTTTCCTCCGATAATTTCGAAATGTTCACAGTTGACACACATTTGACGTCCATTTACAGAAAATGGATAGACCAGCGTTGTTTGTGATTTAGAAGTCATTTTTGAGCAAAATTTATTAAACTCGATGTATGAATGGTAGAAGTAAACTGAGTTATCGGATTTTGGGTTCTAGTTTTTATACAATACAGATGTCCCTCACTTATGACCTTTCTTTTTTGAGTGATCTTTATCTAATACCAAGTGGATGGGCATCTTTGTCAGACTCTTCTCAAGGTTATCAACTCGATGTTCAAGAGCTGCCAGAAGCTTATTATTTTTTTCTTCAAAATCTTCTTGCTTTCTATCAAAGAGCCCAAAGAAATCTTTATTGATTATATCAAAAAGCTGTTTTCGTGATTTGTACAGTTCTTCAAAAACATATAGTCGAGTTGCTGCATCATTATCTTTAGTTGGTTGAGCAACATTTGATAAACATTTTCCTTCGATATCATATTGTCCGTCGGAGGTTAGTTTAAAACCATTACCTGGTATACCGCGGAGTAGTTGAACTTTTTCATTCACTCTTTGACGACCAAATTTGTCGATTGTGTTGTTAACACGACCCATTTTTATTTTCAACTAAGTCATTTTTCTTATGATATCCGCTTATATATGTTGAGAAAAAACAAACAATAATTTTGCTACATACAATTTATTTACAATTTTATATTTTTAAACATTACAATAAATTGGTTAAAAACATTTGGGGCACCAATCATTGATTACTGTTACATTACTACCACCGCCACCACAACACGCATACGAGAAAATGTATTCTTTGTCTTTTTCATCTTCTTCGTCTTCTTTAGTTTCTTCTTCTTCTTTTCTTCCTCCAAAACTAGAATCCTCATCCTCGTCGTCGTCGTCGTCGTCATCGTCGTCGGTGTCGTCATCGGCGATTAAACCATAATTTAGCAATATTTCTTTGGAAATATGTGGTATTTTGATAAAGAACTCTTCCAGTCGTTCAAGGTACATACCGGAACAAATTTCATCTAAACCAATGGACCCATATAGGAATTGTTCGCAAAGATGAGCTCCAACTCGAAAACGAATTGCATCCATCATGTTTTTCTTGTACTCCGTTAAACTCAAACCCAAACCGGGTTTGTCATGTGTTGAGTCATCTAGAGCATCTTGAGCCATTTTTCGTAATTTCAACGATAGTTCAGTAAAATATGCATCTTGGGCAACTCTGACCGTATCTTTATCGTCACACATCTTAAATAGATAATATTTTAAGCGATTGTGGAGGTGCTTCAAGTGTACAACTATTTTTTTACATATTCAAGCAATAAGTACTAAACTAATATGATAAACAATATAAAAAATTAAAAAAGAAAAAAGTTTATTCCAAAGACCCAAAATTAATTAATGCTCGTGCATTACCCCCAGAAGTAACATTTGAACTTAGCCCCAAATATGTTAAAGTATATTTATTATCAGACATATTTATGCCCTCTATAATATCCTCGGTAAAAGTTTCAGCTACACGTTTTGGTAAAAATGTTTGAAATATCACATTGTTTAGCGAATCAAATAGTGTGACAACAATACTTTTACCAAAGCGTGTTGTCGCTGGAATCATTTTTTTAATGGTGTAAACTTTTCCCACATCCAAAGTTGAAAGTCTTTTACGTTCAGGAAACTCCATTTCTTTGTTTATCATATTATTAATTTCACTCAAGGTCTGCTGTGAAATGCTCATTATTGAAATATGTAATAAAATAATTTAAAATATCTTTAATAGACACTGTTGGAATACACACCACAAACGAAATATTACTATTCACCACTTTTTAAGGTAACAGTTTATGGGTGCTATGCTTGTGTGACTATGAATATCTTGCTAACTGAACCATCTTTTATTGGAGTTTTCAAGGTCGATGAAATAAAAAAATTAATGGCAGGGGGAGTAACCACTTCATGGGAAAAACATACCATCATGGTCAAGGTCATAAATAAACACCTGCAAACGTACATGGTCAAGGTCATCAATATAACAAGTGACCTCGAATATGGACAAGGTCATAAATAAACACCTGCAAACGTACATGGTCAAGGTCATATGACATCACACAAAAAACACCTGCACCCATTCAAGGTCAAGGTCAAATAAACACCTGCCCACCTTCGCGGTCAAGGTCAATGGAAGGAGTGGGGGGAGAAGGTCATTTCCCATTTCTACACTACTATTAAAATCTCCCAGAATACAAATATTTTCTCCAAACAAGTACTCAAGAGAAGTCAACCACTCAAACAAGTTCTCAAGCACACCATGAGTAACTGGCGGTGGTAAATAAATAACAAACACAAACATTGAGGAGAAATCAAATGTAATTTTAACACATACCACATCAATTTCCGGACTAAGGCTAACTAAAGGGACATGGACTAATGTTGATTTAAAACGTTGATCTACTGCTATTAAAACACCACCACCCCGCGTTTTACCTATATCTGCAAACTTTCTATCGCCACGATAAACATTATATCTATCACTAAATAATTCATTGTTATTAACAGAAGAATCTAGCCAAGTTTCCGTTATGATTATAAAGATCCCAATTCAACATACACTGTTTCATTTTTGTTTGGCCACCCTGAGTGGCGACTCGTCAAGTGAAGTAGAGTTGCGAACCCCAAAAAAAATAAAACCAGGAGAAAAGTTATTCGACAATATTAAATATTAATGTACCAATACAGCTACCATTTTAGCCCTTAAAAAATAATTATGTTCGAATTAATAATATTAATTTAATCCGAATGTAGCTATGCATAATAGGGCCACGGTTAATGTGACAGGCAGAGATCTTACTAAAGTTTCTTAAATATTTTATTTCGTTTAATTGAATGAGGTCTATTTAATTTTATTAGGAAAACCACAGAGATCCACTCTGAATCAAATCTTTATCAGAATAAGCGTAGAAAGAGACAGAATGTGAGGTATCGTTCTTCTCACTCATACAAGCTGGGAGTGTTCTTAATAATTTCGTACAATTCTTCTTGCCGATCATTGGTCAAACAAAGTCAAAACCATATATGGGTTCAGACGTACTAAGCTCGCATTACCTCATCGCGGTAAACAATCAAAAGAAAAAACCTTGGGACTTTGTTTACTTAACATTTTCTTAATCACCTAAAACCATTAAGTTAATCGTTTTTGACGAAATTTAATTACTTTTTACTTCCTTAATTGCTTTTATTAGGTTTTTAATCGCTCTAAATGTTTATTTAAAAAAAAATATTCAAGGAAAAAATTTTAAAACACAGGAAGCTAATGACCTATAGGCGGGACTATAATCCTCTAGACACCGCCTTAAAAATTCTAGTTCTGCGCTTTGAGGAAATTACTGAGTACAATAAAAAATATAAAAACGCTGGACCGCGACAAACGGGATGATTATTATATCAGAATCTTTTGACAAAAGTATTTCCTTAGACTCATGTCAAACTCTAAATTTCTAAAAGGGTAAAAACCCTTAGTGCCTCGATTTTCAATGGGCAGTTAAACTTAAGACTATTTAATGCAAAATTGTTTATTATTTTTTATCTATTTTTAAAGTCGTGAGAAAGTTACATAACAATTCATAATTACCTGAAGGGTTCAGCCTCTATTTTAACCCGAAGGTTTACATTATCAGGTCGCTAGTGTGTTTACGTTAAAGTGCAACGCCCGAAGCCCAGCCCAGCCGTACGAAAGTTAAGAACGATGCTACTTTTCTATATTGAACATTATTTGCAGTAAGTTTATTGACTTTTAAAAACAATGACATTTAAAATCAGTGATATAATGGACCCGTATAGTCATTTTGCATTAACCCAAATGTACGCAGTACTCTTATAATTAATATATCAGCGAATAGGTGTTTTCAGCTATCATTTTTATAAAACGCATGAATCTGACAAAGTTAACCTAATGTAATACTTCGCATAGCTAAGAACAATTATTCTTAATATTAGAGTAATTTGATCCCGCAGGGATGTATGTATTTGTTTTATAACCAATTGCACGCAGTGCCAAAATCGTATGTACTTATTAACGTTAAAATCCCACAGGGATGTATGTATTTGTTTATAACCATTTGCACGCAGTGCCAAAGCTATGTGCTTATTAACCCTGATATCCCGCAGGGAATAGATCAGGTGCGTACACAGTACAAAGTTAAATTGTTTGGTTATGATATTAGATATAGAAAATATTGGACACGTATTATTTTTTTATAGATATGTATTCTGTAACCATTATAAAATCCTATTTTTAAATATTCACATTAAATGTATATATAACACAATAGTGGGTTATTATTTTCATCGACCAGCTAATAGAATAGTTATAGAGTTAAACCCTATTCCAGAAAAATCACTAATAATTGTTAAAACTAAAAGAACCCAACCATATTTTAAAATATCTGTTCGCCAGCCGCTAAAGCTCCCTTTCAAAAGCCAAGAAAATATAATACAATACGATTAATTATTTTGTTTAATTATTATTGGCAAATAACCAGTGGCGGGGCGTAACAGTTAACTCTGATGGACAATAATTATAAACACCACCACCCAGTCGACCGTGTCCGTGCACTACCCTCGGTCCGTGAGCTCAGAGCAGCAAGTGAAGATGAAGACCCAACGTCCAAGTGGCTTTTTACCGTCGCTATGATAACGTCAGTCACCCTGTAATCGCAAACTGCTTTAGCAAGGCCCTCCTAAACCCCGAACACTTCCCAGCTCATCTTGCCAGTGGCAATACCTTCCTTTTGTTTAAAAAAATGCAGTTTACGATCCAAAAAACTACAGACCGATCACCTGTCTGTCAGTGGTGTATAAACTGTTAACATCGGTCATGTTAACGTGACCATTTATTTTTTTTGTCAGAGCGGGACGCCTGCGAATAAAAAAAAAATATTGGTGTTCAGAGGCGTAGCCAGGAAATATGTTCGGGGGGGGGGGGGGGGGGGGGCTCAGTGAGCGTAAGTAGGACATTTTTGTCTAAAGTACCCTAAAAAAAGCGCCGCAGGTGCCACGCCCAAAGTTAGGGTTTGTTCACTTTTCTATTTTTTCCTCCAAAATTGCAGTTCGTAATGTCACCACAAAATGCCACAATTTTCTTATTCAAATCATTGCAAGATAATACTTCTTTTAAATAATCGACAATTATATCCGATGTTTCGCCTAGTTGCTCTCGAAATTCTCTTGACTTTCACGCCTTCATATGGTAAAAAATCACTAATCAAAACTGGGAATAATTTTATCGAGACATGATTTGAAGCATCTGTTAACAATAGCCTGAGATTTTCTACGAGCACATCTCAATTTTTGCTCAAAACAGGTTTGAATTAATTAGAAGCACAATCGTTTGGTCTGTTTGCGAAAGCGGGACGTTTTTGGTAACGTGGGGGACAGCGGGACATAGAGCCTGAAAGCGGGACGTATGGTCACCTTAGTCATGTACTTAAAAATATACACACACTGCATAAATAACAACCTGGTAGCTGATAAGCAAAAGGGCTGTATTAGGAAAGCTTTGGGTTGCAAGGAACAGCTTACAATCGATGCCGTTATTATAAAACAGGCAGAAGTTAAAAGGCGAAATCTTAATATGTGCTACATTGATTATAGTAAAGCATTTGATTCTGTTCCTCACGACTAGCTAAAGAAAATATTGCAAATGTACAAAGTACACCCCCTAATACTTAACATGTTAGGCACCCTAATTTAGCAATGAAATACTAACCTCCATATTGGACAAGAGAAGTTTGGCAATATAAATATATCCAGTGTCCAGCCCATTCCAAAGAAAGGTAAAAAGACTCTGCCAAGCAACTACCGACCCGTCGCATTGCTTTCAGTAATTTCAAAAGTAATGGAGAAAGCTATTAACCAACAACTCCTAAAGTATCTGGAAGGGCTTAACATTATCAGCGACCATCAATACGGTTTTCGTAAGTCCAGATCAACAGGTGACCTTCTGGCATATGTCACCCATCTTTGGAGTAACACCATCGAACATCATGGAGAATCCCGGGCTGTTGCACTGGACATCTCTAGGGCTTTTGATCGTGTTTGGCACGATGGGCTTCTAAGTAAATTGCGATCCTACGGTATGCCTAATGGATTCTGTTTATGGTTAACCAGCTTCCTTAAGAACCGTTCTCTGCAAGTGGCGATTGACGGGTTTCTCTCAGACACCTTCACCATCAATGCCGGTGTTCCTCAAGGGTCCATATTGTCGCCTACCCTTTTTTTACTGTATATTAACGACCTTCTAGTGAAAACCCAAAATCCAATTTATAGCTTTGCTGATGACAGCACACTTGTCTCATCTTTTACCTTGACTCCCCAAACATCCGCTGCCGACGCACATCTTCGCAGGCAGCATGAAGTATTGCGCCTCAACAAAGACCTGGAAGAAATTTTGGCTTGGGTTGACAGTAACCAAGTCGAATTTAATGCTAAGAAAACCCAGGCAGCAGTCTTCTCCAAAAAGGTTAACATTGCAGAACCGGATATAGTCATGGCAGGACAAGCAATTCCCCTGGCACCGTCTATTAATTTGCTGGGGGTCAATCTGGGAGGTAATATGTCTTGGCATGATCACGTTGCCGCAATTGCCAAGGCAGCTGCACAGAAACTTGGTGTACTTTTCCGCACCAAAAGGTTGTACACACCTCATCAACTTTTGACACTCTACAAAGCCCAGATTCGACCATCATTAGAATATTGCTCTCATGTCTGGAGCTCTGCACCCAAGCACACCCTTCGGCTACTGGATTCCATTCAAAGGAGAGCCGTTCGTCAGATCGGCGACCCCGAGCTGACCAAGACCCTCGATAGCCTGGAGCATCGAAGACAGGTTGGTGATTTGGCTCTCTTTTACAGATATTTCCATGGCAGGTGTTCGACTGACATTGCCCACTTGATTCCACCTAGAGCAATGCAAAACAGAAATACACGGCAAACCACTGCCGCTCATCCATATGTTGTTCAGCTTAGTACTCCTCGAACTTCATTGTTCAAGAATTCTTTCATCTGGAGAACGTCATCTTTGTGGAATGATCTTCCTGAGGTCGTGTTTCCCAATGAATACAATCTTCAACGTTTCAAGACCAACGTTAATCGCTTTTTTCGCACTCGCACCGCTCCCAGAGCGCCTTAAAGGATTTTTCCTACAGTGCAGGTGTTTTATCATAAAAAAAAAAAAAAAAATCAAAAGGTATATTTCAAGGTGACTCGTTAAGCCCTCTCTGGTTCATTTTGGCCATGAACCCACTGTCCTCACTACTAAAATCAACATCCTACGGATATCGTCCCAACTTAACTGAAAATTTCAGAATAAACCACCTTCTATTTATGGACGACATCAAACTCTACGCTGAAAGCAAAACCAATCTACAGTCCCTAATTCAAATAACCAAGACATTTAGCGATGACATCAAAATGTCGTTTGGATTAGACAGAACGGTCATCTTGAAAAGAAATGTGGAAGATGTGCAGAAAATGCAATTGCCCCGGAGAAACGATAGAACATATCACGGCGGATTTAAATTTATCGATAAGTATCCTCTCTTAAACTAAAATATTAACATGTTTTTGTCACTTCCGGTTATACCGGAAGTAGCCTCAACTTTCATTTTTAAAATACAATATAGCGTTCTTTATTATATTTTTGGGTTTTGCATTAAATTTTATGGAACACGTTTTTTACCTAAATCTACTAATTTCTGAGATATCTGCATATTTTGTAGTTATTTCGTAAATGCACAGCGATGAAATTATCCATATATATTTTTTACCTTAGCTGCTCGACTAAACATTTCTTGTTATTGTATAGTTAAAAAATCAAAAAAACTCAAAATGTAATTAAACTTGACATAATATACAGGGAGGTCACAATTAAGGGCTCCTTGTAAAAACCTTTAAACATTAAAAACTTTCTTATTTTAAATGGAACACCCTGTATATTTTTATTTTATATAATGATAAATTAACTGATCCTTAAAATTGCTATAACCTTTTCTATACCTATATCAACGCGTTTTCTTAGAATATCAAGTTTTTTTTTAAATACGATTTTTTCAAGCTTGCCATGAAAACAAATGTACATGAATAGTGATATTTCGAACATCTGTAAAAAAGGAAATGACTAAATTTTTTTTTTTTTTTTTTTTTTATGATAAAACACCTGCACTGTAGGAAAAATCCTTTAAGGCGCTCTGGGAGCGGTGCGAGTGCGAAAAAAGCGATTAACGTTGGTCTTAAAACGTTGAAGATTGTATTCATTTGGAAACACGACCTCAGGAAGATCATTCCACAAAGATAACGTTCTCCAGATGAAAGAATTCTTGAACAATGAAGTTCGAGGAGTACTAAGCTGAACAACATATGGATGAGCGGCAGTGGTTCGCCGTGTATTTCTGTTTTGCATTGCTCTAGGTGGAATCAAGTGGGCAATGTCAGTCGAACACCTGCCATGGAAATATCTGTAAAAGAGAGCCAAATCACCAACCTGTCTTCGATGCTCCAGGCTATCGAGGGTCTTGGTCAGCTCGGGGTCGCCGATCAGACGAACGGCTCTCCTTTGAATGGAATCCAGTAGCCGAAGGGTGTGCTTGGGTGCAGAGCTCCAGACATGAGAGCAATATTCTAATGATGGTCGAATCTGGGCTTTGTAGAGTGTCAAAAGTTGATGAGGTGTGTACAACCTTTTGGTGCGGAAAAGTACACCAAGTTTCTGTGCAGCTGTCTTGGCAATTGCGGCAACGTGATCATGCCAAGACATATTACCTCCCAGATTGACCCCCAGCAAATTAATAGACGGTGCCAGGGGAATTGCGTGTCCTGCCATGACTATCCGGTTTTGCAATGTTAACCTTTTTGGAGAAGACTGCTGTCTGGGTTTTCTTAGCATTAAATTCGACTTGGTTACTGTCACCCCAAGCCAAAATTTCTTCCAGGTCCTTGTTGAGGCGCAATACTTTATGCTGCCTGCGAAGATGTGCGTCGGCAGCGGATGTTTGGGGAGTCAAGGTAAAAGATGAGACAAGTGTGCTGTCATCAGCAAAGCTATAAATTGGATTTTGGGTTTTCACTAGAAGGTCGTTAATTACATAATATTTAGTTTAACTAAAGATTTTAACTTTTTTCACCATTTAAAAAGCAATTGTTTTTTTACTTGCTTTTATAAAGCTTTAAAAAAGTAATATAATTTCTAGTCATACCATAAAATATTTCCCTTAGAGCGTTTTCACACGGCACCATATATCGCGCGCGATAAATGGTCGCAATATTGCTTTACACCAAATTATGTGTTCTCTAATATCGCTTGTGTGTGAAAATGGCTCATTAGAAAACACATAATTTGGTGTAAAAGCAATATTGCGACCATTTGTCGCGCGCGATATATGGTGCCGTGTGAGAACGCTCTTATAATCATGTACATTTGTTTTCATGGCAAGCTTGAAAAAATCGTATTTAAAAAAAAACTTGATATTCTAAGAAAACGCGTTGATATAGGTATAGAAAAAGTTATAGCAATTTTAAGGAGCAGTTAATTTACCATCATATAAAATAAAAATATACAGGGTGTTCCATTTAAAATAAGAAAGTTTTTTACAATGAGCCCTTAATTGTGACCTCCCTGTATATTTTATGCCAAACTTAATTACTTTTGTGATTTGTTGATTTTTTAACTATACAATAACAAAAAATGTTTAGTCCAGCAGCTAAGGTATAATTTCATCGCTATGCATTTACGAAATAACTACAAAATATGCAGATATCTCAGAAATAAGTAGACTTATGTAAAAAACGTGTTCCATAAAATTTAATTAAAATTTAATGCAAAAACCAAAAATATAAGAAAAAATGATATATTGTATTTCAAAATTAAAAAAGAAGCTACTTCCGGTATAACCGGAAGTGGCAAAAATATGTTAATATTTTATAAAAAATTAGGCAACCCACACGATTTCTAACAGAACGTAAACAGAACCCAAGGTCTCTTGAACAGAACCGGCTTGCCGTTGTATTCTTATTTGTCGCCATCTTTTATTTCGTTCATTCGTGTGTGGTTATAATTTCCAAGTTTTGGGTGTTAATATTTATAAAACATTACTTTAAACATTTTTTTTTTGTTAGCTTGTAAGTTGTAGTCGTTTCCAGTTTCTTTTACGTTGTATTCATGTCTGATTGTGGATATTATTTTTAAGTTTTGGGTGCGAATTTAGGTATAAAACTTTACCAGACATTTTGTTATTGTTAGCGACTTGTGTCTCAAGATGGGTAGAAAAAAGTGCATGATCCTTTTTTGCACGAATCGCGGTTCAGTACCAGGAATAAGGTATTTCAGGTATGTAAAATATCGGTTACTTAGTTTTATTTGACCATAAACTGTACACATCCGAACTAAACGGGTGAATTTAAATAAAAGCTTGTAAAAATATTTTGAAAGTCGGCCCTGTCAAATGTTTACATTAAGAAGCAAATTTCCGATCTGCGCAAACTCAACGGCCCCTGATCATCTGCTTACAGTGGTGGCAATATTGAATTATGGTATTAGCAATATATGCGATTCACGCCGGTAACCAGACCGGATGAGATCGGATATCTCGTGGGGTGCGGAAAAGGTACTCACTCCCCAATCAGTAGGTTATGCAATGGCAAGAAACCAAGGGTTGATAGCCCTTCGGGCAGGGCGGATTTACCCATTAGGCAAGAAAGGCAGCTGCCTAGGGCGGCAGGTTGATGGAGGGCGGAAAATTTTTTAATAAAAATACTATCCGAAAATGTAAAAAGTAAAAATTAAATACACATCTTGCATTATACCCCAGTAAACTTAGCAACTTACAATAGGGTGAGGTTGAACAAATTAGAGACAAGCTAGTGTTGGCTGATATCGGTACATAGTGACTTGTACTATAACATACCAAAAGTCCCATTTGGTAAAAGTATGACAAGTAAGAAAAAAATGGCGGCCATCTTGATTTTTTTCATTTTTTTTTAATATCTCAGTAAATTGACTTTTTATAAAAAAACATGAAGAGTACTTTTTTGTTTAGAAATAAAAATATATACTAGAGCATTTAAAGTTTTTTTTTATATATAAACCACAAAATTATTTTTTTTATTTAAGAAGTTATTAAATTTAAAAAAATACGAGTGAAGAGGTTTTAATCAACGAAATAAACACATGTATTTAGGGGCATAACAATTTATTAAAAACGTTATCTATTCTAGTTGATATTTGCTAATTTATTAAAAATACCAAATATAACCGAATTGTTTGTTCTAACAAGTCTCCTGAAGAACTTAAAGAGTGCTTTACGTTTGAACTGGCTCCCTACCCTCTATCAATTTTTAAAGATGGTCAATTACGAAGTGGTACAAAATCACAACTATTAAAAGAATTTGATTCTACCTCCCCACCAGAACAGCACGCGCCTAAGAACACCGTGTATGTTTTAGATGGTGGTCTACTTTTACATAAAGTAGTCTGGCAAAAGCCGGCTACCTATAGGGATATATGTATACAATACGTAAATTACGCAATTCATTGTTATGGCACAAACTGAGTTATCGTTTTTGATGGATACGATGAAACACATATTTTGACTAAAGGTCAACTGCAAAAATTACGTTCAAAGCAAAGCCGTGTCATTGATCTTATCAATCTAGATACAATGCAATTCCTTGCACACAGGAAGAATATTTAAGAAACAGTGAAAACAAAAAAAAATTTATTGCCATGCTCATGAACTTTTTTCATGAAAAAGGAGTAACTGTTTATCAGGTTTAAAGGGATGCAGATGTCTTAGTTTGCTTGACAGCTGTAGAGCTATGCTCTAAACATGAGTTTGTGACCCTAGTTTCAGAAGATACTGATGTAATGGTTTTGGTACTACACCATTGCAACCAAGACAACTTGTATTTGCTTCGTCCTGGCAAAGCTGGAACATATGATAGATTTACAAATATATCGAAACTACAAAATTGCCTTGGTCCAGTTAAAGATAAAATTTTGTTTTTGCATGCAGTTTCGGGATGTGACACAACTTCGTTTCTGTTTGGCAAAAGCAAGAAAGCATGCTTGTCTACTTTAAAAAAGAATCCACAATTGTTTAAAGCGCTAACTTCACTTTATACGAAAGATACTTTAAAACCAGATATTTTTAAATCCGGCCTCGAGTTTCTTCTGAAATTGTATAATGCCAAAAAATGCAAAAGTTTAGACGAACTTCGGTACTTCATGTATCATAGAATAACTTCAAGGCAGGGACTGTCAAGCCAATTTAATCTAGCGGTGTTGCCTCCTACCGAAAAATCTGCAGAACAACATTTACTGAGAGTTTATTATCAGGTAAACACGCATTTAACAATTTAAAACTTTAATTTTATTCCTAAATTTTTAAGGTACAAGAATGGCTGGGTAATCAGTAATCACATAGATCCTACCGTATGGGGATGGATAAAAAGTGACAATGGTGACCCAATTCCCGTCAGGACAAAATAAGAAGTAGCACGCCCAGATCTACTAAAACAAGTTTTTTGTAACTGCAAAGAAAGTGCGTGTGAACGGAATTGTTCGTGTAAAAAGTTAGGCATTAGGTCATCCCAAAGTGTGGCCAATGCTGTGGAATTACTTGTACTAATGCTATTTTTGAAGTAGACGATGAAGAAATAACAGATGTTTTGTAAAAAGTAAATTAAATTTGTTTATAAAAGAAAAATATATTATTTAAGTAAGTTTTAATTCGAAATTTTAATTTATTTTTAACGTACGATTATTTAAAAAAGCTGTAACTTGCTTTCCTTTTGAGCTACGAGTATTTGTTTTTACCCAAAGATGCGTCTTTTTAAGATCTAAAAATTAGGTATTTACATAATTTTTGGTAAGTACATAAATAAAAAAGTTATTCCTTAAAAATAAAAAAAACAAGATGGCGGACATTTTTTTCATATTTGTCATAGTGGGATCGAATGGGACTTTTATTATGTTAATCTGGAGGCTCTTTCCTACACATTAAAAAAAAACAATAGCTTGTCTCTAATTTGTTCTATCCCAACATCCATATTTCCTGGCCTATTAGTAGATACACTGATCGGGCTGATTTGTTTACTTTTAATTTAAAATTATTATTTGTTTTTGTATGTTTTTATTACCACTAATCAGTGTTAAAAAGTTATTTTAAAATAAAAATATGTTATAAAAAATTTACCTAAATTTTTATTAGTGAGAGGAGGGCGGCCAAAAAAATGTGCCTAGGGTACCAATTTGCCTTAACGTGGCCCTGCCTTCGGGGGCGTCGCAAGACTGAGGATCGTGGTTCGGAAACCATGTTAAGCTGTAGGTCCCCTCGGGAATGGCCCTGGCAGCGAACGAAAAGGTAAAAAGCTTAATTCGAAAAAAGGGCAAAAAATAACATAGGTATTATATAATAGAATATTGACCAAAATTAGCAAAATTTAGACATGGTCTCAAATATCTACGACGCTCTTCGCTTATATGGCGCGCTAGATAGCTGCCCCTCCCTAAAAAAATCTTGTAACGATGAGACGCCATCGCCACCGCGATGCTCATGCATAGACGATGCCCATGGTCTTAAATAAAAGTCAAAAATAGGAAGTAATCATGGCAATTTTTTTACTTTTGCTAATTAGGCAGGTAGTAGAAACATTGCACGTGCCTTCCTTTTTTTAACTACAACTGAAAGTGAAAACATCCCGAGAAGAAACAATTATTTACCCATATCACGACTCTCGTGACGCCATTTTGATTGTACATAATATGCCGTATCTATCGAAGACATCGAATTAAAATAAATTATTTGATGCTAATAATAAAACGAATACAGCGATAATACATCCGTAGAAACACTTCATTCTGTGCAATTCCTGAGGTTTTCTTGTCACATTATAACAGTGCTTTTAATAGTTCTTAACCGTTATCAGTAAAAACCGCTTCCTTTCTTTGTGGTATAAAAAAGTGATTTATTCGCAGTTCCTTAAAAAATATTATAGGGTGAACCTGAATATTAATAAATTAGGGTTAAATTTAGGAAGAATCTGTATAGTGGTGAGCGCGTAAAACTTGCGTTAAAGCATAGGTTGAAAGTGAAAGAGTATGAACTTATTCAGGGCCGGTTTAAAGTGGATTCGATCGCGTTAAAATTCACCATGTTAAATTGCAGTTCTTCTTGGTCCAAACTAAGCAAGATAGTTTCTGTTTTCACCTCTAATAGTGATGATAACTTTAAATTATAACCAAACAACAATCTGTGGACATGAAAGCTTAAAAACTAATTTGAATAAGAACGAGTTTTGAGAAAAGTAATGAAATATTAGGACAGATTTATTATTTAGAAAAATTTTTGCGATTAAAAAACTTCTTGGGGGAACATCTCCCTTACGATTTTATTCTTTCTAGCCCCAACCCACAAATACTGTATTTAAATTTTTCCTCGTATACACCCTGTAGGTATAGTTCAAAAGTAACCAAATTATTTTCGGCAGTATCAAATTATTAGACATATCGGTTAATTTATCATTATTTATATGTTCGCGTATAGTTGCTTATATTATTTATCAAGACAAAATATTAAACAAAAGAAACTCATTAAAAATGTTAATATTGTGGTTGCCATTAATTTTAATTATAAACATCTTTGTTTCGGTGTCGTGTTTTAACCTGGATGTGGACCATCCAATTATAATCGAGAACCCCGATATTTTGCAGAAAAACTCTTATTTTGGACAGTCTGTGGTATTATATTCGGATGGAGAACACGATGAAAAATGGTAAGTACTTGTTCACAATAAAAGTAAATTACCGTTAGTTTTATAACTAAAAATGTTATTTACAATTTAGATTATGCTTCATGATGGGTTATCGGTCAATAATTATTGTTAAATAATTAACAAAATGTAGTTTAATGAACGGCAGTAGAGTTTTGGACTTGCATTGTCTTTATTTGTTTAGAATCACTACGTTTCAACTGGTAAGCATCTCCAGTCGTCTTCAGGTGAATACTGCAGTAGCTCTTGTACTCACTACCTTTGAAAATGATCCGTAAAAAGATCGAAACACGCGTGTCAGGAAACTGAAATAAAAAACTCTGAAACATAACAAGCAACCACTGTTTTATTTTCCATATAATGGAGAGTGCGTTTCACCAAGAATGTAGCCCAGCTCAAATAAGTTAAATAAAGACAATGCAAGTCCAACCAAAACTCTACTGCCGTTCAAGAAACGTCATTGTCTCCAAAGTGTAGTTTGTTGACGTTTTGGTTTATTAGGTTTAAACCATCCTAAGAACTACAAATACAATCGGAATTAAATTTGTCAATAAATCGAAAAATCTCATACAATTTTAATTAAAAAAAAACATACCCTAAATTATTGTTTAACACATCACAATTTGTGAACGGCAGTAGAGTTTTGGACTTGCATTGTCTTTATTTATTTTGAATTACTACGTTTCAACTGGTAAGCATCTCCAGTCGTCTTCAGGTGAATACTAACCAGTATTCAGTAAGCTAACGCCAGACGGAGAAGTTTTAGAACATTATTTTTACAGGGTTAAAATTGGAGCCCCAAAAGCCACCTTTCACTATGGCCATGACGAAGTAATTCAAAGTTCAGGGATTGTCTATCATTGTCCCTACATGAAGAAATGTGAAGTAGAACATAGATTAAATTACCGTAAGTTCTGTGTTTAAAAAATTGCAATTTATATTAATAATTTTTTTCTATAAAGTCACTTTTTGTCAAAATTGCAGACTTTCTATTGTGCCAATTCCATAGACGGAGACTCGTGTAAAAAGGCGTAACCTGCCAGCGATCAGTCGAACCGTACTATCGGCATCGGCGCCCTTGTATATATTTGTACTGCTGATTCTATTTTGTTTCATCTTACGAAAGGTATACCTTAATGAGAGCATTTCTGGAGAACTTTAAAATTTTATTTTCAATTGAGTTCCCTTGCGGCGAAATGCGGAATATAAAAATTGTTTCCAAGATTTTCTCATGTAATAAATTTTTTCCCCGGGTTTCTATGTCCAATAGTTTTCGATATATATGGATGGTGGCCAACCTTAATGAAACACCCTGTATAATCAAAACAGATAAGTCTGATTCTGTAAATCTTTTCTAATCGGAAAAAGAATATACTTATAACAGTGTGCATACTCAAGTCAGGGGAGAGAAATATGCCATTATTATTTAGTTAGAGATACAGTTATAGCGTTTTTGGTTAACTAACTGCTCGCGGGTACTCTGAGAGCCCTCGATTTGTAATAGGACTATCTATTACAGTTTACAGTACCTATTGCAACCGCTTTGTCGGCTCTAAGATAACACTATATACGTACCTATGTATATTATATTATTTATACCTTACACGATTTTTTAGATAAGAAGAATTTTAATGTCCACGGAAATTTGACAGATGCCTGGACAGGAGGCTCAATGGACATTAGCTACAAATACAAAACTTTCGCGGTAAATATTGCTTAATATATACACAAGTGTGTCTTCATATTCGTTTGTGCTTTTAAGCTTTCTCATAAAGCTTGGGAACTGACAGGGGAATAAGACTTCGGCCAAGGGAAGATAGGGTAGTAATAGTTGAGATTTGCGTTCAAATTCTTATCATTAACTAGTTCAGATCCGTATAAAGTTAATATTTTATGACAGAAGTGTCTAGAAAAAAAAACAGAGATAAGGTAATAAGCAAGCCGTTTTTCTCTAAGATACACCGCTATGATGGTAGAGTCAAAATCAATTATGAAAACTACAATGACGTAGGCGTCTACGGAGACAGGGCCGTAGCTAGGGTTGACCACGGGAGGGGTTTAGCCAGGGACGGATCTAAAACCCTGCTAATATCTTGGCCTTCACTAACTCCTGAAACCTGAATTTGGGTCCGTTAGAAAGAATGATATTTGCAGTTGAATATCAGGTTTTTACCAAATTGTTTGTATAGTTTCAGAGAAATTCGCGTTTGATGGATTTTGGGAGCTGGCAATAACTGGCTATTATGTTATAAGTGACTTCAGTTTACTGATATTGTCAATTGCATACTTAATAAGACTCAAATTGCATACCCGGTTAATCACAATGAATATTATATTTGGCGAGAAAAGTGCGGGGCAAAGGTATTTGCTATTTATTACATAAAACTTTAATTTTCAGACTTCGGCCCCCAACTGGCATTATTTCGTTAATAACAAGAGAGAAAAGTCTCCACGGATTCCAGGACGAATATTTGTGGAACATTTTCAAAATAAGAGTTCACCTTTAGAGAAATGTTCTCCATTGACAGGTATTTGACCCGACGACAGAGTAAAATAGATAGAAGCATTTCCTTTTATCACAACAAAACATACTGCATACGTCGACTAGGATCCTTACGAGTTCATGCATGAAAGAGTATAGAGATGGGCAAAATAGTTAATTTTAAATATCAGTTGCGACTGTTATTGTTATTTATAATAACAGGTTATTGTTATTTAGTTTCTTTCAAATTTTTGCTGTCGCTTTGTTTGTAAACTGTTATTATTGTAATAATTCGGATTGGGTTAACCTCAGCTTAGACAGCGTACAAGTCAAAATAAGCAAACAGTCTTGCCTAGTGCCACTTACCTACATCACATTACAAAAACGGGATAACGCCTATAATAGTTTCTCACTTGTTATTTATTTTTGGAGATAAAAGTTGCGACCTGATATTAAGAAATAACAGTTCAGTTGTAATATATTATCGATAAATAAAAACCCATTACTAGGTACTTAAATAACAGTCTAATGAGTCTAGAAACCATTGTTCTTGAGACGAGGTTATATAAAATTAAAAGATAGAATGTCCTCTATACTATACACCATGTTATGTCGGCTCGGCGAAAAAGGACTTCGTACTCGTATTCAAAGTTATTCTTTAACTAGATAACTTTTGTCATGTTTATTAGCTGTATTTACTGTTTTTTTTTGTAAATAAAAAGATTTTTTATTACAATTTTTATTATAGTGAATAAACATTATCTTATCTTATTTTATTGTTTAGATCCGGAAGTCGTGGGAGGAGTAAGTTATTATGCAAGATCTCAAGCAGGATTGTCCATGCATTTTGCAGAGGTAAGAAAAGCTGGCGTAATTACAACTTTTTGTAACGCTTTGAAGAATTGAAAATATAGGAAACAAACGAATTTAGTGAAATTGAATGTTTAATACTTATACCTCGTATAAATGTAAAAAAAAACTGTGTTGTACGGTAAAAGAGACATCGATCGCTGTACAACATGAAAAACTTTTTTAAATTTTCTAAATGTACATATTTAAAAAAAAAATGAGTTTTAGAATTTTCCTCTTGTGTGGTAAATTATGTGAGCGTGTATAATAAAGTAATTTTATTTATAGAATAAAAGTGAACTTCTGATTGGCGCTCCAGGAGTTTATAATTATTTAGGAACAATAATAAGAATCAGCAATATTGATCAAGATAAACCTAAATGGAGGTTTTCAGTCAAGAAAGTGCAAGGAAAATATCTTGAATATTTAGGTAAGAATACGGACGTCGTGTTTTGCAAAAGTTAAAAGTAGTTAAGTAAAGTTACCAACTTCGCTTTTTTTTAATTTAAAATAGTACAAAAAAGAATAGGGGATCTAATTAAAATCCTAATGCACGTCATCGATGACGAAAATCACGGGTACCAATTCAAATATTTTTTGTTAACGCGTACTTTTGTACAATGAAAAAATAGGTGCTCTTTGCCCAAAAAAGTGAATTCTCTTAAAAGGTAAATTATTACTACCAAGAAAAAATATTTTTGGATAACAGAGTTTTTCCTCATTTAGTATTCACCTGAAGGCGACTGGAAATGCTTACCAGTTGAAACGTAGTGATCCAAAACAAATAAAGACAATGCAAGTCCAAAACTCTACTGCTGTTTAAGAGTTTTTCTTGTTACACGAGAGAAGGACGATAAATTTCTTATGAAATAAATGCGATATAGTTCTTGTTTCAAAAGCCTTAGAATTATACTATCTAAGCAATTTATTTGAGGGATGATATCTTTTTATGTGTCTTGAGGAAAAATTTCCCTTTTAATTTTTATTTAAATGTACCTACCTACTTGCAACAAAGTTTCCAATCTCTAGGACATAAAACTTTGTTTTTAACAATTAGGTAAAGACACATTAGAAAATTAATTAGCGATTTTTGATATAAGATAAGTAATGAATTAAATTAAGAAAAAATATTTTTAGCAATGCGACGTTGCCACTTCTGCCCGAAACAGGTGGCAATATCGGTATTTTGAATGGAACATCCTATATGTTATATTATTTTCTAATTCCCGATACAATTCCACGTATATTTTGTGTAAAATGTCACATGTCTAATTTCAATTGTTTTTGAGATATTGACGTTTAAAATATGCCATTTTCAGACTTTGACAGGCTGTAGCATTGAAACGGCGCATCTAAGAGAAAAATGGTTTTCACCTCCCTATTTCAAATTTTTATTTTCTGTCCAAAAGCTACAACTTCCTGTTTAACATGTTAAACCGTAAAACCATATTTTTGGTTGCTTGCCGCTAACTTATCTTCCTTGTTTAAAAATTGTTTAGTGTAGTACTAAAAAGAATTAATCAGTGATCCAGATTTTTTTAAATTTTATTACAGGGTATGCGGTCACGTCCGGTTACTTTTTTGGAAAAAATGAATTATGCTACGTCACTGGACTGCCAAGAGGGCTTAGAAACGCCGGAACAATTATGTATGGCGCGGTAAGTATAAATAGATAGTTTAAATAGATAGATAGTGGGTTGGGAGATGATAAATTTTACACTCTTCCCTGCATTCTTAAACCTACTAAAATTCGGATATACTTTTTTTTATTGTGCATATGCGCACTCCGAGGATCGAACTCGGAACGCCACATGCTGGGCGATTTATAGTCGCTCAGTCTCCTACTATCCAAGCTACTACCAGTGGCGTATTTAGGAAGGGGGGGGGGGGCTGCCGGGCCGCAGCCCCCCTCTCCTTCCGAGCCAAGGGGCTCGGGTCTAAAAGTCTAATTGCAACCTAATTTTTCGTCTCACGCTTGGACTCTTAATTTAAATCTTTAAATAATGTATTCTTGGCTTAGATTTCAAAGGTCTTGTAGGAAACGTTTAGTTTTTAAACTTTTCCTTCAAAAGTCCTGTTTTATTTAGAGATTAAGGTTTCGAACACGTCATATCGTTTTAGTTATTGATTTATAATGCAATTTTATAGGAAAACGAGTAAAAAGAATAATATTTTATAGTAATTTTCTATTATATACTTCTATTATATACTTGCCTGTTCCGTTTTCACCTTTTTAGAGCTATTTTAAATCAACAAAAATATAACCCAATGCAATAAAATATTTTTACAACAGAAACAAAAAACAATTAGGTATTTACAGAAACAAAAAACAATTAGGTATTTATTTTTAAAGAAAAAAATTAAAGTAAACATTTTAATTGAAATAGTGCTGGAAGAAACGAGAATGCTTTATTATGAATGTACAAAACGGCACTTAAGAAGGAGTATTTAAAAACCCTAACATTTGCACCAAAAACTGCTCTTAGATCTACGCTCCTAAAATACATGATTTCTATAAAAATCATCAATTTTGGCGTGGTGAGCGATATTTACTTTATTTTTAATCATGAAAAACCAAGCCCGGAAAACGCGGGTTAGAGTCATACAGTCTTATGTTAAAATTTTGGATTGACACCAATATTCATATTTTTCACAAATATAAAATTTTTTTTTAATAAGGAAACTCAAAAAAAAGTAAAAAAAACATTTACAAAAACAAATTTTAATAATTTTGATGAAATTTGTTAGTAATTAGGTGAATTTTAAACGAACTTTGGGCGTGGCCCCGAAAATTTTTCGCCTACGGCGCTTTTCCGCCTTCTTTCCTAGGTACATTTTCATAAAATACATGTAATCCTGACTGTGCCTTTCTCCAGAAAAAAAATGTCCTACTTACGCCCATTCAGCCCCCCCCCTGAGCATATTTTCTGGCTACGCCACTGGCTACTACAGTTTCTTTTAATTTTCCCGGGTGAGGACTACCTTAGTCAATCGAATAACCTAAATTACAAAAGTTATTTTCGTAAATGCCCAATAACCAGCGTAAATATTTAAAAAACATGGTTTTGTGCTTCAGTCGAGTAGGTTGAAAACAGCGTCCAGTCAGTTATTGTATAAGGAATCATCAGGTGATTAGAAAATTATTTCCCTTGCATATTTATACAGGGTGATTCCTAAGTTGATACTTCTGTATTAACTGTGTATAGAAGGCATTAAAATAAACATTTTCAAATACCTTTTTCCAAAAGACTCAAGAATAAGGTACTTACATTTATTTATTACACTGGTGGATTAAATACGGTTCTGCCTAACTTCCTCGTTGAATAACATTAAGGTGTAGGATGAGCCCGCAAGGAAAAGCGTTCTGCGTATAATCTCGAAGCAGCAGCCGTACTTTGACGACACTCACCGTAAATTAGCACCATATCTACTAGTTCATTGTTTTAAAATTTTGCCATTTTTACGTGTCACCAATTTAAAATTAACTTTCTTCAGCAAAAAAAAACACACCGCAGCGTATTGCCAAATAACTCTCCACCGACCCGTAATTGCATGACTAATAAGAGATAAAGCAAAAAGTATAGCAGGCTATTTTTTACTTCTGTATCTCGCCTATTTTTGAAAAATGGTATTTGAAAATGTTGTTTATTTTAATGCCTCCTATACGCAGCTAAAAAAGAAGTATCTACTTAGAAATCACCCTGTATATAAACACATATTTCTCTCATTTAGGTGAACATATTCACATTCACATCCAACAGAGCGGATTTCGAAAACCAATACAGAATCCGTCAAAGGGTGGAATTATACGGGAGTCAATTTGGTGAGTATTTTGGTGCCTCTCTGGCCGCGGGGGACCTGAATGGAGACCATCTGGATGATCTCATCGTGGGAGCACCTTTTCGTAAAAACAACAAGGATGGATATAATCATGGCAGCGTCTATGTCATTTACGGAGACAAGACGACGGTAAGGCATATTTAGGATTTAGGGAGTTGGGGCTTAAAAAGACAAAATTCTGACTATTCCAAAATGTTGTATTGACGAATTCTGGATCCAGGAGGTTAAGCGATGTCCGGGGTTCCCTTGCCAAACTAATACCCTTGACCATGGTCTGATTATTTTATCATTGTCTTGTAGTAAATCGTAATTGGTCATGGTTTATCGCAATGAATCAAACCATGGCCTTCTAGAAATATTGATCAACGACGACAGAGTTAAATAGATCAAGCATTCCCTTTTATCACAAGATGACAAGACATAATATGCAAACTTTCACTGGGTTCCTCACAAGTTCATGAATGAAATACACACTACAAAAGGACTTAAGGATAGAGATGGACAAAACAGTTAATTCAAAATAACAGTTGCGACATTCTATCACATGGCTTGTATATGAACACTTCTTGTAAAATGAAAATCCTGGTAATAAAATCGCTACTTTAAAGACCGGGGGTACTGCCCTGTAATATTTTTCATTAATATTCATATAACACGTAGAAACGTTTTAATTTTACATAACCTCGTCTCAAGAACAATAGTTTCCAGATTGTCATTTAAGTCAACGACGTCATTGATACTTATAGTGTAGACACTGTAGAAGTGTAGACTATGCATTACATCAGATTCATAAGGCACCTAAACAAACATGTACATTTTTTTTAGAAACAATTTGAAACAAAACGTGGAAATACGTTAGAAGGGACAGTTGCAAATGGTCTATTTGGCTTGGCAGTGATGTTTTTAGGCGACCTTGATCAGGATGGATACAAAGGTAAGAAATAGTCAAATGTACTTTTAAAGAAACAATAGGGTCATTTGGTCAAACCTCAAATTACCCTCTTCCCAGTTATAGTTATAGTCAATCCTGAAAATTTGAAGTCGATCCGATAAGTAGTTTTCCAAATATACGAGTTTAAAATCGAATTCAAGGTTCGGCCGGGACGGGAGACAGTGACGTCATCGGCTTCCACAGCTCGGCCGCCTCGAGTTCGTACTAAAATTACACATTCTTTCAGAAAATGTAATAAAAACAATTAACATACTATAAGAGCGTGTCGCATCTATAGCCAAACTAAACTCCCCTTCATTTCTATATCCCTTTGTTCATAGTTCCTAACAAGGTTATTATAAACAGTCTGGTCCATAAAATACAACCCCAGCATCAGCAATTATTTTTATTTATCATTTTCGATTTTAATCTTATGGAACCTTTATCTGGTTCGCAAAAAATAAATTAATTTTAAATAGTAGCAAAACTAACACAATACTATTTAAAACAAATAGATCTAGAGTGGACGAACCTCAATCAATAGAAGTTAACAAAAACCGTTAAGCATAATAGAGAAAGCTAAATTTTTAGGTGTAGTTTTGGATAATGTTCTAACATGGGAACATTACGTTGAATATGTTAGAAAAAAATTAAACGCAGTTTGCTACAGTTTTCGAGTGTTATCAAAATACACAGATTTCCAAACTAAGAAAATTATTTATCATTCAAATTTTGAGGTTCACATTCGATACTGTATAATCTTGTATGGAAGTTGCATTGACATTGATAAACTATTTATTTGTCAAAAAAGGGTTTTAAGAATCATGTTAGAACTAATTTTAGAGAGTCATGTACAGGGTCCTGCGCCTAACCTCCCGTCTTCTGTAGCTCACTTATTAATTAAGTTAGGATTATGACGTTTTGCAGGCTTTACCTGTATCCTAGGGCGCATTTCAGGAAAATATTTTTGTTTATACAGGAAGTTTCAAAAAAGTGTGACGTCATAAGGATATGTTTTTTAGATTACATGCCATATATTTTCTTACTTATTTGGATGCATCTTGTAGTTGCTTACATACCCCTAAAATTTTAATGAAATCGGTTCAGTATTATAGGCGAAAAAAAATAAAAACTAAAAAAAATCAGTTTTGCACCACTGGTTTTAAAAATGAATAAAAATTAAAAATAATGTCTCGTTAATAAAATAATACAAAGGTACTTAATAAATAAGGTCTCACAGTTTCGTTAACCAAGTTTGATTAATACGAATTGTGCAGGGTGTCCAAAGTTTAGTGTCAAACTTTGCCAACTTTAAAGCAATTTATTTTTCTTATTTCAAATTGGAATCCCTGTATATTATTATGTCATTCGATGCAGAATTAAAATTCAAACATTTATTCTAACTACAACTCTATCGCAATTTCTAATGCATTTAGACTTATTTGCAGAAAACTCATTTTATCAACTATTCCAAGTCATTATTATGAACAAATTATCAAAGGTGGCCTTTAAAAACAATTTATTGATATTAAAGTTTACTAAAAGGATAAATAAAAATTCTTTTAGCATGCTCCTAATATGAAAATCATATGAGCTTCTCTTGGTTGTATTCCATTACAAATAATAATATAGCTTAAATAATTAATACTAATCTAATATTTGAAATTATAAAATAACTAAAGTCAAAATGGGCTTTTGTCACTTTAATAAACTTTAATACCAAAAAATTGTTTTTCAAAGCCACCTTTGATATTTATTATATAATAATGACTGGTGGAAAGGTTGATAAAACGAGTTTTCTGTAAATAAGTCTTAATGCGTCTGTTTAAAGGTTGGAGACAATGACGTTTCTTGAACGGCAGTAGAGTTTTGGACTTGCATTGTCTTTATTTGTTTAGAATCACTACGTTTCAACTGGTTGAACGTAGTGATTCTAAACAAATAAAGACAATGCAAGTCCAAAACTCTACTGCCGTTTAAGTCTTAATGCGTTAGAAATTGCGATAGGGTTGTAATTAGAACAAATGTTTGAATTGTAATTCTGCATCGAATGACATAATAATATACAGGGGTTTCAATTTGAAATAAGAAAAATAAATTGCTTTAAAGTTTGCAAAGTTTGACACTAAACTTTGGACACCCTGTACAATTCGTATTAATCAAACTTGGTTACCGAGACTTTAGGACCTTATTTATTAAGTACCTTTGTATAATTTTAATAACGAGACATTATTTTTATTCTTTATTAATTTTTAAAACCAGTGGTGCAAAACTGATTTTTTTTAGTTTTTATTTTTTTTCGCCTATAATACTGAACCGATTTCATTAAAATTTTAGGGGTATGTAGGCAACTACAAGATGCATCCAATTAAGTAAGAAAATATATGACATGTAATCTAAAAAAACATATCCTTATGACGTCACACTTTTTTGGAACACCCTGTATAAACAAAAATATTTTCCTGAAATGCGCCCTAGGATACAGGTAAAGACTACAAAATATCAAAATCCTAACTTAATTAATAAGTGAGCTACAGAAGACGGGAGGTGAGGCGCAGGACCCTGTAGAGGTAAATTTAGGGAAAATAAAATGTTAACGCTAACAACACAGTGTCTAGTATTTTTTTATAAGAATAAATAGACGTTTAGTGATAGCTTTCCTCAGATTGCATACCCATCTAGACATATAAACTATAATTATCCCAAACACAGATTAACGGTCACTGAAAGAGGATCATACTATAACTGTATACAAATTTTTAATCATTTGCCTGCACATATAAAATGGAACAATTATTAATATTAAAGTTCTCTGGTTGTTTGGGTACTTATGTTACTCGTGAAATCATTTTGAGGTTTGGCCTAAAGGTACTTGTTTACATGCCCATATTGAAAAACCTGAATACTTATGGAATCATCGCTGTCTGTCGGAACGTTGATATTTGATTAAGCACGATCTGTTTTTTAGAATTTGCAGTTTCTGCGCCTAAAGAAGAAAGCTCGGGTGTAATCTACATTTACACATACCATAAACCTACTAATAAATTGGTGTTATTCCAAAGAATTATGGGTAAAAAAATCCATGCTGATTTAAAAGGATTTGGAATGAGTTTTTCCAGAACGAAGGACATTGACGACAACCATTTCTCTGGTAGGCTTTTGCGATCATTTTTCTATAAGGAATGCGACGTCTGGTGGCAGTCTTAAAAGCACGTTTAGCTGCAAACCAATTAAAAATTTAATTTCTTTAGTAAAATGCTTATTTTACACATACACAACAAAAACGATGCATTTTAAAATCATTTTTACGTCAACAACTATTCTAGAAGAAAAAATTGGTTTTGAATTTAAGCACAATGTTTTTGATGCAATTGGTATTTTTTTTCAAAGCGCCAACAAATCAGTTATAAATAGCCACTTAATTTTTTTTTACTTTTCTAGCAAGCTAAATATTGTTATGCTTTCCTCCTCTTCTTAGACGTACTGTATGATATAAACTGTTTAAGGATCTATCAGAATCAAAGAATAAATCTTTCGACATGTTTAAATTGAAGCAAATCGATCGTAAGTCTAGTTTCGGAGAAATTTACAAAGGAATGTTCAAAGGAAAAACCGATTTTACTAAATATCGTAAACATTTAAAACGCAAAATTCTTTATATTCCTAGTGTGAGTCAAATGTGCTCATTAGTAAAAGTGCTGCGAAATTTATTACTTTTTATTGACTTAACTATGAAAAAAACTATACATAACAAGGATGTCATGGGAATCATTAAACCGATTTAAATAAAGTATTTTTTTAGATATCGTAGTGGGATCCCCAATTTCGGGACATGCTGTACTTCTACGTTCAAAACCGACAGTTCATGTGGATATATCTATAAGAGTTAATTCAACCATAAGTAAAAGTAACGATACTCTTTTCTTTCAATGTTGTTATCAATATAAAGATTACCGGGAACCAACTTTAAGTAAGTATACTTTATAAGGTTATCATATAATTTACGTATTTCATTAGTTTATTTAAGTTTTCAAAATTTCGCAACCGTAGATAGGGATGGTGTAAATTTCCGCTTGGAACACTGTGGGAGACTTACCTAGAGAAAATTAGATGATGGTCTTATTCCGCGTATCCTTGCTCCGGTATCCTCTTGTACCAGATTATTGCCCCAGGGGTTATTTTAGGTGTGTTTCCGTTCCACACATCTCGTTCTTTTTCGATGTGGAATGATATATCATAGCGAAACCTAGGATTTATCTCATTTCTAACTCAGGCCCCCCTATAGTTTCGCTTAGGAGTTCATGTCCAGTTCTCTGCCTGTTATAGTGCGGCACTGAACTCTGTAGTCCATAGAGTTCCATTTTTACCTCTCCTCTTATCACCAAGTGAACTGGAGGAAGGTCAAGATGCTATCCATTGCAGATATTCGAGTTATTTTTATGGCCCTGTGATGCTCAAGCAGGCCAGTCTTTGCAGGCTCTCTAGCATGGTTATTGTGGTTTTCTGCTCTACCTTTGGCCATAATACTGCGTATGTGATTGCGGTCCTCAGCACTCTGTTATGAGCACCAGAAAATTCGTCTAGTTACTTCCGCTTTCTGGATGGTCGGTTCAGTCAGTCACAAGGTTCCAGAAAAGAGGAGATAACTCTCCCTGTCGACTGCGCTGCCAAAGTCTCACCAAGCTGATCGGTGTATAGAATTCTGCCTTGGAGCAAGCTTTCTATCTACCACTAAATCACAACGATTCATAATATTTTAAGAAGCTTTTCTTATATGTGTTTTTTTTCACTGCTGACTATCTACTACCTTATTCAAAGTTTGGACACAATAAGTCTACTAACTAAGTAAATTGGCGTGTGAAGAACTCGGTCTGATTTTAGGAGTCTTTACCCAACTTTTTAGATGGGTCGATTAAAAAAAAAGGGTTTCTCTAGGACACCTAAGCTCAAGGAGACCTCCATGTTTCTCTATCTCGTACCATGAATGGAGTTAGGTACTTTACTTGGCCGCATTAACGATACACCATGTTCTAGTGATATTATTTCAGACATTACAAGAACCGTAACTGTGGATGGTGATTACCAGCGATTCATGTTTACAAACAAACGTCACGTGGATGAGCAACAAATCAAAATAGAAATAATGAAAATAACTTGTGAAGATATCAGTGTCTCGAAGGTAAAAAATACGAAACTCTTCACACTCATTAGGTTTCTTAGATCTTCAATTCTGAAAATGCAAAGTTAACTGGAGTTCATATTTTTACATTATAGGTATCTAAAAAAATCAATTATCAGGATTCCATAAATTTAACACTAACCCTCAGTATTCCTGAAAATCCAACTGCCAACGCACACAATCCAGTACTGATATCCAATGACAGAACAATGGGGAATGACACGTTCTGTAAAAAGTGTCCCCTTTTGAGTAAAAGATCGCTTCGGACTGAAACTCAACTGGTTATGTGGGATCAATTATGTAACGAGAAGAAATGCGAAGCCGAACTGATAGTTCGTGCCAAGTTTGTTAACCTAAGGTTGGTATAAAAAACAACTAGTAAAAACTCTAATGTATTTTAGTTTAGAATATCGATATTTAGTAGATAGGTTTCAATAATACCGTAAAGTCGGGTCACCTAAGACTGTACGTGACTTGATACAAAACGTCATAGTTAGGAAAAAATATGGCAACATAGCATTTCGTCAATTCTTGTTCAGTTTAGGCTTGTTTCCATTTCCCACAGCAGTCACGGACAGTCCGTCACAATCAGGATTCTGCACAATAGACTTGAACGCGTTTCTACAAAGATTTTTTAGAATTTTGACCAATTTAACAGGATTTTTAAGAGTTTTGACCAAGAAATTTCCTAAATAAATTTAAAGTTCAACGGTTGCTCATTACTAGTCAAATGAGATTTTTGAAAGTGCGAGAAATATGATCAAACTTTCTAAGTCCAAAAATAAGGCGTGAGCAATACACTTTTTGTATTCTATTCCTATCGACCAAATCAAGGCATGGCCCATAAATGAAATCGCTGTAGTTAAAACTTGACAAAACAAGACTCTGACAGAGCATTTTGCGCAACAAATTAGGGATATGACGGTTGTTGTATAAAGACATATATGACCGTCGAATCAGTTTTTTAACGTACTCTCTAAACCTTAATGCAGTTTATACAAAATTATACCCATTAACATCATTAAGGATGACTTTAATAAATTTAACTTTAAATTGTACTCTAATTAAGTTGGTTTAACATATTCAACTCTGCATTAAGCAAATTTGTTGCGTTTATATAATCTTGACAGTCAAAATAAAGGGAAATTTGCGTGGATTTTAAAATATCTGAGGTATAAATGATAAAGAGAAGAGGTCCCAGGATAGATCCTTGACGCACACCAGACAAAATTTTAATTCTAAATAATTGATTTTATGGAAATATTTTGGAACCTGTTGTTAAAGTAAGATTTAATAAGATGTAAAGATAATTCTTCAAAGCCATACTATTTCAACTTCGCCAGATTAGTGTTTTTATGGTAAAAGTTATTATTCTTGAAAATTGTGTTTTATATGTTACAATCCTGCTGGAAACGTTTGTGCTCTGGACTGGGATAACTTAGGGTAACTCAAGGAAATGCTTAAAAATAATTGGATAATAATAAGGAAATGTTGGTTCATTGTTTGTTCTGTCAAATGACGTCATGAGTTAAAAGATCGTCAAAACGGGTGTTTAGTCCATAAAATGTGTTACATAAATATATAGAAACGAAGGATTGTTTCAACAACAGACCGGGTTTGTTCGGTAAATCAGTGACCTATACCTGCAAGGACATTTTAAAATTATTATTTCAAATGCAGAAATCGATTATTTTTTGAACTAGTTTTATACTGATACACTGGTCAACAAAATTTAAGATTTTTTTTGTCCCACGAGCTGAAGTGGGTGTACTTGGTAGTACTTTTTAAACATATTTCATATATGTTTTCAGAATTTTTCCATCACGCGGGGTTTTAAAGTGACAAAGCAATGAATGTTTGTGAACGTATATATTATAATATGGGTATAAGTTATGAAAAAATAAAGTACAAAGTGATATATTTACTTAGAAAATGTGGTCATATATGACTTTCGACTGTACTTTGCATCAGAAACATCTCTCTTCAGCGTCCAGCAATAGTCTGCCAACATAGCGGGGCTCCATTTGCCTTGGTATCTCTTCTCCATGTCCAGAATGTCCTGGTGAAATCGCTCGCCATGTTCGTCACTTACTGCTCCAAGGTTTTTCGGAAAAAAGTCCAAGTGTGAATGAAGAAAGTGTATTTTTAGACTCATGTTGCAACCCATGGCTTTATATGAGACCAATAAATTGTTAACATTCTCTACGTAATTTTCGGATTTACGATTTCCCAAGACGCCGTTGCAAATGTCCTTGAAAGAAAACCATGCTGCTTTTTCGGACAAGGTCGTTAAGTTCTTCTTGACTTAGAAGATGCGGCGCACAAGAAGACGAATCTGGTGTAAATGTTGGATCCAGATCAATATTTTCGGCTGAAAAACTTTCGTTGTTTACTTCGTCATCGGCAGTTTCATCGTCGCTCGGTGTCATATTTTGTGGGGGGTCAGGCACAGGTAATTCCGGACTGTGCGGCACTGGTCTCAGTGCAGATGGAATATGAGGATATTTAACAGTATGTTTGGATTTAGAAGTTATACCACTGATACTTGTAAGACAAAAATAGCAATCGGTAATATGGTCTGATGGTTCCCTCCAAATCATGGGAATAGCAAAAGGCATATGTCGTTTACCTTTTGCCCACGCTGTAAGAAGTCTGACACACGTAACACAGCAAATATGGGGAGCCCAGCTTTTGTCTTGATCGCCTTCTTTACACTTGAAATACTGTTCATAGCATTTATTAACGAGAGGCGTGAAAGACCGTTTTTGAGATTTAAATGTCAATTCACCGCAGATGTAGCAAAAAGAGTTCGGGTGGTTTACACAATTTCTTGGCATTTTTACAGGTGAGTTACACTACAATAGCTTAAAATGCACCACAGCACATTCTTCAAAACGTTAAAAAAGTCTGCGTATATGTTCATTCACCGAGCTCTAGCCGATAACTAAAACAACAATAAATGTTATGTAGGACTCGGAACTGCTTGCAGGTCCCAACAAGCCAAGACATGTTCCGCGTGACACACAGAGCACACTTTGTTATTTCTAGTCACAACAAGTTATTGTTACAATACACAAATAATAAAATAGCAATGCCTGACACAAGTTTTTTGTTAGATGACTCTTATAGTACAGACCTATGCGTGCATTTTATAGGTAAATAATCACATATACTGGAACATAAAAACTAAGGGTGATGGAGAAATTCTGAAAAATTGATTGATTTCAGCATGCAAAATTATATTGAAATCAGACATTTTTGCGCTTGGGACAAAAATCTTGTTAACCAGTGATAATTGGGAGTCAACTTTGCTGAGAATAAAAAGATAGATTTACCTTAATCAAATATGAGCAAATGTTTTTTTAATAGAATTTCGTATTTTCTTTTAAATAGACGTCCGAAAAAACGCTTTTTCGGATGTCGACCATTTTGAAATACCGTCTCCGTGTCTAGAGGGTTGTTGAAATACTCCTTCATTTCAGTCCATTTATTCACAGATCGATGCACAACTGACATATACATATTTTTTCTAGTCCAGCCAACACTTTTGTTCTCGGCTCCAAAGAATATCCTTCTCTGAAAATAATTGTATCGAATAATGGAGATCCAGCTTTTCTACCGTTGTTGAAAATGGTCCTTCCGAATGGAGTCTATTTGAGCAATGACCCAGCAAATTGTGAAATCATCAGTGATGTTGCCACAGTAATGTGCGATTTAGGTGACCAATTAAAGAAAGAGGTACATTATAATAGCCCCCCCGGTTGATTTTTATCCATGCATTATCACACTTATACAGGGTGGGGACTTAATAAATTCGATATTATTAAAACTGCTGAAGTTGCGGCTACAAAATTTGGTATGTGGGGGTTTTGGAGCATGCGGAATTGGGTTATGATGTCAGCGCAGTTGCCAGATTTCTCAGCTTTGCGCTACACGTAGTAATTTTGTTATTTTAAATAGAATGCTCAATTTATTTTTATTGCAGTAAATTGGGCATCTCAAGCTTAGTAAGTTCCCAAATTTTAAAATTTTTATCTCTACTAGTTGCTGAGATATGACAACACAGCATTTTCAAAAAAATGTAATTGCATTATTTTATTATTTTCGAATGAGCATTAAACTTATCGGAAACGCCCGAAAATATGAATACAATATGAACAGTAGACGCTGCTTCATATTTTCGGGCGTTTCCAAAAAGTTTAATGCTCATTTGAAAATAATAAAATAATGCAATTTAATTTTTTTGAAAATGCTGTGTTGTCATATCTCAGTAACTAGTTAAGATACAATTTTGAAAATTTGGGAACTTACTAAGCTTGAGACGCCGAATTCACTGCAATCAAAATAAATAGGGCATTCCATTTAAAATAACAAAATTACTACGTGTAGCGCAAAGCTGAAAAATCTGGCAACTGCGCCGACATCATAAACTAATTCCACATGCTGCAAAACCCCCGCATACCAAATTTTGTAGGCGCAACTTCAGCAGTTTTAATAATATCGAATTTATTCCAGTTAAAGTCCCCACCCTGTATATGTGTGTCATTGAAAGCGTATAAGTCAAATCGAAGAAAAATTGTCCAAAACAAAGCCTAATTTCATAGGCAATCTAATCAGTGGCGCACCGAGAAGTTTTCTCTGGGCGGGGGTTTTTCAATATAAAATTCATTAAATGTTTTTAGGTAACTTTCAATTTCGAGTTAAATATTGACGAAGGAACAAGTGAAAAAGAACTAATGTTTTTAGTAAACAGTTCTACGACAACTTCAAACAGAGATAATCAAAGCAGTACCAACATAATTCTTAACCTTGAGAGAGTGGCGGATTTTGAACTTACAGGGTAAATTATTTTCAAACCAAGATATACAGGGTGTTTCGAAATTAAGTGACAATATTTTAAGGGGTTAAAGTACATCTAAAAATAGAACTAAAACCCTCTATTAATATACCTTGAAAAACGCTTCGCTATGGGGCTAGAGCCCCCCGAATGGCAGCTATGATAAGCGGTTTTTTCACAATATCTCAGAAACTGATTGAAGTATGAAAACAAAATTTGATACATGTTTTACCCATGACAAGACGCAATAAACGGTTTGTTTAGCTTAGGTGTATTTCGTCCAGTGGCGTCCCACTGGGTAGGTAGTGAGGAGAATATTGCCCTAACTTTTTTATTTGTAGGATTTTTTAACGCCAGATGCAATTTTTAAAAGCACTAAAGTCTTCTATTGAAAAAAGATACTCTTGCTTCATTTCGGTAGGATTTACCATTTTTCAGTAAAATCGATTTAAAAATTTTCGGTTTTTTACAAGCAGGTGAAAAGGGTTTTTTGCATATCTCAGCAAACACTTGATATTAAAACATGCAATTTATTAGAAGTTCTACTAGCGACAAGGCATATTTATTAAAGGATGTAACATTAAAATATTTTTCCAGTGGTGTCGCACGGATTGGAGCCTAAAGTAAATATTACTATTTTTTTTTATTTAAGCGGCTTTCCTTTTATACCATTTTCAAATTCTCCGTGCCTCACAAAACATAACACGCAGGTCTAGATTTTGCATCCAACAAAATGGAAATCATTTCGAACATTTGCTTAAGAATTAGTTTCCCGTGTGGTTTTACAATTAAATTTGATTTGCAATTTGTTATTCTTTTTTGTTTTATTTTAAGTCTCTTATACAAATAAATATTTAAAAAACAAGGTCTAAAAATCTGTTGAAAACCTTATATTCTGTCAAATTACAATAATGGAAGGTTTTATTAGCAAAAAATTTAAAAAAATTACATTAAAAGTATGAAAGCCCCTCAAATTAAAAAAAAATTGTAATATTTACTTTAGGCTCCACCCCGTGCGACGCCACTGGAAAAATATTTTAATATTACATCCTTTAATAAATATGTCTTGTCGCTAGTAGAACTTCTAATAAATTTCATGTTTTAATATCAAGTGTTTGCTGAGATATGCAAAAAACACCTTAGCCTTTTCAACGGCTTGTAAAAAACCTAAAATTTTTAAATCGATTTTACTGAAAAATGGTGTATCCTACCGAAATGAAGCAAAAGTATCTTTTTTCAATAGAAGAGTTTAGTGCTTTTAAAAATTGCACCTGGCGTTAAAAAATCCGACAATTAAAAAAGTTAGGGCAATATTCTTCTCACTACCTACCCAGTGGGACGCCACTGGAAGAAATACACCTAAGCTTAATAAACTATTTATTGCGTCTTGTCATGGGTGAAACATGTATCAAATTTTGTTTTGATACTTCAATCAGTTTCTGAGATATTGTGAAAAACCCGCTTATCATAGCTTCCATTCGGGGGCTCTAGCAATAACTCCTATGTATTTTAGGAGTTGTTGGCTCTAGCCCCATAACGAAGCGTTTTTGAAGGTATATTAATAGAGGATTTTAGTCCTATTTTTGGATGTACTTTATCCCCTTAAAATATTGTCACCTAATTTCGGGACACCCTGTATAGATCAAAGTGAAGTCGGTTTTATTCGTAAACGAAGTTAAAAAAACGACTTTAGATAATACTATATTTTATTTTAGAGAATCAAAGGAGTCAAGTTATATTTATAGAAGAGAAGAGATTACTGTAATACAAAATATATTTAAGGTTAGTACAGGAATTATGGTTGTTAATATTTCTAATTTTGGCCCATCTTTGATAATAAAAATAATTACAAAAATTTTTTTTCTAAACAGCATAAAATACTAAATTTTGGCGAGATTGGGTAAATTCAGATGCATTAGCTAACTTCGCTATTTCATACGCGTTGAGTTGCCTACAGCAACGTCGGTCAGACGTCCAAATACTATTTTTGTAAAATGTAATTTATTTTAGATAGAAAAATTTGGACCAAGTCCCATGTCAGAAATTGTAGTTAATATAAAGGTACCCTATAAAATAAGAGATTCCCAGGGAATTTTTCAAAACTTTGCCGAAATTCGAGACAAAAATGATGACCAGGTGCCTAAGTGTCAGAATGTAACAGCTCTTGAAGGTAAGAACATTAACCCAGAAATTTATAATGGTCATATTAAGGCCCGCCCGGTTGTACAATTACGACTTCATAGGTATAAAACAATAGGTAGATAGCTGACAAGTTCAGAAAAATGACACCACTATGGAGCAAATAAGGTGTAGGGGAGTTTTTTTATAGTATTTTTATTGACAACCCTTTTTTACTACAGCTTACTTCACCCACTCAAATCTTCGTTGCAATTCGGAAATGATCGAAACTGACATTTATCAAATTTTTGCGGGAATTATGTTAAATAAAACTCTACCTATTTAAAACAAAATCAATATGGCTTACTTATTCTTATCTTATGTTAATGTCATAAAGTCCGGAGAGAAAACAAAATACTTATAAAGGTTAGAGAAATGTGTTCCTATTTCCTAATTATCAGAGAGAAATTATTTATATATTTTTTTTTAAACAATTTTTTTAAACTTTAAGAACTAAGGAAATTACACTTAAGAACAAGTCGTTTTTGTAATGAAATTTTCACGCTATAAGCTTACAAAGGCTAAAAAAGAAATAGTGGATAATAATACATTGCGACGTTTTCCAAGTGTAAATAAGTCTTAATGTCATGTTGACACACGTGAGATTTTTCTCGAGCAAGTAAACCTAAGGGCACGTCTATAAATATTGGCATAATAAACATATCCAGATTTGTGGTTGTGAAATAAAAAAATTACGCACAATAATAAAATTCCGAAGGTCAAAGTTTATTTTTTAATGACATTTATTTTCAGAATTTTATCCTGAAAATGATCTACCAACATTTGATTTATCTAAATCCGACGATGCAGGTCTTGTTAAAAACAAAACGCTGTCCTTATTTAATGCAACAAATATATTTCACATCAACTGCACCACGGAAAATGTCAGATGTGTTCATATTATATGTTCGGTTGGACCTTTTAACAATGTTCAAAAATATGCCGAAGTTATCATTGAAGCGAAGCTGAATTTTGACAAATTGGAAGGTAAGAGTTTTTCCTGTTTTGCCGAGGACACTCATTAGTCTTATCACCTACAATATTTTTTTTGTAGTTGCCTTTGCAAAAAAAACCTTTTTCGCTCCACCCTAATGTTTATATATTTTTTACGTTTCTTAGACTAAGCGTATTGCAACGGATAATACGATTTTTTCTTTTCCATTTATTTTAGATATGTTGCTATTAAAAGAGTCAATTCTAATAACATCAGAGGCAAACATTTTACTAGACAATTTTACTCAAAACGGAAATAGGTATGTGTAAACTTTCTATTGGCTTAGTATTTAAGAAAAGAGGTTCACAGCTTCTGACGTTATTTTTGATTCGAGTCATGTCGTTGATAAAATGGTTGTTGAATTCGGTCAGGATTTAAATAAGCTTCAAAATGAGCATTCCTTTTTGTTGCTGAACAATGAGACATATTTGCAGATAATGTTCCAACTAACAATTTTTCGTTTTTAAATTACTTTAACGCGTAAAACTAAAGTTCCTCAACATGACGAACGTTGTCAAAACGAATTTTACGTCAATTGACACCTTCTAATTAATAAGAGACCTACGTTATTTTTTGTTTCTGCTATGATTATGTATTTGCGAGTTGTGACGTGCATCCAGCCAGAGACTATGGTTGGGTTACATCAAGATTTTTAACTACAATTAACTAACCAGCAAGTTTGACTGTAACATAAATGACGTTGACATGCATTATTTTCTCACAATCAAAGGTGCCTGATTAGTAATTGTGGGTAAAAATCTGTATACAACCCGATATAAGTAATTCATTTAAGACAATAACCAAAAAATAGTTTAAACAAATAGAAATTACAGTAATATATCATAGAAATTAAGGCGTTATTACTTTTTATTAGTTAGTTGTGAAAAAAATATGGTTATTGTTAGATTTTTAATATTTTATTATAATTCTCGTACGCGGATTTAATAGCATTTTATACTGCAGGAAAAAGTACATTCTTGAATTTTATAATTTACCTAAATGATCTGCCAGATGCCTGTAGTAATATTATTTCTTTGATTAATTACGCTGATGATACAAATATTATTATACGAGATAAAAACATTACTAATTTAATGAATAAATCGGCCGATCAATTTTTATCTATTAAAGAGTGGTTCCATGACAATGGTTTGATCCTGAATGCCGATAAGTCTCAGTGCGTTATATTTCGAACACAACAGAACAAATCAAATTTTCCTGAAACTGTTGCTTTCGGTGAGAGTGATATAAGTGTTGCGAGCGGGAGTACATTTTTAGGCGTGTATATTGACTCATTTTTAAAGTGGCGTTATCATGTTGAAGATCTATGTAGAAGACTGTCTAAAACTTGCTATTTACAACAAAGTACTTGGATTTCAATTTCTCTAAAGTGGTTTATTTTAGTAACTTTTTGTCGGTTTTGAGGTATGGTTTAATATTTTGGGGCCACCAGGTATCTAATCTAGAAAATACCTTTGTGATTCAAAAACGGGCTCTCCGATTGATTTTAAATTTGGACTATAAGCAATCATGTCGCGGAATGTTTAAAAAGCACAATTTCTTGACCGTTCCGGCCATATTTTAATTTGACAGCATAATGTTTATTAAGAAACATCCTCAAAAGATTTCTCACTTCAAAATTAACCATGCATACAGCACTAGACGTCAAAATATTGATTATAATTTTTCTGAACATAAACTAACCTTAAGTGAGAAAAATTGTACATATTCTGCCATTACGTTCTATAATGCATTACCTAACAACATAAAGAGTCTCGAAAGATTGGATATATTTAAACGAACTTTGCACAATTATTTGTGCAACATAGAGCCCTATACCATAACTGAGTTTTTAACTAAATAGTATGTGTATTTTAGTGTTATTTTATTTCTTTGTTATTTGACGTATTTGAAACTTTGTGATTGTACAAACCTGTTTTGAAATAAATGCTTCTTATCTTATACAAATGACACATCAGGAATAATCAGTTCAAATTTTCCTATTTGCAACGTTCTTTTTGTTTCCTTATTAACGATTATTATTTTACAGATCTGATTATACCGAAGTATCAAATCTACTCATCATAGAGAAAGACTACAGAATATCATTTTGGATACTTATCGGATCCGCCATTGCTGGTTTCTTAATTTTAATATGTTTAACTGGAGGTTTAGCCAAGGTATTGACGCGTTTTAAAATATCTTACTTTACAAAGAATGTATTTTCTAGTTGGCGAATTAAATCGCCTTTTATTGACTTTTTCGATATTACAATTTTATTTTAGGCTGGGTTTTTCGAAAGGAAAGAACAAAAGAAATTGATGATACTTAAAGAAGAGGTAAGTGGTTACAATGAATTAAGAGAATTAAAAAGAATTAAGGGAAAAATGTAGTAATATTTTTTTTTGCAAATGTTGAGTTGTATGTTATTTTCGAGTTTAGACCGATCAAAAGATCCAATTTTGAAAGGAACCTATAATTGAAGCATAATTGCCTAAAACTTAAGGTTAAACATGTTTGAATTTATAAAGTAATAAAAGCAGAAAAATAAAAATTAACAAATTTCACAAATTTTCGTTTTTTGCTTTTATTAATTCCTTAATCAAAAACTGTAAGTAATTTCTACTTAAGCACCTTTTTGATTAAAGCAAAAAGGATAAGAAATATTGATCAAAAATGAAATGGCGAATGCATCACTAGACTTCACTCTTAAATAACAAAAGAATTTTAAAAAATAAATGGAAAAATTTAACCTAATCTCTGATCACCATGACTTCTTTTCATTATTTTCAAAACTTGTTTGAAACCGCCGGGTTCGTGTTCTACGTCAAAGTACCTTTAAAATAAGTTGGTGTGAAAGAATTCGGTCTCCTGCTAATTCCATTGATTCCCAACATCTTATAATACTATAATCTACCAACCTTTCTTCCTGCATTAAAAGTTTAGGACATTTTGGGAATACTTCCTATTTCAACATTTTAAATAACCCGGGTGGGACGCCTCTGTTGGCTAAAGTGACACTAAAATTGACAGGATACACTTACGGGGGGTGATAAGTAATATTTGGAGAAGCATCAGCATATTTTCGGCACACAATACAATATCTAACCATTATCCATAAATTTTAAATACTTATATAACACTAATCAAACTACAAATAAACCCCGAATTATAACCTAGATTTGACAAATGTCAGTTTATCGGTTTGACTCGGATTCGTTCGGGCTGAAAATTGGCGCGCTTTATTTGCATTGGCCCGTCTCGATTGTCGACGTTGTCAAGCTTACTAAAATATAGTTAAACTGAACAATTTTTATTTTTGTTAAAACGTATTTTTATAATTTTGTAGGTTTAAAATTTTGTTTAAAAGTAAAACGTGTAACATTATAAATACTATTTACATTGACACTTTCCAATTTATATTTATTGTATATATACGTCCAACTGAGAGAATTTTTTTGCATGTATTAAAAAAAAAATATTCTGATCGCTATTTATGGCGAACGGCGTAAACAATCTGGGTCCATCTATAATAAGTCGTTGGGAACATGGCTGGGGTAAAAGGAAAATTTAAAAGTTGTGTATTGTAAATAAATAACTGAATAAATGTTGTAGGCTTTAGAAGAAGAAAGAATCCTAGAAGCAATGATAGAGAGAGAATTCTCGAACGGTGATTGTGAGGAAGAAAATGAGTTGTATGGACTGGCATTTATAAGAAAGCGGGAACCGATAAAAGAAATAAACGACGAAAATGAACTCTATGATGGTCTTTTATAATAATACCAGATTTTTTGATTTATCTTGTTTAATTAAAATATTTTTTGAATAAAAAAATGCAGTTACTTAAATCTATTTCTTTTATCGAAAAAAAAAACGTTGTAAACTGACACCACGTCTACATGTCATGTTTATATACAAAATGGCCAAACGCAAACGAAACAGCCTTGGTTTCTTGGGTACTTAGGCTCATATTTAAAAAAATGCTAGGACACAGGAACTAAATTGTTGAGGGAGACACTGCTATCAGCTATTTTCAACAGTTTTTTAAGCCCTTGAGCAGGAATGGCATAACCCCTAAAATTTTAGATGGCAAGATGGCACGTCATGTCAAAGCTATTTTAATTCTCTGTTGTTTGTTTTGTACTACGTATTGTTTTTTTCTGCTGTAATTGTATCTTATATTTAGATGTACCAATTGGAATATTTTATTCCGTAGAGTATTTAAGGATAAATAAATACAATGTAAAATACAATTCCCTTTACAGCAATACAAACACTTTTTAGTTTTTTAATTAATGGTGGTGAGTAGTTTGTTGGAAGGGGCCAAATGAAACGTAAAATAGTCCATTTGGCCCCTTCCAACAAATTCAAACAATAAAACTTGTTGATTATTACCATTGAAGTTTAGAATGTTTTTGGTTTTTTTGTGTTTATTGTTACAGCGGTAACAAAAAGGATGTGAATTTATCTTATGATTATAAAGATCCCAATTTAACATACACTGTTTCTTTTTTGTTTGGCCATCCTGTATTTCAAAATCAACAGTAACTAAAGAAAGTAAAAAATAACAAAAGTACTTATCTTATCTAAAGTTAAACAAAACATAATGTAAAATATAACATTGTGATAATATACAGTGCCAGGAAAAATTACCAGAACCGTCGATATTTTGAAAGTTACATGAGTTAGCAGCAAATGTCTTATATAAAAATTGTAAGGCTTTTAAAAATCTACATATCTGTAATAAATTGGAATATACATGTTCGGCCAAAAGTTGTGGAGAATTAAAATTTAATTTTTTAAATGATTTTTAAAATTTTTTAAAATTGAATTTTAGAAGCCAAATGCCATACTTAATAAATTATTTATTGAAAGTTATTTTGTGTTCTGTAACTGGTAAAAATGTCATTATATCTAGGAAACTAATGAATTTAGTCATAACATATGGTTAATAAAAAATGTTCTAAATTAACCACACGATCAAAATATATAAATATATGGGGTGTTCCATTTAAAAAAAATTAAACTTTAACACAGAGAGAGAGACAATTTATTACAGATATTATGTAGATTTTCAAAGGCCTTACAACTTTTATATAAGACATTTTTTGCTAAGTCATGCATCTTCTAAAATAATCGACCGTTCTGGTAATTTTTCCTTATTATAATATAATAAACATATTATTTTCCAGTCAAATTAAGACAAAAAAGCGAAACGTGCAAATGCAACCCCCCCCCCCCCCCCCATTGTCAAGGGCGCGGAACACGATGCCGTTACCCCTTCTTGAAAAAGAGCAAGTAGCATCCCTTTTCTAAGTCAGTTTTGTGTTATGCTCGCATGGATTTGCGGTAACGTTTCTTTTTTAAGTATAAAAGTGAATCGACTAGGGTGGGTCCAACTAACCTCCGAAGGTTGAAACCGCCCCTCAAGGGGTGAAAATATATTTTTTTACAATATCCATGTGTTTTGTTGCATTCTTAATACTTTTTAGGCCAAACACGTAAGTTGACTGGACTATATAAATATAAACAGGCGCATAGAGAGATTATTTTTAAAAATACGCGATTTCCAACGAAACACAACGAAAAAAAACACTAAAAATATTATATTAAGGATATGGGTATGGGTACATAAAATACATTAGATTTATGGCTGTCAAGAAGATTTTCGAAAATTATTGGAAAAGCAGGAAAATTACAATAAGGTTTAAATAAAAAGTTCAAGTTTTAGAAAATATTTGAATATATTTTCAAATATTTATAATATAATAAATATATTTAATTAAATTTTTTAATGAACTTATTTATCAAAAGGCGTGCTTGTTAGGGACCAATCTTATTTTATTTAGTATTTAAACTAAATATTTAAGAATATAAAAATACAATTTTTGTAACTTCGTTAACATTGCATAAGAATTAAATTTTAAATCAAAATTGAGACCACGCAACATCCATAAATCCAATGCCATTAACATATTTTTTATTTCGTAATTTTATAACTTTAGCCGACCAGTTATTTTAAGTTTTAAACATTATTTTTCTTAGAGCAATTAATTCTTACCTAACTCCCCCAACTATATAACTAGTCCACGTCCAAGTCGTTGCACTGTTTGTTTATACGGCTTCGATTGATATTCATTCTAAGCTGCATATCCAGTCTATCCGTAAAAGTTTCAGCCGTTCTTAAAGCCCTTAAATCTTCTATGGAATATCTGAATAACACCTCTTGCTTAGCTAAAACATTTACATGAAATAAATAACACTGCGAAACAGTGGCGTAGCCAGAAAATATGCTCGGGGGGGCGTAAGTAGGACCTTTTTTTCTAGAGAAAGGGACAGTCGAGACTACATGTATCTTATGATATTTTACCTAGAGCAGAAGGCGGAAAAGCGCCGAAGGCGAAAAAATTTCGGGGGCACGCCCAAAGTTCGTTTAAAATTCACCTAACCACTAACAAATTTCGAAAATTAAATTATTACCTCTCCCCCTCTGCATGGTTGGATTAAATTTGTTTTTGTACATGTTTTTTTACTTTTTTTTTGATATTTAAAAATTTAAACATTTTTTTTTATATTTGTGAAAAATATGAATATTGGTGTCAATCTAAAATTTTAACATAAGACGTATGTATGACTCTAACCAGCGTTTTTCGGACTCGGTTTTTCATGATTAAAAATAAAGTAAACATCGCTCATCACGCCAAAATTGATGATGTTTTCAGAAATCATTTATTTTAGGAGCGTAGATCTAAGAGCAGTTTTTGGTGCAAATGCTTCGGTTTTAAAATACTCTTTCTTAAGTGCCGTTTTGTATATTCATAATAAAGCATTCTAGTTTCTTCCCGCACTATTTTTTTTATTATAAATTATCACACTTCTTCAATAAAAAATGTTTCAATTAAAATTTTTACTTTAACTTTTTTCTCTTTAAAAATAAATATCTAATTGTTTTTTGTTTTTGTTGTAAAAATATTTTATTGCATTGGGTTATATTTATTTTGTTGATTTAAAATAGCTCTAAAAAGGTGAAAACGGAACAGGCAAGTATATAATAAAAAATTACTATAAAATATTATTCTTTTTACTCGTTTTCCTATAAAATTGCATCATAAATCAATAACTAAAACGATATGGGGGGGGGGGGGGGGGGGAGGGGGAGGCAGCTAGGCCATCCCCCCCTTAATACGCCACTGCATCGAAAACGTCCACAGGATGACAAAAAAGGAAGGAACATTGCAAATAACCAATAACAAATGATTATATTAATTTAAAAATTGATAAAATTTTGCCTGGGAGTTGTTTCAATCTTAAATATTCTTTTATATACCTTTTGTTTTACCCCCGTCACCATCTCCATTGTTTACTTCATCTACTCCTCGTGCGGTCACATGCTTCCCAAAATCTTGAAAGTTAAGTTCCTCATTAAAATTCTGCAAGTAAACTAACAACACAGCGGGTGGAATGTCGTTGCCATTAATTAAATTAATCAGTCTTTCAATTTCAGTCACAACATTCTTATCGAGGTTTTCTCCGTCGGGATATTTTTCTTCAAGTTGGCTTTTCAGTAGAGTTATTTCTTGCGCCATAGTTTTAAAGTTTGTTACGTCTTCTAATGGAGGAGGAAAATCATTAGTCTTTTGGATTGATTCCTCGATATTCTGAGAAGTATTTTTCTAAAATATACGAATATGTATACAGGGTGTCCCACCGGGAACCGAATCGATCTATATATAGAAAACTATACATAGGAAAATTTTGAAAATTTGACAGTATGCTGATGCTGATGGGGGCGACCGGGCTAAAATATTTTCATAATGGTGGCACTTCCGGTTATACCAGTGATCGATAGAAACTTTGCAGTACAAGAACGGATAGAAGAGTTTTGGACTTGCATTGTCTTTATTTGTTTTACATCACAACGTTTCAATTGGTAAGTATCTCCAGTCGTCTTCAGGTGAATACTGGTTATTTATATTTACATTAGATACTTACCAGTTGAAACGTTGTAATATAAAACAAATAAAGACAATGCAAGTTTAAAACTATCAGTCAAGAAACATCATTGTCCCCAACCTTTAAACAGACACAAGAACGGGTTTACGGGGGTAAATACCCCCATGGGGGGCGTGGGAATTTATTTAAATATCCCCATTAATAATCAAAGCTGCCAAAATCTTTTTAATCTGTTCTAATTGTATAAATAATTTTTGTCTGTGGTGGGGGCCATGACACACCCTCCTGGAAAAATACCCATTCATTTGGAGGAGAAGTTTTGGGTAGAGATGAATTTTTTAAGTCATAAATTTTTATTTAACCCTGTAGCTTAGAGCAAAAAAAAATTCTGCGGGTTCAGTTTTTAGAATCTTGAATTATTTAAAGAAATCTGCGAAAACCTATACCCACGTCATCATGAATGAGCTAGGCGACATCCCAGCGGGCCGATGGCATTCTGCCCGACGCGCTCCCCCATCGACTCTTGTTCCTATTTCAAAGCTTTTTTTTTTTAATTCCGGGACAAAAAAAAAAACTGACGCCCTGAATTTTTTGCTGCTTGCTTGTTCCTTTATAACTTTTTGTTTTTAAATTATTTAATGGTTGGTTGGTTGGTTTGAGGCGGGGGTTGGGCGTTCGGCCCAAGCTTCTTGCACTGCAGCCTAGTGGCTTATTGTGCTCCCCTATCTTGCTAGAAAAGATTTGTTCCTTTTATAAGGTCCAGCAAATTCCTACCAAGTTTGTCATGTGGGAGGTTATCCCCACATTGAATGTCTCCGAAGATTCTGAGTCTTCCTCGGGTCAGTGCTTCGCAGTTATATATGATATGTGAGGCGGTTTCGTCCTCATCGCCGCAAAGTCTGCATTCAATGGGACCATTGTAAATTCCTACTCGGTGTAGGTGTTTTCTTAAGCAGTGGCCTGTTAGTAGGCCGACCACTTGTTTTAGCTGGGTGCGCGTTAAAGGCATCATTCCAGTTGATAACTTTTTGGAGGGTTTTCCAATTGTGGCCCTCGCTTGGGTATGACCAGGTATCCTGTTCCATCGGGACAGGTGTTGTTGTTGTGCCCACCTGTCTGATGCTGTTCTGGTTGCCTGTTTTGATATGCCAAGGGCGGGTTCAGGGCCCCTGAGTTTTTGAGATGATCCGGCTCTTGCCAGTTCATCGGCCTGCTATCCCTGAGTGGCCAGGAACCCATAGGAGTTCTACCTTGTTGTTCCTTGCGGCCAGGTTTTTCAGGTCGTTTAGGCACTCCAATGTGATCCTCGATTTGAGTCGACTGGAGTTTAGGGCCTTGAGGGCAGCTTGGCTGTCGGACAGAATGTATATCTCTTGGTCGTGATAGCCCTTTTCGATATTTTTCTGTACACATGCTTGTATAGCACGTATTTCTGCTTGGTATACTGTGGCGTAGTTTCCCAGGGGAATGCTGATTTCCATTCTGGGTCTTTCCCCAAATATACCTGCGCCTACTCCGTCGGCCGTTTTTGATCCATCAGTGTACCAAACCAGGCCCCTATCTAATGACGGTGGTGTCCCTTTTGACCACATGTCAGAGTCGAACCTGATGTTAAAGGGTCTGGTGAAGTTGTAGACCTCTTTCATGTGATCTGTTTGCATCTCCAAGAGCTCGTCGTTGATTAGATCCGCGGCTCTTGTGTGCCCTATTCTTATGGGTTGTTGTTTCCATTCCCCATGTATTTTCATCCTGGAGGCGCTACAGCTGGCCTCCTTTCTGATGTGAATGTCTAGGGGTAGCAGTCCTAGTATTACTTCCATCGCTGCGGTGGGGGTGCTTTTCATTGCACCACTGATGCACAGGCAAGCCAGTCTCTGCAGGCTGTTTAGCTTGGTGACTGTCGTAGTTTGCTGCGTTTTCGTCCACCATATTACAGATCCATATGTCGCTATGGGTCTGATGACTGTGACATATAACCACAACACCATTTGCGGTCTGAGTCCCCAGGTTTTACCAAACAAGCTTCTGCATCTCATAAGGCACATTTTCGCTTTGTTTAGGTTTTTGATTATTTGTTGGTTCCAGGTCAGTTTGGCATCCAGGATTAGCCCTAAGTATTTCATCTCACTGACTGTTTTATCCTGCTCACCGAAGATGTTTAGGTTGTCGTAGTTCCCTGTTTGTCTTCTTTTGGTGAAAGGCAGGATTGCGGTTTTTGCTGCGTTGACTTTAAGCTTTACTTTCTCACACCAGCGCTGCACTATTCTCAGTGCTCTTTGCATGAGCTCTGTAAGTATAGTGGCGTGCGTTCCTATGACGAGTATTACTACATCATCTGCATAGCCTTGGGCGTAGAATCCCTCTGCATTGAGACATGTCAGTAACTCATCTACCACTAAATTCCATAGGAGGGGCGACAGTACCCCTCCTTGAGGACATCCTTGCACTACTTTGGCTGTTACAGAATCACCATGTAAGCAGGTATTGACTTGCCGATATTGTAGCATGTTGTGTATCCACCTACGAGTGGTGTCGTCGATTCCATGCCTTTCTGCAGCCGACATCATCGATAGGCAAGAGGCGTTTAATCCGATACTTTTTGTTATTTTACCGCTTAATAGATAATTTCATTAGGAATGTGTTGTATGCTTTTAATGACGGTTTAAATGATATCTTTCCTCAAGATCCAACAATAACAAATAAATCTATTGACATAAAATGATGGGTTAAAAAATATTAAAAGAAAAAAAAAATTTTTTCTCCTATAAACATACACTTTAAACAAAAGAAAAATGCTCCTTTACTTACATTATTGTCGTTTTCAATTTCCTTGTCTGGTGCAGTTAAAACTTCTTTTTCATCTTTACTCTCCAAGTTACTTGTCGCTACGTCCAAGTTATCGCAAATGTCAGTCAGATTAACTTTGCTCTGGGTTTCTTCGGGAACACATTTTGGGACAGGTGGGTGTTCAGAATGTTCAGATAAATCAATTAAATTGAATACAGTCTCCGATTCGGTGGGTAAAATGGAATCACTGTTAAATGAATAATAATCATGTTCAGATAACAACTCTTGATAGTTTAATCGTTTACTTTGCTTCTCATGACCATTTTTTTCCTGGAAATCCATCTTAACTTCGCCTTGCATACCCTTTTCTTGACATTTTTCTCGCTCATACTGCTTCTTAATCACCTCGATTTCTTTATTACACTTTTTAAGATACTTCAGACCAACTTCGTATGGCACTTTTTTGGATAGGAACAGAGCTTCTATCAATTTCTCAACTTCTTGAAGTACTTTTTCTTTCAAAACGTCGTCACTGTGGCTATTTTCTAAATTAAGCATTGCATATGGCTCAACTATTAGTTCGTAGTTATCATAATCTAAATCTGCTTTTTTATGTTTGTCGGTTTTTTCAGCCTCGGCGGCGAGTTTGTTTGTTTCATTACTCTTAGTTTGATTTTCAGTGTCAATTCGACGCCAACTTATGGTAGGTATATTCATTACTCTTTTCTTAACTTCTAAAATACAGATATTTGGATAATGAAACAATCTAGCATATAGTAACACTTACACATAAATGTAAAAATACTAATAATGTCGGGTTGCACAAAGATTTTAAACAATAAGTAACTAACAAGGCAAAATGTCTTAAAAGAGATTCTGAGAGACTAATGCACATAAGAAATGCATGGCTTAGTGCCTAGTCGGAGGTTGGTGAGTAGCTGGCGAACGACTATACTTATGGGCACAAAATTTGCTTAGATTTTACCAGCTGACGTTAAAGTCCAACCATGATCGAGTAATATAGACCAAGTATTCCTTTTTATCACAACAAGGCATAATATCTAAGAAGCAAAAGTGCCTAAGTGCAATTTTTGATAAAAATAACCTAAGTACATATTCATATTCTATGTGTTCGGTTCTGTTTGGTGCAAAAATTGCCTAAATGAAACATGTAGTTAGCGCCATCTTTTTGCGAGTAGAAATAGTTATATAAATAAACTGCATGTTTTATTTGGCGGCAAAATGGCATAAGCATCACTTAGGTCATTGTATTTCAGCGCCCAGTCCGAAGATATATCCATATTTCACCCTGTAGTCCGCTCAGGCGCGACTCACTACGCACGATTTTAAGTCTTAAAGTAAAACAAACAATACGGTCCGGTCCCACCTCCTTCCGTCGCCAAGATTCTTCATTCGTTTTCGTGCGCTCACGAAACGTACGTACGAGGGTACTCTAACGCGATACGTTCCAGGTTTCGCGTTTTTCGCTCAAATCATATCGATCAACGGTTGTCGAAAATGGGAAAACATAAATCCCGAAAGCACAAACGGTCCCGGTCTAGTGAATCGAGTGTCTCTTCTAGGGAATTATTGCGAAGACTTACCAAATTAGAAAAAAGACTGGATCAGTCCCCACCGCAAAAGAGACGTCGCAATAGTCGTTCTCCAAGCCTGGCAGGAAGCAACGACCGCCACCTAGACGATAGGGCATCGCTAAAAGATACGTCTTTATCACTAGGAAGTCGTAGTGGAAGTTTCCATAGATCTAGATCCCCACGGCGAGATAAAGCCAGGAATGGGGAAAAACAGCGTTGTCGTTCCCCTACAGCTTCCATATCCATTATTGGCCGTCGTGATCTGTACGACACGGGGTCAGTTTCATCGTCACGAAACAGTGTCAGCCGTTCTCTGGACGAGACGGAAATGAGTGTGTGTGGTAATGAAAAAGGGAACCATGCACCCAACAAAGAATTGCCTGAAGGGTATTCTAAAATTTTAGGGACTGATCCTACTGTAAAAGTGACAAAACAGGTTGAGCTTCACGAAGCTCTAGTATCTCGTTGGAGTCATCTTATGACCCAAGGCCTGCCAGATACTGAAATAGAGGCATTATTATCTACCTATACTAGCCCTACCAACATTTCTCTAGTTGCCCCTCGAATAAATCCCGAACTGGAATATAGTATCTCGGGTCCTCATCAAAAGAGAGATGCCAACCATGAAAAATACCAAAATCACTTGGGCAGCAGCCTCGCTGCACTAGGTAAGGCGATACATTTAATTTTGCATCAGGAGGGGGAGATTCCAGAGGAAAAAAAAGTGGAAATGCTGTCCTACTTAAATGATTCAGGTCGTATTCTTACGAATCTTTATAGTACTATAACAAATGTACGTAAACACTTTCTTTACCCCCTCTTGGATGCAAAATTTAAGAGTATTGGGGAGAAATCAATACCGGGAGAATTTATCTTCGGGGAAAATTTGGTAGATAAGATTAAGGAAATCAAAGCTCTTGAGTCTACAGGCAAAGGACTAAAAGCTACTTACACTAGTAATACAAATAAAGCCTCAACCTCAAAAAATTTCGGCAATAACCCCCCCTTTAGACAACCTCGAAGTAATAAATTTAATAGCCGATACAACCAACCTTTAAACAGAATTCGCCCCACTCGTCAGACAGCAGATCCGAGGAAGACGAGTTACCCCAAGGGGCGTACCTCGAGGAAGGAGTATCATCGGGAATTTCACTACAAGAAACACTAGAAACATCCGAGGTAAGCAATTTGCCATTAGCAGGTAGATTAAAACATTTTTATACAAATTGGACTAAAATAACATCAAACTCAGTAGTTTTGGAATGGATTAAGGGATATAAAATACCGCTGAGTACTTTTCCTTACCAATTAAAGCCACCTGCTTTGTCAAAACATTCTGTCAAGGAGACTAGTCAACTCTCTTTGGCCATAAATGAGTTGTTGTCCCAGGGGGCAATAAGACATTGTCAACCTGTTATTGGCCAATTTTTATCAAAATATTTTTTAGCAGAAAAACCAAATGGGAAAAAGCGCTTTATCTTAAATTTAAAACTATTTAATGTATTTGTTCATACACCCCACTTTAAACTTGAAGACATAAGAACGGCTTCAAGACTTCTTATACAGGGCAGCCATATGGCAACAATTGACTTAAAAGATGCGTATTTTCTAGTTAATGTCAATCAGAACTACAGAAAGTTCTTAAGATTTCTCTTTAATGGCCAATTATTTGAATTTACATGCCTCCCCTTTGGTTTGTCCTCCTCCCCTTATACCTTTAACAAAATTATGAAGCCCATTGTAACTTATTTAAGGTCATTAAACATTCTGTGTGTAAATTACCTGGACGATTTCCTAATAATGGGCAAATCATTCGATGATTGTCAAAATAATATATATTTATGTATAAAGTTATTTCAATCATTGGGTCTCATAATAAACTCTGAAAAAAGCTCATTAACACCACGAGTAAATTGCAAATTTTTGGGTTTTCTTTTCAATAGTGTTAATTTAACTTTAATGTTAACTCAAGAAAAAAGAATAAATTTAAAAAAATGGATTGATTTTTTTAGAAAAAATAAGGTTCACACCATTCAAAAATTTGCCAAATTTCTGGGTTTATTAGTCTCAGCGTGCCCGGCCATAAAATACGGATGGGCTTACACAAAATCCCTAGAGAGGGAGAAATATCTTGCTCTTATAAGAAACAAAGGGAGTTACCATGCAAAATTTTTTTTATCAGAGAAGGTCGCATCGGACTTAGAATGGTGGTCAAGTAATATTTTGACATGTTACAATGATATAAAAAAAGACAAATTTACCATGGAAATTTTTACCGACGCTTCCACCACTGGTTGGGGGGCTTGGTCAAAAGAAAAAGGGGGGGCCCATGGTTGGTGGTCAGAAGCTGAAAAGCAGTGCCATATTAATACCTTAGAATTAAAGGCTATCCTCCTAGGTCTTCAAAAATTCGCTTCTAATTTAACAAACTGTAATATACTTATTCGTTCAGACAATACCACGGCGGTGTCATATATCAATAGAATGGGAAGTGTAAGGTTTATGAATTTAAATAATCTAGCAAAAAACATCTGGAAGTGGGCCGAAAAGAGAAATATTTGGCTTTTTGCAGTGCATGTAAAATCGGAGCATAACAAAATGGCTGACAGGGAGTCCAGGCG